>OY755038.1:1216250-2432500 GCA_963576565.1 Aspidapion aeneum
GGCTTCACTCTTTTTAGTCTTCGAACTAGCATAGTATTGTCTAGAAACTGAATTGCTTCCACATTCACATGCCGATGGAGTCTATCTTCATGGCTTTTATAGTCTCTGCTACAGTTTCGATTTTTAGATCTCGATGAAGGTCACTATTTCGAACGTACCAAGGTGCATTCACAATGTTTCTTAATACTTTATTTTGAAATCTCTGTAAAACTAGAATGTTACTCTCTGGTCGGTCGAGACGTCTTTCGCATGAAAAAGTCAACAAACCAACCGAACTGTAGCAATAGGGATCTCCAGTCCAATAGTTCCCACTCTTAGGTTACACTTTTGTGTTCTTAGTTAGGAATAGTAGCATAGGGAATAAGTAAAAAATGTAAAGAAACGCAGCTCAAAAACACTTTGACTTACCCTTGGATGAAAGGAACTTGGTACATGGACAACTGCACAGTCGAATCCAAATAATTCCAATCAAAGTAGTAGCAGTAGCACTTCAAAGCAATCCATAAATGTTTATACACGACCGCTGTCTTAAAAAGCACGCATGTGATTTCACTTGGCGATCAATATATATCACTGGTATGGAGAGTACCCCAAATATTCGCATGAGATCCGTATAGCAAGACGGACTTTGGAGCACTGTAGCAATACAGCAGTAAGGTATGTATAAAATTAGGGAAAACTTAAATTAAAAAAGGATGGAAAATGGATATACTCAAGGTAGAAAAAGCAAAAATAATAAAGTAAAGTCAATGCATTCTTGAGCATATAATTCACCGCGCAAATTCAAATTTTTACCCTTTTTGTAGGCAAGGCATATCTTAGTAACTAAATTAGTTTAAACCAAGAAATAAAAGTAACTTTAAGTATAAAGTTTGAGCATAACTCTAGCAAAAAAAGAAAATAAAAAGCATTCTAATTTAGATAAATGTCTCTAAATTTTATATCTTAAAACTAAACGCCGGGACGAAGCACTCTCTTTAGCACAACCCATAGTTGAATACCATATGTCCATACTGGTTTCAGTATTTGTCTATAAGCAGTAACTTATTATGAATTGTTAAATTGGACTTTCTTCCAATTAGCCAGTTCATTTTTCTATACCTTATCTCAAGTTCTTCTTTTTTTTTCTTAACATGTGCTTTCCAGCGCAATTTGGCATCAAGTGTCATACCTAGATATTTGCCTGATTTGAATATGGTACGGAATGTTGTTAATTGTATGTGATTTATATTTTTGTTTGTAAAATCAACATGAATTGATTTGGTTTCATTTAATTTTATTCGCCACTTTGTGGTCCAACTGTGAACTTTGGTGACTGCATCCTGAAGTTTTTCTATGCATTTTTCAATAGATTTTTCTACCGTCAATAAACCAGTATCATCGGCAAATGTTGCTAAGTGACAATTTTCTGGCTTTGGGATATCGCAAGTGAATAGTAAGTATAGATAAGGGACTAGTACGCTACCCTGGGGCACGCCTGCATGAATTTCTCTTAAATTTAAGTATGAGTCTGCCTGTTTTACTCTAAAATGTCTATCAGATATGTATGATTCCAAACTGAACCGTTTTAGTTTAAAATTAAAAGCCTTTATGCCATACTTTGTCAAAAGCTTGTGCTACATCTAGAAAAAGTTAAAAGTTACTGCTACAAATTTGTCGGGTCGGAATGTTGTATTTCAAATAAACTAGGGGAAATTTGCTGTAATCACTGTACATTTTTCTGGGAATCACATGAAACTTCCGTGAATCACGAGAAAATCACTGGAAAACACCTGGAAATCATTAGGAAAACATGGAAATCATTGTACGCTTTTTGGGGTAGCGAATTTTCTTCCGAACCCCAACGTATGGCTTGGATAAATTAAGAATTAAGGCTACTTATAATAAATGCCGCGCTCTCAGCGCCATCTCTTTTCTTAGCTTAAAAACACCCATTATCAGTTACCTTAGGATAAATACCTTATAATTTGTTTCTAAAAATGCTAAGGTCCATACCATTATTTTTGGGATAACTTTTGACGACTTTTTTCGCTGGTCTATGTTATTTGTTATGGTAACAGCTGACTACTATCAAAAAGTTATACCAAAAATTATGTAATGAACTATAAGTAAGCATGTAGGTCAACTTCAAGATAATGGCTTTGTCTTTCAAAAGTTCCAAGATCTAAGGAATTTTCTTAAATTTTAATAAAAAATACAAATTAAAACCAATTTTGACTACGTCAAATCATCTCATTCACAAATTTTCAACGTCCTTTGAAGCAGTCCCTTTTAAATTTTATTAAAAGCGTCAACTTTTTTAATGCAAGCCAAGCCAAGGCCCACAAAAAAATACAGGCCACGACCCTAAAAAAATCAGCTGTTCTCCGGGGGCTGACTTTTACATTGGCTCTTATGGAGGTGAGACGTTTTTTCATGATATTTTCAAAATGGCACTACAGATTTCCGCGAAATTTCAGTGAAATATTCTCAGACACCATCTCGATATTCCACCAAACTTTTGTAAGGATGCAAGATGATTAAAAGGTTAAAATCTTCAAGATTTTAGCATTTCTTATTTTGAATTAAATTACCCGCCATGTACCGCTTGCTAACTGTTATATTTGATATGTATTTGACATGTATTTGACCAGGGCTATCAAAACGGACGGGCCACGATCCTCCACTTTGTTGACGTCACATCCGGGGCTGATTTTTTTTGATGGCCACGTTACGACACAGCTGATTGTCATTAAAATATTGAATTTGGAATGACGGTTCATGAATATTTGATTTTTTTTTAAATAAAGCCGGTTTTGAGATTGTTTTTACTATATTCTTTTAGAACAATTTTTTTTAAATCTATAGTAATCCTTAATTTTTCAGAGCCGCTTCATTAGCTCACACAAAAATTAAGTTTAAAGCAGAAGCGAATGTGACAATCACAGATGACAAAGTCAAATACATGTCAAATATAACAGTTGGCATGTGGTACATGGCAGGTAATTTGAATTCAAAATAAAGAATGCTAAATCTTGAAGATTTTAACCTTTTAATCATGTTAATTCCTTACAAAACTTTGGTGGAATATCGGGATGGTGTCTGAGAATATTTCACTGAAATTTTGCGGAAATCTGTAGTGCCATTTTGAAAATATCATAAAAAAACGTCTGACCTCCCATAAGACCCAATGTAAAATTCAGCCCCGGGAGAACAGCTGATTTTTTCAGGGTCGTGGCCTCTATTTTTTTGTTGGCCTTGATTTGACATGTATTTGACTTTGTCATCTATGTTTGTCACATTCGCTTCTGCTTTAAATTTCATTTTAGTGTGATTAAGGATTACTATACATTTAAAAAAAAATGTTCCGCAAGAATAGAGTAAAAGTAATCTTAAAATCGGCTTTATTTAAAAAAAAATCAAATATTCGTGAAACGTCATTCCAACTTCAATATTTTAAAGACAATCAGCTGTGTCGTAACGTGACCATCAAAAAAAAATCAGCCCCGGATGTGACGTCAAAAAAGTGAAGGATCGTGGCCCGTCCGTTTTGATAGTCCTGGCCAAGCCAAGTTGGGTTTCTTTTGAATCCACTATACCGGAACTCTTTGTTTTTAATACACTAAATTGATCTTTTTTTCACTCTCAGGATCTGATTGGGTGGATCCGGATGACCCAACCGTGATTGCAGAAAATGAACTACTGGGCGCAGCCGCCTCGATCGACGCTGCCGCCAAGAAGTTGGCTCAGTTGAGGCCTAGACAAAGCATCAAGGTGAGTTTAGAAACGTCAAAAGTTTTTAAAATTTATACTTAAACCATAAAATTGGGCGAGTAAATTCATACATAGAGTATTGGCCAAAAGTACAGTAAATCCCTAAAATTGTATATAAATCTGATCCTATACCAACTATCAAAGTGATATATTTAATATGATTAGAATGCTTTATAGTATTAGAAATAATAGAGTAAAACAACGAAGAATGGAGAAGGAGCTCATTGCCTTAAGATATGTTTGATATTCTTGGTTGTCGATTTAAAAGCACCCAGGAGTCAAACATATTATTACGGCGGTGTTGCCAAATCAACAACTAGTCCGTTTTAGAAAGAAAATGGTAAGTCTTCACATTAAATGTTATTATTTAATTTATTTTTATTTTTTTCTTATATTGAGAATTTGGAAAATTGGCAGTAGGAAACATGATGTAAAGAATATATTTTTATTTTTACAGACCGAAGACGTTGACAGTAGCCTTAATTTCGACGAGACAATCCTGGAAGCTGCCAAGTCTATTACAGCTGCCACCTCGGCCTTAATTAAAGCAGCCAGCGCTGCACAAAGGGAGCTTATTGACAGCGGTAAGTCATTTGCTTAGCAATGTTTTAGGTTAGGTTAAAAATAATATAGCCGAAATAAAAAACGAAAGCCCTAAGACCCGAAATTTGTTAGGCAAAGTTACATTATCATTAACCCATTCATGTATTAAGAAATATATTTTCAAGTGTAAGCCACATGGTGGCCTGTGAGATGTTACAGGTGTTCATGTAATGGTGCTCCACATATCACGTTGGTATGACAGCTGGGTGACGCATGTGTATTACAAAAATTGGTTTTGATAAAAATGTTATTCTAGGTAAAATGTCCAGGCATCCGATTTCTTCCTCAGATGATGGCCAATGGTCGGAAGGGCTTATCTCAGCGGCAAGACTAGTGGCTGCCGCTACTCACAGTTTGGTAGAAGCTGCCAACGCTCTCGTACAAGGTAAGAGAGACTTTAACACTCAGAGTAATAACATATAAAGAGAAGTAGTAGCTCCGGTTTCGGCGGCCATTCATTCATTTGTTGGTAAACAATGTAGCTTTTCCGCTGTTGCCGCCTCCTCTGCCTCTGTAAAATTTTATAAATAATAAGTAAGGTTCAACTTCTTATCTTACGAAAATATATAGTGCTTTGAGTTGGTTAGGCTATTCAAACCGTGCGATAATTTGTCATGCGCTTACTAGCCCGCGTCGCGTCGTTTTATGCTGTGGATTTCTTATTACAATCTGCGATAAAAATATAATATATGAACGGCCCCTTTTCCCACAATTTTTTCAGGACGTGGCAACAGGTGTATGACATCATATTACGGATTTCGTGTTAGCAGGGCCGGGTCAAAGAAAATATTGGCCGGGTTTCGTTTTGAGCTACTTGGACTATATCCCCAGGTAAAAAGGGAATCCTTTTCCTATTGTAGAGAACGATTAACTATCAGTCATTGTTCCAACAGTTTTAACCGGTATAAAGGATATTCTGTTTTATTATTTTAAAATGCGGCTTTTCTGTTTGGAGAGTTAAAGCACTATTAACCATTTAAACGAAAATTTCATAGGATTGTTTTAATTTTCTCTAAGTATTTAGTAGTTTTGTAGTTTTTCTGTGTTTTTCCCATGGTTTTATCATAGTTTCTATCAGCCTTCCAAAGCTCAGCTCTCTAGCGTTTCTGGAAGTGGGCAATGTTACTTTTATATAAATTTACATTTATAGGAGAGGGAAGTAAATTAAAATATTCTGCCAAATTTCAGCTCTGTAACATGTCTGGAAGTACAGTAGAATTTTGATGATCTATACATGAGTGAGTGAGTCAGTGAGTGAGTGGCAATTTCGACGTTTTTTGAAATTTCGTAACTACTTAACTACTTTATAGAAGTCTATGAAACTTGGAGGGGTTGTTAACTCTATGAAGGTCTACGACTGTGCAAAGTATGAGATTCGTAGCTCTTTCCGAAGTAGAGTTTTAGATAGGTCAAATATGGGCTGAAATGTTTCAAGAAAAGATGGTACGGCAGCGCGAACTTGGCGAGGCACTGCCGTGCCCTCAGATAAAGACAATGGAAGTCCAAAGTTTTATTTCTACTCAATCATTGTCTACGAGTTTCAAACAAAAGATTATTTTTTCACTTATATAATGCCATCAAGTTTAATTAGGTGGGTCCTCAAGTCATGAACGGTTAGCCCAGATATTCCTAAGCTCTAAGGTCGACACTGACAGTAACATGTGTTTGTATTAAATGCAGTGTTGTCTTGGCCGGCGGACTCGGTATATTGAATTTTTGGTGTTTTTTTCTGTGTTCTGAGTTTTATTTTTGTAAAAAAGAACTTAGTTGGACGTAAAAATAAACAAGAAGTGCTATGTTTCTGAAAATATTGTGAAAATTCAGCCCAGTGTGCTTTTTTCGAGATGATTCCAGTGACGCAGCTATGTTGCCATCGCCGGGGATTCTGCAAATTCTAAGTTTTCAGGAATGTTTGTGAAAATTTACATGGGGCCGCGGTTGACTTCTTCTCTTTATATTATTATTACTCTAAGCTTTAACACCAGCATTCACTAAAGCCTTTTTCTCGTTCCTAGTCCTCTCCTTTTCTTAATACATTTGTATAAGTGTGAAACAACATACAACACTGATTTCGATAAATTACAAACCATTGTATGCAATACACTGGTACCTACTTTAGTTGCAAGGACTTTAGGTAATGGCTTTTTGACGCTTGTTGTGTGATTGTTAAGTTACCTCTCATCCAAACAGAAATGAAAAGACTCATCTACATACGAGGATGGGATGAAATGTTTCAGGCCTAACATAGAACGCAACACCATAGTGATTAAATAATAATTTATTTTTCTATATAGTCCCCTTGTAAGGTAAAATAGGCGTTTATACTTCCCAGCAAGAATTTTTTTAGCTCACACATATACTATACTATAGTAGTGTGAGCTATGGTGATCCTAATTTTTTCGAGAAAAAAAAAGTTGCTCCTATTTCAAAAATTTTTATATATCTTTGCGTTTCAGAAGATTTTGAAACTTTTTTGTTGCGCCGTCTGTCTGTCTGTCTGTCTGTCTGTCTGTATGTCTGTAACGACCAACGCGCATAACTCAAAAACCGCTAAGCCGATTTTAATGAAATTTGGTACCTAGGCTGGGTTTTGGGCCGAGATGGTCCCATTTAAAAATGAACAAAATCCACCGAACACAAACCAAATAAAAGGGTGGGGGTAAATTTCAAAAATTAGAGTTTAAGTGAAAATATGGCGTGTGTGATATCAAACGAAAGGTAATTGAGTCTGGAGTTAAACAAAATACATTTTAATTTATTTAAAAAAAAGGGTGGGGGTATATTTCAAAAATTAGAGTTTAAGTGAAAATATGGCGTGTGTGATATCAAACGAAAGGTAATTGAGTCCGGAGTTTAACAAAATACATTTTAGTTTTTGTTTTTTTAAGGGTGGGGGTAGATTTCAAAAATTTGAGTTTAAGTCAAAACATGGCTTGTGTAGTATCAAACAAAAGGTAATTTAGTCTGGAGTTGAATAAAATATATTTTAGTTTTTAGTTATATTAGCTCACACGTACACTATAACTATAGTACCTAGTGTGAGCTTAGGGGCCCATATATTGGCAGAGTATTTAGGTTTGGATACAAATAAAAGTCTGACGGGGCTAGGTGGATGGTTTAACAGTTTAAAGCCTAGCTGATGGATTTTAGCCATTACAAGAGCGGACTTGTGGCAAGGTGCATTGTCCTGATAAAACAAATAAGAATCCCTTTAGCTTCCCAAAAGACCGTTGCCATGACCTTTCCAGCAGACGGTACTACCTTTGCCTTCTTTGGAACTGGTTCGTCCTTTGCCGTCCATTGTTTGGACTGTTGCCAAGTTTCAGGGGTATAATCATGAACCCATGTTTCATCAACCGTAATAAATCTACGCAAAAAGTCCCCTGAATCACGTCTAAACAATGCCAAATTCTCCTCTGAAATGGTTAGACGCACGAGCTTTTGATCTGGCGTGAGTAGGGTTACCAGATGAAAACGTATCTAACCAGGACCAGCCGTCAAGAAATTCCGGACAAAATCCGGACGTCAAAATTTTTTCGATGCCACACACAAAAAATCAACTTTTTTTTAATTTAAATAATAACTAATAAATAACATAATATACCTACTATTTTATAGGTACTTTTCACTGCTTTGTATTTTATTCAACAGCGTTAAAGTTTTAGGCAGAAGTACAAAATCGTAAAATTCTGACCAGCTCATATTTCTTAAATTGTATGAAGTCATGAGTATTCCTTTTACAGAAGATAAAAGCAGCCTATTTCTTTCTTTGGTCCACTGGGTAGAAATACTTGCATTAAAATATTTTGCCCATTTTTCGTGGGTAGGCAGATTGTGGTCATCAGAAGTAAAATTGTCTGATATGTACTTTTTTAGATTACAAACTTCATCAAAAAAATTGTGTGTGCTTAAGACTACACGGCAGAAGTGTAATTCAACAAGGCGAAATTAATAATACTACTTTAAGCGGGGTCTTAACATAACGTTTTACCTTACGTCTTGCCTGTCAGTCAAAAGGGTCAAGTATGACGGTTGAAAGACTAGCGTAGACACTTGATAGTTTTAACGTACGTTTTTAGATCAGTTTTTGATACAAAACGATGGTTTTATTGGAAAACAATGCGTGATCCGGTCAGTTCTCTAGGCGGTCTTCCGTCTTAAATCAGTTCAAGTAAAACGTCCGTTTTTCCGTCTACACACAAAGTTTTACTTGATGCGTTTTGACTGAACAGGCAAGATGTAAGGTAAAACGTTATGTGAAGACCCTGCTTAAAGGTGAATTCACACTGCTAAATTTATCGACGATTATTGTTTAATTACATTTTTTGAAACTAGTTTATTTTGCATTATTTGATGTTTATAAAGGCGGCTACTTTAAAATCCGGACGTTTATTAAAAAATCCGCCCGGACCCACCCGGACGTAGTAAAAATCCGGACATGTCCGGATTAATCCGGACGTCTGGTAACCCTAGGCGTGAGCAAACGCGGCACTAGCTTTCTCATACCTAAAACTTCACACAAAATATGGTGAACTCGCTCTTTTGATATGTCCACAGCCTGAGCTACCTCTTTCAGTCGTAATCTGCGATCTTTTAGAATTAGTTTGTAAATGGTTTGCACCATTTCTTCCGAAGTTGCCGTTTTTGGCCTGCCAGAACGCGGAGCATCATCAGTGCTAGTACGACCACGTTTAAAGTCCGATACCCACATTTTAACTGTTTTATAGGAAGGAGAATATTTTATTACGGCTCTTATCTCGTTTTTCCATCTTTTAAAATTGACACCCTGTGTAAACTTTCAAAATAAGCAGCATACAAACTACTTGATGCAAAGCAGCATACAAACTACTTGATGCACTCACTTTAAACTTCGGGCGTATACTGATCACAAGCAAGGCTACACAAACACGTTGGAACACGAAAGCAAATCGGGCCTCTATAGGCTAGGCCGGAAACTTTTCATCCCATCCTGGCACATACAAGTAGTCACTTTCTGAAACAGATTATCAAATGATATCAAAATTAAAATATTTTATATTCTGTAATTTTGAAGGTTTGGGAAGCGAAGACAAGTTAATCGCAGCCGCAAAACAGGTTGCCAGCTCCACGGCTCACTTATTGGTCGCGTGCAAGGTGAAAGCAGAGGGCGACACCGAAGCGACCAGGCGTCTTCACGCCGCCGGCAACGCTGTAATCCGATCGACAGATAATCTGGTCAGGGCTGCGCAGGAATCGAAGATTGTTGAAGAAGAAAAGTGAGTAGCTTCTTCTAGGTAGTCCAAGGTCCAGGTTAATAGTACTACTACTAGTCTGTCGGTTTAGAACGTTTTTTCACGTAGTCCGACGCTTTTTCTCCACTTCCTTCGATCCTGAACATCTGTCAGATTTTTTTGACTCATTGATTTTTGGATTGACTGTTGCCATTCTAGTTTAGGACGCCCTCTTTTTCTGCGCCCTATTGGTTGCCATTCTAGGACCTGCTTTGGTAATCTTTCGTCGTTCATCCGTTGTACATGGATGTACTATATTAGTTGTCTTTTAGTGCTGTCATCCGTTATGCTTCCCTCGATTCCTATTCTTTTATGGTCTCATTTCTTATATGATCGGTTCTAGATATTCTCATTAATTTTCTTATTCGACACATTCATTTTTGTTTTGTATTTTTCTGTTATGTGACAAGTCTCTATTCCATACAACATCGTGCTTTTCACCACTGTTTCATATATGTTAAATTTTACATTCTTCTCTGCTCCATAAAATACTGTTAAGACAGCCACTAACCTTTTTTGCTTTTACTATTCTTTTTCCAGTTCTTTACAGTCTGTTCCTGTCTTATCAAATGTGACACCCAAGTATACAAACTCACTCAGTCAAATCGGAAAATTTCAAGTAGGTGAAATAGGGGAAAACCCGTCAAAAAGTGACTTTTTTTGATGTACCTCCGTTGGCACACCATAAGTGTCCAGGGGATTATTCTAGAAACTTGAGATTTTGCACAAGTATACTCTTATGTGTGGTCAGGAAGCCTATTGTCTTTCAGCCAGATCGGAAAAAGTCAAGTGCCCCATTTTGGGGCTCTTCTGAATCCCTGCAGTGACGCATTTTCACTGTACAATAAAATTGGTCAGAATTTCACTGTTTATTTGCCGTTTTTTAAAATATATCTGGTCATTACTCCAAAACTGTTTAATGCATTTTAACCAAATTTTAAACATTTGCGGACCTAAGGGAGTGTTCGGTAACCGTATAGTTGGTTTTTAAAATTAGTTTTTGGTTTTTGAGTTTTGAGGATTTTTCAAAAACTATGCAAGGTTTTTGCAGTCAAAAATACTGAATCGAGAAATTTTTTTGCCCTTACACTTTTTGACAGTTCTCGAACTGCTATCTTTTTAAGAAAATACCAAACTATTTTTTTTAAAAAGTTCGACTTTTCTAAGTTGTACCGTTTTTGAGTTTGAAAAATAAATACTAAAAAACACGCAAAAATCACAACAGAAATAACACGCATTTTTACAAAAATCGCGATATCTTTAAAACAGTAGGTCCGAATTGGACAAAACTTACACTACTCACTTCGCCGAACCTTTCTACATAAAACTTTATTTATAGTTTTAACTTTGATGTAGAGGGCGCTGGTGTAGGGCACTTAACATTTATCAAAACGGTCCAAAATTAATAAAAATCTTATAAAATTAAAGGAATTTGCAAATATTTTTTGAAATATAATTCCAATAATAATAGGATTAATTTCATGTTAAAGAAGAGACAAAAATCTATAAAATGACATATGTCATTTTTAAGTTATTGACTCATTGCTCGTTAACTTTAATAGAAATCATTTTAATGAAAAATGGTGTTCGATTATATATATATATATATATATATATATATATATATATATATGTATATACATACATTTTACTAGAACAATTTTTTCTCAAAAATTTGTGTTAAAACTAAGAACTTCGTAGGAGCTTTCGTTTCTGAGTTATTTACAAAAAAAACTTGCCGATGTCTCGATTTTTTTTGGTTCTTTTGGGATTGTGTAATAAATACTAAATATTGCCCTCATCAGTTAAAACGTCCTAACTACTTTTTTTTTAATTTTAAATTAAATAGCATATCGCACACCCGCTGAAAAAGAGTCACAACTTAAAAATCGCCGTTATTGAGATAAACCTGCCGCCATCATCGAAATAACTTGTACTTTCTTCCATAAAAGCGTCACATTTATGTTTCGACAATTCACCGCGAGATGGCGATGTGACTCTTTTATTTTGTCCAGTTTAGCTTAGGATGCGTTCCTTTACAGTGTCACTTCTGACTTTATAACAGCGTGAACGTGGAGTTTCATCCTGAAAAGAGTCACATTTCGAGTTGTGAAGGTTTTCGTGTGAACTATTGGTTAAATCTGACCCATAAAACAAGTAAAATACTACAAATTGTGAAAGGCTTTCGCGGCCATCGTCCAATGGTGGGTGTGCTTTCGGGCTGTTCGGCCGTCGTCGTTGGAAATTCGTTCTCGACGTTTCGCCATCTCGAGTGGATGGCATCTTCAGGAGATGTTGACTGTTTGTCAGCTTCTCGATGACTAGTGTCGAGAAGCCGACAAACAAAAATAAATACAAAGTTTCTTCTTTATTTGTTTTCTTTTTATTATAAGCTTTTATTTAGCTTCAGATGTTCTGTCTAACTATCTCACTATCTAACTATCTATCAAATTTTGAGAAATTTGGTACACACATAGTGCTCCCATGACAATACAACATTAAGAAAAAAATATCCTCCCACCCCTACCCCCACCCCTTCTATAGAAAAATGTGTTTTTGACACACTTCCCGTTATCCGATTTGGATAAAATTTGGTATACACATAGTGGTTCGATGATAATACAACAATAAGAAAAAAATATCCTCCCACCCCTATCCCCACCCCCTTCCATAGAAAATGCGTTTTTGACACCCTTCCCATTATCCGATTTGGATGAAATTTGGTATACATATAGTGGTCCGATGACAATACAACATTGAAAAAAAAAATCCTACCACTTCTATCCCCACCCCCATCTATAGAAAAATGCGTTTTTGACACCCTTCCCATTATCCGATTTGGATGAAATTTGGTATACATATAGTGGTCCGATGACAATACAACAATAATGAAAAAATGTCCTCCCACACCTACCCCCCACCCCCTTCCATACAAAATGCGTTTTTGACACACTTCACTTCAAATGACTTATAAAATTTGGTATATGCATAAAGGTCCGATGGCAATACAGCCTAAACAAAAAATATATTTCTACCTCTACCCCCACCCTCTCCTTCTCCCAATAGAAAAATGAGTTTCCAAACAACTCACGATCAGCGATTTCATTATAATCTAGAATAAACACTTCTGTTCTGTTATTGAACAAATATTTTCATTTAATATAGTAGATAGCTGAGACTAAAAAGTAGAAAATAAATTGGTAAAAAATTTTTTTTAAGTCAAGCTTTTATAAAATGCACTAAAAATTAAAAAATAATTTTCTAAAATTCTAATATTATCATAATAATAAAAGCGATTTATTTTATATTATTTACCATCCTGCGTGACATCCTGATTTACAACGTCATGATGCCTTGTTCTAAAAAAGTGTCACAATATCGGGTTTTTGTCTTTTTTTTTACTAAAAATGACAAAAATCATTTTTCTGAGAAATGTACTGCACCAATTACATTGAGTTAATAGGTTCCTGTTGATATAAAATAACATGTTAACTCGTAATTTGTCATGTAAGTGAAAAATGAATCTCTCTAATGAACTAAATTCTTTAACAGCGATTTTCTCAAAACAATGTTTTTTGAGTTGTGACTATTTTTTAGCGGGGGTGCGATATGTATAGTTTTTTTTATATTTTTACACAAAATAGGTACAGTCGAACCTCTCTAACTCGAACCTCTATAACTCGAACCCCTCTATAACTCGAACCTTTTAAGCGGTCCCTGCACTTTTTACATGTATTTTAACCTATGTAACTCGAGTTTCTATAACTCGAACTCTCCATAACTCGAACTGTTTTGGTTGTCCCTTCAGGTTCGAGTTATAGAGGTTCGACTGTAATATCATAATTTCTTTACATGCAACGTGGACTACCTAATCAAATTTACAAAATCTGAATTATCTCGATTTTAAATTCGTAGTCAGGACGTTTTAACTATTATTCTATTTGTTTTTAGATATCTAGTCCTCAACCGGCGGATGGTAGGCGGCATTGCACAAGAACTAAACGCGCAAGCCGACATCTGTCGGATCGAGCGCGAACTACAAGAGGCCCGCGGTAAACTGAACGCCATCCGTCAAGCCAAGTACAAATTAAAAGGCTACGAGACGTCAGGTGACGAAACTGACGGCTACCTCAGCTCGTCCGCGGCTGAGCTGGAAACCTCTCGGTAGGTTACACGGTAGCTGGTTGCTAGGCTGATAGCTGAGTTGTTGCTATGGTTGGCTGCAGATTTCTTTCTCGCACCTCTTTTTTGCGTATGTTTTTTTTCGATTTTTTTGCATCCAGTAGATGGCACTAGTGGGGTCTTATAACCCTTAAACAACCCAATTAATCAACACTTTACTTACTTAACTTTTTACTTAAAATATATTTTTTTATTAAGTGTCTCTTAAGATATAACTTTCCGTAAGTGTCTCTTAAGATATAACTTTCCGTAAGTGTCTCTTAAGATATAACTTTCCCTAAGGAAAAGCAATGTAGTGTATCGCGAATATTAGCTGAAAGGCTAAAAAAGCTACTCTGGCTCTTCTGCAGCTAAATTAGAAACCTTTTGGTAGGTTATACGGTAGCTAGTTGCTAGGCTGATAGCTGAGTTGTTGCTATGGTTGGCTGCAGATTTATTTTTCGCACCTCTTTTTTGCGTATGTTTTTTTTTTGTGGTTTTTTTGCATCTAGTAGATGGCACCAGTGGGTGGAGTTTACTTGCTTAACTTTTTACTTAAAATATATTTTTTTATTAAGTGTCCCTTAAGATATAACTTTCCGTAAGTGTCTCTTAAGATATAACTTTCCGTAAGGAAAAGCAATGTAGTGTATCGCGAATTTTAGCTGAAAGGCGAAAAAAGCTACTCTGGCTGTTCTGCAGCTAAATTGGAAACCTTTTGGTAGGTTATACGGTAGCTGGTTGCTAGGCTGATAGCTGAGTTGTTGCTATGGTTGGCTGCAGATTTCTTTCTCGCACCTCTTTTTTGCGTATGTTTTTTTTCGATTTTTTTGCATCCCGTAGATGGCACTAGTGGGGTCATATAACCCTTAAACAACCCAATTAATCAACACTTTACTTACTTAACTTCTTACTTAAAATATTATTTTTTATTAAGTGCCTCTTAAGATATAACTTTCCGTAAGTGTCCCTTAAGAGATATAACTTTCCGTAAGGAAAAGCAATGTAGTGTATCGCGAATTTTAGCTGAAAGGCGAAAAAAGCTACTCTGGCTCTTCTGCAGCTAAATTGGAAACCTTTTTGGTAGGTTACACGGTAGCTGGTTGCTAGGCTGATAGCTGAGTTGTTGCTATGGTTGGCTGCAGATTTCTTTCTCGCACCTCTTTTTTGCGTATGTTTTTTTTCGATTTTTTTGCATCCAGTAGATGGCACTAGTGGGGTCTTATAACCCTTAAACAACCCAATTAATCAACACTTTACTTACTTAACTTCTTACTTAAAATATTATTTTTTATTAAGTGTCTCTTAAGATATAACTTTCCGTAAGTGTCTCTTAAGATATAACTTTCCCTAAGGAAAAGCAATGTAGTGTATCGCGAATATTAGCTGAAAGGCTAAAAAAACTACTCTGGCTGTTCTGCAGCTAAATTGGAAACCTTTTGGTAGGTTATACGGTAGCTGGTTGCTAGGCTGATAGCTGAGTTGTTGCTATGGTTGGCTGCAGATTTCTTTCTCGCACCTCTTTTTTGCGTATGTTTTTTTTCCATTTTTTTTGCATCCCGTAGATGGCAGTATAACCCTTAAACAACCCAATTAATCAACACTTTACTTAACTTCTTACTTAAAATATTATTTTTTATTAAGTGTCTCTTAAGATATAACTTTCCCTAAGGAAAAGCAATGTAGTGTATCGCGAATATTAGCTGAAAGGCTAAAAAAGCTACTCTGGGTCTTCTGCAGCTAAATTGGAAACCTTTTGGTAGGTTACACGGTAGCTGGTTGCTAGGCTGATAGCTGAGTTGTTGCTATGGTTGGCTGCAGATTTCTTACTCGCACATCTTTTTTGCGTATGTTTTTTTTTTCGATTTTTTTGCATTCAGTAGATGGCACTAGTGGGGTCTTATAACCCTTAAACAACCCAATTAATCAACACTTTACTTACTTAACTTCTTACTTAAAATATTTTTTTGTTAAGTGTCTCTTAAGATATAACTTTCCGTAAGTGTCTCTTAAGATATAACTTTCCGTAAGGAAAAGCAATGTAGTGTATCGCGAATATTAGCTGAAAGGCTAAAAAAGCTAATCTGGCCCTTCTGCAGCTAAATTGGAAACCTCTTGGTAGGTTACACGGTAGCTGGTTGCTAGGCTGATAGCTGAGTTGTTGCTATGGTTGGCTGCAGATTTCTTACTCGCACATCTTTTTTGCGTATGTTTTTTTTTTCGATTTTTTTGCATTCAGTAGATGGCACTAGTGGGGTCTTATAACCCTTAAACAACCCAATTAATCAACACTTTACTTACTTAACTTCTTACTTAAAATATTTTTTTGTTAAGTGTCTCTTAAGATATAACTTCCGTAAGTGTCTCTTAAGATATAACTTTCCGTAAGTGTCTCTTAAGATATAACTTTCCGTAAGGAAAAGCAATGTAGTGTATCGCGAATATTAGCTGAAAGGCTAAAAAAGCTAATCTGGCCCTTCTGCAGCTAAATTGGAAACCTCTTGGTAGGTTACACGGTAGCTGGTTGCTAGGCTGATAGCTGAATTGTTGCTATGGTTGGCTGCAGATTTCTTTCTCGCACCTCTTTTTTGCGTATGTTTTTTTTTTCGATTTTTTTGCATTCAGTAGATGGCACTAGTGGGGTCTTATAACCCTTAAACAACCCAATTAATCAACACTTTACTTACTTAACTTCTTACTTAAAATATTTTTTTGTTAAGTGTCTCTTAAGATATAACTTCCGTAAGTGTCTCTTAAGATATAACTTTCCGTAAGTGTCTCTTAAGATATAACTTTCCGTAAGGAAAAGCAATGTAGTGTATCGCGAATATTAGCTGAAAGGCTAAAAAAGCTAATCTGGCCCTTCTGCAGCTAAATTGGAAACCTCTTGGTAGGTTACACGGTAGCTGGTTGCTAGGCTGATAGCTGAATTGTTGCTATGGTTGGCTGCAGATTTCTTTCTCGCACCTCTTTTTTGCGTATGTTTTTTTTCGATTTTTTTGCATCCCGTAGATGGCACTAGTGAAGTCATATAACCCTTAAACAACCGAATTAATCAACACTTTACTTACTTAACTTCTTACTTAAAATATTATTTTTTATTAAGTGCCTCTTAAGATATAACTTTCCGTAAGTGTCCCTTAAGAGATATAACTTTCCGTAAGGAAAAGCAATGTAGTGTATCGCGAATTTTAGCTGAAAGGCGAAAAAAGCTACTCTGGCTCTTCTGCAGCTAAATTGGAAACCTTTTTGGTAGGTTACACGGTAGCTGGTTGCTAGGCTGATAGCTGAGTTGTTGCTATGGTTGGCTGCAGATTTCTTTCTCGCACCTCTTTTTTGCGTATGTTTTTTTTCGATTTTTTTGCATCCAGTAGATGGCACTAGTGGGGTCTTATAACCCTTAAACAACCCAATTAATCAACACTTTACTTACTTAACTTCTTACTTAAAATATTATTTTTTATTAAGTGTCTCTTAAGATATAACTTTCCGTAAGTGTCTCTTAAGATATAACTTTCCCTAAGGAAAAGCAATGTAGTGTATCGCGAATATTAGCTGAAAGGCTAAAAAAACTACTCTGGCTGTTCTGCAGCTAAATTGGAAACCTTTTGGTAGGTTATACGGTAGCTGGTTGCTAGGCTGATAGCTGAGTTGTTGCTATGGTTGGCTGCAGATTTCTTTCTCGCACCTCTTTTTTGCGTATGTTTTTTTTCCATTTTTTTTGCATCCCGTAGATGGCAGTATAACCCTTAAACAACCCAATTAATCAACACTTTACTTAACTTCTTACTTAAAATATTATTTTTTATTAAGTGTCTCTTAAGATATAACTTTCCCTAAGGAAAAGCAATGTAGTGTATCGCGAATATTAGCTGAAAGGCTAAAAAAGCTACTCTGGGTCTTCTGCAGCTAAATTGGAAACCTTTTGGTAGGTTACACGGTAGCTGGTTGCTAGGCTGATAGCTGAGTTGTTGCTATGGTTGGCTGCAGATTTCTTACTCGCACATCTTTTTTGCGTATGTTTTTTTTTTCGATTTTTTTGCATTCAGTAGATGGCACTAGTGGGGTCTTATAACCCTTAAACAACCCAATTAATCAACACTTTACTTACTTAACTTCTTACTTAAAATATTTTTTTGTTAAGTGTCTCTTAAGATATAACTTTCCGTAAGTGTCTCTTAAGATATAACTTTCCGTAAGGAAAAGCAATGTAGTGTATCGCGAATATTAGCTGAAAGGCTAAAAAAGCTAATCTGGCCCTTCTGCAGCTAAATTGGAAACCTCTTGGTAGGTTACACGGTAGCTGGTTGCTAGGCTGATAGCTGAGTTGTTGCTATGGTTGGCTGCAGATTTCTTACTCGCACATCTTTTTTGCGTATGTTTTTTTTTTCGATTTTTTTGCATTCAGTAGATGGCACTAGTGGGGTCTTATAACCCTTAAACAACCCAATTAATCAACACTTTACTTACTTAACTTCTTACTTAAAATATTTTTTTGTTAAGTGTCTCTTAAGATATAACTTCCGTAAGTGTCTCTTAAGATATAACTTTCCGTAAGTGTCTCTTAAGATATAACTTTCCGTAAGGAAAAGCAATGTAGTGTATCGCGAATATTAGCTGAAAGGCTAAAAAAGCTAATCTGGCCCTTCTGCAGCTAAATTGGAAACCTCTTGGTAGGTTACACGGTAGCTGGTTGCTAGGCTGATAGCTGAATTGTTGCTATGGTTGGCTGCAGATTTCTTTCTCGCACCTCTTTTTTGCGTATGTTTTTTTTTTCGATTTTTTTGCATTCAGTAGATGGCACTAGTGGGGTCTTATAACCCTTAAACAACCCAATTAATCAACACTTTACTTACTTAACTTCTTACTTAAAATATTTTTTTGTTAAGTGTCTCTTAAGATATAACTTCCGTAAGTGTCTCTTAAGATATAACTTTCCGTAAGTGTCTCTTAAGATATAACTTTCCGTAAGGAAAAGCAATGTAGTGTATCGCGAATATTAGCTGAAAGGCTAAAAAAGCTAATCTGGCCCTTCTGCAGCTAAATTGGAAACCTCTTGGTAGGTTACACGGTAGCTGGTTGCTAGGCTGATAGCTGAATTGTTGCTATGGTTGGCTGCAGATTTCTTTCTCGCACCTCTTTTTTGCGTATGTTTTTTTTCGATTTTTTTGCATCCCGTAGATGGCACTAGTGAAGTCATATAACCCTTAAACAACCGAATTAATCAACACTTTACTTACTTAACTTCTTACTTAAAATATTATTTTTTATTAAGTGCCTCTTAAGATATAACTTTCCGTAAGTGTCCCTTAAGAGATATAACTTTCCGTAAGGAAAAGCAATGTAGTGTATCGCGAATTTTAGCTGAAAGGCGAAAAAAGCTACTCTGGCTCTTCTGCAGCTAAATTGGAAACCTTTTTGGTAGGTTACACGGTAGCTGGTTGCTAGGCTGATAGCTGAGTTGTTGCTATGGTTGGCTGCAGATTTCTTTCTCGCACCTCTTTTTTGCGTATGTTTTTTTTCGATTTTTTTGCATCCAGTAGATGGCACTAGTGGGGTCTTATAACCCTTAAACAACCCAATTAATCAACACTTTACTTACTTAACTTCTTACTTAAAATATTATTTTTTATTAAGTGTCTCTTAAGATATAACTTTCCGTAAGTGTCTCTTAAGATATAACTTTCCCTAAGGAAAAGCAATGTAGTGTATCGCGAATATTAGCTGAAAGGCTAAAAAAACTACTCTGGCTGTTCTGCAGCTAAATTGGAAACCTTTTGGTAGGTTATACGGTAGCTGGTTGCTAGGCTGATAGCTGAGTTGTTGCTATGGTTGGCTGCAGATTTCTTTCTCGCACCTCTTTTTTGCGTATGTTTTTTTTCCATTTTTTTTGCATCCCGTAGATGGCAGTATAACCCTTAAACAACCCAATTAATCAACACTTTACTTAACTTCTTACTTAAAATATTATTTTTTATTAAGTGTCTCTTAAGATATAACTTTCCCTAAGGAAAAGCAATGTAGTGTATCGCGAATATTAGCTGAAAGGCTAAAAAAGCTACTCTGGGTCTTCTGCAGCTAAATTGGAAACCTTTTGGTAGGTTACACGGTAGCTGGTTGCTAGGCTGATAGCTGAGTTGTTGCTATGGTTGGCTGCAGATTTCTTACTCGCACATCTTTTTTGCGTATGTTTTTTTTTTCGATTTTTTTGCATTCAGTAGATGGCACTAGTGGGGTCTTATAACCCTTAAACAACCCAATTAATCAACACTTTACTTACTTAACTTCTTACTTAAAATATTTTTTTGTTAAGTGTCTCTTAAGATATAACTTTCCGTAAGTGTCTCTTAAGATATAACTTTCCGTAAGGAAAAGCAATGTAGTGTATCGCGAATATTAGCTGAAAGGCTAAAAAAGCTAATCTGGCCCTTCTGCAGCTAAATTGGAAACCTCTTGGTAGGTTACACGGTAGCTGGTTGCTAGGCTGATAGCTGAGTTGTTGCTATGGTTGGCTGCAGATTTCTTACTCGCACATCTTTTTTGCGTATGTTTTTTTTTTCGATTTTTTTGCATTCAGTAGATGGCACTAGTGGGGTCTTATAACCCTTAAACAACCCAATTAATCAACACTTTACTTACTTAACTTCTTACTTAAAATATTTTTTTGTTAAGTGTCTCTTAAGATATAACTTCCGTAAGTGTCTCTTAAGATATAACTTTCCGTAAGTGTCTCTTAAGATATAACTTTCCGTAAGGAAAAGCAATGTAGTGTATCGCGAATATTAGCTGAAAGGCTAAAAAAGCTAATCTGGCCCTTCTGCAGCTAAATTGGAAACCTCTTGGTAGGTTACACGGTAGCTGGTTGCTAGGCTGATAGCTGAATTGTTGCTATGGTTGGCTGCAGATTTCTTTCTCGCACCTCTTTTTTGCGTATGTTTTTTTTTTCGATTTTTTTGCATTCAGTAGATGGCACTAGTGGGGTCTTATAACCCTTAAACAATCCAATTAATCAACACTTTACTTACTTAACTTCTTACTTAAAATATTTTTTTGTTAAGTGTCTCTTAAGATATAACTTCCGTAAGTGTCTCTTAAGATATAACTTTCCGTAAGTGTCTCTTAAGATATAACTTTCCGTAAGGAAAAGCAATGTAGTGTATCGCGAATATTAGCTGAAAGGCTAAAAAAGCTAATCTGGCCCTTCTGCAGCTAAATTGGAAACCTCTTGGTAGGTTACACGGTAGCTGGTTGCTAGGCTGATAGCTGAATTGTTGCTATGGTTGGCTGCAGATTTCTTTCTCGCACCTCTTTTTTGCGTATGTTTTTTTTCTATTTTTTTGCATCTAGTAGATGGCACTAGTGGGGTCTTATAACCCTTAAACAACCCAATTAATCAACACTTTACTTACTTAACTTTTTACTTAAAATATATTTTTTTATTAAGTGTCTCTTAAGATATAACTTTCCGTAAGTGTCTCTTAAGATATAACTTTCCGTAAGTGTCTCTTAAGATATAACTTTCCCTAAGGAAAAGCAATGTAGTGTATCGCGAATTTTAGCTGAAAGGCTAAAAAAGCTACTCTGGCTCTTCTGCAGCTAAATTGGAAACCTTTTGGTAGGTTATACGGTAGCTGGTTGCTAGGCTGATAGCTAAGTTGTTGCTATGGTTGGCTGCAGATTTCTTTCTCGCACCTCTTTTTTGCGTATGTTTTTTTTCGATTTTTTTGCATCCAGTAGATGGCACTAGTGGGGTCTTATAACCCTTAAACAACCCAATTAATCAACACTTTACTTACTTAACTTCTTACTTAAAATATTATTTTTTATTAAGTGTCTCTTAAGATATAACTTTCCGTAAGTGTCCCTTAAGAGATATAACTTTCCGTAAGGAAAAGCAATGTAGTGTATCGCGAATATTAGCTGAAAGGCTAAAAAAGCTACTCTGGCTCTTCTGCAGCTAAATTCGAAACCTTTTGGTAGGTTACACGGTAGCTGGTTGCTAAGCTGATAGCTGAGTTGTTGCTATGGTTGGCTGCAGATTTCTTTCTCGCACCTCTTTTTTGCGTATGTTTTTTTTCGATTTTTTTGCATTCAGTAGATGGCACTAGTGGGGTCTTATAACCCTTAAACAACCCAATTAATCAACACTTTAACTACATATAATTATTTAATAATTTTTTTATTAAGTTTAGAGGAGCCACCGGCGAGCTTTACCATATTGAGGGGCAGATGGCGCTCAAATAAATTCGTCTGGTTCATTCATTTAAATTAAAATCAAAAAGGATGAAATATCGGTCCTCTATACTCTAGCATTGTTTAGAGAGAGACTTTACGTCCTTGTTAGTCGAACCAACTAGTAAATTATTTAATGTGTTAATCTTCTTAACCAAATTAATCACAATTGTAACAACATTAAACAATATTTTGAGGCGTATCTCAGGTATTCCTTTTAACACGGATTTATTTTTACATTTCCAAAAAGTCATATTTTGTTCATCGGTATTTTTGATACAAAATTACCGTGCTATAATTTTTGCACCACTTTTTTACTGCTTCAAGCTTTTTTAGTGTTTTTTTTTCTTACACCAAAATCCCAAAGGACAGGTTCTATTTTTTGAATTTTCAAGTGATTTAATTTGCAGTTCAAACCTAAGTGTTCATTATTGGTTATTTTGTTATTTTTAAATATACAAAATTGTTTAAGTTGGCAAAATTAGAATATTTGAATAGCATCAAGATCATGGAAACCAAGCACTGTAATATGGGGATGTATGTATAATTCGCCGCGGGGACAATTTGCCACGAGAATATTTTTTTTTAATTTTTTTATAAATTAGTTTTTGATAAACTAATTTTTAGCTCACACATATACTATACTATAGTAGTGTGAGCTATGGTGATCCTAATTTTTTCGAGAAAAAAAAGTTGCTCCGATTTCAAAAATTTTTATATATCTTTGCGTTTTAGATGATTTTGAAACTTTTTTGTTTTGCTGTCTGTCTGTATTTCTGTCTGTATGTCTGTCTGTCTGTCTGTATGTCTGTCTGTAACGACCAACCCGCATAACTCAAAAACCGCTTGTCCGATTTTAATGAAATTTGGTACCTAAGTTGGGTCTTGGGCCGTGATGGTCCCATTTAAAAATGAACAAAATCCACCGCACGCAAGCCAAATAAAATGGTGGGGGTAGATTCCAAAAATTAGAGTTTATGTGAAAATATGGCGTGTGTGATATCAAACGAAAGGTAATTAAGTCTGGAGTTAAACAAAATGAATTTTAGTTTATTTAAAAAAAAAGGGTGGGGGTAGATGTCAAAAATTAGAGTTTAAGTGAAAATATGGCGTGTGTGATATCAAACGAAGGGTAATTGAGTCTGGAGTTAAACAAAATACATTTTAGTTTTTTTTAAAGGGTGGGGGTAGATTTAAAAAATTTGAGTTTAAGTCAAAACATGGCTTGTGTGGTATCAAACGAAAGGTAATTGAGTCTGGAGTTGAATAAAATATATTTCAGTTTTTGATTATATTAGCTCACACTATAACTATAGTACCTAGTGTGAGCTTAGGTGCCCATAGATTGGCAGAGTATTTAAAAGGTATTATTTTTAAAAATATATTTTTTTCTAAAAAATGTATTTTTTTAATAAATAGTTTTTTGAAAAACAACGTTTTTTGTGGGGCCTTTCTTTTGCAAAATGTACTTGTCTGGACCGGTTAGGATATGTTTGCGATCAATTGACCAAGGCTAGGTTTAACTAGGGTTACCAGACGTCCGGATTAATCCGGACATGTCCGGATTTTTAATACGTCCGGGTGGGTCCGGGCGGATTTTTCATAAACGTCCGGATTTTAAAGTAGCCGCCTTTATAAACATCAAATAATGTAAAATAAACTACCCAACTAACATTTATAGTAGCGGCTACATGTTCTAAAGGCTTTGCTACTTTCTTATAGTAGAAATGTGGTGATCCCAACCAAAATTTGTTACTTTTTAGTTCTAACTACTATTTAGTATCAGGAAATAGTAGATGTTTCGTAAAAACGACCCTCTAAACTACTTCATAGGATTGTTTCTTGATAGTCGATTCTGATAGTCTTCTCTACCACAATAGGACGTTGCTAAAGTTTTACTTTCTTTTTAGTCGTTATTTCGTAGTCGCCCTGACTTTTATATCCTACTTAATTACCACTAGAAAGTTAAGCTTCATTGGAGTCCCAAACAAGTGTATCCGACAACTACATTATAACTTTAATTTTTACCACAAAAGTTTGTGTCATCATAGTAACATCTGATGTAACAATGTAGACAAAATAACTTTTTGGATCAACTTTAAAGCCGCAACTACTTTCAAGTAACCTTTTCGACTATCAGGGAATATAGTTTGGGACGCCATGTTTTTATGTAAGAAAGAAAATTTAATATTTTTGTTGTCGTTTTATGAGCTCATATTAAAGAGCCATACTATTTTATAAACAAATTAGTTGAAGCTTACCAAAAATGCTCTTCTTAAGCACCATTTGTTGGAGTTAACTGTCGATTATGAAAACATAACCTCCAAAATCACAACACAAAAATTCCATCAGCTACCAGAAAACGGCTCAATTTTACGGGCGCACCGGTTTTTTGCAATATATATAATGCATGTTATACAAAAAACTTTGCGTCGCACTCGAATTTTGATCCTCTGCTCGTAAATTCTCACACTTTTGGATAACATAGTTCATATTATAACCATAACCAAACAAAAAAACTAAGCGAGTCTGTTTACTGTTGTGTCCACCATATTGTGTAACAATTCTACCAAAAAGAAACGATTATATTATTTGCAACTACATCGCAACTTTTATGCCATTACGGAAAAAAAAACAGCCTCTACGACGACGTAGTAGATACCTGGCTACGACGTAGTAGTGTAGTTGTTACTACAGTGACTTTAAACACTTGGCCAAGTAGTTATAACCAGAAATTGGTTCCCCACTTAGGGAATTATAACGTCGCTGTATGGTATACTGAGACGTAGCGGGAGTACGTTGCGGTTACTTTTAAGAAATTCTTTCTAGTTGGGGTTTCGTCGTTACAAATTTAATTGTTTGTTGGGTAGTTTCAAAAAATGTAATTAAACAATAATCGTCGATAAATTTAGCAGTGTGAATTCACCTTTAAGCAGGGTCTTCACATAACGTTTTACCTTACATCTTGCCTGTTCAGTCAAAACGCATCAAATAAAACTTTGTGTGTAGACGGAAAAACGGACGTTTTACTTGAACTGATTTAAGACAGAAGACCGCCGAGAGAACTGACAGGATCACGCATTGTTTTCCAATAAAACCATCGTTTTGTATCAAAAACTGATCTAAAAACGTACGTTAAAATTATCAAGTGTCTACGCTAGTCTTTCAACCGTCATACTTGACCCTTTTAACTGACAGGCAAGACGTAAGGTAAAACGTTATGTGAAGACCCCGCTTAAAGTAGTATTATTAATTTCGCCTTGTTGAAGTTTACACTTCTGCCGTGTGTTCTTAAGCACCCACAATTTTTTTGATGAAGTTTGTAATCTAAAAAAGTACATATCAGACAATTCTACTTCTGATGACCACAATCTGCCTACCCACGAAAAATGGGCAAAATATTTTAATGCAAGTATTTCTACCCAGTGGACCAAAGAAAGAAATAGGCTGCTTTTATCTTGTGTAAAAGGAATACTCATGACTTCATACAATTTAAGAAATATGAGCTGGTCAGAATTTTATGATTTTGTACTTCTGCCTAAAAATTCAACGCTGTTGAATAAAATACAAAGCAGTGAAAAGTACCTATAAAATAGTAGGTATATTATGTTATTTATTAGTTATTGTTTCAATAAAAAAAAAGTTGATTTTTTGTGTGTGGCATCGAAAAAATTTTGACGTCCGGATTTTGTCCGGATTTTCTTGACGGCTGGTCCTGGTTTGAGACGTTTTCATCTGGTAACCCTAGGTTTAACAGGACTTGTTCCCGCGGAGAATTGTTGCCTTACAGTGGAGGACAATTTTCCTCGAGAATTTTTATTTACTGCTGCCCTGTCTCTTTTTTAAAAAAATATTTAATTAAAAAAATATACGGGGTGCCCTCGATCACCCGTCCACTCCTTTGAAAACCTAAGGGATGGATTTTTTCAATAATCTAAAAAATGATTGTAGTCGAGTACGCTCTTTCAATTGGTGGTATTTTTAGATTCCAGCGCCGACCTGGAGTGGCCTATTCAGGTCTAAAGTCCGTTTTTCGAATAGGGATGGGCATAATTTTGCAACGAATTCGGATTCTACGCAAGAAAATACGTACCTTTTATTTGAAACATTTTTTACTTAAACGTCATTATTTTATTAAATATATGCCCATCCCTATTTGAAAAACGAACTCCAGGCCTAAAAAGATAACTTCCGGTCGAATCCCAAAGTTGAAAACATTACCAATAACCAAAGAGAGTATTCAAGTGATTTTTTGGATCATTAAATTAAACTTTTTCCCTAGGTTTTAAAAGGGGTGGACGGGTGGACTGGTACACCCTGTATATTTTTACAAATAGGACTTTGTCAATAAGTAGTTTTTCCAAGAAAAATACTCTGCCAATATATGGGCCCCTAAGCTCACACTAGGTACTATAGTTATAGTTTACGTGTGAGGTAATATAAGTAAAATCTGAAATATATTTTATTCAACTCCAGAATAAATTACCTTTTGTTTGATACCACACAAGCCATGTTTTGACTTAAACTCAAATTTTTAAAATTTACCCCCACCCTTAAAAAAAGCAAAAACTAAAATGTTATTTGTTAAACTCCGGACTCAATTACCTTTCGTTTGATATCACACACGCCATATTTTCACTTAAACTCTAATTTTTAAAATATCGCCCCACCCTTTTTTTTAAATAAATTAAAATGTATTTTGTTTAACTCTAGACTCAATTACCTTTCGTTTGATATCACACACGCCATATTTTCACATAAACTCTAATTTTTGAAATCTACCCCCACCCTTTTATTTGGTTTGTGTTCGGTAGATTTTGTTCATTTTTAAATGGGACCGTCTCGACCCAAGACCCAGCCTAGGTACCAAATTTCATTAAAATCGGCCAAGCGGTTTTTGAGTTATGCGCGTTGGTCGTTACAGACAGACATACAGACAGACAGACAGAAAGACAGACAGACAGACAGACAGACAGACGGCGCAACAAAAAAGTTTCAAAATCATCTGAAACGCAAAGATATATAAAAAATTTTGAAATCGGAGGAACTTTTTTTTTTCTCGAAAAAATTAGGATCACCATAGCTCACACTACTATAGTATAGTATATGTGTGAGCTAAATTATTTTTTAAAAATATTTTGTTCAAAAATATGTTTACTTTACAAAATAAACACAATTGCAATCTAAAACCTCGTCTGCGGCGAATTGTCCCTGCGGCGATTTGGGCGCGGCGAATCATCCCATCCCCAATTTACAGGGGTTTCAAATTTTTTAAAAAATGTATTTTTACAACAACGTTTGTTATTTTTTCTTGAAAACCGTTAATATTTGCTAATTTAAACGGTTTTTAATGTTTAATAATAAAAATTGACCTATAGTGAACACACTTTGTTTTTATTTATGAAGTTTAGAAAAAAATAGCACTGCATGTATTTTTTCTTTAAATTTTCGGTGGCGTAGTTTTATTTTATTTTTAATTGTATTTATTTTATTATTTACTCATTTTGTTGTAAATTGATATACTCTTACTAACCGGTATTGTTTTTCTTTGTTGCATGCACAGATACAAAGTTGTTATAAAATAAGGCGACTTGTGTTGATGTCGATCTAGTCTACTGGGTAAGTCAAATTAGAGGCCCTTGTATGTGGACATATTTGGATATAATATCCAAATATGTCAACATACAGGGACTCTACATCAAATATAAGACGAAATTCAGGGTGTTGTGGAAACAATGTATTACATTATTGAAATTGATACTAGTTTAGATACCATACGTTGGAGTTTATTTTTCTATCTCCATTTTCAAGGAAGTTATATAAAGCCTCCCTTGTTACTCATCTTTATATGATATGTACATTATTTCCAAAACACTCTGTACAGGGTGTCCCAAATTGGGCACTTTTAGGGGGTTTAAGGTACTTCTAGGGGAGACAGAGAAAAACTGACCACGCATTGCGAGGCTCAAATTTCAAGAGAAGACTTAAAGTGAAAACCGCATTTTATAAAATCGTCTCGTCTTTGAGCTACGGGGGGTTTTTGAAAAGTCTGCATTTTGGAAGGGTGTCTATAACTTCGTTATTACCTTCGTTATTAGTGGAAATTTTGATTCAGAGTAAATTGCAATTTTATAGAGTTTGTCACGAGGAATTCACCCGCTAAATTAAATTTTAACTGTCACTTAGTTTTTGAGATATGACAGAAAGTTGCATTTTTTCTTATGGAATAACCTATATTTTAATTAATTTTCGAATGCGTCATTGAATTCTTTTCAAAATGATGTAACATATGTCCTAGTTTGATTGAGCGGTTTCGGAGATAATTAAAGTTTTTTATTTTTATCTAGTGTGCGTTGAATGACGTCATGCGTCATTGACATGAAAGCCTTGCGGTCAAATCCTACTTCAATGCTCCTATAGTTTTGTTGTCTTATACTATGCAAATCAAGTTGGCCTTGCGTCTTGGCGTTTTGTCATTGTTTTCAATTGTTTAAACAATTTGACATTACGCTTTGATGTGAAATTATTTTGCACAAAAATTTTGAAATATGTATCAAAACGATGAAAAGTATGACATGTTAAAATGTTACTGTGTAAAATAATAAAAATACCTGCTTCAGCAGGAAATCATAGCGCACTAGAAATAAGTGAAAAAGCTGAATATCTCCTAAACCGCTCAATCAAACAATGACAGATGATACATCATTTTGAAAAGAATTCAATGACGAATTCGAAAATCAATTAAAATGTAGGCCATTCCATAAGAAAAATGCAACACTAAAAGTGACAGTTAAAATTTAATTTAGCGGGTGAATTCCTCGTGATAAAGTCTATAAAATTGCAATTTACTCTAAATCAAAATTTCCACTAATAACGAAGTTATAGACCCCCTTCCAAAATGCAGACTTTTCAAAAAGCCCCCGTAGCTCACAGAAGAGACGGTATTTCAAAATGCGGTTTTCACTATAGGTCTTCTCTTGAAATGTGAGCCTCGCAATGCGTGGTCAGTTTTTCTCTGTCTCCCCTAGAAGTACCTTAAACCCCCTAAAAGTGCCTAATTTGGGACACCCTGTACATTTCAACGAATTTTTAATTATTGTCTTCAGTTTTCACCGAACACAAATAATACATCGTTTCTCTAAACGAACACATATCAATAAGTCACGTTTTGCACCATAGAAGACAGAAATTAAAGGGTTTTCCATAAAACATGATATGATTTTAAAATAAAATAAAAATTATTTCAGATACAACCAAACTTTCAAAATAAAAGCAATTTTTTAATGTGTGATCATAGACTAAATAAATTAATTTACGGGCTGGTCCTCAGAACAAGGTACTGAAAATGTCTAAGGAGACTGTAACATCGATGTATGCGGCTACCACTACCTTGTTCTGAGGACCAGCCCGTAAATCAAACTTTCAATGTTTAATCTTAAAGCATCAAGTGTTTGTGATCTGTTTGCGTAGCCCTTATTTTTCAAATAACCCCATAATAAGTAAAATGAGCTTCTTAAAGGCAACAATCAAAAACAAAAGTTGTCGCACCGAACCAAGCCTTAGAATTTTTAATATAATTTCTATATATTTGATGATAAAACATGAAAAATACCTTAAAATTTGACATCAGGAGGCTTCGGCCCCCCCCCCCCCAACCCCAAGCAGTGGCGTAGTTGCGAAAAAACATGATGACCTTTTTTTGTTTTTTTTTTTTTTTTTTTTTTTGGTCGCAAGTTTTTTGAGGGCGCGCTTCGTAGCTGTCGGGCCCCCCCCCCCCCCAAGACACATTCCTGGGTGCGCCACTGAATAAATTGTTAATATTGTTTGGTTAGATTCTATCTATTTAGCATTGTTTGATTCATCTTTGGACATAGGCCTCAATCAATATCTTCCACTCTTCTCTTTCTGTCGCCGTGTTCATCCATCTAGTTACCGCATGTTTCTTAAAATCGTCAGCCCATCTCATTTGGGTTCTTTCCCTACTTCTTTTATTTTCCCAAGGTCTCCAGTTTACAATCGATCGTCTTTTTGTCTGATATTATGACCGATAAATTTCCATTTTAATTTTGTCCTCTGACATCCCTTACTTTTGTTTTATTTCTTATCCATTCATTTCTTTTTCTATCTTTCAATTGATGTTTGGGCTTTTGTTACCTTAGTCATGTTTAATTTTGCAAAGATACGGGAAAAATACATTGTTTATAAACTTTTGTTTTGAGATCTGAGGATATTTTTTATTTTGTAACTTAATTTACCAAATGCTACCCAGGCCAATCTTACTCGTCTCTTGATTTCAGCTGTTTACTTTCCTTTTTTTAGTTAAACAATTTGTCCCAGATATATCGCACCTCCGCTAAAAAATAGTCACAACTTAAAAAACATTGTTTTGAGAAAATCGCTGTTAAAGAATTTAGTTCATTAGAGAGATACATTTTTCACTTACATGACAAATTGCGAGTTAACATGTTATTTTATATCAACAGGAACCTATTAACTCAATGTAATTGGTGCAGTACGTTTCTCAGAAAAAAATGATTTTTGTCGTTTTTAGTTAAAAAAAAGACAAAAACCCGATATTGTGACACTCTTTTAGAACAAGGCATCATGACGTTGTAAATCAGGATGTCACGCAGGATGGTAAATAATATAAAAAAAGAAAACAAATAAAGAAGAAACTTTGTATTTATTTTTACAACGAGTTATAAAATGCTGAACTGGGAATATGATTATTCTCTAATAAATTCAAATGAATTTTTATCTTATTCTCCTTAATTCTAAATACACTGAACAATTCGAAAAAACCGTCACAACACAAAAAAGAACAGTATTTTACTTGTTATATGGGTCAGATTTAACCAATAGTTCACACAAAAACCTTCACAACTCGAAATGAGACTTTTTTCAGGATGAAACTCCACGTTCACGCTGTTATAAAGTCAAAAATGATGTAAAGGAACGCATCCTAAGCTAAACTGGACAAAATAAAAGAGTCACATCGTCATTTCGCGGTAGATTGTCGAAACATAAACGCTTTTATGGAAGAAAGTACAAGTTATTTCAATAAGGGCGATTTTTGAGTTGTGACTCTTTTTCAGCGGGTGTGCGATATATTTCTCCACTTCTACTAAAATAAAAATACCCCACTATTTTTTCTTGGTTTATTCTAATCGTGATATCTTCATCTGTGTTTGTTATAAATTTAGTTTTAGTGTATTTCATTCTTAAGCCTATGCTTTTAGCTGCTGTATCCAGTTCTTCCAGCATTTTTATCAGTTCTTCCTTCATATCTGCTATTAAGGCAATATGGTCAGCATATCTTAGGTGGTTTGTCCGATTACTTTGATGCCTATTTCTTCCCAATCTAAATTTTTAAAAACATCTTCTAGGGCCTAGTTAAATAGTTTAGGGTTAGAATATACTGAACATAAATGACAACTGTAAGAGGTGTAACTTTATTTCTACTGGTACTATGTCGGTTTAGAACGTTTTTGTACGTTGTCCGACGCCTATTCTCCACCTCCTTCGATCCTGAGAATCATCTTCTGTCAGGTTTTTTTGACTCATTGATCTTTGGATTGACTGTTGCCATTCTAGTTTAGGACGTCCTATTGGTTGCCATTCTAGGACCTGCCTTGGTAATCTTTCGTCGTTTATCCGATGTACATGGCCGTACCACAGCAGTTGTCTTTTAGTGATCTCATCCCTCGATTTTCATTCTTTCTTTTATGATCTCATTTCTTATGTGATCTATTCTAGATATTCTCATTGATCTCTTATTGCATCCATTTCGACAATTTCCATTTTTGTTTTGTATTGTTCTGTTACGCGACAAGTCTCTATTCTATATAACAGCGTGCTTTTCACCATTGTTTCATATATGTTAAATTTTACATTCTTTTTTATCTCTCTGCTCCATAAAACACTGTTAAGACATCCAATAACTTTTTTTTGCGGTTACTATTCTTGTTTCCAGTTCTTTTCAGTCTGTTCCTGTCTTATTAAATGTGACACCCAAGTATACATACTCATTGCATGGAGATATTGTTTGTCCATTGTCTAGTTCTATTCGTTTCCAATACATAAGTACTATGTCTTGTCCACGTTCACTGTTAATCCCCACTTTTGGTATTCTTTATTTCTATGGGTACTAAATCGTTTCAAAAGTCTTATTGGAAAACCCTTTAAAAAAACATCAGTCGAAACTTAAAAAATCTTTTAATAAAAACACCGAAAAAAAATAAATATTAAAAACTAATTTTTTCCTTAACATAGGTACGGACACAGCTACGAGCGTCCTAGCAGTCGTTCTCCCCGACCCTCCTACTACCAAGACAACTACTCTCATTTGGAAAGCCCCGAAAAAATCAGCTCGCTCGATCGTACCAAGAAAGTCACCATCCTAAATGAAATCGACGACCTCAGTCAAGCTGTTTACGGTCAAACTGGAGTTTACAATCAACCCCAAAATAATTTAGGTTATAGTTCTGGCGTACCTTCCGCCTATGAACCCTACACGCAATCCCCCACTCCACAAAGTTATCGACAATCGCCCACTTTATACGCACAATCACCCAAAATCGGTGTTTCATCAACACAATCACCAATATACGGAACTCAATCGCCAACTTTTGCACCACAATCGCCAAAAGTTAATATTTCGTCAACACAATCAACCATATACGGGACACAATCGCCAACTTTTGGACCACAATCGCCAACTTTTGGACCACAATCGCCAAAAGTTGGTGTTTCATCAACACAATCAACGATATACTCGACACAATCAACAAATTTTGCACAACAATCGCCAAAAGTTCCTTCCGTGCATTCATCATTGTACGGAATACAGAAACCTTCACCAACTTATGGAACACAATCAACAATTCAGAGCATCCAGTCATCCACTTACGGAACACAATCATCGATCCATAACATTCAGTCATCGAAACATATTTCTAACGCACAATCGCCATTTTCTCCCAAGGTCGATGTTTCTTCTGTAAAATCACCAGTTTACAGTTCACAGTCTCCTAAAGTTATTGTTTCCCCCAAAGTAGCCGGTACTTCAACTACGAATTACGGATCCCAAAGTTCTGGCACGTTTTCAAGTTTAAATGTCGCGAAGCCGTACTCTGCTGGACCAAGCGTGACAAGTAATACTTCTCCCAAACCTTTCGGTGCCGCTGGGTCACAACAGTACCACCCGGTGTCGCACAGTACGGCTCAAGATGGAATCCATCAAAGTCAGTCGTTTGAAGGGGGTTATTCGAGCAGTGATTCTTTGAAACGACACTTTAAACCTGTTCAGACTTTGGCGACGTTTGAAAAACCTTCTTCGGACGGGTATTCTAGTTCGGAATACCAAACAAATACCTTCAAAACGCCTGAAGGTTTTCGTACGGATTCGTACAAGTACGAAGTTTACCGATCCGAGCCGAAGACTACGTATTCGACCTCTTCGGAAAAGTATTACACTACTTCCGGTTCTGATCCGAAACCGATAATACCTTTGGTTTCAAAGTCATTCGAATCTTTCAAAAACGGAGTACCCGACGAACAGTTTCAGTCATCTTTTAGTACAAACGTGGAGTATATTAAAGAACCACCGATCTTGCGAGGTGATGATACTTTGGAACAAAAAATGATCAAAAAATCGATCACCGAGCAGATTTTTGAAAAGAAAACTACTACGATCAATAAATCGGTTAAGTCAGAATCAAGCATGAAAACTTTTAGGTTCGACTAAATATGCAACTTGTTTTGATTTTTTTTGTTTTTGATTTTCTTTCATAAAATAAAAACACAATTTTGTTTTGAAATATTTTTCTTAAAAAACATTATTTTCGACAAAATTTTTGATTTTGACCATATATTTTTTGATATTTTTTTTATTATAAGCGAATGTTATCTGAAGTGTTTTTTGCGATCAGATTGCTAACTTAACCTGAAGTCGTTGAGACATTGAAACTAATAAACTAAACAATTAGAACTAATTTTTGGAGAATATCGATTTTGTTTCGACGGGAGATCACTAAACAACGTAACTTATCATGGTGGTTATCCTTTACCTTATTTTGACAAAATTCAAACATATTAAAAGATGTGATACCGGTACCCAACAGTACCACCTATGTCGTATAGTACAGCTCCAGAATCAATCTATCAAAGTCAATCGTTTGAAATAGGTTACTCGAGCAGTGAGTCTTTGAAACGACACTTTAAACCTGTTCAGACTTTGGCGACGTTTGAAAAACCTTCTTCGGACGGGTATTCTTGTTCAGAATACCAAACAAATACCTTCAAAACGCCTGAAGGTTTTCGTACGGATTCGTACAAGTACGAAGTTATCCGAGCCGAAGACTACGTATTCGACCTCTTCGGAAAAGTATTACACGACTTCCGGTTCTGATCCGAAACCTATGATACCTCTGGTTTCAAAGTCGTTCGAATCTTTCAAAAACGGAGTACCCGACGAACAGTTTCAGTCATCTTTCAGTACCAACGTGGAGTATATTAAAGAACCACCGATCATGCGAGGTGATGATACTTTGGAACAAAAAATGATAAAAAAATCGATCACCGAGCAGATTTTTGAAAAGAAAACTACCACGATTAATAAATCGGTTAAGTCAGAATCAAGCATGAAAACTTTTAGGTTCGACTAAATATGCAACTTGTTTTGATTTTTTTTGTTTTTAATCTTCTGTCGATGTTTTTTTCATAAAATAAAAACACAATTTTGTTTTGAAATATTTTTCTTAAAAAGCATTATTTTCGACAAAATTTTTGATTTTGACCATATATTTTTTGATATTTTTATTTTATTATAAGCGAATGTTATCTGAAGTGTTTTATACGATCAGATTGCTAACTTAACCTGAAATCGTTGAGATATTGAAACTAATAAACTAAACAATTAGAACTAATTTCTGGAGAATATCGATTTTGTTTCGACGGGAGATCACTAAACAACGTAACTTATCATGGTGGTTATCCTTTACCTTATTTTGACAAAATTCAAACATATTAAAAGATGTGATACCGGTACCCAACAGTACCACCTATGTCGTATAGTACAGCTCCAGAATCAATCTATCAAAGTCAATCGTTTGAAATAGATTACTCGAGCAGTGAGTCTTTGAAACGACATTTTAAAACTGTTCAAACTTTGGCGACGTTTGACAAACCTTCTTCGGACGGGTATTCTTGCTCAGAATACCAAACAAATACCTTCAAAACGCCTGAAGGTTTTCGTACGGATTCGTACAAGTACGAAGTTTACCGATCCGAGCCGAAGACTACGTATTCGACCTCTTCGGAAAAGTATTACACTACTTCCGGTTCTGATCCGAAACCGATAATACCTTTGGTTCCAAAGTCATTTGAATCGTTCAAAAACGGAGTACCCGACGAACAGTTTCAGTCATCTTTCAGTACCAACGTGGAGTATATTAAAGAACCACCGATCTTGCGAGGCGATGATACTTTGGAACAAAAAATGATAAAAAAATCGATCACCGAGCAGATTTTTGAAAAGAAAACTACTACGATCAATAAATCGGTTAAGTCAGAATCAAGCATGAAAACTTTTAGGTTCGACTAAATATGCAACTTGTTTTGATTTTTTTTGTTTTTGATTTTCTTTCATAAAATAAAAACACAATTTTGTTTTGAAATATTTTTCTTAAAAAGCATTATTTTCGACAAAATTTTTGATTTTGATCATATATTTTTTGATATTTTTATTTTATTATAAGCGAATGTTATCTGAAGTGTTTTTTGCGATCAGATTGCTAACTTAACCTGAAATCGTTGAGATATTGAAACTAATAAACTAAACAATTAGAACTAATTTCTGAATAATATCGATTTTGTGTCGACGCGAGAGCACTAAACAACGTAACTTATCATGGTGGTTATCCTTTACCTTATTTTGACAAAATTCAAACATATTAAAAGATGTGATACCGGTACCCAACAGTACCACCTATGTCGTATAGTACAGCTCCAGAATCAATCTATCAAAGTCAATCGTTTGAAATAGATTACTCGAGCAGTGAGTCTTTGAAACGACATTTTAAAACTGTTCAAACTTTGGCGACGTTTGACAAACCTTCTTCGGACGGGTATTCTTGCTCAGAATACCAAACAAATACCTTCAAAACGCCTGAAGGTTTTCGTACGGATTCGTACAAGTACGAAGTTTACCGATCCGAGCCGAAGACTACGTATTCGACCTCTTCGGAAAAGTATTACACTACTTCAGGTTCTGATCCGAAACCGATAATACCTTTGGTTTCAAAGTCATTTGAATCGTTCAAAAACGGAGTACCCGACGAACAGTTTCAGTCATCTTTCAGTACCAACGTGGAGTATATTAAAGAACCACCGATCTTGCGAGGCGATGATACTTTGGAACAAAAAATGATAAAAAAATCGATCACCGAGCAGATTTTTGAAAAGAAAACTACCACGATAAATAAATCGGTTAAGTCGGAATCAGACATGAAAACTTTTAGGTTTGACTAAATATGCAACTTGTTTTGATTTTTTTTAATTGTTTTTGATTTTTTAACTTCGCAGTTATCCTTAATCCTGCTACCGTTTTTGTTTGGATGACAGATTTATTAACGAAGTAACTTATTATGATAGTTAACCATTACCTATTATTGCCAGAATTTTAAATATTTACACCACTTCAGGTAACCCCGCTTTTAATAAACTAAAACAATAGAAATTGTATTGTTACATAAAATAGATCAGATTGTTTTTTTAAACCAAAACTTACAAAGTAAAAAGTGTTTTAACAAATTATCTTCCCAGACTTTGTTGAACAGTTTTTTATTAAACAGCTCTCATAAAAAAACACTCACTAAACATAAATCCACGTTTTAAGGTTACTTTTCTTAAATATTTATTAGTACTTTCTTTTTTAATGATTTGACTATTCTAAACCATTTTCTGAATCATGTCATCATTCGCGCATTTGCAGAATAAATCATTTTCCAAATCATCATCATTATTTTGTAGCCTAAACCAAGCGAGGGCTACAATTCGCTGACGATACACAATCACTTTAGTCACGTGGTTTATACATGAAAAATCACAGGAATTACTGCAAGTGGATGCAAATTTTTAACTTATGAATCGATAAATACAATAAATTTGCCAAAAAAAAAATAAACAAACCATTTTTTTTTCATTTTAGGCCCTTAAAACAGGGGCCAAAACTATATGTTTAGTCAGTAAATTGCATAAAATTAAATTTAAGAACAGAGGCTGCCAAATTTCATGTATATTTTTTGTTGTTGTATTTTTAAAACAATTAGAAAAAAGTGTCCTTATATATTTATATAGAATTTACTTGAAAGGGATTTTTTCTTGAATTTCATGGCAAAATGAAGTTTCCTTAAACATATGTATGGTGCTAACACAAAACTTGTATTTTTTTGCTTATAAATAATAACAGAACCCTGTCTTTTTATTTTTCCTTATTTTTTTTAACAAAAATTTAAAAAATATATACATTTCGGGGCATCGAAATTTAAAATATTTTTTGAAAATGACAAAAAATAACTTTGTACTTATATAAATTAATTTTAGGATTCTCGAAATTTGTCTAGTTGAAATGCCCTGTATATTTTTGCACTTGTACTGTATTTTTCATTATTATTTTTTTTATTAGTTTTTAGTTTTTTTTCTTATGTGCCAATATTAATATATTTAAAAAAAAACTGTGTTTATATTCTTAAAGTAAGCTTTATTATATATTTTATTAGTTTTAATTTTAACTCTAGATACTAGTGAACAATTTTTAACATTTTCTCACAATTTCCTCACAACCGTGTTTTGTAACGTAGTCAATTAATTAATAAAAGGTTTTTAAGTGCCTCTTTTGAAACAAAAAATACAATTTAGAAAAGTGCCTCGAAAACTTAACAATAATAATTGCAACTTTTTAAAATATTTTAAAATCATAACTGAAAACGTAAGGATTGTTCTTACTAAATAATATTTTTGTGTATTATGTAATTTTTCGCACAATTGTGTCACATAAATAAAAAGTTTTAACAATAACTCAGAAGTTTTTTTTAAATATAAGGATGATTCTACAAAAATGGTGCTGTGGAGTGGGAATGCATATTTTTCAAACACAGACTGCAAATGAAGCATAGTTTTAGTTATAAGATTTAAAACGAAATGTTTTCTTTATGGAGCATTTGAGTTTAATGTATAAAAAAAATTGCAAGTTTATAATTTTTTTTATTACAAAGCAAATACCTCATTCCTCTGGTGTAGTCCCAAACCAAATATTAAAAACTCAAATTGAAAAAAATATCCTAATAAATAATATTTAATCAAGTCTCAACCATTTATCAAAAAATTGATAAAACTTAAGTTTGCAGTCATATTTTCGAAAATCCGAATTTAGATTTTCTCCGGAAAATTTTACAATTTTAAACGTGCTCCATTTTTAATAACACAATATTTGTGAATACCACCGGTTAATTTCTAGAGAAAGAGACGGCCCTGGATATCTAATTTACTTGTGAGGGTGACAAGTTGTGACAGATAATGTCAACTTTAGTTTGGTTTAAGTTATAGATGTTTTTATTTTCGGCAGAAAATTAGTTTTTTTCGGAGAAATCAAAAAGGAACGCTTCAATTATCATCCCTCTGGTAAGTAAATATTCGACTGATATCTGGTATAATTTTTTTGTTGATTGTTTTAAAATTATAAGTATAGGAACTTTGTTTATATAAAACTTAAGTTAAGTAGTCTAAATAAATTTTGATTTAAATTGGAAAACCATTAAAAACCTCATTCCTCTGTTACTCATCCCTCTGGAATTTTTATGCAATAATTCCTAAAATTCGGGAAAATAAATGTTTCTTAGCTACACCTAATTAGTTACATAAATTTAAAAAAACAAAATTATTTACTGTGCTGTACTGTTATTTAAAGGCAACGACCAAAAATGATATCCATATAGCCCACTTTTGATAGAATCATCCATATATACTTACAGCCCCCTCTATCCCTCAATAACAAGCCCGACCATACTTTAAAATGCAATATTGTCGAAGGCTGACAGATCTAAAATTTCGAGGTCGAGTTATTCATATAATTATTATAGAAAGTAACTAAAAGGGACACGGCCATGTATTATACAGGGTGTTTTTCTTAAAGCTAACAGGCTTTTTTGGGTATTTGTTGTATATTATTTTTGTATATAGATAGATTTCAGATCATCTCTTTTGTATAATCTAAGTTATTGAAAAGAAAATGGCATACGGACAAGAGCTGCATCTGCTTTACGTCGATTTGCAGAAGGCATATGATAGTATACCACTAAATCTACTTTGGAAAGCGTTGGAAAACACAAACATAAGCGTACAACTAATTAAGGCCATCAAAGAGTTATACCGCAATAGTAAGGCAAAAGTTAAAATAAAAGCAAAACTAACCACAGGCTTTCAAGTAAAGTAAAGGTCTTAAACAAGGTTGCTGTATCTCGCCTACGCTCTTCAAGATATACTTGGAACAAGTCCTTAAAGTATGGAAGAGAAAATGCCAAAACATGGGAATTCCGTTGGACGAAACCACCTTGTATACTTTATGTTTCGCCGATGATCAGATAGTAGTGGCTCAGGATTATGACGACCTTGAATATATGACACGAAAACTAATAGAAGAGTACAATAAGTGGGGACTAGAGGTTACTCTCAATAAGACAGAGTATATGTGTATCGGTGGAATGAAACAGGATCTAATCTTAAATACCGGGCAGCGAATTCAGTCCTGTGATGAGTATAAATACTTAGGTCTAAAAGTTACAGCTGACGGAACACTGGACAAAGCTATAAAAGAGCGAAACGTACAAGGAAGAAAAGCAATAACTTTATTAAATGGAATAATTTGGGACCAAAGTATATCAAAACATAATAAAAAGCTTATAAATAACACCATTGTAAAAAGTATTATTACATACGGCTCAGAAGTATGGCCAATCAAGGATAGAACAGAAAAAATGCTTTCCGCTACGGAGATGGACTATTGGAAAAGAGCAGCAGGGAAATCAAAAAGAGAAAGAGTTACAATCAAAGAATAAGAGAAATTATGACAGTGAACGTACTTTAGTGGATGATATAAGAACAAAACAACTGGTGTGGTATGGATATGTACAAAGAATGAATGATGAAAGACTACCTAAACAAATACTACAATGGAAACCAACTGGCCGAAGAAAAGGAGGACGGCCAAGGAGAAGCTGGAGAGAAGGAATAGACAGTGAAATAAGAATAAGAGGCCTAGATGATGAATTATGGGCAAACAGAAACGAGTGGAGATTGGGTATCGGAAGACGTAGAACGTTGTGAAACCGATAAATATATATATATGTTGTATAAAACCCTGGTACACGCCGATTTTTTTTACGAGGAAAAATAGGGGTAAAGTTAAACATCCAAGGCGTGCAACAAAAATTTCAAAAAGTGTTCCCGTCGCAAACAAAACGTGTTCGATGGTTTTTTCATTACCGTTCGATATATACCTAAGAAAGCCTCTGTTACCTTAAAAAAAACCACCCAGAATGTATGGCCTTCAACGAGAGTGAAACGACTAAAAATGGTCGAAAATGCACCCTTTCTCTTTCTAGTTCGATAGAATCTACCGAATATGTTCGATTTAGTTGATAATCCAACAATGTTGCCATTTGTTGTTTGACAGTAAAGTGTCATTGTTTTTGCGATTTACCTTAAAAAACCACCCAGTATGTATGACCTTCAACGAGAGTGAAACGACTAAAAAATTGTCGAAAATGCACCCTGTCGCTCTCTAATTCATTAGAACCTACCGATTATGTTCCATTTAGTTGATAATCCAACGATGTTGCCATTCGTTGTTTGACAGTTAAAGTGTCATTGTTTTTTTGATAGCGCTTGTTGGAAAAAAGAAAGTGAACCTCGCCATGCAGCGTGTAATAATAAATTCGATAGGCTTGAATGAGTTTTTCTTTGCAGTCGTAGAAAAAATATTGTAAAAAAACTAGTTTGAAAACCACCAGCTTGTCTCGCTCGTGTGCAGTGTTTCCAATATTTTTTTAAATTCCGTTAGGTTTACTATAATTTTCCGTCAAAAATCGGTTAAATTGTTTACTTTTGCGTTAATAATAGTTCCGTTAGAATCAAAAATTCGTTGAACAAACAAATGTGTTTATTATAATTAAAATCATCATACTGTTCGTACTTTCAACTAGTTGCTAGCCGTAGTTTTCGTTAAAAAAGCCGACACTAATTTTTTTTGAGTAGTTCTTTGCAAATATCCGTTAAATTCGACGAAAAACCCGTTAAGTTGACAACACTGCGTGTGCAAAAAGTCGTTTTTAAACTTTGTTTAATATACTATTGTCTCTTTGGGACTCTAAAATGACTGCTACAAGCGTGCCGGCATGTCGGATCAAGTCCAACACAAAAATAGAGGCCACGACCCTGAAAAAATCAGCTGTTCTCCCGGGGCTGAATTTTACATTGGGTCTTATGGGAGGTCAGACGTTTTTTTATGATATTTTCAAAATGGCACTACAGATTTCCGCAAAATTTCAGTGAAATATTCTCAGACACCATCCCGATATTCCACCAAAGGTTTGTATGGAAGCAACATGATTAAAAGGTTAAAATCTTCAAGATTTAGCATTCCTTATTTTGAATTCAAATTACCCGCCATGTACCACATGCCAACTGTTATATTTGACATGTATTTGACTTTGTCATATGTGATTGTCACATTCGCTTCTGCTTTAAACTTAATTTTTGTGTGAGCTAATGAAGCGGCTATGAAAAATTAGGACTTACTATACATTTAAAAAAAAATGTTCTGCCAGAATAAAGTAAAAACAATCTCAAAAACGGCTTTATTTAACAAAAAATCAAATATCCATGAACCGTCATTCCAACTTCAAAATTTTAAAGACAATCAGCTGTGTCGTAACGTGACCATCAAAAAAAAATCAGCCCCGGATGTGACGTCAACAAAGTGGAGGATCGTGGCCCGTCCATTTTGATAGTCCTGGTCGGATTTGAAGTGAACCCCAACCAGGGCTATTTTTTTTGATGGTCACGTTTCGACACAGCTGATTGTCTTTAAAATATTGAAGTTGGAATGACGGTTCATGAATATTTAATTTTTTTTAAAATGAAGCCGGTTTTGAGATTTTTTCAGAACAATTTTTTTTAATCTATAGTAATCCTTAATTTTTCAGAGCCGCTTCATTAGCTCACACAAAAATTAAGTTTAAAGCAGAAGCGAATGTGACAATCACAGATGACAAAGTCAAATATAACAGTTTCCATGTGGTACATGGCGGGTAATTTGAATTCAAAATAAGGAATGCTAAATCTTGAAGAAGATTTTAACCTTTTAGTCATGTTGCTTCCTTACAAAACTTTGGTGGAATATCGGGATGGTGTCTGAGAATATTTCACTGAATTTTCGCGGAAATCTGTAGTGCCATTTTGAAAATATCATAAAAAAACGACAGCCCCCGAAAAACAGCAGATTTTTTCAGGGTCATGGCCTATTTTTGTGTTGGCCTTGCCCCAACGCAGGGCTATCAAAACGGACGGGCCACGATCCTCCACTTTGTTGACGTCACATGCGGGGCTGATTTTTTTTTGATGGTCACGTTACGACACAGCTGATTGTCATTAAAATATTGAAGTTGGAATGACGGTTCATGAATATTTGATTTATTTTTAAATAAACCCGGTTTTGAGATTGTTTTTACTATATTCTTTTAGAACAATTTTTTTTAATCTATAGTAATCCTTAATTTTTCAGAGCCGCTTCATTAGCTCACACAAAAATTAAGTTTAAAGCAGAAGCGAATGTGACAATCACAGATGACAAAGTCAAATACATGTCAAATATAAGAGTTGGCATTTGGTTCATGGCGGGTAATTTGAATTCAAAATAAAGAATGCTAAATCTCGAAGATTTTAACCTTTTAATCATGTTGATTCCTTACAAAACTTTGGTGGAATATCGGGACGGTGTCTGAGAATATTTCACTGAAATTTCGCGGAAATCTGTAGTGCCATTTTAAAAATATCATAATAAAACGTCTGACCTCCCATAAGACCCAATGTAAAATTCAGCCCCGGGAGAACAGCTGATTTTTTCAGGGTCGTGGCCTCTATTTTTGTGTTGGCCTTGCCTCAACCAGGGCTATCAAAATGGACGGGCCACGATCCTCCACTTTGTTGACGTCACATCCGGGGCTGATTTTTTTTTGATGGTCACGTTACGACACAGCTGATTGTCTTTCAAATATTGAAGTTGGAATGACGGTTCATGGATATTTGTTTTTTTTTTAAATAAAGCCGTTTTTGAGATTGTTTTTAGTTTATTCTGGCAGAACAATTCTTTTTAAATGTATAGTAAGCCCTAATTTTTCATAGCCGCTTCATAAGCTCACACAAAACTTAAGTTTAAAGCAGAAGCGAATGTGACAATCACATATGACAAAGTCAAATACATGTCAAATATAACAGTTGGCATGTGGTACATGGCGGGTAATTTGAATTCAAAATAAGGAATGCTAAATCTTGAAGATTTTAACCTTTTAATCCTGTTGCTTCCTTACAAACCTTTGGTGGAATATCGGGATGGTGTCTGAGAATATTTCACTGAAATTTTGCGGAAATCTGTAGTGCCATTTTGAAAATATCATAAAAAAACGTCTGACCTCCCATAAGACTCAATGTAAAATTCAGCCCCGGGAGAACAGCTGATTTTTTCAGTGTCGTGGCCTCTATTTTTGTGTTGGCCTTGCCCCAACGTATGGCTTGGATAAATTAAGGCTACTGATAATAGGTGCCGCGCTCTCAGCGCCATCCCTTCAATAAACTTAAAAACACCCATTATCAGTTACCTTAGAATAAATACTTTTTAATTTGTTTCAAAAAATGCCAAGCGCCTACGTCAACTCAAGATTGAGAAGTTTCTTTAATTTAAATCAAATATAAAAATTAACCCCAATATTGCAGTCAAATCACCGCACTGACAAATTGTCAACATTATTTGAAAGCAGTCCTTTTCAAATTTTATTAAAAGCGTTTACATTTTAAACCAAGCAATACGTTTGAGCACGGTGGATAGAATAGACCGGTGTTAATAGATATATATATATATATATATATATATATATATATATATATATATATGTCGAATTTTCACTAGTGGTCCAGCTGATTCTTGTAAATAAAAGGTAGATATGATATGAACAACGGAACAACTAATATTTTTTGAATTTTTTGAAAACTAAGGCGTTTGACTTTGACGTGTTTCAAATGTCTAAAACCCTAGATTTCAGGAAAAGCGCTACCAATCAAATTCTTCCCTCTATACCTGAAAGTATAAGTTCTTATGATAAATCTATTGTCGTTCATTTTGAGCGGGCAAATTCGATCAGCTCTGAGCAGGAAACAGGTCGAATAGAGAGCGAACTCCAGTTCGGGACTGGTGCCGATGAACATGGAACCCACTGGCTTGTCCACGCCGTGGAAAGTAAAGTGGTACTTTAGAATGGAACCTTTCTGAAATTGGAAATACAGGATTTTAATAAAGCGTAACGTTCGGGAGAGGGACAGCTCTGCACAAATGACAATACTGCGTCAGGCGTAAGCACGGGTTGCAAGGGTTTCAAATAGATGGCGTCAGTTGCCAAGGCCTTTAGACATTTCTCTTTGCGGTGATTTATATTTGTTTTGTAAAACTGTGTTTTTTTCTGTAAAAAAGTAAGAAATAATTGACGTAAAACGTGTGTTAAAAAATGTTCAGGAGACGTAATTTAATTTTTCTTTCTAATTTGTTAATAAAGTTAAGAGTGGTTTGTAAATGCCATTAAACACACTCGCGGCTACAGACTAAAATGTACTCTGGCTCCTTCGATTTCGCGGGTTAATTTGAACGTATATTTTTAAAATTTGTAGTAGTTCGGGGCCTAAGAGGGAAATTTTGGGGTTTGTCTGCATTTTTCCGTACCGTAATAATATTTGACACAGAGGTAGTAGACACCTAGAGATGCCATTTTAGAAGATGTGCTCCGAGGGAACCCAGTGCAGGGCCCAGATACAGGGGCGTACTTGAGGTGGGCAAGAAAAAATTTATAAATTAAATATGAAACTCATTTCGCGTACAGTTTTTTGTTTGTTTCACCTTATAGCTTGTAAATCCAAAAAATTTACAAAAAGTAAAGTTTTGAAAACGGTTTTTTTCAGGGGAGGGAGCAAAAGGAACGAGGATATATCAAAAAACTGACACCTGAAATGTACCTGTTCTGAGATCTACGTGAGAGAATATTAAAAACACCTAATCAAACCTAACTTAATAAAATTTGATAAATTAAGTAAAAATGAAGTTTCTGGAATTTTTGAATTATAATGTACAGGGTGTTAAGAGTTAAGTCGCCACTATTACTTACTTCGTTAATATTAGAGCTACAGGGTCGGTTAAATAGACAAAGTTGTGGTATTTTTTTTCTCTGATTACGATGGTGATGAACGAAAAGAAAATCAAATGACGAGTAGGTGAGTTATGTTAAAAACAACAAATTTTTTTAAATGGGACACCCGGTATTCAGTTCAGCCAATAAAATAATACTACAGTGTTGTACTATATTCGTACCAAGTATCATTACGGTACCCAAAAATGCAGACAAAAGTGGCTTAGGCTCCGAACTCTAGGAATCCAGGCTAAATCTTTTTGAGGTTTAGGATTTATAAAAAATTTGGTACTATATAATTAAATCACATTTATAATGAAGATTCGATATAAAACAAAAATAAACAAAATGTGAAATGTTTAAGCTATTAGCTGAACTCAAAAACAGATTTTGGAAAACACAAAAATAACAAGTGGGCAGATGCAAAAATAAATTATTCTTCTAGGTATTTACTCTATTAGGTTTTTATTATTTTTAGGAATCAAGATTGTAACAATTGATTTGCTATTACAATTGTCTTTTCTGGCTTAGGCTCAACTCCAGACTAAATTACCTTTCGTTTGATACCACACAAGCCATGTTTTAAATTAAACTCTATTTTTTGAAATCTACCCCCACCCTTTTTTTTGCCTAAAATTTATTTTGTTTAACTCCAGACTCAATTACCTTTCGTTTGATATCACACATGCCATATTTTCACTTAAACTCTAATTTTTGAAGTCTACCCCCACCCTTTTATTTGACTTGTGTTTGGTGGATTTTTTTCATTTTCAAATGGGACCATCTCGACCCAAGACCCAGCCTAGGTACCAAATATCATTGAAATCGGGCAAGCAGTTTTTGAGTTATGCGCGTTGGTCCTTACAGACAGACAGACGGACAGACAGACGGCACAACAAAAAAGTTTCAAAATCATCTGAAACGCAAAGATATATAAAAAATTTTGACATCGGAGCAACTTTTTTTCTCGAAAAAATTAGGATCACCATAGATAGTATGGTATATGTGTGATAATAATAAATAATAAAAAGCATCAGGGTCAAAAATTTACCTGGATGAAATTTTTTTAAATGAGCTCTTAAATTAGACTTGGAAGAAAAACTGATCTCTTGAGTGCACTCGGTACATTCCATATTTTTAGGCCGATGTATTTTTATATGAATTGAAACAATAACACAAAATAAATTTGACCGAACTAACTACACGACAAATATAAAACACGGACTAATTTTTAAAACTGGAAGGGACTTCAAACTTTAAGCAGTCCCAGGCTATTTGAACAAAAACAAAACAATTAAAACATAACCTCGAAATCGAAGGAGTCAGAGTGCATTTTAGTCTGTAGCCGCGAGTATTAAACACTCTTCATGATGGCCACAATAAATCTGCACACTACAAATTTAATCCGCAGGTTGATAAATTTTCACCAGAACAACTAGTTTTTAGAAAAAAAAATTGACAACATTAAATTTTTGACAATTTTTAATTAATGTAATGACGTAAAGGAGTATGTTCCAAAACCACCAAAATTGTGTGAACATTGTTTATTTTCAAAATGGAAATAAATACCGTCGATTATATAATTAACTGTGCAAATTTAAATATGTTGACATATGAACTTCGATTACAAATAAAATCTTTAGGGCCACATAGACCGGACCTAAAAATCCTAAAAATTAACCAACATTTTAGTGGAAGTAATTAAAAATTATACGATGCTGAAAACTGGTTGTACGGTTTTGAAAAACGAAATGTTTGCTTTATTTGTCTTATTATGAACAATCCACGAAGTGATCCTGCGTAAGTGGCAAAGGGAATGTGTGATATCAAGCACTTTAGTGAAAAGTTAAAGACACAAAGTAAGTGCTACTTATTTAAATAACCACATAGAATTTTCTATGCTAGGCAAGACTGATATTAGGGGTCAATTGAATAGTGTCTATAAACAAAACATTACCGAACATAATGATAATGTGGCAAAAAAATAACCATATACTTATATACAGTAGGTTAATAAACTGTTTAAATGTGGAAATAATATTTATTTCATAACAAACTAAATAGGTTTAAAAAAGAAAAATCTCTGTCTTCTTCTACTAACTATTTTTACATTCTGTTTGTCTTGGGAAGTTTCACCTGTTTTTATTATTTACTGGTCCTTGATGATGGCCCAATAAGCCGAAACTAGTCGACGAAAATAAAATAGTAGTAGAGGAAGACAGAGATTTTTCTTTTTTCATTCCTTGGAACCTCTACAGAAAATTATGAAGTACTTCTTCACGTTAAATAGGTTTTTAGTCGAGAAAAAGTTCGAATTACATTTCTCGAAGATGGAACAAACAAGGGACCAAAGAATAAAGCCTATTCCTACTCTGAGATGGGCATTGAAAAGGCCACCAAAGAAAGCAGCTTTCAGTACCGAAAATTATGCAATAAACATATACTTAGTAGGTTAATAAACTGTTTAAATGTGGAAATAATATTTATTTCATAACAAACTAAATAGGTTTAAAAAAGAAAAATCTCTGTCTTCCTCTACTAACTATTTTTAGATTCTGTTTGTCTTGGGAAGTTTCACCTGTTTTTATTATTTACTGGTCCTTGATGATGGCCCAATAAGCCGAAACTAGTCGACGAAAATAAAATAGTAGTAGAGGAAGACAGAGATTTTTCTTTTTTCATTCCTTGGAACCTCTACAGAAAGTTATGGAGTACTTCTTCACGTTAAATAGGTTTTTAGTCGAGAAAAAGTTCGAATTACATTTCTCGAAGATGGAACAAACAAGGGACCAAAGAATAAAGCCTATTCCTACTTTGAGATGGGCATTGAAAAGGCCACCGAAGAAAGCAGCTTTCAGTACCGAAAATTATGCAATAAACATATACTTAGTAGGTTAATAAACAGTTTAAATGTGGAAATAATATTTATTTCATAACAAACTAAATAGGTTTAAAAAAGAAAACTCTCTGTCTTCCTCTAACTACTTTTACATTCTGTTTGTCTTGGGAAGTTTCACCTGTTTTTATTATTGAGTGGTCCTTGATGATGGCCCAATAAGCCGAAACTAGTCGACGAAAATAAAATAGTAGTAGAGGAAGACAGAGATTTTTTTTTCATTCCTTGGAACCTCTACAGAAAGTTATGGAGTACTTCTTCACGTTAAATAGGTTTAGTCGAGAAAAAGTTCGAATTACATTTCTCGAAGATGGAACAAACAAGGGACCAAAGAATAAAGCCTATTCCTACTTTGAGATGGGCATTGAAAAGGCCACCGAAGAAAGCAGCTTTCAGTACTACCGAAAATGATGCAATAAACAGAATTTCAAAAATTTCACCAAAAAGGTATTCCTGGTTTACATCATGGAGAAGTTAAAGGAAAGAAAAAAATTCTGTGGGATTTTTGAGGTTGCTCTACGGGGCCATGATAAGTCTAAAACTGGTGCTATTTCGAGCACTTTGCGCATATAAAAGAAGGGCGAATAGACTTTATCTATAAACAAATAAACTAAACACTACGCCAAGTAGCTGCTTGTTTGTAAAATGCTAAAATAAAATTGTTTAGGTAACTTTTTTATCTCGTTTTCCATGCAATATAAATTTCTGCCCCCCCCCCCAATTTATAACGTCACCAGCTGGTCCTTGATGATGGCCCAATAAGCCGAAACTAGTCGACGAAAATAAAATAGTAGTAGAGGAAGACAGAGATTTTTCTTTTTTCATTCCTTGGAACCTCTACAGAAAGTTATGGAGTACTTCTTCACGTTAAATAGGTTTTTAGTCGAGAAAAAGTTCGAATTACATTTCTCGAAGATGGAACAAACAAGGGACCAAAGAATAAAGCCTATTCCTACTTTGAGATGGGCATTGAAAAGGCCACCGAAGAAAGCAGCTTTCAGTACCGAAAATTATGCAATAAACATATACTTAGTAGGTTAATAAACTGTTTAAATGTGGAAATAATATTTATTTCATAACAAACTAAATAGGTTAAAAAAGAAAACTCTCTGTCTTCTTCTACTAACTATTTTTACATTCTGTTTGTCTTGGGAAGTTTCACCTGTTTTTATTATTGAGTGGTCCTTGATGATGGCCCAATAAGCCGAAACTAGTCGACGAAAATAAAATAGTAGTAGAGGAAGACAGAGATTTTTCTTTTTTCATTCCTTGGAACCTCTACAGAAAGTTTTGGAGTACTTCTTCACGTTAAATAGGTTTTTAGTCGAGAAAAAGTCCGAATTACATTTCTCGAAGATGGAACAAACAAGGGACCAAAGAATAAAGCCTATTCCTACTTTGAAATGGGCATTGAAAAGGCTACCGAAGAAAGCAGCTTTCAGTACCGAAAATTATGCAATAAACAGAATTTCGAAAATTTCACCAAAAAGGTATTCCTGGTTTACATCATGGAGAAGTTAAAGGAAAGAAAAAAATTCTGTGGGATTTTTGAGGTTGCTAAAACTGGTGCTATTTCGAGCACTTTGCGCATGTAAAAGAAAGGCGAATAGACTTTATCTATAAACAAATAAACTAGACACTACGCCAAGTAGATGCTTGTTTTTAAAATGCTAAAATAAAATTGTTTAGGTAACTTTTTTATATCGTTTTCCATGCAATATAAATTTCTGCCCCCCCCCCCCCAATTTATAACGTCACCAGCAACCACTGCTCTAAGGTATTTCTAGTAAAAATTATACTTACATTTCCTAAATCGATCTTCTTCATGTAGCCAAGATAGTTGGCACGCTGATTCTTCTCTTCTTCGTTAAAATAGAGCCAGTTGTGCAGGCCGGAAACCTGATTGTTCTTCAGTTCTGCGACGAAAACGTGTTCGAACCCGCTGGAGCCGATCCTACCCTGTCCTCTAGAATACATGTTGAACCAGATCAGTTTTAGCAGTTCGCGGAATTCCTTGGGATCCTTCCCGATTTTACCTTAAAAAAAAAAACAAGTTTTAAATAGTAACATTTTTAAAATTGGTATTTATCCATCAAACAAGTTTTCATGGCTAATCGGGTAAAGAAGTTTTTGTTTCTCTCGTATTTTTCTGTGGGTAGCTCGAAAGCTTATTTTCACGGGAGTCCCAGATCTAATGGACAGACACCTAATAAGTGTTGATAGTTTATTTTAAATAACAAAAAATTTTTAATTAGGTTATTTTATGAGATACAAATCTGTTATTGTACCTTTTTGCATGAGAAAAGTCCTGGTATACTGCATAACAGGCGTACTTATCATGGCGTCTAGCAGCTCGTTTTCTTCTATCCTCTCTGCCCCAGTGTGGACTTCATTTTGAGATGAGTCCAAGAAGTAATTGTTGTACAGGAGGATGATTTTTTCTATCGAAGGAATTTTGTAGGCTTGTTGGTCTATTTGAAGGAGACTAAAATAAAGTAGGAGGCACGAATTACTTGTGTTTGTGGCCCACGGTAAAAGTGAAACAAATTGAGATATTTTATTACTTTAACAATCAGTTCTTCCCCTGAAGATACTGGAATGACTGTACCTAATCCGTATGATGCAGAATATTTTAATGGCTGAGAGAGGTTGCCAAAATAAGAAGTATTTTGTGACGCGTCAAAGAAAAACCTGTTCTAGAGGAGGATGATTTTTTCTATCGACGAAATTTTGTAGGCTTGCTGGTCTATTTCCATTATAAAGTAGGAGGCACGGATTATAAAGATTTATGGCCCACGGTAAAAATGAACCAAATTGAGATACTGGATTGAGTGTACCTAATCGGTAAGAAGCAGAATAATTTAATGGGTGATAGATGATGTCAAAGCAAGAATTATTTTGTGACGCGTCCAAGAAGTAGTTGTTGTAGAGGAGGATGATTTTTTCTATCGACGGAATTTTGTAGGCTTGCTTGCCATTTGAAGAAGACTAAAATAAAGTAGGAGGCACGAATTACTTGTGTTTGCGGCCCACGGTAAAAGTGAAACAAATTGAGATATTTTATTACTTTAACAATCAGTTCTTCCCCTGAAGATACTGGAATGACTGTACCTAATCCGTATGATGCAGAATATTTTAATGGCTGAGAGAGGATGCCAAAATAAGAAGTATTTTGTGACGCGTCAAAGAAAAAGCTGTTCTAGAGGAGGATGATTTTTTCTATCGACGAAATTTTGTAGGCTTGCTGGTCTATTTCCATTATAAAGTAGGAGGCACGGATTATAAAGATTTATGGCCCACGGTAAAAATGAACCAAATTGAGATACTGGATTGAGTGTACCTAATCGGTAAGAAGCAGAATAATTTAATGGGTGATAGAAGATGTCAAGACAAGAAGTATTTTGTGACGCGTCCAAGAAGTAGTTGTTGTAGAGGAGAATGATTTTTTCTATCGACGGAATTTTGTAGGCTTGCTTGCCATTTGAAGAAGACTAAAATAAAGTAGGAGGCACGAATTACTTGAGTTTGTGGCCCACGGTAAAAGTGAAACAAATTGAGATATTTTATTACTTTAACAATCAATTTTTCCCCAAAAAATACTGGACTGAATGTACCTAATTTGTATGATGCAGAATATTTTAATGGCTGATAGAGAATGCCAAAATAAGAAACATTTTGTGACGCGTCCAAGAAGTAATTGTTGTACAGGAGGATGATTTTTTCTATCGACGGAATTTTGTAGGCTTGCTGGTCTATTTGAAGGAGACTAAAATAAAGTAGGAGGCACGAATTATTTGCGTTTGTGGCCCACAGTAAAAGTGAAATAAATTGAGATATTTTATTACTTTAACAATCAGTTCTTCCCCTGAAGATACTGGAATGACTGTACCTAATCCGTATGATGCAGAATATTTTAATGGCTGAGAGAGGTTGCCAAAATAAGAAGTATTTTGTGACGCGTCCAAGAAAAAGCTGTTCTAGAGGAGGATGATTTTTTCTATCGACGGAATTTTGTAGGCTTGCTGGTCTATTTCCATTATAAAGTAGGAGGCACGGATTATAAAGATTTATGGCCCACGGTAAAAATGAACCAAATTAAGATACTGGATTGAGTGTACCTAATCGGTAAGGAGCAGAATAATTTAATGGGTGATAGATGATGTCAAAGCAAGAATTATTTTGTGACGCGTCCAAGAAGTAGTTGTTGTAGAGGAGGATGATTTTTTTCTATCGACGGAATTTTGTAGGCTTGCTGGTCTATTTGAAGGAGACTAAAATAAAGTAGGAGGCACGAATTACTTGTGTTTGTGGCCCACGGTAAAAGTGAAACAAATTCAGATATTTTATTACTTTAACAATCAGTTCTTCCCCTGAAGATACTGGAATGACTGTACCTAATCCGTATGATGCAGAATATTTTAATGGCTGAGAGAGGATGCCAAAATAAGAAGTATTTTGTGACGCGTCAAAGAAAAAGCTGTTCTAGAGGAGGATGATTTTTTCTATCGACGAAATTTTGTAGGCTTGCTGGTCTATTTCCATTATAAAGTAGGAGGCACGGATTATAAAGATTTATGGCCCACGGTAAAAATGAACCAAATTGAGATACTGGATTGAGTGTACCTAATCGGTAAGAAGCAGAATAATTTAATGGGTGATAGATGATGTCAAAGCAAGAATTATTTTGTGACGCGTCCAAGAAGTAGTTGTTGTAGAGGAGGATGATTTTTTCTATCGACGGAATTTTGTAGGCTTGCTGGTCTATTTGAAGGAGACTAAAATAAAGTAGGAGGCACGAATTACTTGCGTTTGTGGCCTACGGTAAAAGTGAAATAAATTGAGATATTTTATTACTTTACCAATCAGTTCTTCCCCTGAAGATACTGGAATGACTGTACCTAATCCGTATGATGCAGAATATTTTAATGGCTGAGAGAGGATGTCAAAATAAGAAGTATTTTGTGACGCGTCAAAGAAAAAGCTGTTCTAGAGGAGGATGATTTTTTCTATCGACGAAATTTTGTAGGCTTGCTGGTCTATTTCCATTATAAAGTAGGAGGCACGGATTATAAAGATTTATGGCCCACGGTAAAAATGAACCAAATTGAGATACTGGATTGAGTGTACCTAATCGGTAAGAAGCAGAATAATTTAATGGGTGATAGATGATGTCAAAGCAAGAATTATTTTGTGACGCGTCCAAGAAGTAGTTGTTGTAGAGGAGGATGATTTTTTCTATCGACGGAATTTTGTAGGCTTGCTGGTCTATTTGAAGGAGACTAAAATAAAGTAGGAGGCACGAATTACTTGCGTTTGTGGCCTACGGTAAAAGTGAAATAAATTGAGATATTTTATTACTTTACCAATCAGTTCTTCCCCTGAAGATACTGGAATGACTGTACCTAATCCGTATGATGCAGAATATTTTAATGGCTGAGAGAGGATGTCAAAATAAGAAGTATTTTGTGACGCGTCAAAGAAAAAGCTGTTCTAGAGGAGGATGATTTTTTCTATCGACGGAATTTTGTAGGCTTGCTGGTCTATTTGAAGGAGACTAAAATAAAGTAGGAGGCACGAATTACTTGTGTTTGTGGCCCACGGTAAAAGTGAAACAAATTGAGATATTTTATTACTTTAACAATCAGTTCTTCCCCTGAAGATACTGGAATGACTGTACCTAATCCGTATGATGCAGAATATTTTAATGGCTGAGAGAGGATGCCAAAATAAGAAGTATTTTGTGACGCGTCAAAGAAAAAGCTGTTCTAGAAGAGGATGATTTTTTCTATCGACGAAATTTTGTAGGCTTGCTGGTCTATTTCCATTATAAAGTAGGAGGCACGGATTATAAAGATTTATGGCCCACGGTAAAAATGAACCAAATTGAGATACTGGATTGAGTGTACCTAATCGGTAAGAAGCAGAATAATTTAATGGGTGATAGATGATGTCAAAGCAAGAATTATTTTGTGACGCGTCCAAGAAGTAGTTGTTGTAGAGGAGGATGATTTTTTCTATCGACGGAATTTTGTAGGCTTGCTTGCCATTTGAAGAAGACTAAAATAAAGTAGGAGGCACGAATTATTTGCCTTTGTGGCCCACGGTAAAAGTGAAACAAATTGAGATATTTTATTACTTTAACAATCAGTTCTTCCCCTGAAGATACTGGAATGACTGTACCTAATCCGTATGATGCAGAATATTTTAATGGCTGAGAGAGGATGCCAAAATAAGAAGTATTTTGTGACGCGTCAAAGAAAAAGCTGTTCTAGAGGAGGATGATTTTTTCTATCGACGAAATTTTGTAGGCTTGCTGGTCTATTTCCATTATAGAGTAGGAGGCACGGATTATAAAGATTTATGGCCCACGGTAAAAATGAATCAAATTGAGATACTGGATTGAGTGTACCTAATCGGTAAGAAGCAGAATAATTTAATGGGTGATAGAAGATGTCAAGACAAGAAGTATTTTGTGACGCGTCCAAGAAGTAGTTGTTGTAGAGGAGAATGATTTTTTCTATCGACGGAATTTTGTAGGCTTGCTTGCCATTTGAAGAAGACTAAAATAAAGTAGGAGGCACGAATTACTTGAGTTTGTGGCCCACGGTAAAAGTGAAACAAATTGAGATATTTTATTACTTTAACAATCAATTTTTCCCCAAAAAATACTGGACTGAATGTACCTAATTTGTATGATGCAGAATATTTTAATGGCTGATAGAGAATGCCAAAATAAGAAACATTTTGTGACGCGTCCAAGAAGTAATTGTTGTACAGGAGGATGATTTTTTCTATCGACGGAATTTTGTAGGCTTGCTGGTCTATTTGAAGGAGACTAAAATAAAGTAGGAGGCACGAATTATTTGCGTTTGTGGCCCACAGTAAAAGTGAAATAAATTGAGATATTTTATTACTTTAACAATCAGTTCTTCCCCTGAAGATACTGGAATGACTGTACCTAATCCGTATGATGCAGAATATTTTAATGGCTGAGAGAGGTTGCCAAAATAAGAAGTATTTTGTGACGCGTCCAAGAAAAAGCTGTTCTAGAGGAGGATGATTTTTTCTATCGACGGAATTTTGTAGGCTTGCTGGTCTATTTCCATTATAAAGTAGGAGGCACGGATTATAAAGATTTATGGCCCACGGTAAAAATGAACCAAATTAAGATACTGGATTGAGTGTACCTAATCGGTAAGGAGCAGAATAATTTAATGGGTGATAGATGATGTCAAAGCAAGAATTATTTTGTGACGCGTCCAAGAAGTAGTTGTTGTAGAGGAGGATGATTTTTTTCTATCGACGGAATTTTGTAGGCTTGCTGGTCTATTTGAAGGAGACTAAAATAAAGTAGGAGGCACGAATTACTTGTGTTTGTGGCCCACGGTAAAAGTGAAACAAATTCAGATATTTTATTACTTTAACAATCAGTTCTTCCCCTGAAGATACTGGAATGACTGTACCTAATCCGTATGATGCAGAATATTTTAATGGCTGAGAGAGGATGCCAAAATAAGAAGTATTTTGTGACGCGTCAAAGAAAAAGCTGTTCTAGAGGAGGATGATTTTTTCTATCGACGAAATTTTGTAGGCTTGCTGGTCTATTTCCATTATAAAGTAGGAGGCACGGATTATAAAGATTTATGGCCCACGGTAAAAATGAACCAAATTGAGATACTGGATTGAGTGTACCTAATCGGTAAGAAGCAGAATAATTTAATGGGTGATAGATGATGTCAAAGCAAGAATTATTTTGTGACGCGTCCAAGAAGTAGTTGTTGTAGAGGAGGATGATTTTTTCTATCGACGGAATTTTGTAGGCTTGCTGGTCTATTTGAAGGAGACTAAAATAAAGTAGGAGGCACGAATTACTTGCGTTTGTGGCCTACGGTAAAAGTGAAATAAATTGAGATATTTTATTACTTTAACAATCAGTTCTTCCCCTGAAGATACTGGAATGACTGTACCTAATCCGTATGATGCAGAATATTTTAATGGCTGAGAGAGGATGCCAAAATAAGAAGTATTTTGTGACGCGTCAAAGAAAAAGCTGTTCTAGAGGAGGATGATTTTTTCTATCGACGAAATTTTGTAGGCTTGCTGGTCTATTTCCATTATAAAGTAGGAGGCACGGATTATAAAGATTTATGGCCCACGGTAAAAATGAACCAAATTGAGATACTGGATTGAGTGTACCTTATCGGTAAGAAGCAGAATAATTTAATGGGTGATAGATGATGTCAAAGCAAGAATCATTTTGTGACGCGTCCAAGAAGTAGTTGTTGTAGAGGAGGATGATTTTTTCTATCGGCGGAATTTTGTAGGTTTGCTGGTCTATTTGAAGAAGAGTAAAATAAAGTAGGAGGCACGGCTTATATAGGTTTATGGCCCACGGTAAAAGTGAACGAAATTGAGATATTTTATTACTTTAACAAGCAATTCTTCCCCTAAAGATACTGGAATGAGTTTACCTAATCGGTAAGATGCAGAATAATTTAATGAGTGATAGAAAATGTCAAAATAAGAAACATTTTGGGACGTGTCCAAGAAGTAGTTATTGTAGAGAAGGATGATTTTTTCTATCGACGGAATTTTGTAGGCTTGCTGGTCTATTTAAAGGAGTGTAAAATAAAGTAGGAGGCACGGATTATATAGGTTTATGGGCCACGGTAAAAGTGAAGCAAATTGAGATATTTTATTACTTTAACAATCAATTTTCCCCTAAAAATATTGGACTGAATGTACCTAATTTGTATGATGGAGAATATTTTAATGGCTGATAGAGAATGCCAAAATAAGAAACATTTTGTGACGCGTCCAAGAAGTAATTGTTGTACAGGAGGATGATTTTTTCTATCGATGGAATTTTGTAGGCTTGCTGGTCTATTTGAAGAAGTGTAAAATAAAGTAGGAGGCACGAATTATTTGCGTTTGTGGCCCACGGTAAAAGTGAAACAAATTGAGATATTTTATTACTTTAATAATCAATTCTTCCCCTAAAGATACTGAAATGAGTGTACCTATAATAATAATCGGTAAGATGCAGAATAATTTAATGGATGATAGAAGATAAATAAGAAAAATTTTGGGTCATGTCTACGAAGCAATTGTTTTTTCTATCAAAGGAATTTTGTAGGCTTGCTTGTCTATTTGAAGGAGATTAAAATAAAGTAGGAGGCACAGATTATAAAGGTTTATGGCCCACGGTAAAAGTGAACCAAATTGAGATATTTTATTACTTTAACAATCAATTCTTCCCCTAAAGATACTATATATCTAGATACCCCACAAATTTAAAAATTTGTAAGTTTCAAACAAAAAATACTACTAATATACATATTAGAGTAGGTAGGGATGTTGTTCTCCAACTCTTTTTAAAATATATATCGCAGTTGCTCTAAAAAACTGAAAACGTAAAGTGCACGGCATGGGAATACAACTTAACGACCGATTTACCATATACAAACTACAGTTTACTGACAACCAAGTAATTATAGCTAATGATAAAGAAGACATGGAGTATATGATGAGAAAGTTAACGGACAAATACCAAAAGTGGGGGTTAACAGTGAACGTGGACAAGACACAGTACTTATGTATTGGAAACGAATCCAGTGAGTTAGAACTAGACAATGGACAAGTAATATCTCCATGTAATGAGTATGTATACTTGGTGTCACATTTGATAAGACAGGAACAGACTGTAAACAACTGACAAAAAGAATAGTAACCCAAGTAACATTATTACCACTCAAGGTTTTATTAATTTGGTTCCTAGGTTATTTAGAGGGTGCTGTTATGGGTTTTAGGATCAATTTGACTACATAAAGGTAATTTATATTGCCAATTACCTAAAGGAGTGTTATACAACCAAAAAGTGATTTATAAAGGAGTATAATAAAACTGATATTCCTTCTGTTCCTTTTAGATACTTTTTGTTTTATTGATTTCTGATTTATAAAGATGGTCTTATAAAACCATTTTACCTAAATTTTTTAAAAAGAAATAAATATAAACTTTGGTCATTTAGTTTTTTTCATTACTTTAGGTCATCACAAAAGTGTTTTATAATAGAGCTAAAAGGTTATCTTATATCCTTTTGTTTTTATAGTTACCAGTAGTTTAAAAGTAAATATGATTAGATAGGCGGCCATATAGAACCTAGTTTCCTTAAGGTTTTTAAGAGTTGTAAATATAAACTTTAGACTTTTGGTTTTTGCCATTATTTTTAGGCATTTTAAAAAGGTTTTATAGGAAGGCTTAAAGGTAAACTTAATTCTTTTGTATTTATAGTTACCCATAGCTGTATATTAAATATTATTTAAATAGGCGGCCATATAAAACCTTGTTTCCTTAAGGGTTCTAACAGAAGTAAGTAAATACTTTCGTGTTTTATTTTGCCCTCCAACCTGCAGGCACAACGAATATCATTGCACTGGCCCTCTCGATTGTGTCGAAATTGCACGATAAAAAACATTTAAAAGTGTTGAATCGCTTTTAAACACTTAAAAAAAATACAAAAAATTTAAGTGAGGTTATGTTGACTATGTTTACATTGTTCTTTTTTGTTGGTTTCATAACGGCATTCAAAAATCCTAGTTGCGATACAGTAACAAATAAAACCAAGTGACCACTATAAAACCATAATGGCATATATAAATTTATTTAAAAAATATTGTAAAGAGAAAATATTTATCTAGTCGTTTTAGCAGTGATTTTTAACAATAATTTTACTTTAATTTTGATTTATGTAAACCAAACAGACTTTTTTAATGGTGAATAGTGTAAATGATTTTTTTTTAATTTTAAATATTTGTTATTTTTGTTATCAAAAAACTATTAAAAAACATTCTTAAGGTGGCGCGCTTGTTTTGAGAGCTTTTCAGATACGATTTTATCAGAAAAATAAATCTGGCAGGTAATTTGATCATCAACAAAACGATAAACTCGGTATATTTTTATGTGATAAAATAATTTTGAGATTTTGTGACCTAAATTATTTTATATAGCCATTGTGAATCTAAAATATCGCCATAGCTTTTATAGGAAACCTTCTTTACTCTAAAGGTATTATGGTATTCAACAGAATCGCCAGGATACCAAATTACCAAATCTAGTTTTATAACAGGATAGAGGACGTTTCTGAGTTGCTTTTAGAACCTGGCATAATAGCTTTAGGCTCTAAAAGGTTCTATACTGGTGGAACCGCTAGAGGGCGAAGCTGGAGTTTATTTCTTATGGTTTTATAGTGAGTTTAATACATAGGTTGCCACCACCAATTGGGGAGTCCCATTTAGGAGGTCTAAGGGGTATATAAGGATAATGGGAACGTGCTAGCGACCAAACATTGAAACTAATGGTTTTAAGGAAAGGCGCTGGCAACCTTTTAGCTTCTGCTATAAATAAAGAAATGCTACTTGGGAAAACCAATAGGGTTATTGGATGTCTTAACAGTATTTTATGAAGCAGAGAGATAAAAAACAATGTAAAATTTAACATATATGAAACAATGGTGAAAAGCACGCTGTTGAATGGAATAGAGACTTGTCGCGTAACAGAAAAATACAAAACAAAAATGGAAACTGTCGAAATGGATGCAATAAAAAGATCAATGAGAATATCTAGAACAGATCACATAAGAAATGAGATCATAAAAGAAAGAATGGGAATCGAGGGAGCATAACGGATGACATCACTAAAAGGCAACTGATATGGTACGGCCATGTACAACGGATGAACGACGAAAGATTACCAAAACAGGTCCTAGAATGGCAACCAACAGGGCGTAGAAAAAGAGGGCGTCCTAAACTAGAATGGCAACAGTCAATCCAAAGATCAATGAGTCAAAAAAATCTGACAGAATGATTGTCAGGATCGAAGGAGGTGGAGAATAGGCGTCGGCCAACGTAGAAGAACGTTCTGAACCGACATAATAGTAATAGTAGTAAGTAGGTATACTTACGGTTCTGGGGCTTTATCTTCTCCACTCCGCGATGACGTCATAGATTGCAAATTGACAGTGACATATTTTGCGGCGTTGTTGGTGTCTCTTTTCAGCAACGTTTCCGAGAACTCGCGCAGTTCGTCATCTGTCACAGGCGAGTCGCTCACTTGTAGGTTGTCAATGTCTTGGTTCCCATAAAGGTTGTCTGACGGTTCAGGGGTTGGGTTCTTGAACCCTGGAAATAAAAAAAAAATGGATCCATGATGGATCTGATACCTTCCTAGCCTATTAGCACACTCCAAGTGAACTATATCAGCCTTAAAAACAGTTTTTGTAAATATCTCATACACGGAAGCTCCTACGAGCAAAAAATTCTTTTTAAGTACTGCCTTTCACTGCAGCCCATAACGGCAAAGTACTAAGTAGGAAGTACTTAATTCGTATTGATTTGGAACAACAGCCTGAATCAGACCAGCAGGTATATATTTTAATACAAAACACACTGTACTTTTAAAGTAATGCATTTTTTTTAACTTCTTTATACACAAAAGCATGTACTTTCAAAGTAATGTATTTTCTTCGTATTTTAAGTAAGTACAAAAAAAACTGAATTTTTATAAATTTAAAAAAAAAACCTGTACTTTTAAAGCATTGTATTTTATTAATTTTTTTAGTAATACAAAGTAACTACTGTTATTGTAAATATTGTAAGAACATTACGTCACTCACGTCTTTTAATATTTATCTTTAATATTCCTTTTAGGGATGGCACTCCGGAGCAGTACCTGTTCTTTTCGGAACAGGTCTGTGCCCGGAGCAAGTCGGAACAGGTATGAATTTCCGGAACAAGTTGTTCCGCCGGAGCAGAAGTGACAAGGAAACTTCGAGAGAGCCAGAACATAACAGAAACAACTTGCTCCCTGCTTTTACGCCTGTTCCGAGTCTTCACTTCAGCTAGCTGCATCTTTCTCAGGCTATCTACGTAACCTTTATGAGACACACACTGGGTGTATCTTCGTCCTGTTCTAAATTATTGTTTTGAAAAAGGACAGAGATACACTTAGTGCGCACTGGGGCAACTCGTAGAAACTGCTGATAGACAGTCAACACGCATAGTGCTAGGGTTGGCGGGGTGCGGTGTGACGTACGGCAGATTATCTTTAACAGTGGCGTTTCTTGCCGGGTTTTCTTTCGTTCAAAGCAAGGAAGTAGGAAACAATAAAAATATTTGAAATTGAATATAAAAAACCTTTAATCCAATAAAATTTACGTGAAATAAGAAAAACAGCAAAAAGTGAAGCGTTCTGTAAAAATTGCATTTCTTTTTCTATTTAAAAAAATAAAATTGTTATAAGCGACAACCAGATATAACGGTTAACACCCTGTACCTCATTTATATACCTTGTAACACCAATAACAGAGCACACGCATAGTTAGATTTCATGCAGCACATCTGTTCCTGCAGTGCAGGAACAAATTGTTCCTTTCATAAAATGCGGAACAGTTGCAATTTATTTCCCTTGAAAAGTCCGGAACAGTTTGGAGCAGGAGCAGATGTTTCGGAACAGGTCATAATAAAAATCGGAACAGGTCAGACCTGTTCCGGCAAATTTACTGCTCTGGCCATCCCTAATAACTACTTTTATTGTAAATATTGTAAGAACATTACGTCACTCACGTCTTATAATTATCTTTAATATTTATTTTTAATATTCCTTTTCATATCAGATGAGGATATTTCCAAATATTAAGGAACACAATGGAACATTCCACACCAATTTAAAAATAAATAAAATCATTTACATCCTTAAGCTTGACATTCCTTAGTGTACCTGTAAAATGTTGACTAGTGTTTGCCATCTAGTGGCAAGGACGGCAAACATCAACTTGTCAGTTTTTTTGTAAATATTTTATTTTCACAGTTAAATATTGAATTTTTTTGTACTAAAATAAAGTGCTTTAAAAGCAACTATTTAATAGTTTAAACAACAAGGTTTGAAAACGACTCTTTGCATACGATCGAGACAGTTTGGTAGACCGAGCCGAAGGCGAGGTCTACAAGTCGAGGGAGTGTGCAAAGAGGTTTTCAAACGAGTTTTTTTACAATATTTTTTATACGACTGCTAATAAAGAAAGAAAAATCAAATTTTAATTTAACTTGTTTTTATTTCCGACATTTTTACAACAAAACATTAAAAATTCAACAATTTTTTAACGTATCTAATCAACAAAACATACGAGCAGTGACGGTTGCTACGGAACTAAGCCAACTTATATTGATGGGTGACAACAACAAAAATCACAATGACGGGAGACCCGTATGCAGAAATGACATAGGCGTGCGCAAAAATGACATAAGGGTGTGCAAAACGTTTTGCACACAGCGTGCGCAAAATGCCATTTTCAGATCGTGTTCTCCGTGCGCAAAACCCCCTTTTACAAGACAGTCATATAAAAAAATAGTTTAAAAACCTTTTTTCACTGTTATATTAATCTTGCAGTAAAACTTTTAAACTTTTAATAATAAATTAAATGTACTTTAAAAGTAGCTTCTTCAAAATGTTATTAAAATGTTTTTTGTGAAAATTTTATTTTATAAAATTTAAAAAGTTTTCAATAAATATTTTTTTTTAGTCTATTTAAACAAAAGTGCCACAGACATTTAAAACTCTTTCGAGGAATTATTGTAAATCCAGGCCAACTGAAAAAAAAAATTAATTTTGCTTCTTTCCCAAACCATGGAAAGTAAACATTATTTTACCACCTAAATGTTTCCTACCTTTTGAAGGAAGAGGAGACACATTTTTGGGAGTAGTAGACAAAATTATAGTCCCACCATTAACAATTTCAACCCAGGACTTTTCCCTGGACAAAGTCGGATGCCCACTTTTTTGTGTGCTTTGAGGTACTGGCGATTTTGGAGTACTCAATCCAGGAAAATCCTGATGATTTTGATTTGTATTTTGACCTCTTTTTGGGTCATTTTGACCCCAAACATTTTGATTCTTTCCATTATGAGTATTTTGACCTCTGTTTGGCACATTTTGACCCCTGACGTTTTGATTCTGTCCATTTTGAGTATTACTTAATGCAGGAAAATCTTCATGATTTTGATTTGAGATCTCATGATGAGTATTTTGGCCTCTTTTCGGCACATTTTGAGTATTTTTTGGTGTAGTATTATCAACATTTGGCACATTTAAATTAGTCAGAAAATTTTTCGGAGTAGTTGATTTTGGCACGATTTGATTATTCTGTTCTTGAGCAACAACTTGTTCATTTCTAATCCAAATATTGTTCTGCTGGATCCAGCCTTTGGCAGTGCCTACAGGAGGCCTGCGCAGGTCGTTCTGAGGCCGAGGCTTGACTGTCCACCTGTCTTTTAGGGAAGGCCAAGGAGTGGTGGATTTTTGTTGAGTATTGTCTCCAGGATGGGGAAGGTTGGATTGTTTCACATTTGTTAGGTCGGCACCTGTTGAAAGGAGAGAGGCATAGACAAAAAGTAAGCCAAAAAAAAGCAGAAAGCAAATGAAATTTGGATTTGGTCAGATATTACTTCTTTCTTGGTTCTAAACAAAAAATGTTTTTTAATTTCTTTTATCATACCCTTTGGGAAAAACCACAAACACGTCGATTTTGTTTGCCAGAAGGACACTGTTACCCTATTTTGAAATTTTTTGTGGCACATACCCCTTATGAGTGATAAATCCTACGTTTGAAATAGGGAAATAGGGAAAGTGGGTCAAGTGACTCCTAGTTTTGAAATTGTGATTAATCTCTTTACAACAATGTGTAGCAAAACCACTTTTTTTGAACAGACTAAATTATTTTGGCTCATCCAGTAACCATATTTTATTTCATACTTCACCTAATTTTTCACACAGGGTACCAGCTTATCGTATTTTTTTGCCGGGACAAAAGAAAGATTCAACCGGATTTATCACTGTGCTCGGTGAAATTTTTAACACAGGAATTTCTTTTTAAGCAAACTTGCCTCCCAGCCACACATTTAATTTTAAAGCAGTATTAAACTTTTGCAATAATTTGTTACTGGAGAGAGCCAACAGGGCCAGTTTTATTTGGTTTCTTAACGAAAAAAGACATTCCAAGTCTTTTCAAGTATGTAGCTCTTCTTTTTATTAACTTTATTAGGTTTTTCTCCCTCATATTTTTTTCTATTTTTTTTACTTCCACATGTTCCACATTTGTCAGTGAGAACTAGATAATTAGGCATTAGGTTACTGTTTTTTGTAAGTTGTGTTAAATATTCGGATTTCTAGAAGCACTGAGGTGATTTGTTAAGCATTTTATTATATTTATTTTTACCAATCATAAGTAATTGTTAATTAATGTAATGTGGTTAATCAAATATTTTCTTTGTATACTTTTAATTTTGTACAACCTTTACCTGCATACCCTCATACCACCCCTGAAGAATTTCGGTGCAACTTGGCGCCCAACGTGGGGCTGTGCAGAAGCAGAAAACATGCTAACAAGACCATCATTGGGCCGAGGACGTGCCAGACGATCCTTGGGAAATAAAGAGAGGCGTGTGGGAGACAGTTTGCTGGAGAGCAACCAGTAACGTGCAGGCAGTTCATCGTCTTCACAAATTTTGGGGTTCTCATCGAACAGTCAACATGGAGAAAAAATGGAGCAGTGGGTTCAAGGCAAAATAACCAAGAGGTGGGAGCTCAGGCAGGAGGCAGTCTGAGACCTGCAGTTCTCAGATTGTTTTTCCGTCAGAGGAGGTTTTTCAAAGGATTTTATCAGATGTAGTTAGAACAGCTATAAATACAAGAGAAAATAGGTCTAGGGATAATTTTAGAGATAGGCAACATAATAATTTTAGTCTTTCTGTACTAGAGGCAATGAAAGTAATACCGGTTTTTGAGGAAAACAGGGGCGTTCATCCAATGAATTTTTTAATTATTTGGAAACTGCAGTGGACACAAACAAAATCGACATGCTCAAGGACTTTTCCAAAAACATATGAGAAATAGGTACCCAAAAAAGCTCTATCTGTTACCTTTTTAAAAAAAATACCTTGTTTATTATTTTTTTACCTTTAATGGATATGTATATTACTCACATATTATTAATTAAAATCTGAACAAATCCAACCTAAACTAACTTCACTTGATGTTATTTGACCTGACCTAAGCTTAACTAAACTGTTCTAGCCTAAGGTCAAATCAGGTGAGGGTACTTAGTCACCTGATATGATTTTTGGTATTTGTTTGTAACAAATTTGCCCAATAAAGCTTATTCTAAGTAAAAACTAAAGAAAAAAATTTAGTGGTGAAAAAAAATTGAAAATTAAATAGGAAATGTATTATGGACAGATATAAACAAGGACACACATCACGACAAATAACACATTTTTTTGGCATTATGGGAAAACAATACCTTCTCTAGCCATTGCTGTGCAGGCTAGGAAGGTAAAAATCTTTCATAATTATGTTATTGTGGGTTTACACAAGACTGCAATGGATATTGGATAAATTTTATTTTTATATCTCTATCTATCTCGATCATGCAGAGAGAAAGTGTCGTCCTGACCCAGTTTTAGGGGTCACATTTAATTAGATCAGGTTAGTACCTTCTATTTCTGTTTGGAATACCATAAAAACTTTCTCTAAACAAGATTTGACAAAAGAAATGGAAGTTTTGACATTATTGTAACTAAATTCCATCCCAAAATAAGACCATTTTCTACTAGAAACAAGTGTGTAAGTGCAAACAAGGCATTAATATAGCAAATAACGCTAACTAACGAATTTATAAAAGACTATTTAACTATTTTCGCAACTATTTTGAACCCAGAACTGTACTACTTATTTTCTGATACTTACAAAAAATATCTACCACCAGAAGGCTAACCAAGACAACCAATGATCCAACCAAGGTTGTCGAAGACATCATTTAAATGTAAAACGGCTTAAAATAATAATCAGTCTTATTTATAGATAAAACAGTCTTTAAGAAGTGACAAATATCAAAACATTTAATTACTTAAACTTATCACATAGCAATATCAACGCATTTTGTGAATTAATAAACTTTCACAGACTTTTACTTTCTAGAGGTCAACAAAACAAGGTTTTTGTTAATTATTTGGAAAAAAATATTTTGTCATTTTCATGTTTTGTAAAATCAGCTGTTTGCCTTTGACAGTAGTTCAAACGCAAAGAAGCTTTTAATAAAGTTATTTATCGAAATCTTATCTTTGCAGCTAACTTTACGCTTGTTTTTCTAACCTTAAATTTTGCATGTTGTCTTTAAAACAGTTTTAGTTTAAAACAGAAAATAAATATGACTGTTAAAGTACAGAAAGCTAAAGTTGTTATTAACGGTAAGAAAATAAAAAATACTAAGCTACTGTTAGTAGGGTTGCCAACCGTCCCCCAGCCAGGAGGACAGTCCTCCTTTGAGGCAAATAGTCCTCCGTCCTCCACAGACCCTGTGGAGGACGCCATTTGTCCTCCTTTATCAAAATTATGTGCTTAAATCAAAAATAACGTGATAAAAAGACATGAGAAATGACCCGAATTCATAGTTGTTCCCCATTTTTTTTCTCTGTCATCCATATAAAATAACACATTTAAGAAATAAATAAACGAAGCCTGAGGAACGTCTGTAAAAACAGCCCTAAGCAACGGCGGCATCATTCGTAAGTTTTCGTCATGTCTCTCGCGGCAAAGCAAAGGTCAGTCAAGTGTTCTGTGGTCAGTCCGGCACAGATGATCGCGCATAGAAGATCGCAGGATTTGCACCCAATGTTTGCCTCCAAGTTTTGGTTTGTTTTACTAAGTATTTAATATTTTTTCTCTTTACTCTTGGGGTATAGTAGTAAGGTAAGTAAACAGTCACTTAAGATGATTGCCCCAAATGCCTCAATTTACTGTTTTTTTTTTTATATTATTGAAATCTAGCACTTCTGCTTATGCTGCAATATTTTATGCTGAGTTTATACACTATACATACATACAGATAAAAATAATAGTTGATTCTATAAAATAAAAAGTTGGAAAACTTTTAACTTTTTTTTTATTTTTATCTGAAAACAGATGTGCAACATCACATCATATGATCTTTGTTGTTGTTTTGGTATAGAATTTATTATTTTTTTCAGTTTTTGTTTAACCATTTTAAGATTTTTAAGCAATCCAACTTTAAAAAGCCTTTTAATTCAAAAAAACTTACAGATTGTGTTTTTTTACAAAAATATTGATGTTTGTTTTTTATTTTGGCTGTCTAAATAGCAAAATAGGTATTTTAATTTTTATATACATAACCCCAGCATAAGAATAAAACAAAAGTACATATTAAAATAGAATTTATATTATTTTCAACAAAAACAGTGTTCAAAATTTATTAAAAAACTACCTCCGATAATGAAGTTTTTCACTGAAAACGGCGTTTTTCACAGAGCAAGTGCAAAAGTTTTGCACACACTGTATATTGCATGAAAATTTTTTTTCACAACTCGCTCGAATTATGGACCTCGCAAAGGCTTGGACCACCAAACTGACTCGCCCATATAAATAAATTCATTTTTAAAACTTGTTTTTTAAATATGTAACTATTAATTTTGATTGGGCTGTTTCAACAGCAAAATATTTTTATTTTAATTTTTACTTTAAAATGAGTCTCAGTGGCGGCTTGTGGTCATTTGCAAAAGGCACACGCCGCAGGCAAAAAAAATTAGGCATCATGATCAAAAACATTAATTTTGAGCCTTAAAAAGTAGTTATTTTACCCATTATTGTAAAAAATAATATGATATTTAGGCTCCTGATTAATTTTTATCTGTATAAACCAAGCACACAATACATTTACGTTCTGAAATGACAGAATAAACCATTTTTATCTCCTTTTTTAAGTTTCACCTCCCAGCCAAGGTTGGAAATAAATCATGGCAATGTGAGTCTTATTTGCTGCTGCACCAAACAAAAAAAGAATTCGACATCATGCCGCACAAGTCTCTGATTCTTTCGCCAGGACGTGTTTCTTCTTCTTTGGCGTCTCTTGCTTTTAATTTTAATTAACTTTGTAGTAGCTTGTAATTTGAGGCGCTCATTCCGCGTCATATTAAAATGTCGAAAAAAATATCGAACCGTAATTTGGTCGAAAATAAAACAATCGAAAATAGAAAAGACGAAAATAATTTAAATGAAACGTAGTTTTTTCGATCCGTAAAATTGTCGAAATAATTTAAACAAAGCGTCATTTCATCAAAGTGTAAAAACGTCGAATCACAAAAAAGCCAAACATAAAAAACTAGACTAATTATTTTTAATAAATGTGTTTTGAAAAAGATTTTTTTTTTAATTTAAAAAATATATACCAATATATGTACCTACCTAGTAAATTTTTATATTATGTTTATACGTATAGAGCTTTATTTTAAGGAACGTGCACTAGAATTTTTTTTTAATTGTGAGATCATATAAAAATGTCCTCCTTTGGCTCCAGTGGGAGTTGGCAACCCTAACTGTTAGGGTTAATTTATGTTAGCATTACCTGAGGTAAGCTAGTTTTTTTTGTTTTTAGATGACGATCAAGACTCCAATAGTAGTGCATCTGGATCAGAAAATGACCAGGAATCAGATGTCAGCCAACAAGGGAGTGACAACTTAGAATATCAACAAATAGATGCAGAAAGTGCAGAGTTCTTTAATGAAGGCTGGGCAGACTCAATAGCAAAAGTTCTGCATATGAATAAACCCAAAAAGAAAAAATCTTTAGTACTGTCCAAAGCAAAAAAATTGAATGAAGTTAATAAGACCAAAAAAGTTGTAGAATCAACTTATGAAGTGGCTGCAGAAGATGGCAAAGTCAAAAAAGAATTAATTGTTAAAGAAGACCAAGAAACTAAAGAACCTGTGACAAAGAAAAAGAAGAAAAGTGATTTGCCCAATTTAAGAGTAAAACCAAATGTTTTAGAAAAAGATAGGGAAAAGATTTTTCAAAAAATAGCCACAAGAGGTGTTGTTCAATTGTTTAATGCTGTTAAAATGCAACAGAAAAACATAAACAAACAGCTTGAAGAAGCAGGTCCCTTAGAAGTTCACAAAGAAAAAGTTTTAAAAAATATAGACAAGCGTGCCTTTTTAGATGTCCTAATGGGTGAAAAATCAACTAAAGTTGATGACAAGATAAAAGATAATGGTAAAAAAACTTCAGAATGGAGTGTGTTACGAGATGATTTTATGATGAGTGCTAAAATGAAAGATTGGGACAAAGAGTTGGAAGGAGAAGAAGAAGAAAGTGAGAGAGAGATGGAAGTTGAGTCAGATTAAGGATGTAGTTAAAAAATGGTTATTTACCTAACAAGAGCAGAAAGTGGTACCTACTCTTCACAAGACGCTAGCGCTACCAAGTCCACTTCCAATCCCTGGCTTCGCATGCGTAGATCTACCAATATTATTTACCTCATGTATTAGAATCGATGTACAGGGTGATTTTCACTTGAATGATTCTAACCACATGAAAATAGAAAGTTTCAAAAACCTAACCTAACGAAACCTAATCAGATCTAACCGAACCGAACCAAAGCAAACTAATCCAATATTTTTTTTCAAAAAAAAGCTTTCCTGACTTCCTACCCGGGATCCTAGAGGATGTGAATCCAAACCGGACCCTACCGAACCGAACCTATCCAAACCTAACCCTACCCAACTAAACCTAATTAGCAGTACATGTTGTAGTTTAGTTTGGTTAGGTTAGGTTTGGTTCAGTTTAGTTAGGTTCGGTTTGGTTCGGTTCGGATTCACAACCTCTAGGATCCCGGGCAGGAAGTCAGGAAAGTTTTTTTTTTGAAAAAAATTATTGGTTCAGTTTCCTTCGGTTCGGTTAGATTTGATTAGGTTTTGTTAGGTTAGGTTTTTGAAACTTTCTATTCATGTTAGAATCATTCAAGTGAAAATCACCCTGTATGCATCTATTCTAAGACATGAGGTAAATAATATTGGTAGATCTGCGCTTGCGAAGCCAGGGATTGAAAGTGGACTTGGTAGTGCTAGCGTCTTGTCCTACTCTTCTGCACACAGCTACAGTTGACAAGAGGTCAAGGGTGGAAAGGTGACTTTTTTCCTAAAGGGCACCAATAGTCATTGATTTACTAGAAATAAGAAAATGTTATTTCGTTAAATAAAAAATGAAGTAAAACATTATATTTTGTGCTTAATATTTAAAAAAATTTTCTCAAAATAAAAAAATGTCTGTGGTAAAGTAAATTTAATGCACTAATGCAAAAAAGTCAACTTACCACACTAGTATGAAACAGTAAATTTACTGCACTAGTGCAAAAAAGCAAATTTATCACTAGTGCAAGAAAGTAAATTTACTTGACAAGTGCAAAAATTAATTTAAGGCACTAGTGCAAGAAAAGTACTATACCGCTCTAGTGTGAAAAAGTAAATTTACCGCACTAGTACAAAAAAGTCAATTTACCACACTACTGCAAAAAAAATAATTTATTGCACTAGTGCCAAAAAGTCAATTTACCACACAAGTGCAGGTGAGTAAATTTACCAGACAAGTGCAAAAAAGTAAATTTAACTCACTAGTGCGAAAAATGTTTTAATGCACTAGTGCCAAAAAGTAAATTTAATGCACTAGTGCGAAAAAGTAAATTTAATGCACTAGTGCGAAAAAGTAAATTTAATGCACTAGTGCGAAAAAGTAAATTTAATGCACTTGTGCAAAAAAAAGTAAACTTACCACACTAGTGCGTAAAACTAAGTTTACTGCACTAGTATCAAAAAAGTAAATTTAGTGCCCTAGTGCAAAAAAGTAAATTTACCGCATTACTGCGTAAAAGTAAATTTACCACACCAGTACGAAAAAGTAAATTTACTGGGCTAGTGCAAAAAAGTTAATTTATTGCATTAGTGCAAGAAAGTAAATTTTTATACGACTGTCTTGTAAAAGGGGGTTTTGCGCACGGAGAACACGATTTGAAAATGGCATTTTGCACACGCTGTGTGCAAAACGTTTTGCACACGCTTGTGTCATTTTTGCGCACGCCTATGTCATTTCTGCATACGGGTCTTCCGTCATTGTGAGTCACTGCTCGTATGTTTTGTTGATTAGATACGTCAAAAAATTGTTGAGTTTTGTTGTAAAAATGTCGGAAATAAAAACAAGTTAAATTAAAATTTGATTTTTCTTTCTTTATTAGCAGTCGTATAAAAAATATTGTAAAAAACTCGTTTGAAAACCTCTTTGCACACTCTCTCGACTTGTATAGTACCAAACTGTCTCGATCGTGTGCAAAGAGTCGTTTTCAAACCTTGTTGTTTAAATAACTATTATCGGACCAGTGCGAAAAAGGAAATTTACCGCACTAGTGCGAAAAAGTAACTGCCGCACTAGTGCCGAAATTAACTACCATACGAGTGCAGAAGACTACACCTTTTTGCATGTAAATGTGTGCAGAAAAATGCATTTTCCGTACGTGAGTAGGAAAATATATTTAATAAAGTTTTTTATAAGTTAAATATGGTTTTTTATTAAAAAATTAGTTATTTATTAAAGCTAATACATATGGTCTATCAAACTATCCTAATTTTATGGTATTAACAGGCCTTATCTGATCAAAATCAAGTTCTAGTTTTAAGATCTTATCACAGAGATTAAATTTCTAAAAAAACTAAACACTACTTTACACAACTGATAAATTTAGTACCTTCCACACTAAAATTGTATGTAAAAAAATATTTAATTAATATTTGCATACCTATTTTGTTATTTTAACATATAATTAAATATCTCAAAAACAATTTATGGTAGGTAGTTGTTAATAAATTTTGGAAAACTTAAGCTTTGAGAATGTTTTTAGAGATAACAAAATTTTTATTAAATGTAACCAAGTTAATTGGTATATATTTTATAAATTACTAAAAAACCGAAGCTCTGATAATATTTTAACAAAACTGATTCAATGTTAGTTAATATCATTGAAGAAATAATTTCTTCAATGTTAATATGAAATACTTAGGTCTGTGTGTTGCAATTTTAGTACAACCCTCTCTTCGCTTTGTGATAGTTGACAAGGTAAAGAGATTTTCTGTTTCCTCTAAAATCCTAAACATACCTGAATCTACAAAAATAGTTACCCCATTTGAAGGTGAGCTATATTTATTGTTCTATACATCTTCAGACAGGTAATAATCCACAGTACACCAGTCTTTTTTTTAAATGATGTGTAACAGACTTAATTTTTATAAATTTAAAATTTAATGAAATCAAACACGAAAAACGTTTGTCCTATAAATTATATCCTTTTCGCCACCCCAAACATCCATCATCACATCAAAATTACGAGATAAAGTAACAGTAAAATAATTAGTATGTTACTGGCTGTTTACTTTTCTGTTGCTTAAAAAATGTGTTTGAAAGTAAATCCCAACATTGTCCCCAAAATCGAATGCTTAGTTTAGTCAGTCTCAGCCTCGAAAGATGTCTGTTTAGGCATAACTTTTAAGAAAGGTTGGGCATATCAACAAACGAAAGTTAATCACGAAAATTCAGCCTACTAATTATTTCAAAAATAGTGTGGTGTACTGTGAACTATAATTAGGTACATCATCATTCATTCAACCATAGAATCATTTCCTGTCCCTGTAATTTTCAACAAACACACTAGAGGTCCGTTTTTGGTCCTAAAAACAACGGTATTTCAGCCAATTCTGTCCTTAGGCACAAAAACTCTGCACAAACACACATGATGGCGGCACATGCCACGTTCAAAATCCACCACGAAAACGTAGTCGGAAATTGGCTGTTGTAGAACCAACAAACGATCAAGTGGATGATGTGCCAGGTGCAGCTGAAATCCATGCACAGTTTGGTTCTCTCAACTAGGTACCACAGAAGCAATGACCTGTAAAAGATTTTTAAATTGAAATGTATTAGATTCGGTGGGGATGAAACAGGATCTAATCTTAAATACCGGGCAGCGAATTCAGTCCTGTGATGAGTATAAATACTTAGGTCTAAAAATTACAGCTGACGGAACACTAGACAAAGCTATAAAAGATCAAAACGTACAAGGAAGAAAAGCAATAACTTTATCAAATGGAATAATTTGGGACCAAAGTATATCAAAACATAACAAAAAGCTTATATATAACACCATTGTAAAAAGAATTATTACATACGGCTCAGAAGTATGGCCAATCAAGGATAGAACAGAAAAAATGCTTTCCGCTACGGAGATGGACTATTGGAGAAGAGCAGCAGGGAAATCAAAAAGAGAAAGAGTTACAAATCAAAAAATAAGAGAAATTATGACAGTGGGTGAACGTACTTTAGTGGATGATATAAGAACAAAAAACCTGTGGTACGGACATGTACAAAGAATGAATGATGAAAGACTACCTAAACAAATACTACAATGGAAACCAACTGGCCGAAGAAAACGAGGACGCCAAGAAGAAGCTGGAGAGAAGGAATAGACAGTGAAATGGGCAAACAGAAACAAGTGGAGATTGGGTATCGGAAGACGTAGAACGTTGTGAAAGCGATAAATATTTATATATAGATTCGGTGGGGCTTGTGCAAAAGCCACTTGGCAACAGCGCACAAACCCATGCCCAGGACAACAATTTATTGAGGGAGTTTTCAACTGGCCCTGATGGTTCAGTAGGTGCGCATCCGCTTTACAATCATTGGGTGGCGCTGGGTTTGATTCCCATGAGTACAAACTCGAATCTACTATCAATTTGTGAATACAGATTTACGGGAGGTAGGGGTAACGTCTGTCACAAGGCCGTGTTTTGGAAGTCACGTTAAGCGGATGCTCCTGTCTGTTTGACACAAGAGTATCAGGCAAAATTGAATCCTCCTTGAGAAAAAGAAAATTGCCTACTGTGGAGGTGCTTGATGGTGTAAAGGGGGTTTATTTAATAAAATAAAAAAATATTATACTCAAAATATTTCTTCAAGATTTCCGCCTAGTGAAAAATAAATAAATCAAAAATATATAAATATTGTTAAAAAAAAATTATATTCATTAAAATTCAAATTAAAAACAATGAAAACATATTCCAAAACTAGTTGAAAATATAATATAGTATTATTGAAGCAAGAAAATAAAAAAAATATTTTTAAACTAAAATTATAAAACTCAAAATTTTAAATAATAAATTAAAAATAATAACAAATATTAAGAAACTGATCGATAATGAACAAGCTGAACTTAAAACCCTATCACTTATTATTCACTAGACAACACACTTCCGATTCCGTCAAGCACAAAATTACAAGTGAAATAAATTAATTGACCCAAAAGAGACGTTGAGAAAATCCCTGCTTTTTACCTAATGTCTTGTCCGCGTGTTACCAGATTGTTTATATTGGGGCTATATTTAGAAAAAAACTGGCCAGATCGAAAGCTCAAAAGCACGAAAGGTGAAAAATCTGATGCCCTGGCTTTGATGTCTTCGTAGCATCGAAGCAAAATATCACCTTATATGGGCCTTGATCGATAAAATTAGCTTGAAAACACATTGTCCGCGTTTCGTAAATGGGTCGTCGTCGGAGGTAGAGGGATAAACAGGATGGAGATGGCCTATAAATTCGATTACTTGAATTATACTCATATAATTCAAGTAATCGAATTTATAGGCCATCTCCATCCTGTTTATCCCTCTACCTCTGATGACGACACAATAACGAAACCCGGACCATTTGTTTTCAAGCTAATTTTTCTCATATAATTCAAGTAATCGAATTTATAGGCCATCTTCATCCTGTTTATCCCTCTACCTCTGACGATGACACAATTACGAAACCCGGACAATTTGTTTTCAAGCTAATTTTTCAATAGGGACCCTTTGCAGGTCCCATTTTTCACTTATCATCACTTGACTAAATGATAATGTTTTACCTTAACTTGTGTTCGAATTATGCTGCTCGTTTGTTTATTTAGAGACAGTTTTGCCACACATATAATGTTATAACAAAACCTAATGTATATTTAAAATATTTTTAATACCAGACCATTATTTCAGGAGCTACCAATGCAGTAATCTGCAGATTGAATTTTATGCCAATTATTAAAAATTATAAAAAAAAAACTGATAGATATGTGTTGTTTGGCAACAGGTGTTCCCAACTAACCAAAAGCTACAATGTTGAAGTGTGTAAAAAAAAAGAAGAAAAAGTACACAGACCAAATCCTATATTTTCCTGGCAGTTTTTTGCTGGTATGGGTTTTTAGTTTTTTCCTAATTGTTTACAGATCTTTTTAATTAATTTTGCCTACAGAACACAAAACAGGCTTTTGACAGATAAATAAAGGATAACAAAAGTAATGCAAATGACAATTGTGTCTGCAAAAGGTAGACTTTTTTATTTTTTATTTTTTTTTATTTATTTCAACAGTATCTACAGCAAAAAGCCAATTACAGATACTTACTCACATTAAAAAAAAAAGATTTTATACAATACATCACTTTTACAGATGATAAATAACAAACAAATCAAATTACATAATTACTTATTGATTAACTGCTGCGCACTTTTTGATCTATAATTTTTTTGAATTTCTTATAGCTAACATTGTCAATATCAACATCTGAAGCATACTTGTTAAATAAGTTGCATAAATTGTAGATGGGAGAGCTTTTAAATAGATTTGTTCGTGGATAAGCTAAATAAAACTTATTTTTTGACCTTGAATTGATTCGATTTATGGCAAATGGAAGTTGTTAAAAAAATTTTAGTTCTTCTTTGGTTTAGAGATAATCTATCAAACATTTTTAATAAGATATTGTTGTCACAACCTCTTTGTGGATAAATCCCAAACTTTCTAAAGTGCATGGCTTTTAAAAATTTTCGCTGAACTCCCTCAATCATACCAATCCAAATGTCATATTGGGGGGACCAGATAACACTTCCATATTACAGTATTGGTAATACCAGACTGTCAAATAAGTATATGCTTACGTCTATGTTAAAACTTTTAGTATTTCTACAAATAAACCCAGCAACTTTCTGGGCACTTCTAATTTTAGAAATAATATGTGATGAAAATGAAAGATTAGCATCAAAGGTTACACCTAGGTCTTTTTGTTCAGATACACGCTCTAGGTTATCATTATTTATTGTATAATCAAGTTCGATTAAGTTTTTGTTACGACTAAATGACAAACAAAAGCATTTACCCAAATTTAAGTTAAAACCATTTTCCTGGCAATATAGAGCTGTGTCCTGAAATTCACTTTGGAGTGTTTCAGAATCCTCCAATGAGAAAACCTCCACAAACAATTTAAAATCATCGGCAAATGCCAATGATTCCACATTTTTTACCTTAGAAATAATTTTGTTGAAGGCAATAATAAAAAGAAGCGGTCTGAGATTAGACCCTTGGGGCACACCAGAAGAACTTCTAAATATCATGTGACATCTGTCATTTAATGTCACATTAATAAAGGATTATGTTATTGAGAATAGTGCCAACAAAATTTTAGTATAATATTGTTGAGCAGCTATATACATATGGCCCAATTTTATAGTTTAACTTACCCAATCAGAGAGTTGGTAACAAATGCAGTAATTACCATACGACCACCAAAGTCCCTTACTTGAATTTCCTAAAATTAAAAGAATCCAATTAAAATATTGGGTAATATTTCTATTTTTAGGCATTTCTCTATTTTTTTTAAAGTTAAATTTATTATTGGTAATTTAACTTTAAAAAACTAAATTAAAACCAGGGTTCAAAAATATCATGATATTTATATAAATATCATATCACATGATATATATCGGATATATATCAGATATATATCATTATCAAACTGAATGCTTTGGTTTTGGCATATTAAATAAAAATCAATACTTCCTAATAAATCAAAAGTACACACAGATGGAAAACACAGTAACTGCTCTAACCTGGGAAAATAGGGAACAAAAGAAATCGTCGCGTCGGGGATCTACCACATGTGAAACAGGGGATTCCCAGTCAGCTCCGCGATGCCTATGTGTCAGCAGAATCGATCGATACTACACCTTTACAGATGCTTATACTTTTGTACAGGGGCATACTGACAAATTTTCTAATATATAGAATGGTAGAAACATTTTTAGTTTAATAAGTAAAATTATTGAATATATCGGATATATATCAAGCTATATATATATTGTGATATATATCATGATATATATCTGCAGAACCCTGATTAAAACAAATTAAAATTAATTTAATTTGTAAAATTATTGACAATACTCTTTCAGTTTGACACTGGAATATATCAGTTCCTTTCTTCCCTAATAAAATAGAAAGAGACACACATACAACACATCCTCTGCTTGGGCCTCTGCTGTTTACAATAGAATTAACAATATTATTTTAAGCATATTTTTACAGTTTTTGTAAACACATTTTTATAAAATAAAATAAATTGAAAATTTAGGAGGTAGAGGTTCTCTTATTTTGCACTAGTAGAAATTCTAAGAAATTAATAAACTTGAAATGCAAGATTATGTATACATACTAAGGACACTAATTGTAAAGGCAAACTTTATAGGAAGTGAAGCTAACGTCAGGCTTTCTATTTTTTTGTTATTATTTTTGACATGTTTTCCTCGGTTTCACATTGGCGGTTCTGTTTTATTTTGAAGATGTTGTTTTACACAGTATGAAGGTACCTAAACTATATATATTTATGTAATTAGAATTAAAAAGTTATGCTGCAAACTATCTTGAAACTGTATCATTATTAAATAGATCCTTAGACTGTGTTAAAACCACATTTTTAAAATAACAATGAGCCGCTAATGCAAAACCAAGGAAAACATGTCAAAAACTATAACCAAAAAATAGAAAATTAGTTATGCTTCGCTACCTGTAAAGCTTGCTTGACGATGAGTGACCTTAATACATACTAAGTAGGTGGCAAAATACAAAAATACCAAAACTAAGCATTAGGTTTGTCCAGTGGTTTGTCTGTTATTGTTGGTAAACTAGCCATTATAAATTAAGGCTTAAAGTGAAAAATGTATGTGCACCTACATTGTACTCAAATATATGATCCAAGGTCCTCGAGTCGCCTACCATGTACCCCAAAAGGGCTAACAGAAGCCCCAAAGTACAGTACAGGATACATTGCATAGAACAAATCTGGGCAATGATTAGCCATGGGTCCCATTGATTGAACCTAAACGAACCCGTTAGTCTTTTCATTTTCAACGGTCAGTTTTTGAAATTTTTACTCACTGTTTTTTCGATAAAATTGAGAAAAATTGCAAGTATTTTGAAAATTCATTTTTTCCCAAATTTAACATAACCTTATTCGTGAGTTGGAGGATATTTGACAACAAATTTGAGAAGTTAGCTTTTTAAACATCACTAGTGACCTTATTATTATGGCTTTCGGCAAAGTAGGCTGTGCGAAAGCACTATTTGGCTAAAAGCCCCAAAACAGCTGATTGTACCTTGTTTATTTATGTTAAAAAAATGTCTGGTAAGTTTTTTTAATTTTCTAATATTTAACTTTATAAAATTTGGGGAAGGAAGATTTTAATTTCACTGCAACATTAATTTCTTTTATTTTTCCTAGTGTTAATTTTTAAAAAATTTCTACCAATAAGTCTTGGTGGTTTGAAAAGAAAGGGAAATACCTAATATAAATATCTCCTTAAAAGCTTTAAATTTCCCAATGGGAACATCTAAAATCATGTTTCATTTGCTGTTCATTTAGGACAAAAATTGTTTCTTATATAAAATATGCATGTAGGTCGAGTAAACATGCGAGAATGGGAGGCTTCAGCCAAGAAGTCAGCAACCGCCAAGATAGTGAATACATTTAATCGTCCTGGACAGTTAGAAAACATTGAACAAATCAAACAAAGGTAACAGTAAATAAATAGCAATCAAGCAATTAAACTAATTAAATTATGTTATAACTAATTTTTGATTTATACATTGGAGGAAACACTATATTGGTGCAGCTAATGGATCGTTCATACTCGTCTTTTGTCTAGTCTTTTGTCTTGGTTTAGTCATATGTCTTGTCATAAGAAAGTTAAAACCACTGTTTCTTATGGGAGTGTTCATACAATGCTTTTGTTTTTGTTTTTGATTAGTCTTTGTCTTAAGAGTTGCCAACTTTCAATCCTTAGGACAATGACTAAGACGAGTGCCAGACATCAGCTGATATTTGTTTTTACCGCCATTAATCATGTTTTTAACAGAAAATCTCAACATAACCTCAAAATTTTATTTGTTTTTATTTTCTTTTTCGCTTTTGTTCTTTCGTGTCTGTGTTTCGTGCACAGATTCGGTTAAATCAGATTGTTTTGTGTAGAAAATGACTTTTGAAGAGGGCCTTTTTATTGAAATTGAATTTTTTTTTCAGTGGGTTATGACTAAGACTAATCAAAAACAAAACACGAGTATGAACAGCCGATTTTGTTTAAGACAGCTAAGACTAATCAAAGGACAAAGACTAATCAAAAACAAAAGACTAAGACGAGTATGAACAATACTTAAAAGTACAATTTAATGAATTTGGTTTCTGGTTCTTTATCACTTGCAGGTTTTTTTGTTTTTTAGATGTGCAAGACAAAAAGCCTCTTCTGAAGCCTTGTTAAAGTCAGCTATGCAACAACAACTAGAGGGGGTAACTAGCAGTATTGAGTTTTTTAGTTCATGTAGTTCAGGAATCACTCAAGGTAGATACAGAAAGTGTTTTTTTTATTTGAAACATATTATTTGTATAATATGCTTCTAAATTTTTATTGTGAAATGACATGAAATAAATGAAATGAAATGAATATTTTAATCATAACAAAAACATTTCATGTAAAAAAAGCCAAGTATGCGAAAGTGGTATTCCGTAAAAAGTTGAGATAAAAGTAAAGCCAAGTTCTCCAATACAAATGTCAAAATATGGTTCTTAATAGTTTGGAAATGTTTTTTTAAACTTTGCTATTCCAGCCAAACTTCTTTATGTTCAATTTAGCACTGTGTCTAAGAGTTATTTGCAGCCATAATAGCCAAGTTTAGAAAAACATTTCCAAACTAGTAAGAACCTTTCATTTTGAAATTTGTATTTGAGGAACTTGGCTTTACTTTTATCTCAATTCTTTCAATTCTTTTTACTCATCAAATGTTTTTGTTATGATTTCACTCCTTTTTTAAAGGATTTGGATAATATTTAAGTTTTAAAGTAGTAAAATATGTGGAATATTGTTCAAAACTTTTACAATGCTTTGCAAACAAAAAAATGTATTATTAACAGTTTTTTTGGAAAACTAATTTAGTGAAAGTTTAAGCCAGTTTGTAAAACAATGGAAAATGGAAAAAACACTTCTTAACCTTATCTTAAAGGAAAAGAAGAAAAGTAAAAATTTTCTTTTTTAAACAACAAAAATATTTTGATATATTTTTGAAACCATAATTAACTTAATTTGATAAGGTTTAAATATGTGTTTTTAAAATATTTAGACTTTTAGTAAATATTTTTCCAGGGAGCATGAAGAAAATGCAAGACATGTTCGCTGATGTCCCCAAACTATGTGCAGCCCTTGCAGAGGTCAGAGATGAAAATATGAGACATTCACAATATGTCACCGCCAGAGAAAACCTCAAACATATTTTTACTGTACCTGAAAGTGTCGACAAAACTAAGCAGGTAAGCATTCGAGTTAGTTTATTAATATCTGCTTTAAGGGACCAATAAAGTAGTACCTTAAATCTCTTAAAATTAAGATATTGCTTGAATTTATCGCTATTTATTTAATTAAACATATCTGCGATTTGGGGAATGGGATAGAGATGTTTTTTTAATTATTGATTTACTGTCTAACTATAATCAGCACAAACACACAAATTATTCATAAGTTTTTTTATTCATCAATCTATTTAATGTATTGTCACAGAGAAAAATGGACCTAGGGGTCTTTAGTTTGGGGGCGTAGAAAATTATCGGAAAGGGGGGAAGTTTAATACATATATTTCGTTTATAATTATACAGCTGATAAGTCGACAGAAATTATAGCGTACGCTAACCTACCCAAAAAAAATATGGTGAACCATAAATACGACCATAAGGGCCTTACTGTGAATTATGCCAGATAGGACTCGGAAGACGCAGTACACAGGACCACAGGTTCAGGGTTAAAAAAAGAGACGACGTCCAGAAACTGGTTACGAAGCTCAGCGGACGTCCAGAAACTGGTTACAAACGCTTAGTTAAGGGGCAAATAAGACGACGTCCAGAAACTGGTTACGAAGCTCAGCAGGACGTCCAGAAACTGGTTACGAACGCTTAGTTAGGAGTGGACCCCGGGTACTAGTCACTTGTATGGTGTGTCATATCGCCTTTTATATTAAATTATTGCAAATTCAGCAATATTGCTAGTGACGATGGTTTTCGATCGGTAAAATTATTATGGCCAATACCTTGGTATTTTATTATAATAGATGCACGCCTTTAATTTATATGGATCCCAATAATTTAAAGTAATACTAAGTGCATCTCTTTTATTTAGATAAATGCATCACTTTGGGATAGTTTCGGAATCATACATATCTGATAGACATTTTAGAGTAAAACAGGAAGACTCATACTCAAATTTAAGAGAAATTCAAGCAGGCGTGCCCCAGGGTAGCGTATTAGGCCCTTATCTATACTTATTATTCACTTGGGATATCCCAAAGCCAGAAAATTGTCACTTAGCAACATTTGCCGATGATACTGGTTTATTGACGGTAGAAAAATCTATTGAAAAATGCATAGAAAAACTTCAGGATGCAGTCACCCAAGTTCACAGTTGGACCACAAAGTGGCGAATAAAATTAAATGAAACCAAATCAATTCATGTTGATTTTACAAACAAAAATATAAATCACATACAAATAACAATTAACAACATTCCAGTACCATATTCGAATCAGGCAAAATATCTAGGTATGACACTTGATGCCAAATTGCGCTGGAAAGCACATGTTAAGAAAAAAAAGAACTTGAGATAAGGTATAGAAAAATGAACTGGCTAATTGGAAGGAAGTCCAATTTAACAATTCATAATAAGTTACTGCTTTATAGACAAATACTGAAACCAGTATGGACATATGGTATTCAACTATGGGGTTGTGCTAAAGAGAGTAACATTCTAGTTGTACAGAGATTTCAAAATAAAGTATTAAGAAACATTGTGAATGCACCTTGGTACGCTCGAAATAGTGACCTTCATCGAGATCTAAAAATCGAAACTGTAGCAGAGATTATAAAAAAGTACGCAAAAACCCATGAAGATAGACTTCATCAGCATGTGAATGTGGAAGCAATTCAGCTTCTAGACAATACTATGCTAGTTCGACGACTAAAAAGAGTGAAGCCGTTTGAGCTAGTAAACTAAGTGAATTACACATAAAACAAAATAATGCTATAAACACAACACAATTGTGAGTTACAGACTAAACAAAGCGGGGAGAACTGTTGAGTGAACCCTAAGTTTAAATCTGACTTTTCTAGTAAATTAAGTTAAAACAAAATTGCTAATTAGTCTTACTGACTAGATTGTAATAAAAAAAACACAGTGTGTTTGACAAATAAAAAAAAAACTTTGGGATAGTTTAATTATGATCTGTGTGACAGTATTACTATGTCCCTGTCTGCTATTATTCAATAACACCCCGTTTATTATGTGTGTATTTTTTAGTGGATAAATGAAGGAAAACTTTTACACGCTCATCAGTGCTTACGAGATCTAGAAAATTCCAGAGATGACTTGTTGTTTGAATTGCACAAGTTACCCAATCAGTCGGTACATGACAAGTCGCTCTTGAAAGCGTATTTCGCAGAGGTAGAGGAGCTGTCAGTTCTGTTGGAAAAACAACTAAGGTTAGAAAATATAGGGGTTTGAAAATATCATGAATTCGATAACGAATAAATGACGGCGTGTTGGGAAAAACGCTTGGACTCGTCGATTTTTATTTTTAAATGCGCATTTAAAAAATATATATTATATACAGGGTGTCCCATAACTTGGGGGCCATAGGCCCACAGGTGATAGAGGAGGTCATGTCTGATAAAATAAGTTCATATAATGAATGGGTCAAAACTCTTTCTTTGCCGAGAAACAGAGCATTACAGTTGGCGATTTTTAAAAAATTTTGATAACTTTTTAAAAAAACACAGTAAAAATATAAATTTGGGTAAAACCGTGTATGTATGAAAAAGAGCAATAAATTGAAATAAAAATTATTAAAAAAAAATTAGTCGGTCAGTATTTTTTAGAAAAAACTATTTTTTTGGTATAAACTTTTATGAATTCCATGTTGTTTTTAAATATTTTTTGTTAATAAAAACAAGTGTCTAGCGAGACATAATAAAGTATTGATATTTTTTATAAGAATAAGTAAGCAAAAATTAATATTTTTAAAAAACTATTATTTTTTATACATTTTTGGAGGTTATTTTGACAGCCTGTATTTCTTCAACTTGTAAATTTCTCAAAAAAAGGAATACTCAATTTTTAAATCACAACTAGCTGAGGATTCAGCTGGCTGTGACAGATTTTCTTTTTTGTGTAAAACTCTTGTTCGGAAATAACATTTTCTATCACCTGCTGCACTATGAGCCCTAAGTTATGGGACACCCTGTATATATAGGATGTGTTATGTGACAGTGGCCAATAATATATATAATGTACAGGGTATCTCTAAAAGGTCTGTACAAAATTTTAGCACATATTCCTCAGGTCAAAATAAGTCAATTTAATGCAAATTACCTTAGTCCAAAATTGCTCCATTTCTAAGATACAGGGTGGTGAATTTAAAAATTAAAAATCGATTTGATTAAAAATTGGTACTCGGGGGTTTTTTGGGATGCGAAACCTAAATATGGACACTTTTTCACTGTGGCCGTCAGAGGGTGCTTCACAATGCTCATCTTATGGTTTAAAATGACCATAACTTTTTTCTCAGTGGTTTTTTGAACTTTTTTTGTTAATAAAATAATTTCCTTAACTTTTTTAAGCAAAAAAGGTACTTTTGATAAAATCTGCTAGGGTGAGCCGTTTCCGAGATATTTCCGTTTTTAGTGTTCGATGCCGCAACGGAATATTGAAATTATTTTTGATCAAAAGATTTTGCTGCTACCTTTAAGGATTAAATTTAGTCAGTAAATGAGTTATTTTTTTTTGTCGTTTAGTCATTTTCGGTAGGTATCAGTCAATTTTTGGGAAAATAATTTCACTTGGTTCAATTAAAATAAAAAACACCCTGTATCTCTGAAAGGGAGCAATTTCGGACTAAGGTAAGTTGCTTTAAATCGACTTATTTTGACCTCAGGAATTTGTGCTAAGTTTTTGTACAGACCTTTTAGAGACACCCTGTATATAAGTCGACCATTTTTGAAATATTGATAGTTTAAAAACGACAATTTCCAATTTCGAGGCGAAATATTTACAAACAAAAATTTTAAAAAAAGTTTTTTCTAAGAATGTAACCTCATTTAACTTTCTATTTATAGGTTTATTTTATCCAGAACTCTAAACACAGTTAGGAAAGAACCGGCAGTAATTGTAACAGCCCTACGAATTATTGAACGGGAAGAAAAGGCAGATGAAATTGCTATAAAACAGGTAAAAAAAGATATATATTTTTTAAAATTATTTAAAAATATTTTTTTAAAAGCCTTATATGGCGTCATTAAGATTTGAGAAAACGTTCTTTAGTGACTTTGAGATAGGCATCATTATAAATTGGGGGGATAGAAATTTATTTTGCATGGAAAAGGAGATAAAAAAAAACTTACCTAAACAATTTTATTTTAGCATTTTACAAACAAGCTGCTACTTGGTGTAGTTTTTAGTTTATTTGTTTATAAATAAAGTCTATTCGCCCTTCTTTTACATGCGCAAAGTGCTCGGATTAGCACCAGTTTCACTCATCATGGCTCCATACAGCAACTTCAAAAATCCCACAGAATTTTAAACAGTCTATTAACCTACTAAGTATTTGTCTATTTTTTGCCATATTTTCATTATGTTCGGTAATGTTTTGCCTGTAGGCACTATTCAATTGGCACCTATAATATCAGTTTTGCCTAGCATAGAAAATTCTATGTGGTTATTTAAATATGTAGCACTTACTTTGTGTCTTTAACTGTTCACTAAAGTGATATTACACATTCCTTTTGCCCCCATGCAGGATCACTTCGTGGATTGTTGATAATAAGACAAATAAAAAAAAAGCATTTCGTTTTCGTATAAATGTTAGATAGATTGTGAATACGTCTTCGCTTACCCCTTAACTGTTCTTTTTAACTTATCTGTAAAATTCTGCACATTTCCTGATACTTGGAAAAATTCTAAAATTATACCTGTCCATAAAAAACAAGAAAAATATCGTATTGTAAATTATCGGCCAATTACCATAATAAACAATTTTTCAAAATGTTTTGAAAGCGTTCTCCATACATCGCTTTACTTTCCCCTGAGCAGTCAAATAGATTCCTGTCAACACGGCTTCATGAAACGCAAATCTACCACAACCAATTTAATTACTGTTACACACCTAATAGCTGAATCCTTGGATGCGGGTACTCAGATTGATGTTATTTACACCGACTTTTCTAGGGCCTTTGACAGACTAGACCATAGTATTCTTCTCCGTACACTTGTAACCTTTGGCATCTCTGATGATTTATCTAAGTTTCTTTATTCATACTTAACTGAAAGGCTTCAGTATGTAGAATGCTATGGACAAACCTCCTCTACGATCAAGGCTACTTCCGGAGTTCCTCAAGACTCTATACTAGGTCCTCTCTTCTTTATAGCTTTTATAAATAGCATAGTTCAGGACATAGAAGTTATTTGCCTATTGTACGCTGATGACTTAAAGCTTATCTGTAGAATAAATAACATTGCTGATTGTGAAAAACTTCAAGCTGCTCTAAATAAGGTATATACTTGGTGTCTTGATAACTCTCTCCCTCTCAATCCATCTAAATGCAATGTAGTGTCTTTCACCCTTAGAAAACAGGTAAGTCAATTCAATTACTCCATTGATACAACCGAAATACCCAGGAGTCTGGAATTTAAAGATCTCGGAGTAACATTCGATAGTGCTCTATCATTTGTTCCCCACATCCAGGATGTTGTAAAGAAAAGCTACCGAATGCTTGGGTTCATAATACGGAATTCTCAGTACCTAGAAAATATTTCTAGTATACAATTACTCTATTTTGCTTATGTCAGATCTAAATTGGAATACTCGTGCATAGTATGGTCTCCGTATTATGATACTCACGTTAATACTATTGAAAAAATTCAACGTAAGTTTCTGAAGTACCTTGTTTTTAAGCTTGATGGTGTGCATCCCGAAATTGGTATTCTGAACCAGGTCCTTTGTGAAAGGTTCAGTATATCTTCATTGAAGGACCGGCGCAAGTTTGCAGAGTTGCAATTCATTTTCAAATTAATACATAATCAAATCGACTCCCAGGAATTATTGCATAAGATTAATTTTTTTGTACCCAGAACATCAGCACGCACTACTGTTTCGTTTTATCTTCCTTACCAGCGCACCAATACTTGCAAAAATTCCCCAATAATTCGGGCTTGTAACACGTGCAATCAGGCTTGCGACAGATGTGACATATTTAATTGCAGTATCTCTACCTTAAAAAATATACGATTTTCATAATTTTTATTTCTGCTCACTCAGTGTAGATGTAGTAAATTTCTTTTATTTTGTACTTCATTTTATCCTTAGATTCTGTTATTGTTAATCACTGTATTCTTCCCCACTTTGTAATTGGGTTAACTCCTGTTAAGTGGTGTAAATAAAATAAAATAAAATAAAATAAAATAATTTTTTATTACACTAAAATTTGGGTTAATTTTTAGGATTTTTAGGTCCAGTCTATGTGGCCCTAAAGATTTTATTTGTAATCGAAGTTTATATGTCAACGTATTTAAATTTGCACATTTAATTATGTAATCGACGGTATTTATTTCCATTTTATAAACAAACGATAAAAAAAATAAACAATGACACGCGACCGGCAATGCTTTTTACTACTGACATACCCCAAATCAAAACAAACTCATACGTCTTCACTAAGGATAGAACCGGCAACGTCTAGAAGGGCAACGGACGTTTCCGTAGGATGATGATGGCCGACATCAACTAAAACAAACATTCCTCCCGCCCCCGCTCGAGAACATCTACCCATACCACGCTGAAAAACGGGTGAAATTGTTTGTAATTATTTACGCTTAAAAAGTTTACCCAATTAATTGCTTGTTGTTAACCACAGATCCACAGATAATAAAAAGAACTAGACAATCATGTCGTAACGGAAGATTTAACATTTTTTAAATAAATCAATTAAAAATACTGTTTGTTGTGGTTTTTTTGACGTTCCACGACGACCACAGGGTTTGTTTTTTGGGAGGGCACTGCCCTGTTGCCCTCCATGTAGCAGACGCCCCTGGTCGTAGTAAGGTCACTCATCGTCAAGCAAGCTTTACAGGACGAGCGGCTAGTTCACAACTTGCATTCCATTTGCTATTGGTTGACATAATCAGGCGGGATTTTTAAAATGAAAACTCTCCTGTCCTCGTTTTGGAAGGTTGAAATCGGTGTTAAACCAAACTGAAACAAAACCTAACCGTGGTCAATTGATGGGAAACGTATCCTAACCGGGGCGTGTCTGGACAGGTTAGGATACGTTGTCGAATAATTTATCAGGGTTAGGTTAACACCGATTTTGACAGGAAAACAGGATAGGGAAGCTAATTTAAACTATATATCATAATTTTTGAGATAACTTTTTGACAGTTATCAGTTGTTTACCCAAGGTCAACACAAAAATAGAGGCCACGACCCTGAAAAAATCAGCTGTTCTCCCGGGGCTGAATTTTACATTGGGTCTTATGGGAGGTCAGACGTTTTTTTTATGATATTTTCAAAATGGCACTACAGATTTCCGCAAAATTTCACTGAAATATTCTCAGACACCATCCCGATATTTCACCAAAGGTTTGTAAGGAAGCAACATGATTAAGAGGTTAAAATCTTCAAGATTTAGCATTCCTTATTTTGAATTCAAATTACCCGCCATGTACCACATGCCAACTGTTATATTTGACATGTATTTGACTTTGTCATATGTGATTGTCACATTCGCTTCTGCTTTAAACTTAATTTTTTTGTGAGCTAATGAAGCGGCTATGAAAAATTAAGGCTTACTATACATTTAAAAAAAATTGTTCTGCCAGAATAAAGTAAAAACAATCTCAAAAACGGCTTTATTTACAAAAAAATCAAATATCAATGAACCGTCATTCCAACTTCAATATTTTAAAGACAATCAGCTGTGTCGTAACGTGACCATCAAAAAAAAAATCAGCCCCGGATGTGACGTCAACAGAGTGGAGGATCGTGGCCCGTTCATTTTGATAGCCCTGGTTTACCATAACCAGGTTCGGTTCATCAAAATGCACGGGCCCCGATCCTCCACTTTGTTGACGTCACATCCGGGGCTGATTTTTTTTTGATGGTCACGTTACGACACAGCTGATTGTCTTTAAAATTTTGAAGTTGGAATGACGGTTCATGGATATTTGATTTTTTGTTAAATAAAGCCGTTTTTGAGATTGTTTTTACTTTATTCTGGCAGAACAATTTTTTTAAAATGTATAGTAAGCCCTAATTTTTCATAGCCGCTTCATTAGCTCACACAAAAATTAAGTTTAAAGCAGAAGCGAATGTGACAATCACATATGACAAAGTCAAATACATGTCAAATATAACAGTTGGCATGTGGTACATGGCGGGTAATTTGAATTCAAAATAAGGAATGCTAAATCTTGAAGATTTTAACCTTTTAATCATGTTGCTTCCTTACAAACCTTTGGTGGTATATCGGGATGGTGTCTGAGAATATTTCACTGAAATTTTGCGGAAATCTGTAGTGCCATTTTGAAAATATCATAAAAAAATGTCTGACCTCCCATAAGACCCAATGTAAAATTCAGCCCCGGGAGAACAGCTGATTTTTTCAGGGTCGTGGCCTCTATTTTTGTGTTGGCCTTGCCATAACAAAAATTATAGGCCAACAAAAAAAAGTTGTAAAAAGTTGTCCCAAAAATAATGAAATGAACTGTAAAAGAATATAATATGTTTTTAAAAAACAATAAAAAAAAACTCATCGGCATATGCATAAAAATAGTTAAATTCAATAGGTATGTACTGCACAAACCACTACACTTTTAAATCACTTACAACTAGTATATATTGGTATTTTACGCCGAAAGCTGTAAACATAATGTTTGTTAAATGCTTGACTGGTGGCACCATCTCTTAATATAATATAATAATAATCTTAAACGGCAACGTTCAACATCAAAAAGTCAGCTGACTATTTCGACCAATAGCAAACGGAATGCAAGTTGTGAACTAGCCGCTCATTTTACAGGTAGCGAAGCCTAACTCTGATTTTCTATTTTTTGGTTATAATTTTTGACATGTTTTCCTCGTTTTCGCATTTGCGGCTCGTTGATATTTTAAAAATGTGGTTTTAACACAGTCTAAAGATCTATTTAATAATGATACAGTTTCAAGATAGTTTGCAGCATAACTTTTTAATTCCAATTACATAAATATATTATAGTTTACGTATCTTCATACTGTGTAAAACAACATCTTCAAAATAAAACAGAACCGCCAATGCGAAACCGAGGAAAACGTCAAAAATAATAACCAAAAAATGAGTGGCCTTAGGTCGTAGGGCTATATAGATGCTTAAAAAACCACACTTTGACTTGAGAAACGTTATTAAGTCAAATAAGGTCAATTTTTTGTTTTTTTCGTAGGAGAAACAGACTGGATTCTTGTCGCCTGGTCGACCTAAGAAATGGAAAAAAATGGCCTTCGAAATTTTCGAAAAAAACGTCGCATCCAAAATTGAAGGAACACAGGTACGTCCAGGAGTGGGCCAGATACCAGTCATAAAATTATAATTACTTATTAATACGTTACGTCTTATGTAGGTTGAAGAAAGGGAAGATGACAAATTGTGGCTGGTTCGATACTTGGAACTGATCAGGCAGCTGATACTGGAAGATTTAAGGGTGGTGAAGACATTATGCACCCCCTGTTTCCCACCCCACTACAATATTAACGATGTATACATACAAATGTATCACAGGTAAATAAAGTCCTAACACCCTGTTTAGACTATGAATCAAATTCATGAAATTTTTTTTTATGCGTATTGATAGTACAGTCGAACCTCTCTAACTCGAACCTCTATAACTCGAACCTTTTAAGTGGTCCCTGCACTTTTTATATGAATTTTAACCTCTTTAACTCGAATTTCTATAAGTCGAACTCTCCATAACTCGAACTGATTTGGTTGTCCCTTAAAATTTGAGTTATAGAGGTTCGACTGTATATGACCCATATACAGACAGGCTCATTTTACTAGATACATATAAAATGTAGGCTTAATTTGCGTGTTTTTAAATTAATTTTTGCAAATAGGCGTACATCCAACACGCATCGCGAATGCAGGCAGACTGAGAAGCAACGCGCTCGACAACAAAGCACTAGGAGCTAACTGTTTGGGGCGGAAGAAAATTGGGAGATTAACTTTCTATGTACCTAAACTTGATGTTGTATTAAAGTGACACCGCGTCATCAAAACCTTGCTGGGCGGGAAGGGAGTACAGTGGCACGCACTTCCTTTAATTTTTTTATTGATTCCCAAAATGAGGCACTGCACTAATTAGTCATTAGCTTACTATTTTACTTGCTTTTTATTGATGTCTTCTTCTAAACGATTTCATTAGAAAGGAACAAATATACTCTTATCTGGTTGTTGGAACATATCATTGATTTAGCCTGGCTTTGACGTTTTCTATTCGTTGTTTTGACTGTTATTTTAAACAAATTATGACGGAGCTTTTCACAAAACAAATTACCGTTTTTGCAACTAAATCAATGTTTGCGGACATTTATATATAATTTTGGATCCTCTTTTATGTTTCGGATCTTTATTTATGAGGTAAGTACCTATTTGATCCCTCCTTTAAAAGGTCTTAGTGTTTTATCATTCGAACATTAAACCCCGAGCGGCACACTGTATGTACAAAATGAAACACAAATTTTTTAAGGCTTCTTTACTTAGATTTTGCCGCAAAATTTGGTTTACCATAGCAATGACGCGGTGCCACTTATATACAACATCAACTATAGTAGAATGATATGTATACATACAAATGTATCACAGGTAAATAAAGTCCTAACACCCTGTTTAGACTATGAATCAAATTCATGAATTTTTTTAGAAGAAGAGGTATATAAAAAGCAAGTAAAATAGTAAGCTAATGACTAATTAGTGCAGTGCCTCGCTTTGGGAATCAATACCAATAAAAAAATTACAGGAAGTGCAGGCCACTGTATGTACCCCTCTACTCCCTTCCCGCCCATCACGGTTTTGATGACGCGGTGCCACTTTAATACAACATCAAGTATAGGTACATATAAAATGTAGGCTTACGTAATTTCCGTGTTTTTAAATTAATTTTTACAAATAGGCGTACATCCAACACGCATCGTGAGTGCACGCAGACTGAGAAGCAACGCGCTCGACAGCAAAGCACTAGCAGCTAACTGTTTGGGGCGGAAAAACATTGGGAGATTAACTTTCTATGTACCTATAAGAATGATCCTGTCTGTAGAGTGGCAACCGGCGAGCCTTGCAGCATTGAGGGGCAGATGGCGCTGAAAAAAATTCGTCTATTACGCAATATTCAGAGACAACTACTACGATCTAATAGGCATGAGTCAATAGGGTATTTGACAAATTTTAGAAAAGAGTTTAGAATGATACATTGGTCCCTAATTTACTACGCGAAATTATTAAAATAGTATATTTTATCATGACTACATTTAAAATCAAGTTTTCTAATTTCCGATTTGAATTTGCCGCTAAAACGCTCATTTCTAGTATGGTGTTGCAATGACGTCACAGCGCAGTAAACTCGCGGACAGATACACGGCATTCAGGTGTTTATTTGTTTTTGGTCTGTGTTTTTACTGTTTTTTATGTAATAAAATATCCAATAAGTTGTGTGTAGTGCCTCAGTGTTCGAATACTAGCATAAAAACACCTGAAAAACTATTTATTCATGTGCCTACAGCAGTAAAAGAACGGAAAAAGTGGCTAGAACTTGCTCAAAGCGACACAAGGGCCTTATCTAATACATCTTCACTTTACATTTGCGAAGATCACTTTGATGTGAGTATAACTAAATTGTTTCTATTAATTTTAAATGGCGATGAAACTTTTGAGGTTATGTTTATTACAAGGGGTGAACAACTATAATAGGCAGAAAGGTGTACAAATTTTTAGGCGGTGCTAGGCAGTTATTAGGCACGACTAGGGAGTACCTCTAAATGCAGGATTAGGCAGTGCACATGCATGCTAAATGTAGGACTAAGCAGTGCATATGCAAGACTAGGCAGTGCATAGGCAGGACTAGGCAGTACCTACGCAGGACTATGCAGTATAACCTATGCAGTACTTCAAGTATTGCTGGTCGTTGTATACCTTTTGCCTACCTGTCCTTCCCTCGGTTTATTACATGATTTTTATTTTTGTTTTTTTCAGATAATGAATCTATTGTAAGTGGCATATTAAACAAAAAAGCAAAAATATAACTTAACCTCAAAATCTAAATGAGTAGAAATAGGCGAAGAATATCATAAAAGAACTTTCAGTTATATACAAAACAATCCATCGAATACTTACATCAACATTTTAACGTTTCTAAATTCCGCAGAACAAAAATCACTGTTGTTGGCAAAGAAGCCTGCCACTATAAAGGAGTTCAGCATTGGCAAGTTGGAGCTATCGGCTTTGGAGAATCCGTTTTCCATTGAAAATATTTTTTTTAAGCAAAACACAAAATAAAATCTAATTTAGGACGATAAATCGCCCTTTAAACCAAAGCAAACATTACCATCCATAAGAAAATAACACAGAAAATAGGTTCGTTCGAGGCGTTTACTGTTTTGTGACGTCACTCGTAGCTGATTGGTAGACCGCCTGTTTTGAATCACGTGGCTAATTGTTTTAATTCAATGAATTTATTTAATTAAAAGAACTATGAATTTAAGAAAAAATTAAACAAAAAAGTTTGTTTTTATCATCCCCAAGACCTAAAGAGATATCTAAAAATAAATATATATTTTTTTTTACTACTGTCAAACACCCTATTGTACTAGTTGTCTCTGAATATTGCGTACTAGACGAATTTATTTCAGCGCCATCTGCCCGTCAATGGTGCAAGGCCCGGGGCATTCCATATCAAACCGGCCATCTTTTGAACTTAAAAATTTTGATTTAAACAAAAATTATTTTTTTGATTTCCCTGTGAGTACCGATTACACCAAGATAATTTTTTTTTAATGTTGCGATTCCTTAAATCTACAGTTTTATCTTCTTAATTGGCCAGAACATATCTATGGTTTATGATTTTTCCTAAAAAAATATGAATTTTACAAAAGAAAATTACTACTGTTTAAAAATAAGAACAAGAGGTTTTAAGAAAAAATATTGAAAATGACAAATAATCACATCAGTAACCTTAGTACAAGATAATAATAATAAATTAAAGAAATTGCCATTTTGAAAAAGTGACCCCTTCGATTTTTTATATTTTTTTGAAAAAAGATGTTTGAATATCTTGTCTATTGCTTTTAATAAATTTACACTGGGCCGAGAAGTATAAATGCCAAAAAGAAAAATTCTTGGTTAAGTGTGCAGAGGCCTTGGCCCTACTTATATGTATATGGGCAAGCGAGCAGTCCTATTGAGGCGCCCGGGGTGCGAATCAATATATATTGATTAATGAAAGTTGTTTTGCTTTAAAGAATTTTTTTTTTTTTCATTTTGACAGCTCCCCCCATCCTTGCATATGACATCAGCGACGTCACATTGAAGGGCCAAGACGGGCCTTGGCATTCCACTGTTTAAAACCTTACCGGCCACCAACATTGTGGCACATTTTTCTAATTAGACTACCTAGAAGCCACTATACAGGGTGTCCCAAATTCGGTTTGAGATGGAAAGCCCCATATATTCATTGCTTAAACTCAAGAACCTTGTTTTAAGTGGTGTAGACCACCTGGCACAATTTCTTTTCTTTTTTTCATTTAATTTAACTTTTTAGGTGTCTGTCAAGTCATTTGCAAGAAATCATACAAAACGGCTTGGAAGGCAATGAAAACGTGTCCTTGCTTTCCTGGTGTTTAAAATCCTATCACTCCAAGGATTTGCTGGGACATCCCGATCTAGTGGAGCATGCCTCCAAGTAAGATTAATTTATTTCGAATATCATGGATAAAAATTGCTCTGTTAACCCCTTATTTTGAGGATATAAGTTAGTTTTTTGGCCACTTTATCAAAAACAGGGAGTTTTGTTTTACTTGTTATTTCTAATTTGTCAAACTAAAAACAGCATCCGGCTCGCAGGACCATTAAGGCGATAAATTTTTGCAGACAATTAAATAATATTTAAAAATTATTATCTCCAATACAAAGAAAACTTCTAGCCCTTGTTACATGTTAGGGAATGCTTTAATGTACCAAAATTTGGTACAAACTTTGCACTGAATATTATCAATTTTTGTTGATACAATTTTCAGTGGTAGTTATATCACTAGGGACGTAATTAACTCATTATATCACTAGGGATGTAATTAACTCATTACGTATATTTTTAGGTTGGGTCCTCTATTGCCCGACCCAGTGATAAATACTTTGGAAACGAATTACCTTAAAAATATCGAAAACAACTACAAAGAATGGATGCATAATACTCTTAGGGTAAGAAATTTAAAATAATTGTAGATTACGAATATTTTTCGATTCGAAATGGATTTTGTTTAAAATTACTTCCTGAAATAACTCCTAGATGTCGTCCGGACTCACGCGTAAGACACGTCAAACTGCATTGATATATTACCATACTAATGAAATTTATGTTAGTTTGGCGTTTTTCGCAAAGATGGCACTAGCAGTAGACTTTCCAAGGTTTATAGACAACATCCCTAGCGCGTGCTCTTTACCATACTAATGAGATTTTTGTTAGTTTGCCGTTTTTTGCAAAGATGGCACCAGTCGTAGACTTTCCAAGGTGTATGATCGTTTATGGTCATTTTAGGCCGATTTTGTTTAAAATTACTTCCTGAAATAACTCCTAGATATCATCCGGACTCACGCGTAAGACACGTCAAACTGCATTGATATATTTTTTTGCAATTTATTCGGGAGATATTGCAACAAAATGCAAACACCGCCCCTAGTGGACGCGTGGTGTTTACCATACTAATAAGATTTGTGTTAGTTTGGCGTTTTTCGCAAAGATGGCACCAGTTTTAGACTTTCCAAGGTGTATGATGGTTTATGGTCATTTTATTCGGGAGGGTGTAACAGCGTTGCCAGGTCTACTGATTTTTCAGTAGATCTACTGCTTTTGGGTCTTTGTCTACTGAATACTGTTTTTACGGTTTTCAAGAAATATGAGCAGTTCATCTATTGTTTTTGTTTTTCAAGAAAACTTATAGTGAGTTACCTAATCAAAATATTTATCATTTTTGCCTGTGAAAAAAGTCAAATGAAAACACCTACTTCCGTTAAAACATCTCCATGATGTATTATGTCTGTCGCCGATTTTGAATTCACGCTTCTTCGCGGAATGTAAGTGCGTGTCGGGGGATCCCCGCGTCGGTTGTCGTAGCTGTTTTTGCAAACATTTTAACCTAACGTGGTTACTAGTCTTCTCCTTTTCTTAATACATTTGTATAAGTGAGAAACAACATACCACACTAAATATGAAAATACCCCCCCTATACCGCCTACCATATTTCAGTAACTATCTTGAAAAGATAGTTACTGCAGTTGTGGCAGAGCGGCAATTAAAATTCAACCTGGCAACGCTGGATTGCAACAAAATTCAAACACATGGTGGTGGTCATTACCCTACTAATGAGAGGCTAGTTCACAACTTGCATTCCGTTTGCTATTGGTCGAAATAGTCAGCTGACTTTTTGATGTTGAACGTTGCCGTTTAAGATTATTATTATATTATATTAAGAGATGGTGCCACCAGTCAAGCATTTAACAAACATTATGTTTACAGCTTTCGGCGTAAAATACGAATATATACTAGTTGTAAGTGATTAAAAGTGTAGTGGTTTGAGCAGTACATACCTATTGAATTTAACTAAATCTATGCATATGCCGATGAGTTTTTTTTATTGTTTTTAAAAACATATTATATTCTTTTACAGTTCATGTCATTATTTTTGGGACAACTTTTTACAACTTTTTTTTGTTGGCCTATGCTTTTTGTTATGGTAAACAACTGATAACTGTCAAAAAGTTATCTCAAAAATTATGATATATAGTTTAAATTAGCTTCCCTATCCTGTTTTCCTGTCGAAATCGGTGTTAACCTAACCCTGATAAATTATTCGACAACGTATCCTAACCTGTCCAGACACGCCCCGGTTAGGATACGTTTCCCATCAATTGACCACGGTTAGGATTTGTTTCAGTTTGGTTTAACACCGATTTCAACCTCCCAAAACGAGGACAGGAGAGTTTTAATTTTAAAAATCCCGCCCCAATATGTCAACCAATAGCAAATGGAATGTAAGTTGTGAACTATCCGCTCGTATGAGATTTGTGTTAGTTTGGTGTTTTTCACAAAGATGGCTCTAGCAGTAGACTTTCCAAGGTGTATGATGGTTTATGGACATTTTAGGCCGAGAAAGAAGAGTGGCGTTCGACCGTGGCCCCGGATTCAGACGGATACAGCCGACCATCTGCTCCGATTATCATTTTTCAGATGATTAACCAAAATTTGGACGTGGCCAAAACGATCAGCGAAGAAATGACCTTGAAAGCACTAGTCTTAAGCGTCGAACAGATGATCAAACTCCGAGATCACTTCAGGTAGGTTTTGTTTTAATGTGTCAGAAAAAGAAAAAGCTATGTCGAAGTCACCTCGATAGGGATTTTTAGTAAAGTTTTGGTTGGACAATAAATACATCCAACCAACATTGTCTTCCTCAAATTATTTAAAGCTATATATATCAAAAAATCTAAAGATTGCTAAAAGATACTATCTTTTAGCAGTCTTTAGATTATTTGATGTTTTGTAAATGATAGCTATCATGAAAAGTTACTTTATTTAGAGCTCTTACGTCAAAACAGAAACGTTATTCTCCATTGACTTTTTTAATTAGAAGCTTTTTCCTCAAACCGCACATGTTTTACGTGAATTATTTCCCATTTGTCACAAAAAAACATAATTTTACACGACAAACGGAATACACCGCAAAATGTAAATAAACATCAAACATGGCGTCCATCCACACAGCAGCTGGGTGTCTACGTGACAAAACACATCTATTAAAAATATATTTGTCTTTTTAGGGATGCTGTTATAGAATTTAAGAACAAATACTTCGAAGACCGAAAGCAGGTGCCTTATTTTACCGGCTACATGATTCTCATCGTCAATCAATGTTTACAGTTTGTCGACTTGGGAAATCAACTTGAAAAACAGTATTTGAATGCTTTTGCCACCAGAAATATTGGAGATATTTTTAACAGGTACTCCAATAAAGTTTTCTTAAGCTACATTTACATTTGGAGAGTTTACTGGCGGAAAGTACTGGCAGCCACTAAACTTGTTTATTGTTTTGTGTTAACACGTTTTCAAGTTTAGTTGCCAAGCAGTTAAAAACAAAATGGCGGTAGAGCGTGCTGCTGTTAAATTTGTTGTGAGTGAAATTGCCAATAATTTAATAAATAAGTTAGAACGCAAGAAAACTAGGAAAAAACGAGTTTGGGTTAGAGATTGGATCAGACGAAGAAGTACTTGCATCAGAACGACTCCTAAAGGAGATATCAACTGAAAATCCCAATTGTTATAGGAATTTTATGATATTATCATACCAAAAATTTAAAGAACTGTTCCCAAGTAACATTATTACCACTCAAGGTTTTATCAATTTGGTTCCTAGGTTATTTAGAGGGTGCTGTTATGGGTTTTAGGATCAATTTAGCTACATAAAGGTAATTTATATAGCCAATTACCTAAAGGGGTGTTATACAACCAAAAAGTAATTTATAAAGGGAGTATAATAAAACTGATATTCCTTCTGTTCCTTTTAGATACTTTTGGTTTTATTGATTTCTGATTTATAAAGATGGTCTTATAAAACCATTTTACCTAAAGTTTTTAAAAAGAAATAAATATAAACTTTGGTCATTTAGTTTTTTGCATTACTTTAGGTCATCACAAAAGTGTTTTATAATAGAGCTAAAAGGTTATCTTACATCCTTTTGTTTTTATAGTTACCAGTAGTTTAAAAGTAAATATGATTAGATAGGCGGCCATATAGAACCTAGTTTCCTTAAGGTTTTTAAGAGTGGTAAATATAAACTTTAGACTTTTGGTTTTTGCCATTATTTTTAGGCATTTTAAAAAGGTTTTATAGGAAGGCTTAAAGGTAAACTTAATTCTTTTGTATTTATATAGTTACCCATAGCTGTATATTAAATATTATTTAAATAGGCTGCCATATAAAACCTTGTCTCCTTCTAACAGAAGTAAGTAAATACTTTCGTCTTTTATTTTTTTAGGTATTTCTTGTAAAAATAATAGATATACCTAGGTACAGATTGGTACCTACCTATTGCAACATTGATTATTTAAAGCCCAATAATTAATAATTGTTGAGTTTCCGTCCTCCTGGGTAGGACACCCAGGCCTAGATAAGGACTGTTTAGACTGCCAATATAAGAGGTTGCCCTCCAACCTGCAGGCACAACGAATATCATTGCACTGGCCCTCTCGATTGTGTCGAAATTGCACGAAAAAAATATTTAAAAGTGTTCAATTATACGCTTTTAAACACTTTAAAAACAAATACAAAAACTTTAAGTGAGGTTATGTTGACTATGTTTACATTGTTCTTTTTTGTTGGTTTCATAAGGGCACTCAAAAATCCTAGTTGCGATACAGTAACAAATAAAACCAAGTGACCACTATAAAACTATAATGGCGTATATAAATTTATTTAAAAAATATTGTAAAGAGAAAATATTTATCTAGTCGTTTTAGCAGTGTTTTTTAACAATAATTTTACTTTAATTTTGATTTATGTAAACCAAACAGACTTTTTTAATGGTGAATAGTGTAAATGATTTTTTATTTTATTTTAAGTATTTGTTATTTTGTTATCAAAAAACTATTAAAATGCATTCTTGAGCTGGCGCGCTTGTTTTGAGAGCTTTTTAGATACGATTTTATCAGAAAAATAAATCTGGCAGGATTTTATCAGAAAAATAAATCTGGCAGGCAATTTGATCATCAACGAAACGACAAACTCGGTATATTTGTACGTGATAAAATAATTTTGGGACTCTGACATTTTTTGCAATTTTGTGACCTAAATTATTTTATATAGCCATTGTGAATCTAAAATATCGCCATAGCTTTTATAGGAAAACTTCTTTACTCTAAAGGTATTATGGTATTCAACAGAATCGCCAGGATACCAAATTACCAAATCTAGTTTTATAATAGGATAGAGGACGTTTCTGAGTTGCTTTTAAAACCTGGCATAATAGCTTTAGGCTCTAAAAGGTTCTATACTGGTGGAACCGCTAGAGGGCGAAGCTGGAGTTTATTTCTTATGGTTTTATACTGAGTTTAATACATAGGTTGCCACCACCAATTGGAGAGTCCCATTTAGGAGGTCTAAGGGGTATATAAGGGTAATGGGAACGTGCTAGCGACCAAACATTGAAACTAATGGTTTTAAGGAAAGGCGCTGGCAAACTTTTAGCTTCTGCTATAAATAAAGAAATGTTACTTGGGTTAAGACTAGTTTAACATAAACTGACCAAATCGGAAACATGTATGAGAAGTCCTATTTCTCCCCAAATAAATTGGAAGTCACATTACGCTATCTGGCCACTGGTAATTGTTTTGCTTTCTTGCAGTATTTATACAGACTACCAAAATGTACTATTTTATTTTTAGCTTACACATATACTATACTATAGTAGTGTGAGCTATGGTGATCCTAATTTTTTCGAGAAAAAAAAAGTTGCTCCGATTTCAAAAATTTTTATATATCTTTGCGTTTCAGATGATTTTGAAACTTTTTTGTTGCGCCGTCTGTCTGTCTGTCTGTATGTCTGTCTGTCTGTCTGTAACGACCAACGAGCATAACTCAAAAACCGCTTGGCCGATTTTAATGAAATTTGGTACCTAGGCTGGGTTTTGGGCCGAGATGGTCCCATTTAAAAATGAACAAAATCCACCGAACACAAACCAAATAAAAGGGTGGGGGTAGATTTCAAAAATTAGAGTTTATGGGGAAATATGGCGTGTGTGATATCAAACGAAAGGTAATTGAGTCTGGAGTTAAACAAAATACATTTTAATTTATTTAAAAAAAAGGGTGGGGGTATATTTCAAAAATTGGAGTTTAAGTGACAATATGGCGTGTGTGATATCAAACGAAAGGTAATTGAGTCTGGAGTTAAAAAAAATACATTTTAGTTTTTAAAAAAAGGGTGGGGGTAGATTTGAAAAACATGGCTTGTGTGGTATCAAACGAAAGGTAATTGAGTCTGGAGTTCAATAAAATATACTTCAGGTTTTAGTTATATTAGCTTTTAAGTAGATACACTAAAACTATAGTACCCAGTGTGAGCTTATGTGCCCATATATTGGCAGAGTATTTTTTATCGTAGGTTGATGATGACTTGATATTCCACAAAATTTCATATTTTTGATATATGTTTAAAAAGGAAATTATCTGATTTCCATCCCACTTATTCATTGTAAAAAACGTAGACACTTTCTTACTGACATGTGTTTACATTTGGAGAGTACTGGCGGAAAGTACTGGCAGCCACTAAACTAGCCGCCCCGTCAACTTTTGGAAAGTACTTGCAGGAGAGTAGCAAGTGCACTTTCTTGTAGTTTATACATGGCAAGTTTAGTGGCTGCCAGTACTTTCCGCCAGCAAACTCTTTAAATGTAAACGTAGCTGTACTACAAGAAAGTTCACTTGCTACTTTCCCGCAGTTTTCACATGGAAAGTTTTGTGGCTGCCAGTACTTTCCGCCAGAAAACTCTCCAAATGTAAACATAGCTTTAGTGTATAGTTGCAGACCTTGATACTTTACGTGTAATTTGAGTTTTCATATCTTTGACAGTGGGAAAGAAGAATTATAGAGATCAGTTGGATGACTTGGTCGAGTTAATACCTTGAGAGTTTCTCGTTCTTGTATTCAGACACCGGACACCTGCATAGATGAAAGTTTTCCAAAAAGAGCAGAGCAAGAGATACCTGGTTCGGATCCAGGCCGAAGACTGTTCGCTCCGCAAATGTTACTTTTTAGTTTTTTGTTAATTTTTAGTATTTTATTTTATTTTTTAAGTGAGGCCTTGAAAACTCGTAGGTCCTGGCGATTTAAAAATATTTCGTGAAAAATAATATTTTTGATCCATAAGGTGGCATCCTCATTGGCACGTGTGGAAATCAGGAACTAATGATAGAGAAAAAATTGTTAAAAGACACTTGCTTTTCGGCAGCCATACTGCTCAAGTCATTTTACAAATTACTGTGATTTTGCTATTTCTTTGGCAGTCCCATTGACTGTTTGTGTTTCAAAAATACTAAAAAAAACGGTCTATAGTGTGCCGACGAAGTTGGAGAAGAATTGGAGAGATCCTGCAAGTGGGGCCCCCAGGACCGACAGGAATCACACAAGAGGTTAGTGCCATTCGCCACTTTATGATCAGCTTTTTTTCTCGCCATTTCTTACTTTTGGACAGGCTTACACCTTGGTCCTAGAGTTTTTTGAGGTATCCATAAATTGTGTGATAATTTAAAACCAGCAACAATAATAAATTACAGTCCATTATAATAATTTTCGTGATACTGAACCCCGGCGATTCATTTTGGTCCTTCGAGCCGGAGAAAACTTTTTTCTTATTTTTCTTTCTTAATTTCACTTGTTGTTTATAGTTTTAGGTCCTTGCATTATTTGCAATTTGGTATTTCACCTTTAGACTTGTCAAATTGCTTTAAAACGTAATCTACCATGTGTCTCTCGGCCTTCTTTACATTCAACCATTATACTGACTGATGTTTATTGATGGTAGGGGTATTTTCCCTCTGAGTGTTTGTTTTTGTTGGTTTTCACATATAATAATTTATGTTATGTTAATAGATTTCGCGGCACATTTGTCCAACTAAGAAATGAAGCAGGCAACTTTTTACTGGAAGAACTGCTTATGGATCTCGACCAGCATTTCGAGAAATTGTTTAACTCTCAATGGCTGGCGAGTTTGGACGCGGTCGACACCATCTACGCAACTCTCGACGACTATTTTCAGGTAGAGTAATGTTCGGATAATCTAAATACCTAAGAGCATAAATACAGGGTATACCCATGCAGTCTTACACGAAATACTGGAAGCCAGGACCCCCTTTACTTCTTAATGTTCCCTTTTCGGGTAGACAGGATTTCGTTTCCTGCGCATGCGTTAGTTTTGATGGTTTTGGAACACGGTGGATAGAATAGACCGGTGTTCGGATCTTATATATATATGTCGAATTTTCCACGTCACTGGTGGTCCAGCTGATTCTTGTAAACAAAAGTTAGATCGACGATAACGAGGAAAGAGGGACGACTAGGACATACCGTATACAGAAAACCTACTCACACAGACCGCTACCTAAACAACACATCTAACCACCACCCGTGCCAACGAAAAGGGGTAATAAGAACATTGGTAGAGAGGGCGAAAAGAATCTGCGAACCAGAACATCTAGACAAAGAATTAAACCATCTTAAAAACGCCCTCGTAGCAAATGGATACACTCAAAGCGACATAGATAAATGTATACGACCAAAGCCGAGCACTAGAACTAACAGTAGCGGTGGACTGAGCAGCCGCGAAGTTACTTCAAGAGCCTTTCTGCCCTACATCCCTAGAGTGACGGATAGGATCGGACGTATTCTGGGAAAACACAACATAAAAACGATCTTCAAGCCATCTAAGAAGATCGAGAACCACCTCAGATCTGCGAAGGATATAAGGAACCCACTAAGTTCTTCGGGGGTATACCGCATTCCCTGTACCTGTGGAAGTGTCTACATCGGAACAACCAAACGGTCCGTAAACACAAGAATCAAAGAACACAAAGCCAACTGTCGACTCGGACATACGGAAAAATCCGCAGTTGCAGACCACACACTAAACAATGAAGACCACCGAATAAAATTCGAAGACACAAGTTCTCTGCGCCTCCTCTTCATACTATCCAAGACTCTATAGAGAAGCAATTGAAATTCATAAACACCAGCAGAACTTAAACAGATCTGAAGAAACTCTTAAAATTAACAGAACATGGGTACCGGTTCTTAAAAACACTAAACGGCTCGCTTACAATAACAAAACTGAATCAAGGGAATGTGACCAATCACCGACCAGCTCTGATATACGCCCCGCCCACCATAGCGTATATAGCCTTCGCCCGCGACAGACTAACCACCAGTCTTCGAGAAGCCGACAAACAGTCAACATCTCCTGAAGATGCCATCCACTCGAGATGGCGAAACGTCGAGAACGAATTTCCAACGACGACGACCGAACAGCCCGAAAGCACACCCACCATTGTGAACCGAGGACTATTGGGTAGTAAATAAAAAGGTATGTCAACGGATAATTTTTGAAGCTGAAACGAACACATTCATTTCTTCGAATTTTAGTTTTTCTATAAGCGTGCGGAAAAGTCCACTTTTCCGCACGCATTTTAGTGTGGAAAGTGCCACTTTTCCGCACTAGTGCGGAAAAGTAAATTTGTTACGATTTTGAGGTGTTCTATAACATTAGACCGTTCAAAATACATTTGTATCTTTCCTAGCACACGAAATATCCTAAAAATATTCATATTGACTAAAATTCTGCTATATTTTCAATATTTTCGATAAAATAAAGTTTTCAGTAAAATAGGTTCAAATTATAAGTTTTAAACCTCCCCGGTATAAATATCGTCATTGTCAATGTCAAACAACAATGAACACTAGTGGTTTTAGATTTGGCATCTTAAATCACCATAGCAACAAAGTACAAACAAACTGTCAAAACAAAGCCAATTTTGCAGATACAAGCGTCTTTTGAATTTTTCAAACAAAAAAATCAGATTTTCAATGGATTCTTCGGACGAAGATCTACCCCAGTCAGTTCTAGAAGCCGCTAGAATGTGAATAATAATAATTGATTTGATTAAAACGTTTTGAATATAAATAATTTTCTGATTAATTTTTAGTTTTTTCCTCACGCTTATAGAAAAAATAGTGTACCTAACTCGTGCGTAAAGTGTCTTTTCCGCACTTGATTGCTGGCCAAACTCCGCTATCGCGTCGTTTGGCCATCTGCAATCGCGTGCGGAAAAGAGGCACTTTCCGCACTAGTTAGGTAAACTACTATTTTGTGTAAAGAGAAATGAAGCGGGCTAAAAAAAATAACGACTGGTATGTCTGAAAAATATTATTTTATAAGAATATACTAAAAAATGATACAAAAATTGCCTTAGTTTTCAAAAAAATCAAAAAATATTAGTTGTTCATATCATATCTAACTTTCGTTTCTAAAAATCAGCTGGACCACCAGTGACGTGAAAATTCGACATATATTTATAAGATCCGAACACCGGTATATTCTATCCACCGTGGTTTTGGAACATACTCCGATACGTCACTACATTATTTGACAGTTGTCAAAAGTTTAGGGTTATGTCTATTATTTTTTTCTAAAAACTAGTTGATTGGGTGAAAATTTATCAAATTGTGAATTTAAAATTGTAGTTTTAGCTCACACATATACTATACTATAGTAGTGTGAGCTATGGTGATCCTAATTTTTTCGAGAAAAAAAAAGTTGCTCCGATTTCAAAAATTTTTATATATCTTTGCGTTTCAGATGATTTTGAAACTTTTTTGTTGCGCCGTCTGTCTGTCTGTCTGTCTGTCTGTCTGTCTGTATGTCTGTCTGTCTGTCTGTCTGTCTGTCTGTCTGTCTGTCTGTCTGTGTGTCTGTATGTCTGTCTGTAACGACCAACGCGCATAACTCAAAAACCGCTTGGCCGATTTTAATGAAATTTGGTACCTAGGCTGGGTCTTGGGTCGAGATGGTCCCATTAAAAAATTAACAAAATCCACCGAACACAAACCAAATAAAAGGGTGGGGGGTAGATTTCAAAAATTAGAGTTTATGTGAAAATATGGCGTGTGTGATATTAAACGAAAGGTAATTGAGTCTGCAGTTAAACAAAATAAATTTTAATTTATTTAAAAAAAAAGGGTGGGGGTATATTTTAAAAATTAGAGTTTAAGTGAAAATATGGCGTGTGTGATATCAAACGAAAGGTAATTGAGTCCGGAGTTTAACAAAATACATTTTAGTTTTTGTTTTTTTTAAGGGTGGGGGTAGATTTCAAAAATTTGAGTTTAAGTCAAAACATGGCTTGTGTGGTATCAAACAAAAGGTAATTTAGTCTGGAGTTGAATAAAATATATTTCAGTTTTTAGTTATATTAGCTCACACGTACACTATAACTATAGTACCTGGTGTGAGCTTAGGGGCCCATATATTGGCAGAGTATTTCTAAAACTGATTGTGCAGATTTATTGTGGACACCATGAAAAGTGTTTAATAGCATTTATAAACCATTCTTAACTTTATTAACAAATTATGAAGAAAAATACAAGTAGTTACCTATGGAATGGCACTCTCTTACTTTTCCCGGATATTTTTCCATAAACCGCACATGTTTTACGTGAATTATTATCCATTTTTCACAGAAAAAAACAAATTTACACGACAAACCGCAAAATGTAAATAAGCAACAAAGATGGCCTTAACACAACGATTATAAACATACAGGATTGCTTATTTCCATTTAACTCTATGTTAGCGTCGCTCAGCGAGACGAACAGTGTCTGCTTACGTCACCAGCGGACCAGTTGCTTTGTTTGTATTGAGAGTTTGTGTGATTTTAAGGTGTTTTTGACGTTTTTACCTTCGTTTTTTTTTGCGTTTTTTAATTTATTTGACGGTGTGGTTGACTATTTAGGAGGTAAATCTGAGGGCACGGCAGTGCCTCGCCAAGTTCACGCGCCGTACCATCTTTTCTTGAAACATTTCAGCCGATATTTGACCTATCTAAAATTCTACTTCGGAATGAGCTACGAATCTCAAACTTTGCACAGTCGTAGATCTCCATGGAGTTATCAATCCCTTCATGTTTAGTTTCGTGAAATTCCCAAAAGTACTGAAGTAGTTACGAAATTTCAAAAGACGTCGAAATTGTCACTTACTCACTCACTCATGTATAGATCATCAATTCTACTGTACTTCCAGACATGCTACAAAGCTGAAATTTGGCAGACTGATAGAAATTATGACCAAACCCCTGGAAAAATATCAAAAAACCGCAAAATTCTAATTTACTTCCCTCCCCTATACATGTAAAGTTATGTAAAAGTAACATTGCCCACTTCCAGATATGGCAGACTGATAGGAACTATGATAAAACTATAGAAAAAAATTTAAAAACCCCAAAATTATAATTTACTTTCCTCCCCTATAAATGTAAAGTAATGTAAAAGTAACATTGCCCACTTCCGGACACGCTAGAGAGCTGAGCTTTGGAAGGCGGACAGTAACTATGATAAAACTATAGAAAAAAATTAAAACACCCCAAAATTCTAATTTACTTCCCTCCCCTATAAATGTAAAGTTGTGTAAAAGTAACATTGTCCACTTCCAGAAACGCTCGAGAGCTGATATTTGGAAGGCCGATAGGAACTATGATAAAACTAAAAAAGAAAATGAAAAAACCCCAAAGTTTAATTAACTTCCCTCCCCTATAAATGTAAAGTTACGTAAATTAGCATTGTCCACTTCCAGAAACGCTAGAGGCTGAGCTTTGGAACACTTATGAAAATCTATTGATTTCAAGCATAAGAAGTTGAAAAACACATCTTATTTGGCTGTTTTCTCCAAAAACTGACTGGTTTTTGATATAATAATATAATAAATATTGCAATTTTAGATCTGAAATATCAAATAAATACCTTTTTGTTACTACATAATATAAGTGTATTTTATTATATCCGCAACAAAAACAATAAATAATACATCTAATGATTTAAATTGAATAAACTTTTAGAAAAAATACTACTTCTTTTCTAAAACTTTCAACTATTTAAAAAAGAAACTCCAACATATCGTCTGGTAGGAAATTCAGCTCTCAGAGCAAACTCTTGATTTATCAAATCATTTGTTTTGAATGAATGAAAGTATTAATTATATTTACTATCATGAATAAAAAATTTGTTTGCAAATAAGCAAGAAAAAAACGGGAAAAACTCACGATTGCAATGTGTATTAAATGAAGCGCGCTGAGCACAGGTCCACTAGTGACGTAAGCAAGGCGCCGCCTAGCGCTGAAAGATTCGAGCTAATAAGCAATCCTGTGCGTTTATAATCGTTGGCCTTCACCCACACGACAGCTGTGTCTTCATGCGCACTTGAAAATTTGCGTCCGCGAATTTAAATTTGCCATTCTTTCCAAAGCCAGCTATGATATAACGTATTTGATTAATATATCAAATATGTCATACATACATTAGCGTAGCTAGGGGGGGGGGGGGCGGGGGGGGGCTGGCCCCCCTGGAGTCCCTCAGGCCCCCCCTAAGATATTTTAGGCCTCCCCTACCGACTACTAGTAAAAGAACATGACGCTGAAAATACATACTTTTCTATTATTCTTCGGGAAATATTCAAATAAAATAGGTGCATTAAAATTTAAAATCATTCAGATAATGTTTACATTTCAGGAAAAAGCCCTTGTCTTGCGGAATTATTATGTCTTTATAAATTATCGGTATTTTTTCTGCACTTATGCAATTTCCCGAAAATATTTTTTAAATTTAAACATAATTATGCATATTGAATATTTCATACATATTGGCGAAATCTTGTAAAATATTATAGAAGTGTAAGTTAAATTTCGCATTTAATAAAGACAGCGACCTTTGCCCGTCTGTTTCCGAAATCGGGTTGTAGATGTCGTAAGGTTATAAAAGACCTTTTTAAACTGTTTTTCTAAAATAAATATAATAATCGTTTTAGTTTTTTTGAGGTTAGCGTCTTATGAAAATTTTCCGATTTTAGTGACAATTTCATAACCATTTTCATATTAAGTTTTCCCACGTCGTTAAATGGAATAAATTCGTCGAGCAATACCGGGAAATTTTTAATATTAATACTTCTACTCTAAGAGCAGAAATGACCGTTTTAAAGAATTGTATTTTTCGGTTAAATCAAACTGTTGGTCATGATTCTATCAAACAACATATAGCAGAAAACAACTATCCAAACCTCTACCAACTTTTTAAAGTTGCGAGTATTCTTCCAATTTCAAGTACAACTTGCGAGAGGTCTTTCTCTGCCACGAGGAGAGTTTTTAATTGGCTTAGAACAACTATGATTCAAGAGAGACACTCAGGTTTGTCATTGTTATTCATAGAAAAAGATGTTGAGGTCGACTTAGACAGTGTGGTAGACGCTTTCAGTCAGCGACGTAGAAAACTTTCTTTGTAGAATTGCTGAATTACATACTTCCTGTGTATACATATAAATAAGTTAATAAATGTATTATTAAATTTGTTATATTAAAATATTAGAACATTTAATGCGCGTATTTTTTTTTATTCATTGCACACTTTGCACGACTCTTTAAAACCTATGTTTGCGTTTTGTTCAAGATAGACCGGGGCCACGGCCCCCCCTGAAAAGCAAGGCTAGCTACGTCAATGCATACATACAGGGTCTCTAGTCAAACAGTACCTTTTTTGTAGGATTACAGTCGACTAGCCGAGCCCAACTACAACTTCATAGTGGACCAAGCTCGACATACTGTTGCCAAAAAATATTTGACAGCCATGCTGTCAAAACGGACGTCGTTTAAAACCTATGATGATTGCGTCACTGCTTCTAGAAAAGTTGTAAGTTTAATGTTTTTCTCTCTTAAGTCAATATTATTAAAAATTGGACACATCTCGTTTTTTTTGCATAAAGACTCTTTTTTACTAACAATGGTTCAAAGCAAATACCTTACTTCTCTCGGACATTTTTCCACAAACTGCACATGTCTTTTGTAGGGTATTTCCCATTTTTCACAGAAAAAAACACAGTTTTACACGCAAAACATAAATAAACAATAAATATGGCGTCCACCCACACAACAGCTGTGTGTCTACCTACCGAAACACACGCATCCGCACTTTAAAATTGGCGTCTGCGATGTTAAATTTCCAAAACAATCCATGATTAAAAATTGAAACTAAAAATACCCTATATTAACTGAGTAAATACATTTTAGGTAAAAGAGGTCGACAGACTCAACAACCTCTTCATGAACCTCAACAAAAACATGGAGGAGGACGACTCGTTCGAGGCCATCGTGTTGCTAGCCGAAGTTTTAAAGAGCGACAACGACATGCTCTCATTCGAACTGCACAGGGTTGTCGAGAAATATCCTGACGTCACGGAAGATCATCTGCTTAGACTGTTTGCTCTCAGAGGTAGGTTGTGCCAAACACGTTACAGCATACCCATGCATTCTCACACGGGTAGACAGGATATCAGTTACTGCGTATGCGTCAAGTTCAAGTTCCTTTATTCACCAAAAATTACAATATGCAATATGGGTTTCGTCAAAAACTTAAAGTAGTAATAACTTAAATTATAGTAAAAATTACAACACATACATAAAAAATACTCTGCCAATATATGGGCCCCTAAGCTTACACTAGGTACTATAGTTATAGTGTACGTGTGAGCTAATATAACTAAAAACTGAAATATATTTTATTCAACTCCGGACTCAATTACCTTTCGTTTGATACCACACAAGCCATGTTTTGACTTAAACTTTCATTTTTCAAATCTACCCCCACCTTTTTTTTTAAACTAAAATGTATTTTGTTTAACTCCAGACTCAATTACCTTTCGTTTGATATCACACACGCCATATTTCCACATAAACACTAATTTTTTTAATTTACCCCCACCCTTTTTTTTTAAGTAAAATGTATTTTATTTAACTCCAGACGCAATTACCTTTCGTTTGATATCACACACGCCATATTTTTACATAAACTTTAATTTTTGAAATATACCCCCACCCTTTTATTTGGCTTGTGTTTGGTGGATTTTGTTCATTTTTAAATGGGACCATCTCGACCCAAAACCCAGCGTAGGTACCAAATTTCATTAAAATCGGGCAAGCGGTTTTTGAGTTATGCGCGTTGGTCGTTACAGACAGACATACAGACAGACGGCGCAACAAAAAAGTTTCAAAATCATCTGAAACGCAAAGATATATAAAAATTTTTGAAATCGGAGCAACTTTTTTTTTCTCGAAAAAATTAGGATCACTATAGCTCACACTACTATAGTATAGTAGTAGTGTGAGCTAAAAATACTCTGCCAATATATGGGCCCCTAAGCTTACACTAGGTACTATAGTTATAGTGTACGTGAGCTAATATAACTAAAAACTGAAATATATTTTGTTCAACTCCAGACTAAATTACCTTGTGTTTGATACCACACAAGCCATGTTTTGACTTAGAACTCAAATTTTTGAAATCTACCCCCACCCTTAAAAAAACAAAAACTAAAATGTATTTTCTTAAACTCCGGACTCAATTACCTTTCGTTTGATATCACACACGCCATATTTTCACTTAAACTCTAATTTTTAAAATATACCCCCACCCTTTTTTTTAAATAAATTAAAATGTATTTTGTTCAACCGCAGACTCAATTACCTTTAGTTTGATATCACACACGCCATATTTTCACATAAACTCTAATTTTTGAAATCTACCCCCACCCTTTTATTTGGTTTGTGTTCGGTGGATTTTGTTCATTTTTAAATGGGACCATCTCGAGCCAAGACCCAGCCTAGGTACCAAATTTCATTAAAATCGGCCAAGCGGTTTTTGAGTTATGCGCGTTGGTCGTTACAGACAGACAGACATACAGACAGACAGACGGCGCAACAAAAAAGTTTCAAAATCATCTGAAACGCAAAGATATATAAAAATTTTTGAAATCGGAGCAACTTTTTTTTTCTCGAAAAAATTAGGATCACCATAGCTCACACTACTATAGTATAGTATATGTGTGAGCTAAAAATCTCCTTATCACTACTACTACTACAGGGTCTCTACAATAAGTTAGGTTAGTAAGACCTCCATGGAACTATTAGCTCACACATATACTATACTATAGTAGTGTGAGCTATGGTGATCCTAATTTTTTCGAGAAAAAAAAAGTTGCTCCGATTTCAAAATTTTTTATATATCTTTGCGTTTCAGATGATTTTGAAACTTTTTTGTTGTGGTGTCTGTCTGTCTGTCTGTCTGTAACGACCAACGCGTATAACTCAAAAACCGCTTGCCCGATTTCAATGAAATTGGGGGTCTTGTGTCGAGATGGTCCCATTTAAAAATGAACAAAATCCACCGAACACAAGCCATGTAAAAGGGTGGGGGTAGATTTAAAAAATTAGAGTTTACTTGAAAATATGGCATGTGTGATATCAAACAAAAGGTAATTGAGTCTGGAGTTGAACAAAATACATTTTAATTTTTGTTTTTTTAAAGAGGGGGGAAGTTTCAAAAATTTGAGTTTAAGTCAAAACATGGCTTGTGTGGTATCAAACGAGAGATAATTTAGTCTGGAGTTGAATACCATATATTAAAGTTTTTAGTTATATTAGCTCACAGGTACACTATAACTATAGTACCTAGTGTGAGCTTAGGGGCCCATATATTGGCAGAGTATTTACTTAATAATATGACCTTTTCTTGTAGGTGACCTTTCAAGATCTGACATCAAAGACAAGGTTATGCATGTAGAACGACCGAAAGTTAGCCAAAAAAACAGTATTTTTAAGACCCTCGTCTTTCCCAAGCTGATCAATATCAATATGAACTTTTAAGCACATTGTTGGGGAAGTGATAAGAAATAATGCCGGGCTGAATTAACCCTTTAAGTCTTCTTAAATAGATAATTTTTTTTTTCAAACTTAAATTTTAGAAAAAAAAATAGTCTTTAAGCTTTTTAGAAATTTGTATTATTATATTTGCTACAATTACTCAAAAAATTTTAGTCTACAGTACACTGGTCTATGTTTTAAGTGATGAGTACTAGAGTCCCCTGTATGTTGACATATTTGGATATCCAAATATGTCAACATACAGGGACTCTAATGAGTACCAGGCTGAATTTTTGTGAATAGCTTCATTTTGCTGACACGACAAACTTTTTCCTCAGTGAAAATTCTTGAAAGTGATTTCTAACAGAGTGCACAAGCGCTTAATGTCAATTTAGTGAGTAACAAATTCATTAAGTAGTTACAATTAATTTTTTTTCTATAAGCGTGCGGAAAAGTCCACTTTTCCGCACGCATTTTAGTGTGGAAAGTGCCACTTTTCCGCACTAGTGCGGAAAAGTAAATTTGTTACGATTTTGAGGTGTTCTATAACATTTAGACCGTTCAAAATACATTTGTATCTTTCCTAGCACACGAAATATCCTAAGAATATTCAAATTGACTAAGATTCTGCTATATTTTGAATATTTTCGATAAAATAAAGTTTTCAGTAAAATAGGTTGAAATTATAAGTTTTAAACCTCCCCGGTATAAATATTGTCATTGTCAATGTCAAACAACAATGAACACTAGTGGTTTTAGATTTGGCATCTTAAATCACCATAGCAACAAAGTACAAACAAACTGTCAAAACAAAGCCAATTTTGCAGCGACAAGCGTCTTTTGAATTTTTCAAACAAAAAAATCAGATTTTCAATGGATTCTTCGGACGAAGATCTACCCCAGTCAGTTCTAGAAGCCGCTAGAATGTGAATAATAATAATTGATTTGATTAAAACGTTTTGAATATAAATAATTTTCTGATTAATTTTTAGTTTTTTCCTCACGCTTATAGAAAAAATAGTGTACCTAACTCGTGCGTAAAGTGTCTTTTCCGCACTTGATTGCTGGCCAAACTCGCGTGCGGATGGCAAGGCACTTTCCGCACTAGTTAGGTAAACTACTATTTCTTAACTCTAAAGTTTATCATAACAAAAACTTTTCATGTAGAAAAAAGCCAAGTACGCGAAAATGGCATTCCGTAAAAAGAATTGAGATAAAACTAAAGCGAAGTTCTCCAATAGAAATTTCAAAATGAAAGGTTCTTACTAGTTTGGAAATGTTTTTTTAAACTTTGCATGCCTAACAGTGTAGTGCCTATGGGCCTGTCGTAAGAGACGACTAAAGGGGCCTGGATCCATAGGTAAATGGGTAGTCTGGTAACGAACGAGCATTGACCAGTATGTTAACAAAAAAAAATACTCTGCCAATATATGGGCCCCTAAGCTCACACTAGGTACTATAGTTATAGTTTACGTGTGAGTTAATATAACTAAAAACTGAAATATATTTTATTCAACTCCAGACTAAATTACCTTTTGTTTGATACCACACAAGCCATGTTTTGACTTAAACTCAAATTTTTAAAATCTACCCCCACCCCTAAAAAAAGCAAAAACTAAAATGTTATTTGTTAAACTCCGGACTCAATTCCCTTTCGTTTGATATCACACACGCCATATTTTCACTTAAACTCTAATTTTTTAAATATACCCCCACCCTTTTTTTTAAATAAATTAAAATGTATTTTGTTTAACTGCAGACTCAATTACCTTTCGTTGGATATCACACACGCCATATTTTCACATAAACTCTAATTTTTGAAATCTACCCCCACCCTTTTATTTGGTTTCTGTTCGGTGGATTTTGTTCATTTTTAAATGGGACCATCTCGACCCAAGACCCAGCCTAGGTACCAAATTTCATTAAAATCGGCCAAGCGGTTTTTGAGTTATGCGCGTTGGTCGTTACAGACATACAGACAGACAGACGGCGCAACAAAAAAGTTTCAAAATCATCTGAAACGCAAAGATATATAAAAAATTTTGAAATCGGAGCAACTTTTTTTTTCTCGAAAAAATTAGGATCACACTACTATAGTATAGTATATGTGTGAGCTAAAATGTTGCTATATATGCTATTTAAAATTCAGGCTGTTAGGCCAGTAAAATATTTATATAGAGCAAATATATTAATTTAAAAGTCTATACAATAATCAAAAGAACGACATAGACAAAATAATAAAAATTTATTTAGAAAAATTGAGATCATGAATAATTATTATTAAAATTAAAATATTCGATAGTGGTATAAAAACAGTTTTCGATTAAAAGCATTTTTAGCTTTTTTTTAAATTTGATAGGATTTGTCTGTGTTTTTATAATTGTGGGTAGATAGTTAAATAATTTGCATCCCATATAGTCCGGACTTTTTTCAAACAAAGATGTTTTATGTTTTTGGTTTATGAAATATTGTCTATTTCTAGTAGAATAACAGTGAAAACTGGAGTTTATTTCATATGTGTTACGGTAATCTCTAACAAACAAAATGCACTTATATATGTACAAACTGGCTAGTGTCATAATATTATATTATATTGTTTAAAATACTATAGTATAGTATATGTGTGAGCTAAAAAAATTAAAACTGGTAACCTTTGGGATCACACCAGATAACATCTATGGTAAAGGGGATGGGTTAATCTGGTGATTCTCTGAATGGATTCCGTGACCTGGCCTTTCAGGAAATCACCACATGGGACAGGGTATATGAAGTGCCTATTTGGAGCTAGCAGCTGTTGCGGGCACATTGTGAACCGAACCCTGTTGATTATGTCAAAAGGTTTTAATGACCCATTAGTTGTCTCAGGCTACAACTATGGCATTATGTGGTATATCATGATGACTAAGTTTCTGGCCTAAAATATAATTTAAAGTCTACTGGGTTTTATATACTAGAAAGTATTTAAATTATTATCTGAGTCGAACACAGTAGGTATGTGGTGCACAACAGGCCCAGAAAGGCGACTTGGGTGCCAGGTTAGATCCTTTAAGGGGATTAACCGCCACTACCGTACATTCATGGGTATATATATGTGCCAAATTTGAGCTAAATATCTCAAAAACTGCAGGAGTTATAAAAAAAACAAAATTTTACACCCTGTATATCGAAAACTAAATGTTAATGGACCTATGTCTAAGTAATTTACCACTAAAATTATGCTATTGAATTTGTAAACACCCTGTATAAGTATCTGCTACAAACACGTCAACATAACGAGATAAAAAAAGTAACAGTAAAACTGTGGCTTAAAAAATGTGTTTTGAAAGTAAATGGCAACATTGTTCTAAAAATTGTATGCTTGGTTTAGTTAGTCCGACGCTCGAAAGATGTCTGCACCCGCGTGTTCTGTTTTGAATCGCTTTTTTAAGAATTTTTGCACAGACAAAAGTTAGGCGTATCCACAAAATTAAACTATTTACGAAAATTCAGCTTGTTACTCATCACTTAAAAAATAGATCAGTGTTCTGTGGACTATTTAAACAGTGTTTATAAGAAAAAAAATTATATTTATGTTAATTATTGTTTTTTAAAATGTATTTAATTATATAATAGAATATATTCCAAATTTTTTTCTATGGACACTATATTGTCTATCTTCCTTCAGTTTTGTCATCATACTTAAATTCTTCTGCCTTAATTTCTTCTTCTATAACATAATCTTCGTCTGGCAGGTCAAAATTGATGGATTCCAAATCCTTAAGATACTGTTCTTTTCGATCTTCTTTAAAATATTCTTCTTCCCGCCAGGTGCGTTCCAATCGGTTCATTTTTGATTGAATTATCTGAAAAAAGCGCGATCCACGCTCATTAAACATAAAACTACAATAAACGGATCCAAACACACTATAAACTACTATAAAACAGGTTGTTCAGATTTCTCTTTACATTTTCAGAAATCTATGGTTTAAAACTTTCAAATATTATAATTAGAAAAAAAGGTTCCTGCCTAGTTCAGGTCGTAGCCTGTTAGAAGGGTAGAAATGCGAAAAAGACAGGTCGTTGGCGTCGCCATCGACCAGGATAGTTGTAAGAGAACCCTTAATGCGTCCGTACGTCTCTCGGCTCCGCATTTTACTTTCGCTTTTGTTCGCTCTAACGGTTCGAAAAATATTCGTTTTTTCAACCCGCTCTCTTTTTTAATTAAGTTTAAGTGTGCAGAAGATGTTACTTTTAGTGGTTTTAAATGTGTTTAATGTAAAATTTACAGTGCATTATTATACACCAAATCATCTTAATTATTTCACCCCAAACCAGCGCACCTATGTTCACCAGTGGTGCACAACAGGCCCAGAAAGGCGACCTGGGTGCCAGGTTAGATCCTTTAAGGGGATTAACCGCCACTACCGTACATTCATGGGTATATATATGTGCCAAATTTGAGCTAAATATCTCAAAAACTGCAGGAGTTATAAAAAAAACAAAATTTTACACCCTGTATATCGAAAACTAAATGTTAATGGACCTATGTCTAAGTAATTTACCACTAAAATTATGCTATTGAATTTGTAAACACCCTGTATAAGTATCTGCTACAAACACGTCAACATAACGAGATAAAAAAAGTAACAGTAAAACTGTGGCTTAAAAAATGTGTTTTGAAAGTAAATGGCAACATTGTTCTAAAAATTGTATGCTTGGTTTAGTTAGTCCGACGCTCGAAAGATGTCTGCACCCGCGTGTTCTGTTTTGAATCGCTTTTTTAAGAATTTTTGCACAGACAAAAGTTAGGCGTATCCACAAAATTAAACTATTTACGAAAATTCAGCTTGTTACTCATCACTTAAAACATAGATCAGTGTTCTGTGGACTATTTAAACAGTGTTTATAAGAAAAAAAATTATATTTATGTTAATTAATGTTTTTTAAAATGTATTTAATTATATAATAGAATAAATTTCAAATTTTTTTCTATGGACACTATTTTGTCTATCTTCCTTCAGTTTTGTCATCATACTTAAATTCTTCTGCCTTAATTTCTTCTTCTATAACATAATCTTCGTCAGGCAGGTCAAAATTGATGGATTCCAAATCCTTAAGATACTGTTCTTTTCGATCTTCTTTAAAATATTCTTCTTCCCGCCAGGTGCGTTCCAATCGGTTCATTTTTGATTGAATTATCTGAAAAAAGCGCGATCCACGCTCATTAAACATAAAACTACAATAAACGGATCCAAACACACTATAAACTACTATAAAACAGGTTGTTCAGATTTCTCTTTACATTTTCAGAAATCTATGGTTTAAAACTTTCAAATATTATAATTAGAAAAAAAGGTTCCTGCCTAGTTCAGATCGTAGCCTGTTAGAAGGGTAGAAATGCGAAAAAGACAGGTCGTTGGCGTTGCCATCGACCAGGATAGTTGTAAGAGAACCCTCAATGCGTCCGTACGTCTCTCGGCTCCGCATTTTACTGTCGCTTTTGTTCGCTCTAACGGTTTGAAAAATATTGTTTTTTCAACCCGCTCTCTTTTTTAATTAAGTTTAAGTGTGCAGAAGATTTTAGTGGTTTTAAATGTGTTTAATGTAAAATTTACAGTGCATTATTATACACCAAATATCCACAAATCATCTTTATGATTTCACCCCAAACCAGCGCACCTATGTTCACCAGTGGAGCGGAGAAACAAATCCCTCCAGAGGTATTGTCCTATTTTGTCACATGGTGTTAAATCTCAGAGTTATAACATATAAAGAGAAGTAGTAGCCCCGGTTTCGGCGGTCATTCATTCATTTGTTGGTAAACAATGTAGCTTTTCTGCTGTTGCCGCCTCCTCTGCCTCTGTAAAATTTTATAAATAATAAGTAAGGTTCAACTTCTTATCTTACGAAAATATATAGTGCTTTGAGTTGGTTAGGCTATTCAAACCGTGCGATAATTTGTCATGCGCTTACTAGCCCGCGTCGCGTCGTTTTATGCTGTGTATTTCATATTACAATCTGCGATAAAAACTCATTTAGACAACATAATTTATGAACGGCCCCTTTTTCCACAATTTTTTCAGGGCGTGGCAACAGGTGTATGACATCATATTACGGATTTCGTGTTAGCAGGGCCGGGTCAAAGAAAATATTGGCCGGGTTTCGTTTTGAGCTACTTGGACTATATCCCCAGGTAAAAAGGGAATCCTTTTTCCTATTGTAGAGAACGATTAACTATCAGTCATTGTTCCAACAGTTTTAACCGGTATAAAGGATATTCTGTTTTATTATTTTAAAATGCGGCTTTTCTGTTTGGAGAGTTAAAGCACTATTAACCATTTAAACGAAAATTTCATAGGATTGTTTTAATTTTCTCTAAGTATTTAGTAGTTTTGTAGTTTTTCTGTGTTTTTCCCATGGTTTTCTCATAGTTTCTATCAGCCTTCCAAAGCTCAGCTCTCTAGCGTTTCTGGAAGTGGGCAATGTTACTTTTATATAAATTTACATTTATAGGAGAGGGAAGTAAATTAAAATATTGGTGTTTGAAAAATTTTTCCTATAGTTTTACCATCAGTCTTAAAAAGCTCAGCTCTCTAGCGTTTCTGAAAGTGGGCAGTGTTACTTTTACATTACTTTACATTTATATGGGAGGGAAGTAAATTAGAATTTTGGGGTGTATTTTCCTATAGTTTTATCATAGTTCCTATCAGGCTGCCAAAGCTCAGCTCTCTAGCATTTCTAGAAGTGGGTAATGTTACTTTTAAATAATTTTACATGTATAGGGGGCCTTTTTGATTTTTTCCAGGGGTTTGGTCATAATTACTATCAGTCTGCCAAATTTCAGCTCTGTAACATGTCTGGAAGTACAGTAGAATTTTGATGATCTATACATGAGTGAGTGAGTGAGTGGCAATTTCGACGTTTTTTGAAATTTCGTAACTACTTAACTACTTTATAGAAGTCTATGAAACTTGGAGGGGTTGTTAACTCTATGAAGGTCTACGACTGTGCAAAGTATGAGATTCGTAGCTCTTTCCGTAGTAGAGTTTTAGATAGGTCAAATATGGGCTGAAATGTTTCAAGAAAAGGTGGTACGGCAGCGCGAACTTGACGAGGCACTGCCGTGCCCTCAGATAAAGACAATGGAAGTCCAAAGTTTTATTTCTACTCAATCATTGTCTACGAGTTTCAAACAAAAGATTATTTTTTCACTTATATAATGCCAACAAGTTTAATTAGGTGGGTCCTCAAGTCATGAACGGTTAGCCCAGATATTCCTAAGCTCTAAGGTCGACACTGACAGTAACATGTGTTTGTATTAAATGCAGTGTTGTCTTGGCCGGCGGACTCGGTATATTGAATTTTTGGTGTTTTTTTTCTGTGTTCTGAGTTTTATTTTTGTAAAAAAGAACTTAGTTGGACGTAAAAATAAACAAGAAGTGCTATGTTTCTGAAAATATTGTGAAAATTCAGCCCAGTGTGCTTTTTTCGAGATGATTTCCAGTGACGCAGCTATGTTGCCATCGCCGGGGATTCTGCAAATTCTAAGTTTTCAGGAATGACCGCCACAAATAGGGAAAATTTACATGGGGCCGCGGTTGACTTCTTCTCTTTATATTATTATTACTCTAAGTGTTAAATAGTTTTAAGTTTTAAAATTTTTAAGAAATGTCAATTTTGACAATAGATTCGTAAACACATCAAAAAAGTAGAGTATAATTTTTTTTGCCCATCCTATAGTAGGTGATTCAAAGTTATTCAGATTTGGAAAATCTTGAGTAACCAAGAATAACCAATGATATAAATAATTTAGGAAACAAGCTGGCTTACAACAATTACAGAGTAATTTCAGTAACCAGTACTCTAAGTAGATTGTACGGTAGGATTCTTAGAGATCTAATAGAGAATGATTTTCATGAACAAGAAGAAGAAGAGCAAAGTGGGTTTCGTGCAGGCAGATCTTGTAGTGATAATGTTTTTTGTCTTAAACAAATAATTGAGTAATAATTTAAACGGTTTATTTTCTTGGGTGATTTTTGTTACCTGTCTTTTTAAAAGAAAAGATTTGAAAGCCTCTCGTTGCGCCCTCTGGTTTGCAAAGGCGACAGGATCCTGATTGACAGGTTGTTGTATCTTGAATTGGCTCCATCTTTTGAGTCCCTCATCATCCTCTGAACTTATGTCAGTTTTTCTGTGTGGCGCTTCAGATTTTTTTAGTTCTTTCTTCAACTAAAAATAATAACAAACGTGGAATTTCGTACCCGTGAATTTAAAAATCAAACAAGTTTCGTGGCTAATCGGGTAAAAAGGAGTTTTTGTTTCTCTCATATTTTTCCGTGGGTAGCTTGAAAGCTTAACCTCACGGGTTAAAAGGGAAATAATACATTTTTACCGCCTTTTAACTTACAGGGCAGAAATGGTATTAGAAGGCTAAAAATAACAAAAAATACAAAAACTGGTTAAATAAAAAATTGTTGTTTTACCCTGTTCATAATATCGCCATGGTCCAAACCTAAAACGTTTTGAACCATAGGAGGCAGCAAACTCAAATCGTCTTCAAGCTCATCAACTTCCTCACTTTCCAAGTCTTCCAGCCTGTTAATTTGATTTTTAACAGCGGCATCTAGTGGCGTATAAATTTCCAGTTCACTTTTTAGCTGTTCCACTGGGTCGCTGGGTGTGTAATCCTCACCAAAGTCAGCTTTGGCCAGGCAGATGTTTATTTCGACGATTTTTGCATAGGTTTTGTCTAAAAATTACATCTTTATATTGCAAAAAATGAGGAAAGTACTAACTTCCTCTGATCAAAGATGCAGAACTTTGATATACATCCTTGCTCTAAGTTATATTATAATAAAAACATTTCATGCAAAAAAAGGAATTGAGATAAAGTAAAGCCAAGTTCTCCAATACAAATTCCAAATTAAAGGTTCTTACTAGTTTGGTAATGTTTTTTAAACTTTGCTATTACAGCCAAACTTCTTTATGTTCAATTTAGCACTGCATAGACATTTGCAGCTGTAATACCCAAGTTTAGAAAAACATTTCCAAACTAACCTTTCATTTTGAAATTTGTATTGGAGAACTTGGCTTTACTTTTATCTCAATTCTTTTTGCTTCCGTACTACCATTTTCGTGTACTTGACTTTTTTACATGAAATGTTTTTGTTAAGATTGCACTCCTTTTTTTAAAGGATTTGGATAATATTTAAGTTTTAAAGTAGTAAAATATGTGGAATATTGTTTAAAACTTTTGCAATTTTGAGGTTTTTTTATGGTTTTATCATAGTTCCTATCAGCATCTCTCTAGCATTCCTGGAAGTGGGCAATGCAATTTTTACATAACTTTACATTTATAGGGCAGGGAAGTAAATTAAAATTTTGGTGTTTTTAAACAAAATTTCCTATAGTTTTTTCATAGTTTCTATCAGTCTTCAGTGGGCAATGTTACTTTTACATAATTTTACATTTATAGGGGAGGGAAATTAATTAAAATTCTGGGTTTTTTTTAAAAGTATCTATCAGCCTTCCAAATCCTTTTAAAAATGACAAAGTAATAGAAAAAAAAATTACAGTGCTACAGACAAGATGTTTAAGGGAGCTGGGAACTAGATAATTAACAAAAACTACATTGAGGATTTAACTCATTTGTTTGATGTCCTTAATCCACATTTAAAATTAAAAGTTTAGGGGAATTTTTGGGGTTCTGATTTTATTTATTTTTAGAGAAGAAAAAGATAAAATATAGTGTTTTTTGCAAAAGTATGTTGAAGAACGCAATGAAAATTAATTTCCTTAGTTTTTTAAGTGGAAAAAGCTTCTATAAGTATAGTCCTAAAAGAAAACAGAAGAAAGTAAATGGTTTCAGTGGACACCTGAAATATTTTTTTGTGATTCCTATAAAAACAAATAAAATAAAGTGCCCACTTAATAATAGTGTAAGCCCAAAAAGTATTTAAAAAATCATCAAATTGTTAGTTTTAAATTAAAATTACTTTTTTAAATTGCAAAATGTATGTTTTACCCTTTCCCAGTTACCAGTAACTGCATTGTCAAAAATAAAGAAATAAAATGTATAAATACTTAGAGTAATAATAATATAAAGAGAAGAAGTCAACCACGGCCCCATGTAAATTTTCCCTATTCGTGGCGGTCATTCCTGAAAACTTAGAATTTGCAGAATCCCCGGCGATGGCAACATAGCTGCGTCACTGGAATCATCTCGAAAAAAGCACATTGGGCTGAATTTTCACAATATTTTCAGAAACATAGCACTTCTTGTTTATTTTTACGTCCAACTAAGTTCTTTTTTACAAAAATAAAACTCAGAACACAGAAAAAAACACCAAAAATTCAATATACCGAGTCCGCCGGCCAAGACAACACTGCATTTAATACAAACACATGTTACCGTCAGTGTCGACCTTAGAGCTTAGGAATATCTGGGCTAACCGTTCATGACTTGAGGACCCACCTAATTAAACTTGTTGGCATTATATAAGTGAAAAAATAATCTTTTGTTTGAAACTCGTAGACAATGATTGAGTAGAAATAAAACTTTTAGACTTCCATTGTCTTTATCTGAGGGCACGGCAGTGCCTCGCCAAGTTCGCGCTGCCGTACCATCTTTTCTTGAAACATTTCAGCCCATATTTGACCTATCTAAAACTCTACTTCGGAAAGAGCTACGAATCTCATACTTTGCACAGTCGTAGACCTTCATAGAGTTAACAACCCCTCCAAGTTTCATAGACTTCTATAAAGTAGTTAAGTAGTTACGAAATTTCAAAAAACGTCGAAATTGCCACTCACTCACTGACTCACTCACTCATGTATAGATCATCAAAATTCTACTGTACTTCCAGACATATTACAGAGCTGAAATTTGGCAGAATATTTTAATTTACTTCCCTATGCTATAAATGTAAATTTATATAAAAGTAACATTGCCCACTTCCAGAAACGCTAGAGAGCTGAGCTTTGGAAGGCTGATAGAAACTATGATAAAACCATGGGAAAAACACAGAAAAACTACAAAACTACTAAATACTTAGAGAAAATTAAAACAATCCTATGAAATTTTCGTTTAAATGGTTAATAGTGCTTTAACTCTCCAAACAGAAAAGCCGCATTTTAAAATAATAAAACAGAATATCCTTTATACCGGTTAAAACTGTTGGAACAATGACTGATAGTTAATCGTTCTCTACAATAGGAAAAAGGATTCCCTTTTTACCTGGGGATATAGTCCAAGTAGCTCAAAACGAAACCCGGCCAATATTTTCTTTGACCCGGTCCTGCTAACACGCAATCCGTAATATGATGTCATACACCTGTTGCCACGTCCTGAAAAAATTGTGGGAAAAGGGGCCGTTCATAAATTATGTTGTCTAAATGAGTTTTTATCGCAGATTGTAATAAGAAATCCACAGCACAAACGACGCGACGCGGGCTAGTAACCGCATGACAAATTATCGCACGGTTTGAATAGCCTAACCAACTCAAAGCACTATATATTTTCGTAAGATAAGAAGTTGAACCTTACTTATTATTTATAAAATTTTACAGAGGCAGAGGAGGCGGCAACAGCGGAAAAGCTACATTGTTTACCAACAAATGAATGAATGACCGCCGAAACCGGAGCTACTACTTCTCTTTATATGTTATTACTCTGAGTATAAATATAAGTTTTTTTGCCAGTTGTTGTTAGGGAAATTTTGTGAAATTCCAGTTATTGATATCCCAGTAATTATTGATACTTTTTTTATTCTTTTCTTTTTTTTTTATCTTTAATATTTTCAAGAACACATTAAAACTTGGATGTTAGGACAACACTCAAAAAATTTAATTTGATCCCCTGTTGTTATAATGGATGAGTATAGGGGTATTAATTAATAATTGGAAAATGTATGTTTTTTTTTATCCAGTAATTGATATGCACATCTTTTTGAGGTTATATAAAATAAAATTAAGATAGAAATACAAAAACAGTATTTTTCAATCCTTTTTATATTTCCCGTTTTAAAAAACACTATATTTTCAAAAAAAAAATTATATGGTTTAAAAAAATACACTTCCCATATTTTTTTATTAACCCAGCAAACATTGACCTGCTGGTACTTTACTAATATTGTACTTTAACTGCTGGCATCGGCAACGATATGCATTATTTTTATTATTTTTGTATTGTCTAATTTTCATATTGTTTGACAGTACAAAAAACGCAACATTTTAGTACTTTATTTTTAATACAACGAAAAGTTATACTTTATTTTTAAAGAATGACAAGTGCAGCCAGGGTTAATGGCAAAAAAACATTTTAAAAGTATATTTATGCAGTTGCTTTTAAAGCACTTTATTTTAGTACAAAACAATTAAATATGTTCCTGTGAAAATAAAATACCAAAAAAAAAACATTTTAATAACATTTTGAAGAAGGTACTCTTAAAGTACATTTAATTTATTGTTAAAAGTTTTACTGCAAAATTAATATAACAGTGAAAAAACATTTTAAAAGTATTTTTAAACAGTTGCTTTTAAAGCACTTTATTTTAGTACAAAAATATTAAATATTGTACTGTAAAAATAAAATATTTACAAAAAAACTGACAAGTTGATGTTTGCCGTCCTTGCCACTAGATGGCAAACACTCGTCAACATTTTACTAGTACACTAAGGAATGTCAAGCTTAAGAATGTGAATTATTTCCCAAATGAAAAGCAGTACAATAACAAAAAGTTGTCCAGGGTTACCATATACTCTGACTTACTACCTGACACCTTTAAATACAAGTTAAGGCCCATAGAAGTCTTTTTTGGGAAAAATATTCTAGAGTATCAAGGTATCAATCACTGGGCATTTTACTTTATGAATATATAATCACATACCTTTAACAAACAAAATAGTTGGGACCTCTCCCATTACTCGCAACTGTGATAACTCATGTCTTAACCATCCAGAATTCTTTTTTAGAATTTTATCTATTTTATCATCCAATTCGGTACCTTTGGCATTCCAATAGACTTTTAAAATTCTATAATCTGGAGTAATTTTTACCTAAAATTTTAATCTTAGATTTATGTTTTAGAAAAAATCAAGGGGTGAACAGCTAACCCAAAATGTGTACACCGATTGTGAAAATCCACAATCTTTTGCTAAGATTGTGAGGGATTGTGGTAAGAGTGTGAGGGATTGTGGAGGACTGTGCAGCGGTGTAGCGTGCCTGAAGGGGCGGGGGGGACGACAGCCCATCAAAAATTCTTGTGACCAAAAAAAAAAAAAACAAAATGGTCATCATGTCTATAGTTTCCTTGGCGACGGATTGTGAAGGGATTGTGAGGGGTTGTGGTAAGATTGTGAGTGATTGGGATAGACTGTGTAAATATTGTGAAGGATTGTGGGATGAAGGATTGTAAGTGATTGGGATGGATTGTGTATAGGGTTACCAGATGAAAACGTTTTTTCTTTAAAAATAAACACAGGGAAGATTATAACTACCATCATAATCACAACACTAGGCAAATACAAGTAGTCCATCTTCCAATCCCTAGTTCAACAATGATAAAGAAATCCATTATCTACGAAAGTAGAAAAATTTTTAATAAACTTCCGTTGCAGTTCCGAGAAATTAATGTATATAATGGCTTTAAAACTGCTATTAAGGAATATCTTTTAGAGCAGTGTTTTTATACCTTGGAAGAGTTTTATATACATAACTAAAAAAAGGAATCTTCCAAGAATTGTTTTGTTTTATATATTTTTAAACTTTTTAAATATTGTGTATTGTTAATTTTGTTTTTTTAATGCTTTTGTTTCAGTTCAGTTCAGTTCAAACATGCTTTATTGTTCAAGAATATAAACTCTTATTAACAAAGCTTAAATACCTATATAGAAAAAAAAAAAACTTAAAAAAAAATGTAGTATGTAAGATAAGGTCATTATGATACTTAAAAAAATATAGAGCACTTAACCTAGAGGAAAAATTGAAAACTTAATATTAATTTTAGTTCAACTTGATAGGTATTCTTAAGTTAAAGGCATAAGTCTAAAGTTAAAAAAAAAACAGACAAACAAACAAAATAATTTTAAAAAAAAGCAATAATAATAGTAAAAAAGTTTTAAAAAAAGTATTGGCATGAGTAAACCAACCTAGAATATAAAGAGATACATTCAATATAAAAAATATAGCAGGTACAGTTATGGTTACATATGATAGTAATACAGGATGTTAATATAAAATATATATATAAAATATAATATAATATAGAAGCAATTTAAATAAAATCTATTAAAACACATGGGACGTCAAATTGTAAAGATAAAACAGCAACAGTCAATGTAATTAAAAAAAAATAATAAAATAATGATAATAATAATTAAAACAGGAAACATAAATAAACGTACTAATTAAAATGATATATAAAATAGATATGTTGCAGCTATGTAAGTAACATGTTATTTGACTAGAGTCGTTAGAACAAAATAAAATAAAATAAATAAAGATAAGGTGAGCTATTATTGTAGGGGAAACAGCATAAATACAGTTAGAGTAGAGGGAATAGTAATGGTAGCAAAGAATTTAGAACAGAGACAATATTTGGGGTTACAATTATCGTTTTAGAAAGAATGAGAGAAGAATTCGTCGACAGTGTAGAATGCGTGTTTAATTAGTAGGTTTTTTAATTGTTTTCTAAAATTAGATGTATCTAAAACATTCTTTAGGTCAGCTGGAAGATGATTAAATAGTTTGACGGCTTTGTAGATAATGGAATTTTGTACCAAAGATGAATGAGGGATAGGTAGTGGAATATTGTCTCTTTGACGCGTCATGTATGTAGCTTCCTGAACTGGAAATGAGCCTTTATGTTTATGAATTAGGGCTGTTGATTCGAGTATATAAAGGCATGTTAGGGTTAGAATGTTAAGACTAGGAAACAATGGTCGACAAGAATCTCTTGGTGAGGCACCAGTTATAAAACGAACTGCTCGTTTTTGAATTGTAAACACAGATTTAAAGAGATAATCGGAGCAGGAACCCCAAAAAGGAAGACCATAGCTAAGATGCGACTGAACGACAGCAAAGTAAACAGATTTGGCAATAGAAAGATTAAGATTCCGGGACACAGCCCGCACACAATAGCAACCAGATGAAAGTTTTTTATTAAGAGTAGTTATATGGGATTCAAATTTAAGGTCGTCATTTATTTGAAGTCCAAGAAAACTTGTGTTCTCTGTAGAGTTAATAATGACTTGATCGAAGTTGATGTCATTTATATTGCATCGGAAACCCATTATTTGGGTTTTGGTAAAGTTCAGCAGCAGTCCGTTGGAATCGCACCATAGCTTGATCTTCTGCATGTCATTGGACATGATTTCTACTAAGTCTTCCGGTTTTTCGCTGTACCACACCACCGTTGCATCATCCGCAAATGCCGTGAGATCTCCAGAGACGTCCAAATTTAAAAAATCATTTATATAGACGAGGAATAATACTGGTCCAAGAACTGAGCCTTGTGGAACTCCATACTTGATATGTTGCTCTGAAGAACTCACACCTCCCGCGGTGACACGCTGGCTGCGACATGATAGGTACGAACGGAACCAGTCAAGAGCTGTATCTCGAAAACCATAGACCTCCAGCTTTCGCAGGAGCGTTCTGTGACTCACACAGTCAAAGGCCTTAGACAAGTCACAGAAAGCCCCCGCAGTGGAATAGCCATTGTTGTAGTGCCTAAAAATCTGTCCAATTACCCGGTACATAGCATCATGGGTGCTTTTTTTTGGAAGAAATCCGAACTGAGCCGAGCTAAGGATATTATGTTCTACTAAAAAATCCATCATTCTTTTTTTGAAGAGTTTTTCAATTAATTTGGAAATAGTTGAAAGTAGCGATATTGGCCTATAGTTTGTGGGGTCTTTTGTATTGCCCTTTTTATGAATCGGTACGACAAGTGCCTTTTTTAGTGTTGATGGAAAAACACCTGAGGAAAAGGAAAGATTAATCACTTCAGCTAGAACATGGAGGGCCTGGTTTGGAAGTTCGTTAAGAATTTTAGATGATATACCATCAGAACCTGCTGATGTTTGATTTTTAAAAGATTTAAGGACACATTTGACTTCATGTGTATCAGTAGGTACAATTGTAAAACAATCATTTACTCGTAAGTTTTCTACATAGGTTAGGGGATCAATATCAGAGCTAATCTTTGTGGTAAGATCTTCAGCAACATTGCAATAAAAGTTATTTAAAATCTCTGGTTCAATTTCATGTGGTGTAGTGTTTGTTTTCCCAGTTATTTCTTTTATGATATTCCACGTTTCTTTGGATTTATTGGTTGCATTATTTAGACGTTTAGAATAGAACAAATTTTTAGCTGAGTTAATCAGTTTCCTATAAAGTTTTCGATAGTTAGCGTGATATTCCCGAATAAATAAGTTGTCAACATAGTGCTTTTTTAACATGTTAATTGATCTTAAATTCTTTGATGAGATCCTTAACCCCTTTGTAAGCCACTGCTTATTGTCCCTTTTTTTACGAAGAGGTTTTAAAGGAAAGGATTTGCTGACAATATCACTTAAAAGGATATGAAATGCTTCAAGGGGATTGGCTTTTACAAGCAAGGGCTGCCACGAAGTATTATTGCAGGTTTGTTTAAATTTGGTAAAATTCTTTTTGCTAAAAATTCGCCCTAGTTTTTTTAGTTTATTAAGTTTCTTGGCTTTTAGGGGTAGTAGGGTTAAGATTGCATGATGATCCGAGAGCGCAGAGTCCACAACATTACAGTCAATATCGGTACTAAGATTTGAGCAGATATAGTCTATTGTAGTTGATGTAGCATTAGTAATCCTTGTTGGCTGTTTTACATGCATCTGAAGATCATAAGCTTGAAGAAGGTTAAGCAAAAGCGTGGTGGAGTAAGCTTCGAGATTGCCATAGTCTATATTAAAATCGCCAGCAACTACTAGTTTGGAATTAGCAGGTATGTTGGATAGGAGTAGCTCAAAGCTATCCAAGAAATCAGATACATTAGAATTTGGAGACCGATAAATGCACATGATGTAGATGTTAAGACATTTTGAATACAGAAGAGAAAATTCAAAAGATTTTTCAGTGACCATGAAATCGAACCTCTTGCAGTCGCAAAAGTCGGAAATTGATGAGAATTTGGAATTTATAAGGATAGAGGTGCCTCCATTATTAGAAGAAGTGCGGCAGAATTTAGATAATGTTTGATAGTTTAATCTTTTTTGATGTCTTACTGTGTTAGATTTAATTAATATGTGTGAATGTGCTTGTACCTATTTGTTTTGATTTTCTTGTTTTTGTATTATTGCAAGTCCTACTTATTTTTTTTTGCTAAAAATTATCTAATATTTTGACAATTTGTACTTATTTTTATTGTTGTTACTTAATTATAATTTTAGACAACATATTTTTTAGTTATAAGATTGATGCTTTGTCAACAAGATTTTTTTTTCTTTGACAATAAAGCTTTTTCTGATTCTGATTCTAACCAGGACCAGCCGTCAAGAAAATCCGGACAAAATCCGGACGTCAAAATTTTTTCGATGCCAAACAATAACTAATAAATAACATAATATACCTACTATTTTATAGGCACTTTTCACTGCTTTGTATTTTATTCAACAGCATTGAATTTTTAGGCAGAAGTACAAAATCGTAAAATTCTGACCCGCTCATATTTCCTAAATTGTATGAAGTCATGAGTATTCCTTTTACAGAAGATAAAAGTAGCCTATTTCTTTCTTTGGTCCACTGGGTAGAAATACTTGCATTAAAATATTTTGCCCATTTTTCGTGGGTAGGCAGATTGTGGTCATCAGAAGTAAAATTGTCTGATATGTACTTTTTTAGATTACAAACTTCATCAAAAAAATTTGTTTGTGCTTAAGACCACACGGCAGAAGTGTAAACTTCAACAAGGCGAAATTAATAATACTACTTTAAGTGGGGTCTTCACATAATGTTTTACCTTACGTCTTGCCTGTCAGTCAATAGGTTCAAGTATGACGGTTGAAAGACTAGCGTAGACACTTGATAGTTTTAACATACGTTTTTAGATCAGTTTTTGATACAAAACGATGGTTTTATTGGAAAACAATGCGTGATCCGGTCAGTTCTCTAGGCGGTCTTCCGTCTTAAATCAGTTCAAGTAAAACGTCCGTTTTTCCGTCTACACACAAAGTTTTACTTGATGCGTTTTGACTGAACAGGCAAGATGTAAGGTAAAACGTTATGTGAAATTAAATTTAAACGTTAATCAAAATAAAATGTTGGGTTTCATAAAGAGATCTTGCCAGGATTTTACAAATGTCAACACACTAAAACTATTATTTATAAGTTTTGTAAGATCAATTCTTGAGTTTTCTAACATCATATGGTCACCATTCTTTAATATTTACATAGATCGACTCGAGAGTATCCAGCGTAAATTTATTAAATTTGCATGTTATTAACTTAGTAGGAATGGCATTTTTCTCTCAGTGGAGGATACATATAAGTATGTGCAATTAAATGTTCTGAAGGACAGGAGGGAATATTATGATATATGTTTTGCTTATAATATTATTAATAATTTTATATGTAGTTTTTTTTTTTTTAAACTTTATTAATAAAAAAATCAACATTACATTCATAAGGTACAGTTTCCCTAATCAGTGCTTATAGCTCTGGCCTCGAGAATTTGCGTTTAAAACATTTGGTTTGTTGGTGGTAAAAAATATAAACTTAAGGCAAAAGATACTTATAGAAACATTAGCATTAAATTTTAACTAAGCTAATCTATAATGTTATTTTTGGTACATATTATGAGATCAAATCTAACTTGTAAATTAATACAAAAAACTTAAAACAAGTTAATAAAACACTTGCAATATCCAGTAATTAAAAATACACAGCTTTAAAATACTAGTACTTTAAATAATACACTTAAATATAAAATATTGTTCTTTTCATTTGTTTTAATATAAATCTTAACTAAATATTAAACATTGCTAACAAAAGCATTCATTTTTACTTATATCTTCTGTCTTAACTAAATATTAAAGGATGCTAACAAAAGTATTAATTTTACTTATACCTACATAAATGTCCTCTAATTTGTACTATTTAAAAAATATTCTTTAATTTTGGTTACAAACAGGTCTAATTTGTTTATTGATTTTATTTTTTGTGGTAAACTGTTAAAGGTTTTCGATGCATTTACTATGGGATTAAATAGGCCACAGTTAGTTCTGATGTAGTTACAATAAATGTCATTATTGGATCTTGTTTGATGGTTATGAATTTGTCGAGAAAATGTGAGTTCAATGTTAGATTTTTGAAGATCATTTATAATTTTATAAATTAATTTACATTGTTCAATTTTTAGTAAAATGTCTAATTTATACATATGTAATTCATTATAAAGGATTTCAGTATGTGTTAATCTATCAAAATTGTATAAAGTTTTTAAAATTTTGTTTTGTAAAATTTGCATTTTTGAAAAGTTACTTTTATTACACATCCCCCAGATTGGTATTAAATATCGTAAGTGTGATAGAAAGAATGCATTGTATATCATAGATTTAGTCTTTTTAGATAAATATGTTCTGCATCTGTATGTTAATGAAATCATTGGTAAAAGTTTCTTTGACAAGCTTTCTATATGGCCATTCCAACTTAATTTATCATCTATAATTAGACCCAAGTGCTTGTTTTTGGTTACTTGCTTTAATTCGATATTGTTAATTTTTAGAGTGATTTTGCTAAGTGGTTTATTTTTTTGCGAAAAGATCATATAGTTAGTCTTGTCAATATTAATTTTAAGTTTATTGCTGTATAGCCAATTCTCATATAATAGCAGGTCATCATTTATGATTTTGCTTAATGCCACTAGATCTTTGCCAGTAAAAACCAGTGCTATATCATCAGCAAAGCAAAAGTACCTAGCCGTCAAATTCAGCAACATTAAGCTTAGGACATACAAAGAATAAAACAGTGGTCCCAAGACTGAGCCCTGTGGGACGCCATATGTATTTGATGTTAAGTGGCTTTTGGTATTATTTACCACAACATACTGTTCTCTGTCTTTTAAATATGATTCTGCTAATTTGTTTATGACTCCATCAAGACCCATACTTTTAAATTTCTCTAGAAGCACATCAAATGATACTACATCAAAAGCCTTTCTTAAGTCTATATATACTACGACTACATACAAATTGTCATCCAATGCTTTTGAAATATAATCCACAAAATCAAGTGTTGCACTTAAGGTGCTACTATTCTTAAGGAAACCATATTGATATTTGTCAGCTTGTATGTGTCTATCCATAAAGTTTAAAATTCTCTTTTTTATAATTTTTTCTATGATTTTGGAAAAAACACTAAGAACTGAAATAGGTCTGTAGTTATGTGTATTCTTTTTGCTACCAGATTTAAAGATAGGGCTAATTTTACTGATTTTAAGTTCTTGAGGAAAATTTCCTGTTGTAAGGACCTTATTTATTAATTGAATTAAAATGTTTTTAATGACATCTTTTAAATTTAGTAAATCCTGAACAGTAATATTATCATAACCAGGTGCAGAATTTTTCTTTAGATCTAATAAAATTTCCTTAAGTTCAGCTTCACTTGTGGATTCTACTTCTAGCGTGCTTCCAGACGAAATTTCTTCAAAAGATGGTAAGCCATTTGGTCTTTCTTTATTTATTTCGTTTCTTAAACCCAGAACAATTGTCTCTCCAACCTGTGAGAAGTGCCTGTTAAATTCATCCGCGATTTCACAAGAATCAGTGACTTCTCTATTAAGAATTTCCAGGCTTGTAACTATTGTTTGATTTTTTTTATTTTTGTAAAAATTATTAATAAATTTCCATTGTTTTTTAGTGTTTGTACCTGTTTTTTCCCATTCAGTTTTAAAATACCTATTTTTAAGTGATTTTATTTTGTTGTTTATTTGGTTTTTAATTTTTTTAAATTCAGATTCAAATTGTTTATTATGTGGATATTTAATTTTTTGCTTATAGATACAATCCCTCTTTTTCATCATCTCAAGAATTTCTTTATTTATCCAATTATTATTTTCCCGAGCTTTAAATTTTATAGTATATTCTGCTTCTTTTTTTGATTGAGTAATTATTTCCATTAACTTTTGAAAAGAAGAAACAGTGCAAATTTTTAATTTATTTTCTACTTTGTAAACAAATTTTTTATGATCTATTTTCTTAATATCATAGTTAACTTTTTTACCAAGATTTTTGATATTTTCTTGTATGGTTATATGTAGGAGACTATGGTCAGATAAGGGATTACTTTCTACTTTTATTGAACAATTTAATTTATTATTTATATCAGAAAGAACATGATCAAGAATACTTTTTGAGTTCTCACCAGTTCTTGTTGCATCTTCCTCTGATAAAGAATTATGAATTTTAAAATTATTAAGAGTTAAAAAATTTTCATAATTTATTGCTTCAGGTGTCTCTCTTAGTAAGTTAATGTTAAAGTCACCAACTATTAAATGATTTTTTGGGTATTTTATTAATATCTGTTCCAAAAACTGTTGAAACTCTATGATAGAGTATGATGGGGGCCTATAGATAACACTAATTTTTAAATTGCTTTTACCAGTTATCCCAATACATACCCAATTTACTTTACAATCATCATCTGATCTGTCCAATTCACAAAAGCCTATATTCTCTTTAATATATATGGAAGCTCCCCCACCCATACCATTTCTACATGAGTGTACAGCATTATATCCATTTATGTTAAACAAAAAAGTTTCCCAATTTTGTAACCAAGTTTCACAAAGCAATAATATGTCACAATTATTATTACTTACTAGAAATTGCACATCCTCCAACTTATTTCTAATACTTCTTATGTTATTATATAAAATTTTAAGTTTTTGTCGAGGCCTATCTAATTTTTTAGATCATTAAAATCCTGTACAATAAATGCCTTGGAATTCTCTGTTTTACGCAAAAAGATGTTTCCTCCTTGGTACCATAAAAATGTAAAGTTATTTTTCCATTTGTAATCCTTTGCAGCCTTAAATAGTTCCATGTTATCTTTAGTCAGGTCATGGTTTATAAATATCTTGCCGTCAGCTGAGAATCCCAAATCCTTGCATGTAAGCTTATTTTTATTTGGAGACTTAAAAATCATTTTTTTAACATAATTATCTTTAAAAGTGACTTTAATCGGAATTTGCTTTTTGGAAACTTCAGGATTTCCTAGTCTAAATGCAGTAAACTGATTGTCAATGTTATTTGGCAAATCTAGTTTTTTCATGACATTCTGAACTATTTCAACCACTCTCTCACCTTTAGAGTAGGGCACTCCCCCTACTATAATGTTGTTCTCTAAATCATTTTGTTCTTTTTTATTTAGTCTTCTCTTTATTTCCTTTAAGTCTTTCTCCAGACTGTCATTAACCTTTTTTTGTTGCATGTTTATCTTGATTTGCTCATCAAAGCGTAGCAGAAGTGCTTGATAATTATCTTCCATATTCATCAGTTTAAGCATAACATCGTTGATGGTATAGTTAGTTTGCATATTTGTGGAAGATAGTGTACAAGTTTCGCAATTCCAAGGGTCTTGTGACTGGCTTTTTTCCTTGTATTCTTCCTCTGTCATTTGGATGCATACTCTATGCTTCCAAATGCAACATTTTTCGCAGAACAAACCGTGTTGTCCTACACGAACGGTTTTGTTGCATAAATTGCAAGTTTTTACTTCCTTATTCATATTTTTATTTGATTTTTTCCTGATCAAAACAAGCTCCTAACCTTACTTTTAGCAATTTAATATTTTCACTTGAAAATGGTAACTTATGTTGCAGATTTATAATCTATTGTGTTTTGTGGATACTAAAGTTAATTTTTAATCTAATGACTCTTATTTTTTTTATCTTAAATTAGCCCATTTTACGCAAGTAGAAAAAGGCGCGTGTATCCAGAATGTCTTTCCATCTTACAATTCCATGTTCCAGGTTACATAACTCGTAATACTCCACTGCTACATGTCCCACATTGTTGTACTTATTATTTTATGTTTAATCCAGTTAATAGAATTAGCAGAAATGTTAACAAATTTTGTAGTCAACTTGATTTCTTTACCATTTCAAAAGATAGGTTCAAGACTTCTGCCAAGAAGGTAATTCTAGGTTAAGAAATTTTTGTACTTATCTAATTCTTGTAAATGTGAATACGTAAATAAATAAAATAAAAAAATAATAATAAATGAAGACCCTGCTTAAAGGTGAATTCACACTGCTAAATTTATCGACGATTATTGTTTAATTACATTTTTTGAAAAGGCGGCTACTTTAAAATCCGGACGTTTATGAAAAATCCACCCGGACCCACGTGGACGTAGTAAAAATCCGGACATGTCCGGATTAATCCGGACATCTGGTAACCCTAATTGTGTAAAGATTGTGAAGGATTGTGGTAAGATTGTGAGGAATTGTGGTAAGATTGTGAGGGATTGTGTAAAGTTTGTGAGAAATGTGTACACCGATTGTGAGAGCTGTTCACCCCTTGGAAAAAATACAAGGTACAATATAAAAAATAAATTATTCTTACCCTATTTACTTCAATTCCCAACCCTAAAATTTCTGTAGAGCACTCTCCAGTTGCCATTAAGTCTGTAATGTGTCTCATAAATAATTTATTTAATACATTGGATCTTTTATTACTTCCTGTTAGCTTGGCTTCAAATGGGCTTTTAGAAAACTCACTGGGCATTGGTAAAATAGGAGCATCTGCTTGATAGAATTTACTGAAATTAAGGAAAGAAAGGTAAGTCCAATTTTTGCAATTCCCAGATATCAAGGACTATAAATCAATCTTAAAATAATGGTATACCGTTTATTCGAAGTACCCATGACTTTCCTCATGACTTTTGCAGGCTGACCATTTAAATGAGCCGAGGTGTGTAACCCACAGCATTTGATAATAGTATTTCTCAGCATTTTAGCAAAAATTTAAAAAAAAATAAGCACCTAACATAACCACACTTATTTTGCACTTAAACCCGTAGATTAATCGCACACACTTTTGTTGATTATTCGCAAATTCATTTTAGTGAAAGCGTTTCATTAAGGTGACTGGTTGTCTCAAAATTGTTAGTTTTTTTTTAAACAAACTGACCTGTACTGGTTTTGCGTGTGTCTGTCATCTTTTGTACCGTGTATTAAAAAAGGACAGTATAAGTTGAGGTGAGTTTAGCGATTGAAATAATTGTACGTCCTTTAGATGTCAAAAACGACCTGGTGGAAAATCTGCAATGCGAAAATTTGCAATTTTTTAAAAAAACTGTTTATTTTATGTAGATAAAATTGTAAAGCATAATAAAATAACTATTTATGTATAAACATGTGGTTACTAAACAATTAATTAACAGTTAAGATAGGTGAGTTCTTAATTATATAAGTTTTTTTAACGATTTTTTTACTTTGAAAATCAATACTACATGTACCTTTTTTAGTAGGTCTTAAAATAGCCAAGAATCTTTTAAAAATATAATTGCCCTACTTAAAATTTTAAAAGTCAAGGCAAAAATTGTTTAATAGAAAGATCATTTAACTAAAGTAAAATAAAATAAAAAATTGTCTTAAAAATATTATTGTAGGTACATACTTAAGTCACATTGCAAATTACAATTTTATTTAATAAACTGATTTGTTTCTCATTTTAACTATTATTTTAGAAATGAAATTTTGTACTTCCATTGTCTTTATTTATTTTAAAAACACAACGTTTTGGTTAGTAAGTATCTCTAACTGTTATCAAGTGTAAACTGTGTAAACAATTTACACTTGATAACGGTTAGAGATACTTACTAACCGAAACGTCGTTTTTTGAAATAAAGAAAGACAATGGAAGTCTGAAATTTCATTTCTACACAATCATTGTCTACGAGTTTCAAACAAAGAACTTTTATTTTGTTTTTTCAATTTTAGAATGACCAAAATAACATTGTAAATATAAAAAAATGGCAAGCTTTACTGCCCAGGCTGCGTTAAGAGCAAAATGGAGTTCACTTGTTGAAGACCATTCTATAGAGGTACCCCAGGAAGTCTCCAACAAAGTTACAAGTGTTGTGGGATGGTTGAAACAGGTGAGAAAAATTGAGACAATTGGTACAGTTGGGGACTTAATAAATGGAGGCTGCCATTTTCAGAAGAGCTTGGATAAGAATCCCAATACCGGCCGAGGTTATTGACCGGATTTCGTGGAGTGTCGTTTAACACATATAATTTATTCGCATTCCTGGCTTAAATTCAATCATGACAAATTTGGCTTCGGTCTGTATTCCATTTGAATGTTTGGTTAAAAAAAATACACATAATTGCGGAAAAAATTAGCTTTGGTCTGTAGTCCGTTTGAATGTTCGGTTAAAAAAATACACATAATAGTGATTTTAATTTATTGTTATATTTTTTATTACATACTTACATAGACTAACACAAATGCAACATGTTTGTATTCCTAGCTATTTTTAAAATGGTAAGTTTTAAAAGTGTAAAGCTAAAAAAATAAATACAAGCAAAAATTGGTTATTTGAGTAAGGGCGATTCGAAAACAGCTGTGAAGACGGCCTTTACTTTAAGATTTGAATTGTTTTAAATGTGTAACTACCCCGACTTCTGGATGCACAAGAACACTATTTTTGGGGGTAGCTAAATAGTCCAGTCATGATAGAATTTTAGTTTGCATAGGGTGGTGTAGTCGCAATTTTGACATATGTTGTTGACCTTGGAGGCGGCCGGCTCCCGCCGCCATCTTGGATTTAGTGTGCATAAAAAGGGTATTTTTAAAATTACTTGGTTACTGTATGTTTAAAAAAAAAAAATTTTAAACATAAGTTGACAAAGACAAAAAATTTCCTACAAAAACATTTTTGCATGTTTTTTGCTTTTTCAGTGATTAAAAAAAATTATTAAAACATGTTCGCAACATAAGAATAAACGAGCATCTTTGAAGGGTATTATGTATGTTTTTACCTTTTATAATTGTATTTTGTCTTAACTTTGATTCAGTTTTTTATTCTTTTAACTTTAAACTTTTAAAAATATTTATATGTATGTAACGGTTTTTCCGTTTTTCCGTTTACACGTTTACCCGTTTTCTGTTTCCCGTTTTCCCTTTTTCCCGTTTACCTGTATATCCGTTTACCCGTTTGTCCGTTTGCCTGTTTACCCGTTTGCCCAATTTCTCGTTTGCCCTTTTTCCCGTTTGCCCGTATATCCGTTTACCCGATTGCCCGTTTACCCGTTTGCCTGTTTACCCGTTTGCCCGTTTACTGGTTTGCCTGTTTACCTGTTTACCCACTTGCCCATTTACTGGTTTGCCCATTTACCCGTTTACCCGCTTTCCGTTTTCCATTTTCATTTTCATGTTTTCCCATTTTTCAGTTTTCATGTTGTTCGTTTTCCCTTTTTCCTTTTTCACCTTTTTCCCGTTTTCCGTTTTTTGTTTTTGGATTTTTTCGAAAAGTAATTTTCTGGTGGGTCATCCTTTATGTTAAACAATTAAAAAAGCAGGTATTAATTAAATATATCTCTACAAGGTTTGATTAGTCTTTAAATAAAAAGTCTGTATTAATCCCGCCAGAATACACACATCCTATGCTAATAAACAAAAAATCAGCTAAAAAAAGAAATGTGTGTATCCAAAAAACGTGTATGGCTTCGCCCGTTTATCGGCCAATATTCCAAATAGTTATTAATTTCAATAGCAAAAATTGCATTGCACAAAACTGCACAGCGAAAGCCGATCGACGTGGAGTCGAGGGAATAAAAGCGCGCGATACGAGTGCAATAATTCATTCATTCATAAACCTCGCCCGGTATTGGGATTCTCATCCAAGCTCTTCTGAAAACGGCAGCGGCCATTTATTAAGTCCCCGACTGTACCAAGTAAAGGTAGTGTTGCAACATGTATTAAAAAAAATTAACAGAAATTTTGTCAAAATTGAATAAAAATTCAATGTCAAAAAAATTTTGACAAGCATTTATAAAAAGTTTTCAAGTCATTTTCATTGTTAATACTGAAAAATCTAGGTTTACTTAAAGATGTCAACAATTTTCAACAAATTAGTACCTGAGAAAAAATTTTATGTACTGGACAAACAGACAGCCTTAAAAGTATGGTCTTATGTCTGTTAAAAAATTGACATTAAGTTAAATGCTCAGTTATTGATAGCTTAAGCCCAAAATTTTAAGAAAAAACATCGTAATATTGTGTTTTAAATTAAAATTACTTTTGTAAATTACAAAATTTTTATCCAACCCTTCCTGATAGATCTACCAAATTGTAAGAAATGAAATTTATTAATATAAAAACAATTATTCAAAATTTTAAGTTTTGTTTGGTAGTTATTGATAGGGAAATTTTGTGAAATTCCAGTTATCAATATTCCAGTAATTGATACTTTTTTTGCTTATACTATCATGGGTTATTTTAAAAAAAAACTGCTTAAATATTTCAAGATGCATATATGTATTAAGAACACATTCAAACTTTAATAATTGACATTAGAAAAATAAAAAAATATTTTTTAAAAATGTCAACAGGTTGAGAGAAGTATATGGGTATCAATAATTGGAAAATGTATAACTGGGGGCATGGCAGTGCCTTGCCAAGTTCGCGCGGAAACTGCTGTACGATCTTTTCTTGACACATTTCAGCCGATATTTGACCTCTCTAATACTGTACTTTGTAATGAGCAACAAAACTCAAACTTTGCACAGTTCTAGATCTTCATAGAGTTAACAATTCCTCCAAGTTTCATCGACTTCCATGAAGTAGTAAAGTAGTTATGAAATTTCAAATACCATCAAAAATTGCCATTCACTCACTCTACTCACTCATGTATAGATTGTCAAAATCCTACTGTACTTCCAGACATGCTACAAAGCTGAAATTTGGCACACTAATAGAAATTGTAATCAAACCCTTGGAAACAATCAATGAACTTGTACAAGTTCATTGGAAACAATCAAGAAACTCCAAAATTCTAATTTACTCCCCTTCCTTATACATGTACAGTTATGTAAAAGTAACATTGCCCACTTCCAGAGGCGCTAGAAAGCTGAGCTTTGGCAGACTGATAGGAAATATGACAGAATTACAAAAGAAAATTAAGAAACCCCAAATTTTAATTAACTTCCCTCCCCTATAAATGTAAAGTTATGTAAAAGTAACATTCTCCACTTCCAGAAACGCTAGAGAACTGCACTTTGGAAGACTGATATGAACTATGATAAAACTACAGAAAAAATTTAAAAGCATCAAAATTTTAATTTATGTTCCTCCCCTATAAATGTTAAGTTATGTAAAATGAACATTGCCTACTTCCAGGAACACTAGAGAGCTGAGATTTAGGCTGATAGGAACTATGATAAAACCATAGGAAAATATAAAAAAAACCTCAAAATTTTTAATAAGGCATTGCATTAGTTTTGAATAATATTCTGCATATTTTACTACTTTAAAACTTAAATATTATCCAAATCCTTTAAAAAAGAAGTGAAATCATGGCTTTTTTTTACATGAAATGTTTTAGTTATGATAACTTATAATAATATTTTTTACTACTAGGTATAAACACAGGTCAACAAACACTTAGTTTTTGAGATACAGAGCTAATTTTTTTTATAGCTCCTACTGTTTTTGTAATATTTAGTTGAAATGTAGCACATCTATTTAGTTATAGGCACTACAGGTATACACTATTAGGCATGCCAAATAAGTTTTAATTAGTTTGGTTATTTTGATATACTATAGCATTTTTTTAATTTTATGATAGCAGGCTTTGGTGCAACAGCGATTTTTGCAAAAAAAACTTTGCAAATGGAACAAGGATCTTATATCTTTTTTAAAACTTACCACATGACTTTTACAACAACAAAAATCATAAAAAATTTATTATGTATTAATCAAAATAATTAAGGAAAAAAATTGAAAACAAAAATGTCAAAATATTTTTGCCTTGAAGCAAGTTTAAAAAATTTTTGCCAAATTTAATGTAACATCACTATATTTTATAAATAAAAGGATTTTTTTTAGTAAATGTAAAGAAACACTCAATAAAATTGCAAAACAGTTATTTCCAACTATTTGCCTGTACACCACTCCTTTTTGGCCAAATTTCCCTATTTTGCTTTAAATAATAATAACAAAAAATACAAACTTCTTAAGAATTACATTGTATCTTAAATTTAAATGGCAAATGAATAGAATATAATTATAAATACATTGATTTTTTAAAGAAAAAAATCGGATTTTGATTAATTAGATCTGAAATTTTTCATAAACATTTAATACTATAATCTTGGTAGGTACCCAATTAACATAGACATGCTTGTCTTTCATGTAAAACTTACATAGACAAAAATGCAGACTATTATACAGGGTGTAATTTAAATGATGCATCAAACTTTAAAGAGTAGTAGGAATAGGGTTTCCATCTCCCCGGATTTGCCAACATGTTTGAGTTTTTAAGGCGCCCGGGGACGTTCGAAAACATATCCGGTTTATTGTTGAAAATCATTCTTTTAATAAAATAACATCAGCAAATTTCATAAATTTATTTTAACCCGGCGTTGGTACACCTGGGTATGACATACCCGGGATTTAGAAAAACCAACAGAACTTATGAATTCGCAGCGCTTCAAGCTTACCCCTCCACCTACTCTCAGGCAACACTTGTTCTAATCGCGGACCACTAAAAAAAGCGGGTTTAGTATCAATCTGCCTCTGGTGCTAAGAGTTAAACTTGCGTCGGGCATGTGATACCCGGCTGTACCAGTCGCGTAACATTTTTTGTAGCAAGTTCTCAATATAATAATCCGCTGGGTATTATTAACATTTCATATGTTCAAGGGATTTTAGAGAACATAAGACGAATAGCCAAACACTATAATATAAAAACAGTATTTTCATCGGGGAATACGATAAGGAATTTTGTAACTAAAACAAAACCAGAAAATCCCTCAAATAATAAAGAATGCATTTACCAAATCCCGTGTGAGTGTGGTAAATCATATGTAGGTGAAACGAAACGCCCTCTTCAGGTTAGAGTAAATGAACATCTAGAAAGTACCCAATTAGGGGTATTGAAAAAATCCGGTTTAGAGGATCATGCATGGTCAAATGATCACAGGATTCAGTGGTCACAAGCTAAAGTATTGCATTGGCGAAAACGAAAGTTTATTGACGCTGCGTTTTTAATGCAGAATAAAGAAGTTTTCAGTCAACCAAGCACGGATATACGAAACATATGGAAACCAGGCGTCTTAGGATAAAAAAGGGGGAGGACCGTCACCCCTGACTGCACACATAGACTAGATAGATTGATTAGTTTATACTTGAAAACGACTAGAGATACTTACTAACCGAAACGTTGTGTTTAAAATAAATAAAGACAATGGAAGTCCGAAATTTTGTTTCTATTTAAAAAGTATTTTTTTATTTTTTTTATATTAAAGTACGCCCCTGGATTTTCCTGTTTGAAAATATTTAGTTAAATGTTTTTTTTTATTTTTCCGATTTTCTTATGTACTATCTTCGAAATAAAATAAAAATTTAGGTTCTAAATTCCTTTTAGAATTTTTTAAGCTATTTTAAAAAAATATAGTTTTAATTTTTAGAAAAATTTCCTTGTTACCTAAAAATGCATTTTAGTATCTAACGCTACATGACTAATGTTATATTTATTTTTTTTAACGTCAAAAAGGTTCAAAAAATTAACACATAACCATCATATTAAAATTTTATGTCTACTGTTAACTTCAAATGCGAAATTGTAAGTGGGTATGTCATACCCAGGTATACCATCCATGTTAGGAAAAATAGGTGTACCAACGCCGGGTTAAGCGCTAGGTAGAATTTACCCACAGACTACATTCTATATATTTTCTGTTAATTTGTAGTTTTATTGTTTATATGTATAGTATTTTATCAGTTTTTTAAAAGAGTCCGGATTTTGTCCGCGTTTTAGGTCTTAAATGTCCTGGGTTTTAAAAAACTGATATGGAAACCCTAAGTAGGAAGATCCTTCCTGTACCCACCTATGAATCTCAGACCTGGACACTTACAAAATCAAACATAGATACGGTAACAAAAGCCCGAAGATCAATGAAAAAACAAAGGTTATATGTAACGCTAACAGATAGAAAAAGGAATGAATGTATAAGAAATAAAACAAAAGTAAGGGATGTCAGAGGAGAGGTAGCAAAATTAAAATGGAAATATTCTGGTCATAATATCAATGAAACAAATGTATTGTAAATTGAAGACCTTGGAAAAATAAAAGAAGTGGGGGAAGACCCCAAACGAGATGGGCGGACGATATGAAAAAATATCCGAGAACTAGACAGAGAAGAGTGGAAGATATTGGAGAAGGCATATGTTCAAAGATGGATCGAAGAAGGCTAAATAGATAGGTAGATAGATAATTTGTCATTTTTCAAATTCACTCTTCAAACTTGACAAATGCTATAACTTGGAAACAAAAAAGTTTTGACCAAAGGTTATTTGAACTTGTTGTCTACTTTTACACCCTGTATATAATTGAATAAAATTCCATGCATTTTGATAAACCATAACAATAACAATAATATTTATTTGTTGGTAATCTTTTATTTTGTTCTCAATTGCTTCCTTCCAGTTTTTTTCAAGGCCTCCTTTTATGTTTTACCAGTCAATCTTCCCTCATTTGAACATGTCTTTACCAAACGAACTGTTTTGTTCTTATATTGCTTATCATTCTGTGTTTCAAGTAAGTACATAACTTAAATTATTTAAATAAAATACATGTCACACCCTCAGAACGAAACAGACACAACTTAAAAAAATTAATTTTAGGTAAACAAAAGAAAACTCAAATAATTTCGGTATAACTGATGCCTTCCGATACCCAATCTCCACTCGTTTCTGTTTGCTCATAATTCATCATCTAGGCTTCTTATTTCATTTTCTATTCCTTCTCTCCAGCTTCTCCTTGGCCGTCCTCGTTTTCTTCGGCCAGTTGGTTTCCATTGTAGTATTTGTTTAGGTAGTCTTTTATCATTCATTCTTTGTACATGTCCGTGCCACACCAGTTGTTTTGTTCTTATATCATCCACTAAAGTACGTTCACCCACTGTCATAATTTCTCTTATTCTTTGATTTGTAACTATTTCTCTTTTTGATTTCCCTGCTGCTCTTCTCCAATAGTCCATCTCCGTAGCGGAAAGCATTTTTTCTGTTCTATCCTTGATTGGCCAGACTTCTGAGCCGTATGTAATAATACTTTTTACAATGGTGTTATATATAAGCTTTTTGTTATGTTTTGATATACTTTGGTCCCAAATTATTCCATTTAATAAAGTTATTGCTTTTCTTCCTTGTACGTTTCAATCTTTTATAGCTTTGTCTAGTGTTCCGTCAGCTGTAATTTTTAGAAGTATTTATACTCACCACAGGACTGAATTCGCTGCCCGGTATTTAACATTAGATCCTGTTTCATCTTTTAATATTGTATAAATTTAATTAACAAAAAAAAATCAATAACTTCTTTTAAAAAAACTGGTAACCATCTAGAGGTTCTAATTTCAAATTCACACCTATACACCCACACACCACACCACACCTATACCGACTCAATTAGGTACTTTTGGTACTAACCAGTATGTAGACTAATGCTAATTTATATTTAAAATATTATTTAATTAGTATTGGCACTTGTAAAGTGTCATTGCCACAATATTTTGCTTATCTTTCCATCTTGATGTAGTCAGCACCTGTACAGTAGGTGTACAGAGTATCCCAAATAATATTTAAAAGGGGTTTCTAGGAACTAAAATACAGTCGAATCTCTCTAACTCAAACCTCTATAACTCGAACCCCTCTATAACTCGAACCTTTTAAGCGGTCCCTGCACTTTTTACATGTATTTTAACCTATGTAACTCGAGTTTCTATAACTCGAACTCTCCATAACTCGAACTGTTTTGGTTGTCCCTTCAGGTTCGAGTTATAGAGGTTCGACTGTAGTATATATTATCTATATCTATCTAACATGTATAGAGATTTTTTATATTATATAATCATAAAAAAAACATTTTATGTAAAAAAAGAGCCAAGTACGCGAAAATGGTATTCCATAAAAAGAATTGAGATAAAAGTAAAGCCAAGTTCTCCAATACAAATTTCAAAATGAAAGGTTCATACTAGTTTGGACATGTTTTTTGAATTTTTCCTTAGTCTTCAATTCTACTACCAGGACTATCAAAATGGACGGGCCACGATCCTCCACTTTGTTGACGTCACATCCGGGGCTGATTTTTTTTTGATGGTCACGTTACGACACAGCTGATTGTCTTTAAAATTTTGAAGTTGGAATGACGGTTCATGGATATTTGATTTTTTGTTAAATAAAGCCGTTTTTGAGATTGTTTTTACTTTATTCTGGCAGAACAATTTTTTAGCTCACACATATATTTTTCGAGAAAAAAAAAGTTGCTCCGATTTCAAAATTTTTTATATATCTTTGCGTTTCAGATGATTTTGAAACTTTTTTGTTGTGTTGTCTGTCTGTCTGTCTGTCTGTCTGTCTGTCTGTCTGTCTGTCTGTAACGACCAACGCGCATAACTCAAAAACCGCTAGCCCGATTCTAATGAAATTTGGTACCTAAGCTGGGTTTTGGCTCGAGATGGTCCCATTTAAAAATGAACAAAATCCACCAAACACAACCCAAATAAAAGGGTGGGGGTAGATTTCAAAAATTAAGTTTATGTAAAAATATGGCTTGTGTGATATCAAACGAAAGGTAATTGCATCTGGAGTTAAATAAAATACATTTTACTTTTAAAAAAAGGGTGGGGGTAAATTAAAAAAATTAGTGTTTATGTGGAAGTATGGCGTGTGTGATATCAAACGAAAGGTAATTGAGTCTGGAGTTAATCAAAATACATTTTAGTTTTAAAAAAAAGGTGGGGGTAGATTTGAAAAATTAAAGTTTAAGTCAAAACATGGCTTGTGTGGTATCAAACGAAAGGTAATTAAGTCTGGAGTTCAATAAAATATATTTCAGTTTTTAGTTATATTAGCTCACACGTACACTATAACTACAGTACCCAGTGTGAGCTTAGGTGCCCATAGATTGGCAGAGTATTTTAAATGTATAGTAAGTCCTAATTTTTCATAGCCGCTTCATTAGCTCACACAAAAATTAAGTTTAAAGCAGAAGCGAATGTGACAATCACATATGACAAAGTCAAATACATGTCAAATATAACAGTTGGCATGTGGTACATGGCGGGTAATTTGAATTCAAAATAAGGAATGCTAAATTTTGAAGATTTTAACCTTTTAATCATGTTGCTTCCTTACAAACCTTTGGTGGAATATCGGGATGGTGTCTGAGAATATTTCACTGAAATTTTGCGGAAATCTGTAGTGCCATTTTGAAAATATCATAAAAAAAACGTCTGACCTCCCATAAGACCCAATGTAAAATTCAGCCCCGGGAGAACAGCTGATTTTTTCAGGGTCGTGGCCTCTATTTTTGTGTTGGCCTTGCTACTACATGTAAATAGTATTGACGATCAAGTAATTGTAGCTAATGATAAAGAAGACATGGAGTATATGATGAGAAAATTAACGGAAGAATACCAAAAGTGGGGATTAACAGTGAAGGTGGACAAGACACAGTACTTATATATTGGAAACGAATCCAGTGAGTTAAAACTAGACAATGGACAAACAATATCTCCATGCAATGAGTATGTATACTTGGGTGTAACATTTGATAAGACAGGAACAGACTGTAAAGAACTGGAAAAAAGAATAGTAAAACCAAAAAAAGGTTATTGGATGCCTTAACAGTATTTTATGGAGCAGAGAGATAAAAAAGAGTGTAAAATTTAACATATATGAAACAATGGTGAAAAGCACGCTGTTGTATGGAATAGAGACTTTCGCGTAAAAGAAAAAAATATCTAGAATATATGAAAAAAAATGAGATCATAAAAGAGGGAAGCATAACGGATGACATCACTAAAAAGCAACTGATATGGTACGGCCATGTACAGGGTGTCCCAAATTGGGCACTTTTGGGGGGTTTAAGGTACTTCTAGGGAAGACAGAGAAAAACTGACCTCGCATTACGAGGCTCAAATTTCAAGAGAAGTCTTATAGTGAAAACCGCATTTTGAAATATCGTCTCGTCTTTGAGCTACGGGGGCTTTTTGAAAAGTCTGCATTTTGGAGGGGGGTCTATAACTTCGTTATTATTGGAAATGTTGATTTAGAGTAAATTGCAATTTTATAGACTTTGTCACGAGGAATTCAACCGCTCAGTTAAATTTTAACTGTCACTTTTAGTTTTTGAGATATGACATAAAATTGCATTTTTTCTTATGGAATGGCCTATATTTTAATTAATTTTCGAATTCGTGATTGAATTCTTTTTAAAATGATGTATCATATGTCATAGTTTGATTGAGCGGTTTCGGAGATAATTAAAGTTTTTTATTTTTGTCTAGTGTGCGCTGAATGACGTCATGCGCCATTGACGTGAAAGCCTTGCGGTCAAATCCTACTTCAATGCTCCTATAGTTTTGTTATCTTATACTATGCAAATCAAGTTGGCCTTGCGTCTTGGCGTTTTGTCATTGTTTAAACAATTTGACATTACGCTTTGATATGAAATTATTTTGCACAAAAGCGTTTTAATTTTATTTTGAAATATGTATCATTTTTTAAAACTTTTTATAACTAGGCTTTGAGGGCCGTCAGCTGAATAATTTTTCCAAACCAACCTTACTATATTTGTGACTGCGTAAAATAATAAAAATACTGTGCTGTGCCTTTACCTGCCTCAGCAGGAAATCATAGCGCACTAGAAATAAGTGAAAAAGCTGAATATCTCCTAAACCGCTCAATCAAACTATGACATATGATACATCATTTTGAAAAGAATTCAATGACGAATTCGAAAATTAATTAAAATATAGGCCATTCCATAAGAAAAAATGCAACTTTATGTCATATCTCAAAAACTAATAGTGACAGTTAAAATATAATTTAGCGGGTGAATTCCTCGTTACAAAGTCTATAAAACTGCAATTTACTCTAAATCAAAATTTCCACTAATAACGAAGTTATAGACCCCCTTCAAAAATGCAGACTTTTCAAAAAGCCCCCGTAGCTCAAAGACGAGACGATATTTCAAAATGCGGTTTTCACTATAAGTCTTCTCTTGAAATTTGAGCCTCGCAATGCGTGGTCAGTTTTTCTCTGTCTCCCCTAGAAGTACCTTAAACCCCCTAAAAGTGCCCAATTTGGGACACTCTGTACAACGGATGAACGACGAAAAATTACCAAAGCAGGTCCTAGAATGGCAACAAATAGGGCGCAGAAAAAGAGGGCGTCCTAAACTAGAATGGCAACAGTCAATCCAAGGATCAATGAGTCAAAAAAATCTGACAGAAGATGATTGTCAGGATCGAAGGAGGTGGAGAATAGGCGTCGGACAACGTAGAAAAACGTTCAAAACCGACATAGTAGTATAAATAGTAGTCCATTTTTTTTAGTGACACACTGTACACAATGTATTCATATTAAACTTTCTTTTTTTCTATGAGCTATTATTTAATTTTTGCATTGAGTTCTAAAAGTCGGCTTCTTTTGTTTCTGGCGGTGTTAAAAAACAAAACGCTTATTCAGTTAAGTTTGAAATTACTTTAAATTGTTGTACACTTCTGAATCCCCTCTGTTGTTTAGTTTGATTTGTGAAAGAAGTAAGTAACATAATAAATATTTCGCAGGCTTATTGTAGTATTAATAGTATTTTTTGGATGTTCTTGTCAAACGATTACACAGTAACCGAGGGGTGAACAACTCTCACAATCGGTGTACACATTTCTCACAATCTGTTCACAATCCTTCACAATCTTTATACAATCCCTCCCAATCACCCACAATCTCTCACAATCCTTCACAATCTTACCACAATCCTTCACAATCCCTCACAATCTTACCACAATACCTCACAATCTTTACACAATCCCTCACATTCTTAGCAAAAGAGTGTGGATTTTCACAATCGGCGTACACATTTTGGGGTTAGCTGGTCACCCCTCGGTTATTAAGTAGCAGGGCCGGTAACGGTAAATTAAGAGGGCGGCCAAGGAAACTATAGACATGATGACCTTCTTTTAGCTCACACATATACTATACTATAGTAGTGTGAGTTATGGTGATCCTAATTTTTTCGAGAAAAAAAAAAGTTGCTCCGATTTCAAAAATTTTGATATATCTTTGCGTTTCAGATGATTTTTTGTTGCGCCGTCTGTCTGTCTGTATGTCTGTCTGTAACGACCAACGCGCATAACTCAAAAACCGCTTGGCCGATTTTAATGAAATTTGGTACCTAGGCTGGGTCTTGGGTCGAGATGGTCCCATTTAAAAACAAACAAAATCCACCGAACACAAACCAAATAAAAGGGTGGGGGTAGATTTCAAAAATTAGAGTTTATGTGAAAATATGGCGTGTGTGATATCAAACGAAAGGTAATTGAGTCTGCAGTTAAACAAAATACATTTTAATTTATTTAAAAAAAAAGGGTGGGGGTATATTTTAAAAATTAGAGTTTAAGTGAAAATATGGCGTGTGTGATTTCAAACGAAAGGTAATTGAGTCCGCAGTTTAACAAAATACATTTTAGTTTTTGTTTTTTTTAAGGGTGGGCGTAGATTTCAAAAATTTGAGTTTAAGGCAAAACATGGTTTGTGTGGTATCAAACAAAAGGTAATTTAGTCTGGAGTTGAATAAAATATATTTCAGTTTTTAGTTATATTAGCTCACACGTACACTATAACTATAGTACCTAGTGTGAGCTTAGGGGCCCATATATTGGCAGAGTATTTTTTTTTTGGTCGCCAGAATTTTTCATGGGACGCTCCCCCCCTTCAGGTACGCAGGGTACGCTACACAGCTGCACAGTCCTCCACAATCCCTCACAATCTTGCCACAATCCCTCACAATCTTTTCACAATCCCTCACAATCTTGGCAAAAGATTGTGGATTTTCACAATCGGTGTACACATTTTGGGTTAGCTGTTCACCCCTCGACAGAAACATTCATACCACTGTATATAGGAAACCTACACACATAGGACAGTACCTAAATTTGAAGTCTGATCATTCTTTTGCTACAAAACAAGGAGTTATTTTGTATTTAAGAGCTGTAAATAATTGTAGTAATATTGAAATATTAACCACAGAAATTAACAATATTAAAATGGACTTACAACAGAATGGTTATTCCGAGAAATTAATAAACTCAATGATATCTAAAATTAAAAACAAACCGAATGTAGCAAATTCTCAAAATAATAATCCGTTGGGTGTTATTAACATTCCATATGTTCAAGGGATTTCAGAAAACATAAGAAAAATAGCCAAGCACTATAATATAAAAACAGTATTTTCATCGGGAAATACAATAAGGAGTTTTGTAACTTAAACAAAACCAGAAAATCCCTCAAATAATAAGGAATGTATTTACCAAATCCCGTGTGAGTGTGGGAAATCATATGTATGTGAAATGAAACGCCCTTTTCAGATTAGAGTAAATGAACATCAAAAAAATACCCAATTAGGGGATATGGAAAAATCTGGTTTAGCGGAGCATGGGGGGGGGGGGCCTGATAACCTTATCCACGAGTACTGTAAAATTGTTATGCCACATTTGGTTAAAATCGTTTTATCCGTTTTTGAGTTATCGTATCCCAGACAGACAGACCGGCAGACAGACAGAATTTTGTGTTTTACGCAAAAAACTTATTGTGAGTGAAAATAAAATAGTTTTTTTTAACGACACAGCCGCTAGAAATACTGCAAATGTTTTTAAATATAGTTTAAAATGCATTGCATGTTGCATGCCCATGAAATAATTTCAAGTGTTCAAACCTTGAGAGAAAAAAAAAAACAAATAACAATAACAGCAAGGTCTATAATTACTGCATTTTTAAATGCACATGTATAATTGCATAAATTATAGGTGCTTAAAGCCATCTGTCTACTTCGTTAACATATAAATTTGAAAATGAACTTTAGAAATACATACTTTATTTGGCATCAAATATTTATGTTTCCCTTGTTTTTACCTTCCTAGGTTTAGAACGTTTTTCTACGTTGTCCGACGCCTATTCCCCACCTCCTTCCATCCTGATAATCATCGTCTCTCAGGTTTTTTTGACTCATTGATCTTTGGATTGACTGTTGCCATTCCAGTTTAGGACGCCCTCTTTTTCCGCGCCCTATTGGTTGCCATTCTAGGACCTGCTTTGGTAATCTTTCGTCGTTCATCCAATAAAATTTCATCTATAATACAAATAATATTTTTACCAAAACTCTAAGTTTTGAAATCTACCTACACCCTTTTTTTCCGGCTTGTGTTCGATGGATTTTATTAATTTTTAAACGGGACTATCTAGAGCCAAAACCCAACGAATGTAAAATCGGCCACGCAGTTTTTAAGTTATGCGCGTTCGTCGTTACAGACAGACAGACAGACTAGAAGGCGCGACAAAAAAGAAAATCAACTGAAACGCAACGGTAGATCAATTTTTTTTTTAAATCAGAGCAACTTTTTTTTCTCTTATTTTTGACACGATAACCATAACTTGAACCACTATAGTTATAGTATTTCAGATAATTTTAAAACTTTTTTGTTGCGTTCTCTCTCATAAGCGGACACCTCTAATAAGCGGACAAAATCGACGAGACCGTGAGTGTCCGCTCATAGGAGGTTTTACTGTATTTACAATAAAGTGTTTGACAATAGTAAAAAAAATATATATATTTTTATTTAGATATCTCTATAGGTCTTGGTAATGCTAAAAACAAACATTTTTGTTTAATTTTTTCTCAAATTCATAGTTCTTTAAATTAAATAAATTCACTACCAATCAGCTGCGAGTGACGTCACAAAACAGTAAACGCCTCGAACGAACCTATTTTCATGTTATTTTCTTATGGATGGTAATGTTTGCTCTGTTTTAAAGTGCGAATTATCGTCCTAAATTAGATTTTATTTTGTATTTTGCTTATAAAAAACATTTTCAATGGAAATTGGATGCTCCAAAGCCGATAGCTCCTTGCCAATGCTGAATGGCTTCTTTGCCAACAACAGTGATTTTTGTTCTGCGAAATTTACAAACGTTAAAATGTTGATGTAAGTATTCGATGAGTTGTTTTGTATACAACTGAAAGTTTTTGCCGCCCTCTTTTTCCGCGCCCTATTGGTTGCCATTCTAGGACCTGCTTTGGTAATTTTTTGTCGTTTATCCGTTGTACTTGGCCGTATCATATCAGTTGCCTTTTAGTGATATCATCTGTTATGCCTCCCTCGATTCCCATTCTTCCTTTTATGATTTCATTCTTTATAATGTCTAGATATTCAGATTGATCTTCTTATTGCATCAATTTTGACACTTGCCATTTTTGTTTTGTATTTTTTTGTTACGCCACAAGACTATTCCATACAACAGCGTGTTTTTCACCATTGTTTCATATGTGTTAAATTTTACAGGCCAATATCTTTGCTGCCAATTATATCCAAGCTCTATGAAAAATTATTGCTTAAAAGAATAAAACCCATCATAGAAAGACAAGAAATTATTCCATCTCATCAATTTGGTTTTCGAGACAAGCATTCCACGATAGATCAAGTACACAGAATTACTAATATAATAGAAAAAGCACTAGAAGAGGGAAAAGTTTGTTCTGCAGTTTTTCTAGATGTAGCACAAGCATTTGACAAAGTGTGGCATGAAGGCCTTAATTTTAAACTAAAACGGTTTCTGCCAAAACAATATTCGGATATTTTGGAATCATACATATCTGATAGACATTTTAGAGTAAAACAGGAAGACTCATACTCAAATTTAAGAGAAATTCAAGCAGGCGTGCCCCAGGGTAGCGTACTAGGCCCTTATCTATACTTATTATTCACTTGTGATATCCCAAAGCCAGAAAATTGTCACTTAGCAACATTTGCCGATGATACTGGTTTATTGACGGTAGAAAAATCTATTGAAAAATGCATAGAAAAACTTCAGGATGCAGTCACCCAAATTCACAGTTTGACCACAAAGTGGCGAATAAAATTAAATGAAACCAAATCAATTCATGTTGATTTTACAAACAAAAATATAAATCACATACAAATAACAATTAACAACATTCCAGTACCATATTCGAATCAGGCAAAATATCTAGGTATGACACTTGATGCCAAATTGCGCTGGAAAGCACATGTTAAGAAAAAAAAGAAGAACTTGAGATAAGGTATAGAAAAATGAACTGGCTAATTGGAAGGAAGTCCAATTTAACAATTCATAATAAGTTACTGCTTTATAGACAAATACTGAAACCAGTATGGACATATGGTATTCAACTATGGGGTTGTGCTAAAGAGAGTAACATTCTAGTTGTACAGAGATTTCAAAATAAAGTATTAAGAAACATTGTGAATGCACCTTGGTACGTTCGAAATAGTGACCTTCATCGAGATCTAAAAATCGAAACTGTAGCAGAGACTATAAAAAAGTACAAAAAAAGCCATGAAGATAGACTCCGTCGGCATGTGAATGTGGAAGCAATTCAGCTTCTAGACAATACTATGCTAGTTCGACGACTAAAAAGAGTGAAGCCGTTTGAGCTAGTAAACTAAGTGAATTACACATAAAACAAAATAATGCCATAAACACAACACAATTGTGAGTTACAGACTAAACAAAGCGGGGAGAACTGTTGAGTGAACCCTAAGTTTAAATCTGACTTTTCTAGTAAATTAAGTTAAAACAAAATTGCTAATTAGTCTTACTGACTAGATTGTAATAAAAAAAACACAGTGTGTTTGACAAATAAAAAAAAAATTTAAATTCATTTTTATTTCTGCTCCATAAAATACTGTTAAGATATCCAATAACCTTTTTTGCTTTTACTATTCTTTTTTCTAGTTCTTTACAGTCTGTTCCTGTCTTATCAAATATGACACCCAAGAATACATACTCATTGCATAGAAATATTGTTTGTCCATTGTCTTGTCACTTGATTCGTTTCCAATACATCGGTACTGTGTCTTGTCGACGTTCACCGTTAACCCCCACTTTTGTTATTCTTCCGTTAACTTTCCCATCATATCATCATCAAATTTTTATAACATAAGGTATCAGATCCGTCATGGATCCATTTTATTCTCAAAAAAAAAGAAGATTTATAGATAGCAAAATTGTAAATCAGATGTGCAAAGTGCGAATCTGTAAAAGGCGGAAAATTTTAATATTACACACTGCGCATTATATTCTATAGATTTGCCAGTAAATGTTACGTATTAAAAATTAGATAAATGTTTCTATTATCTATATAATTTTTTTAAAAATTTGATTACTACTTAATCATTAATAGTAGATTTTCAAATGAATTGTTTATGTTTGCATCAAACAAAATCTGTACAGGTTTTGTTTTTCAGAACATCAAATATTTGTGCAAAAAAAGTGTAAAGATAGTGTCATATCAAGGTGTAAAATTTAAAACCCGCAAGGTAACACAAGTATAGTCCTTGCAATACCCCAAGTCCCTTTGCTATCCTTTTTTATTTTTCTGCTATAAAGAAGACAGAAAATAGCTTCGAAAATCATTGTTGGCCCCAGATTGCAGTTGGCAGTTGCAAGCCTGTCTGTCTATCAAAGCTTAAATTGACAATGAAAGTAAACTTTCAAAACAAAAATTTTTTGTCAAGTAGTCAAAATATTTTGTAAAGTAGATATTTAGAAGTATTCACATATTCTCAGAAAAATAGTCAAGAAAATTGGCGACAAAGATAAACTGTTCATTCGAAAATTCCACGCTTTTTTCGATCTTCAGTCCCATCCGTGATAACTATAGAGCAGAATTTCAAGAAACACAGTAATGAAAAAAGTATGAAGACTCTTTGATGCCCTTCAAAACAACGCCTTTAAAAAACTAATTCAAAAAGTTTGTAAAACTACTGTTAAAAAAGATTTATAAAACAAGAAGTCTGAGAAAATGAGCTAAATTGGTGTCGTTCCTCTCGTCATAACTGAAGATGGCAGTTCACGAGATGGAGTTTTTTTGACGATGAGAATAAATTATTTTTGCCTAGTTAGTTTTTTAGTTTTTCGATTGGTTTTATTTTATTTTAAGAAAATAAGTTTACAAAACCATACAAATAAAGCTTAGTATAATAATTTTCATCTTTTGATTTGAACTTAATCCTATGAGCAGTTCTACTGCAACATTTTAAACTTGGTAATTAGTAATACCCTCAATATAGCTATTTCTAGTTTAAATATTGTGTCTAAAATATATTTTTTAATTCACTCACAAAGATTCTGTCTCAATACTGTTATTATTGAAATTCCCAAAGCCTCTGCGGTTAAATCAGTTAGGAACTTTATATTTTTTAAAAGATCTATGTGTCCACCATAAAAAATGTGAGATTTTCATATGAACAACTTTTTTATTAAAAAGTATAATATAATACTGTTTTAATTTCAAAAAATATTAATGCTTATATACTTATTGTAACAAAGAAATGAGTATGTACTACATTAATATGAGTCGAGCTAAAGTTCATTTGTGGAAACTACAAATAATATTAATTTAACTTTTATTAAGTCATTTTGCTTAGGTAATTTAAAAACTTCAATTTACAAAAAATATATTATAAACAGGGCGTAATCCTATTTTTAAATAATAATTTTTACCAAAACAAATTGCAAAGCTTAGCTCAAATCCAATAACATTTTTGAAAAAATTAAATAATCACTAATTTATATGGTCAGTCGCACTGAAAATCTTCCAATGTAGAAACTTTGGCGGCAGGGCACCCCAATTGTTCATAAATTTTTTACTACATAAAATCATTTTGGGACAGAAACTTTTCTCAAAAAACTATTCCAAATCAGAATCAGAATTTAAATATAAAATAAGCGATAATGTTTCAAAGTCAAAAATTTCAAAACAATTGACAGTTTAAACACCGATCCATCACTCTTATTATAAAGGGTGGTGACCGATTATATTAACCTTAAGGTAACTGATAATTAGTTTTGCAGCGTCCATTATCAGTTACCTTAGGAACCTACGGTTTAAAACTGAATTAAGAATACACGTGCGTTTTGTTACCAGAATTACATGGTGATTAAACAAAAGGACTAGCCTTATTGCAAAGAGTTTTTTTTTTATAAATGTTTTTAAAATGAGTTGTAATCGCAGCCAACGATAAAGACCGGCCATGGCGCGTTATAAGCAAGTCGGCGGTCACGTGATCTTAGGAGTCCCAGGATTCTTATTGTAATTGCTTAATATATTATATGTTTTTACACAATTTAAATCAATTAACAAAAAAATTTTGTTCTTTTATAGGCAAAAATTGAAAAAAATATTTTGCTGATACATGTGTTTATTATGGATAAAAGAACTGAATCTATAAAATAAAAAATTATACAAAATTTGCACTCTAATATCTTCAGGTACATATATTAGGTACATAATATCGTTAGTAACTTCAAATCTATACAAGTCTTTCAAAATTGGACATATCAAACCTAAGCTTTTAGTTTTTTAATTTTTCTTTGAGTGTCATCATCTTTATCTGAGTTCTTATTCAAAGATTTATTAGCAGACACTAAATTATTGTGCTTTTTAATAAAATTATTTAAAAAAACTTTACATGCCCTTAAACTAATTTTTTCAAGCTTGACAATAGTTTTTCTCCACAAAAACACTCGCTAGAGTTATCTGAAGAAAAATTTCAATATAAAACATTTCACAATAATTTAATAAAAAGAAACAAGTGATTTTGTGAATAAGTGAGATGGTTTTCACATTCAAGGAACTGAATGTAGTGGGCGTCAATAATTTTTTGAAAGATTACCCAGCACAAAGTTTAATATATATTTCATTAAAGTGTAAGTTAACTACCAACTCATGTTCTTTTAAAAGCTGTATCTTACTTTTTAAATATTTTACACTACCAGAGAGATTACTATCTGTTAACAATATTTTACATATCAGTATTTTAATATTGCGAGGGTGCGGAAGACATATTTCCTTAGAATTGTAAATTGACGTGTATGCACTGGATGGCTGGATAAACAAAGATGAAGCCAACATTAAAGTGTGTCCACAATATCTTCGATTCTCAGGTTACCTTTTCAAGAGACCTAATTGTTCAATAAGAAATGACAACTGAACCCATTTTTTACTCTCACTATCGAAAATGTCACTAAGGATGTCTATTACTTGATCAATCTTATCCAAGATCTTATCTTTTACCACTTCTTTCCCGTTTGCAACATATTGGGTTTCAGTTTTATAGTTGGACCGACAAGGAACAACACTAATTACACGTTCGTGGCATTGTTTATCTTATAGGTATTTTCTTTATAATTTACTCATTAGCCATTAATTATTTTAACGCAGCCCACTAGAGTCTTTTTCGTGGGCTGCGTTATTTTAATAACTTTGATAAAATTCACATAAAATTCGTGCCCGAATTAAAAAAAAATCGACGTAAACAAACATACCAAATCTGAAAACACACATGTTTTATAATGACAGCGGGCCGTATGGCGTTTTTTTGTGAGCCTCCTACGGTCACGTGATATTTCCGCGCCCGGGCCGGTCTTTCTCGTGGGCTGCGCTGACGCCTTCCTAGCTAGCCTATTATCAAACTTCAAGTGAAGCCTTGAAAACAGTTTTTTGTAAATATCTCAGAAACTAAAGCTCCTACGAAGGTTCTGTTTATAACACAAATGATTGAGCAAAATATAGTCTACTATGCTCCGTTAAGAAGTTAGCGTTTTTTAAAGCTTTTGTGTGTCAAAAATCTGTCATTAGCATTAATGACAGCAAAAACAACTGTCAAAATGTACCGAGGATGCTTACTGTAGACTAAAGTGGCTTGCAGGACAAATTGGCACAAAATTTAATTTGTGAGACATCAAATTAAGCAAATTTTTCCCTTGATTACAAATAATATTTTCACTTTTTTTTTAGGCTTCTTTGGAAGTGCGCGCTGCGGGCCGACGAGCTGTCAACACTTTGGTGCCCACCATGGCGAATCAGAACACGGTGACCATTCTTCACTTCAATGACGTGTACAACGTAGAATCTAGGGCGGGGCCAGAGCCGATCGGGGGTGCGGCTCGGTTTAGCACCGCCCTCAAAACGTTCCAGCATTTAAATCCGCTGATTTTATTCAGCGGTGATGCTTTTTCACCTAGCATGTGTAAGTTTTACTTAAGGACATTGATAGTTATAAACGTGAAATTTCGTACCCGTGAATTTAAAAATCAAACAAGTTTAATGGCTAATCGGGCAAAAAGGAGTTTTTTGTTTCCCTTATATTTTTCCGTGGGTAGCTTGAAAGCTTAACCTCACGGGGGTCCAAGATCTAATGGACACCTAATAAGTGTTGACAGTTAACCGTTTCGTCCGTATGGGACTCGTCAGAACACTGCTGGTCAAGTGACAAATCTTGCGAAGTTAATCAGACGGTTTTGTCTCTTTTTTCACGTTTGTTAGTATTATTTGGCTTAAAAATTCCGTTGATTGACGCTCACTGTCTTGATGACGGGTAAAAATGCAAAATGCGTTGATCCGGCCTGAAAAGACAAAGAGCTGTCGTAGGTCACGGACTATAGTTGTTTTCTTTTATTTGCATTCGATCTTTTCATTGATCGATGTTGTATAGCAGTGTTTTCCCTGCTTTTGGTTTTTTGTTTCTCTCGTATCTCGGTAGATGGCGCCTCTTGCTATAGTTCGCTCACTAATTACATTTAATTAGAGACAAAACCGTCTGATTAACTTCGCAAGATTTGTCACATTGACCAACAGTGTTCTGAGGAGTCCCATAAGGACGAAACGGTTAACTGTCAACACTTATTAGGTGTCCATTAGATCTTGGACCCCCGTGAGGATAAGCTTTCAAGCTACCCACGGAAAAATATAAGGGAAACAAAAAACTCCTTTTTGCCCGATTAGCCATTAAACTTGTTTGATTGATAGTTATACTCAAATACATTATAGCATAAATACAGGGTGTCTCTAAAAGGTCTGTCAATCTTACATCAAATAAGTCGATTTAAAGCAACTTACCTTAGTCCAAAATTGCTCCGTTTCAGAGATACAGGGTGTTTTTTATTTTAATTGAACCAAGTGAAACTATTTTCCCAGAAATTGACTAATACCTACCGAAAATGATTAAACGACAAAAAAAAATTAATAACTCATTTACTGACTAAATTTAATCCTTAAAGGTAGCAGTAAAATCTTTTGATCCAAAATAATTTCAATATTCCGTTGCGCCATCGAACACTAAAAACGGAAATATCTCGAAAACGGCTCAACCTAGCAGATTTTATCAAAAGTACCTTTTTTGCTTAAAAAAGTTCAGGAAATTATTTTATCAACAAAAAATGTTGAAAAATACACTGAGAAAAAAGTTATGGTCATTTTAAACCATAAGATGAGCATTGTGAAGCGCCCTCTAACGGCCACAGTGAAAAAGTGTCCATATTTAGGTTTCGCATCCCAAAAAACCGCCGAGTACCAATTTTTAAAGTAATGCGTTGAGAAATGTTCATAAATTTTAATAAAATCGATTTTTAATTTTTAAATTGAACCGAACCGAACCGATCCGAACCGAACCGGACCACCCTGTGTCTCTGAAACTGCGCAATTTTGGACTAAGGTAATTTGCATTAAATCGACTTATCTTGACCTCAGGAATATGTGCCAAGATTTTGTACAGACCTTTTAGAGACACCCTGTATATGTTCAAAGAATCGAAAAATGAAGCACTCATAGTTGACTTTGGAAACAATGGCAAATTTAAATTCGCGAACGCGAATTTTCAAGTGCGCATGCGTGTGTCTTGACATGTAGACACACAGCTGCTTTGTGGTTGGAGGCCATATTTGTTGTTTATTTACATTTTGCGGTGTTCTGCGTTTGTCTGTGTAAAATGATTGGGAAAATTAGAAATATATAAAAAAATATATTTTGTAACCCTATAAGCATGAAACTTACTATAGAACAATTTTTATTTCCGATACTATTGAAGATTTTGAGGAAGTAGCCTGGCAAGACGATGTTATTAAGTGTTCTGATGACAGCCATGAAGATATGCCTCTTGCTCGACTAGTAAATAGTGTAATGTGTCAAGAATGAGATTATTAAACAAGTGAAGAAAAAAAAAGAAAAAAGTTTTTCTGCTTCGGCCGGGACTCGAACCCGGGATCTCTTGCTCTGTACGCAAACATTCTAAACATTGAACTACCGAAGCTTTACATAAATTTTCAGAAATCTTTATTTATGTATGGCTTCGGTAGTTCAATGTTTAGAATGTTTGCGTACAGAGCAAGAGATCCCGGGTTCGATTCCCGGCCGAAGCAGAAAAACTTTTTTCTATTTTTCTTTTTTTAATTTCACTTGTTGTTGTGTGTTTGTATTTTAGGTCCTTGCATTATTTGTAATTTGGTATTTGAGAATGAGATTGTTGTTGTACAAATTTAACCTGATTTCTGTTTATTTGTTTGAAGAATAACTCCTGATTTGTTTTCTGTTTTCCGGTGTTTTGTTATGATTTGTATAAATAAATATTCCTTTCGAATATTTCCATATATTTCCAATGTTTCAGGAAATATTTCCGAAAATATATTCCTGGAAATTTTACAACACTAGGTTTTATAAATGAGGTGTAATACAACCGAAAGAACAGGAGCTTTATTATGTACTGATTGAACTCTCACTGTGCGTGCAAGTACTGAAAAATAATGGAATTTCCTTCGACAGGTCGCCGGTTTGGCTTTACAAGCACATTTAAAAATAATTGTCGGTATTGACGATTGTAAATGGAAAGTTACGATACATATGGAATTTTATATGAAAAGGCACCTACCTCGGACTCTCTTGCGGCTCCAGTCATCGTTTAAACGTCCAGTTTTTCACCTCAAAATTCACTTTTTTGGGAACGTGATTTTTCTAGTGTCTTGTTGTGACGGTGGTTGTTTGCGCACCCATCGCGGCGCTGCTTGTCCTCGCACGTGTGCGGTGCCGTGAAAACCCATATGCATATTTAAGAGCGCGAAAATTTAAATTATTTTAAACGCGCAGAAAAGGAAAAGAAAATGAAAAATAGGAAATTCATTGCTTGCACCAACACTCACAGTGTTTTTTTTTAAATTTTATTTTAGTAAGTACTTTTACGAAAGGGGAACAAATGGTACCAGTATTAAACGACATAGGAACCCATTGTGCCGTCCTAGGGAACCACGATTTTGGTAAATATTCTCCATTTCATGTCCTATTGTAGTAATTTTGTTTTTATGCGTGGGTTAAGGACAAACCAGGAAAAGAAACTAAATAATTTCTTGGCAACCAACGGTACGATTTATATCAAATCTTTTTCAAGCCTCGGAATATATGCATGGATGATTATTTAAAAAATGGACTTTCTTCCCGGTTTATGAAAACATGGAAAATTTTAGGTTTTCCTTTATTAATTTATAAAAACAACAAATTTCTAGTAAGGGAAATTTACAAAAAATTTGGTGTTTTTATAAATTTCTAAGGAAACTCAAAAATTTTTTATATTTTTGCAATTAGTGTTTCGATGTAAAAATATATAACAAGATTCCTATGGATATAAGGTTAATAAAAAACAAAAAACATTTTAAGCTATCGTTAAAAACGTTTTTCTTAAAAAATCTGCATACAATCCATAATGTATACTAATCACACTATTAGCTTTTATTCGTCATGGTCGTTAATTTTTTGTATTTTAAAATTTACAATTTTTTTCTTAGATTTTTGAGTTTTTTTTATGATTTTACCTTATTGATCTGAAAAAAGTAGATATTGATGAATAAATATTTATATAGGTGTGCAACAAGCACATACAGGTATTCCATACCTAGGTGCTTGCTCAAAATAACTCTATAGTGACAAAATTTGTATTTTAGCTACTAGAAACAAACATATTGTAAATTTATAACTTTTAGCTCACACATATACTATACTATAGTAGTGTGAGCTATGGTGATCCTAATTTTTTCGAGAAAAAAAAAAGTTGCTCCGATTTCAAAAATTTTTATATATCTTTGCGTTTCAGATGATTTTGAAACTTTTTTGTTGCGCCGTCTGTCTGTCTGTCTGTCTGTATGTCTGTCTGTCTGTCTGTCTGTCTGTCTGTCTGTCTGTCTGTCTGTCTGTCTGTCTGTCTGTCTGTCTGTCTGTATGTCTGTCTGTAACGACCAACGCGCATAACTCAAAAATCGCTTGGCCGATTTTAATGAAATTTGGTACCTAGACTGGGTCTTGGGTCGAGATGGTCCCATTTAAAAATGAACAAAATCCACCGAACACAAACCAAATAAAAGGGTGGGGGTAGATTTAAAAAATTAGAGTTTATGTGAAAATATGGCGTGTGTGATATCAAACAAAAGGTAATTGAGTCTGGAGTTAAACAAAATACATTTTAATTTATTTAAAAAAAAAGGGTGGGGGTATATTTCAAAAATTAGAGTTTAAGTGAAAATATGGCGTGTGTGATATCAAACGAAAGGTAATTGAGTCCGGAGTTTAACAAAATACATTTTGTTTTTTTTTAAGGGTGGGGGTAGATTTTAAAAATTTGAGTTTAAGTAAAAACATGGCTTGTGTGGTATCAAACAAAAGGTAATTTAGTCTGGAGTTGAATTTTAGTTATATTAGCTCACACGTACACTATAACTATAGTACCTAGTGTGAGCTTAGGGGCCCATATATTGGCAGAGTAGTTTTTAACTATTTATTCCATTTTTGAATTTAGCGTAAAAATTTCTTCAAAATAAGGTATTACGTTTTTCAACAATCGTAAACTATAAGATATTAATAGATAATTTATTCTGACAGATCATGGTTTGGAAGTCCTATCACAGTGGGTGACGCAAAGTGATTTTCCTTGGTTAATGTCCAACGTGGTGGACAACGAGACTGGACGACCGTTAGGCGAGGGAAAAATCACACACGTGGTCCATTGGGCGGGACACAGGATCGGACTGGTGGGGCTTGTAGAAAAAGAATGGTATGCACTTTTTTTAAACAGTTTTATTTAGCTTGACTTCATTTATTTGTTTGTGCTTATCTGTGTTTCAAATTTTACAACCGCTTTTTCAACTACTGGATATTTCATATAAATGCAGACATAAAGTAGCTTATGCATCTTGTTGTTAAAGAACAGCATTACTATGTTTCGGCGGCAAAATGGTTGATATTGTCGGGTACTATTTTGTTTTAAATCAGACCCTTAAACGAAGGTACTGTAGTAGATCTCTTGTGTGGATAAAATAAATATAAAACAGTTTTAAAAACATTACAAACTTTAATGAATACAAAATACAACTCTGATGCAATTTACAAATTGTTACAAGACTTTTCTTATGACCTATAAAACAAACAAGACCCAAAATATTAAAATAAAAACTTTAACTTACCAAAATAACAAACTGCAAAATATTCTTCAAATAGAAAAATCTTATGTTTCTTTACTGACAATTAATTTGGAGGTTTTAGTTTAAATTCAACAAAACTTGAAAGTGACTACCCACTTGTCTCCTCAAAGTTTGGGTTTTTATTAACGGTAGGTTGGACCTAAGTAATCCATTCTCTCTTCTTTAAAGAGCTTGGAGGAACCAAGTCAGTGGCGTTGCTGATAATCCTAAAGTTTACTCTACATTCTAGCTAATGAGTTAAACAAGAAAACCTAAACGAAAACAAAGATAAAATGACATAGACAACACTTTCTAATCTCACAGTTTTTCTATAGCCAGTCACTTTGAAGGGAAAACCCTCTCTCTACTTGATGTATCACTACGCTTAACCATTACAACTCCCACTCTTCAGAGTTCAGTAGTTTTTCACGCATCAACCAGCTACTGTGTGGTAGGCGGCAACCAAAGGTGGAGGGAGGCGGAACCACTTTCTTATCTCTGCAAAACCGTGTTTTGCGCTTTTCGTACAGTGGCACAGTCAAGCGTAATGTGCATTCCTAACAATATCAACTTGAAAAGTATTAGTCTGACAAAACAAGACATAGTAGCATTTTTGTAGGTTTTTTTTTCCTTTAATCTAGGTTTAAAACTTTTTTTTTCTATATATTTATCGGTTTCAGAACGTTCTACGTCTTCCGATACCCAATCTCCACTCGTTTCTGTTTGCCCATAATTTATCATCTAGGCCTCTTATTCTTATTTCACTGTCTATTCCTTCTCTCCAGCTTCTCCTTGGCCGTCCTCGTTTTCTTCGGCCAGTTGGTTTCCATTGTAGTATTTGTTTAGGTAGTCTTTCATCATTCATTCTTTGTACATGTCCGTATCACACCAGTTGTAACGCAAAGTGATTTTCCTTGGTTAATGTCCAACGTAGTGGACAACGAGACTGGACGACCGTTAGGCGAGGGAAAAATCACACACGTGGTCCATTGGGCGGGACACAGGATCGGACTGGTGGGGCTTGTAGAAAAAGAATGGTATGCACTTTTTTTAAACAGTTTTATTTAGCTTGACTTCATTTATTTGTTTGTACCTATGTGTGTTTCAAATTTTGCAACCGCTTTTTCAACTACTGGGATATTTCATATAAATGCAGACATAAAGTAGCTTATGCATCTTGTTGTTAAAGAACAGCATTACTATGTTTCGACGGCAAAATGGTTGATATTGTCGGGTACGATTTTGTTTTATATTAACCCTTAAACGAGGGTACTGTAGTAGATCTCTTGTGTGTATAAAATAAATATAAAACAGTTTTAAAAACATTACAAACTTTAATAAATACAAGATAAACCTCTGTTGCAATTTACAAATTGTTACAAGACTTTTCTTATGATCTATAAAACAAACAAGACCCAAAATATTAAAATAAAAACTTTAACTTACCAAAATAACAAACTGCAAAATATTCTTCAAATAGAAAAATCTTATGTTTCTTTACTGACAATTAATTTGGAGGTTTTAGTTTAAATTCAACAAAACTTGAAAGTGACTACCCACTTGTCTCCTCAAAGTTTGGGTTTTTATTAACGGTAGGTTGGACCTAAGTAACCCATTATCCCTTCTTTGAAGAGTTTGGAGGAACCAAGTCAGTGGCGTTGCTGATAATCCTAAAGTTTACTCTACATTCTAGCTAATGAGTTAAACAAGAAAACCTAAACGAAAACAAAGACAAAATGACATAGACAACACTTTCTAATCTCACAGTTTTTCTATAGCCAGTCACTTTGAAGGGAAAACCCTCTCTCTACTTGATGTATCACTACGCTTAACCATTACAACTCCTACTCTTCAGAGTTCAGTAGTTTTTCACGCATCAACCAGCTGCTGTGTGGTAGGCGGCAACCAAAGGTGGAGGGAGGCGGAACCACTTTCTTATCTCTGCAAAACCGTGTTTTGCGCTTTTCGTACAGTGGCACAGTCAAGCGTAATGTGCATTCCTACCAATATCAACTTGAAAACTATTAGTCTGACAAAACAAGACATAGTAGCATTTTTGTAGGATTTTTTTTCCTTTAATATAAGTTTTAAACTTTTTTTTTCTATATATTTATCGGTTTCACAACGTTCTACGTCTTCCGATACCCAATCTCCACTCGTTTCTGTTTGCCCATAATTTATCATCTAGGCCTCTTATTCTTATTTCACTGTCTATTCCTTCTCTCCAGCTTCTCCTTGGCCGTCCTCGTTTCCTTCGGCCAGTTGGTTTCCATTCTAGTATTTGTTTAGGTAGTCTTTCATCATTCATTCTTTGTACATGTCCGTACCACACCAGTTGTAACGCAAAGTGATTTTCCTTGGTTAATGTCCAACGTGGTGGACAACGAGACTGGACGACCGTTAGGCGAGGGAAAAATCACTCACGTGGTCCATTGGGCGGGACACAGGATCGGACTGGTGGGGCTTGTAGAAAAAGAATGGTATGCACTTTTTTTAAACAGTTTTATTTAGCTTGACTTTATTTATTTGTTTGTACTTACCTGTGTTTCAAATTTTACAACCGCTTTTTCAACTACTGGGATATTTCATATAAATGCAGACATAAAGTAGCTTATGCATCTTGTTGTTAAAGAACAGCATTACTATGTTTCGACGGCAAAATGGTTGATATTGTCGGGTACTATTTTGTTTTAAATCAAACCCTTAAACGAGGGTACCGTAGTAGATCTCTTGTGTGTATAAAATAAATATAAAACAGTTTTGAAAACATTACAAACTTTAATGAATACAAAATAAAACTCTGATGCAATTTACAAATTGTTACAAGACTTTTCTTATGATCTATAAAGCAAACAAGACCCTAAATATTAAAATAAAAACTTTAACTTACCAAAATAACAAACTGCAAAATATTCTTCAAATAGAAAAATCTTATGTTTCTTTACTGACAATTAATTTGGAGGTTTTAGTTTAAATTCAACAAAACTTGAAAGTGACTACCCACTTGTCTCCTCAAAGTTTGGGTTTTTATTAACGGTAGGTTGGACCTAAGTAACCCATTATCCCTTCTTTAAAGAGCTTGGAGGAACCAAGTCAGTGGCGTTGCTGATAATCCTAAAGTTTACCCTACATTCTAGCTAATGAGTTAAACAAGAAAACCTAAACGAAAACAAAGATAAAATGACATAGACAACACTTTCTAATCTCACAGTTTTTCTATAGGCAGTCACTTTGAAGGGAAAACCCTCTCTCTACTTGATGTATCACTACGCTTAACCATTACTACTCCCACTCTTCAGAGTTCAGTAGTTTTTCACGCATCAACCAGCTGCTGTGTGGTAGGCGGCAACCAAAGGTGGAGGGAGGCGGAACCACTTTCTTATCTCTGCAAAACCGTGTTTTGCGCTTTTCGTACAGTGGCACAGTCAAGGGTAATGTGCATTCTTAACAATATCAACTTGAAAACTATTAGTCTGACAAAACAAGACATAGTAGCATTTTTGTAGGATTTTTTTTCCTTTAATCTAAGTTTTAAACTTTTTTTTTCTATATATTTATCGGTTTCACAACGTTCTACGTCTTCCGATACCCAATCTCCACTCGTTTCTGTTTGCCCATAATTTATCATCTAGGCCTCTTATTCTTATTTCACTGTCTATTCCTTCTCTCCAGCTTCTCCTTGGCCGTCCTCGTTTTCTTCGGCCAGTTGGTTTCCATTGTAGTATTTGTTTAGGTAGTCTTTCATCATTCATTCTTTGTAAATGTCCGTACCACACCAGTTGTAACGCAAAGTGATTTTCCTTGGTTAATGTCCAACGTGGTGGACAACGAGACTGGACGACCGTTAGGCGAGGGAAAAATCACCCACGTGGTCCATTGGGTGGGACACAGGATCGGACTGGTGGGGCTTGTAGAAAAAGAATGGTATGTACTTTTTTTAAACAGTTTTATTTAGCTTGACTTCATTTATTTGTTTGTACCTATGTGTGTTTCAAATTTTACAACCGCTTTTTCAACTACTGGATATTTCATATAAATGCAGACATAAAGTAGCTTATGCATCTTGTTGTTAAAGAACAGCATTCCTATGTTTCGACGGTAAAGTGGTTGATATTGTCGGGTACTATTTTGTTTTAAATCAGACCCTTAAACGAAGGTACTGTAATAGATCTCTTGTGTGGATAAAATAAATATAAAACAGTTTTAAAAACATTACAAACTTTAATGAATACAAAATATAACTCTGATGCAATTTACAAATTGTTACAAGACTTTTCTTATGACCTATAAAGCAAACAAGACCCAAAATATTAAAATAAAAACTTTAACTTACCAAAATAACAAACTGCAAAATATTCTTCAAATAGAAAAATCTTATGTTTCTTTACTGACAATTAATTTGGAGGTTTTAGTTTAAATTCAACAAAACTTGAAAGTGACTAGCCACTTGTCTCCTCAAAGTTTGGGTTTTTATTAACGGTAGGTTGGACCTAAGTAACCCATTATTCCTTCTTTGAAGAGCTTGGAAGAACCAAGTCAGTGTCGTTGCTGATAATCCTAAAGTTTACTCTACATTCTAGCTAATGAGTTAAACAAGAAAACCTAAACGAAAACAAAGATAAAATGACATAAACCACACTTTCTAATCTCACAGTTTTTCTATAGCCAGTCACTTTGAAGGGAAAACCCTCTCTCTACTTGATGTATCACTACGCTTAACCATTACAACTCCCACTCTTCAGAGTTCAGTAGTTTTTCACGCATCAACCAGCTGCTGTGTGGTAGGCGGCAACTTGAAAGTGACTACCCACTTGTCTCCTCCAAGTTTGGGTTTTTATTAACGGTAGGTTGGACCTAAGTAACCCATTATTCCTTCTTTGAAGAGCTTGGAGGAACCAAGTCAGTGTCGTTGCTGATAATCCTAAAGTTTACTCTACATTCTAGCTAATGAGTTAAACAAGAAAACCTAAACGAAAACAAAGATAAAATGACATAGACAACACTTTCTAATCTCACAGTTTTTCTATAGCCAGTCACTTTGAAGGGAAAACCCTCTCTCTACTTGATGTATCACTACGCTTAACCATTACAACTCCTACTCTTCAGAGTTCAGTAGTTTTTCACGCATCAACCAGCTGCTGTGTGGTAGGCGGCAACCAAAGGTGGAGGGAGGCGGAACCACTTTCTTATCTCTGCAAAACCGTGTTTTGCGCTTTTCGTACAGTGGCACAGTCAAGCGTAATGTGCATTCCTAACAATATCAACTTGAAAACTATTAGTCTGACAAAACAAGACATAGTAGCATTTTTGTAGGATTTTTTTTCCTTTAATCTAGGTTTTAAACTTTTTTTTTCTATATATTTATCGGTTTCACAACGTTCTACGTCTTCCGATACCCAATCTCCACTCGTTTCTGTTTGCCCATAATTTATCATCTAGGCCTCTTATTCTTATTTCACTATCTATTCCTTCTCTCCAGCTTCTCCTTGGCCGTCCTTGTTTTCTTCGGCCAGTTGGTTTCCATTGTAGTATTTGTTTAGGTAGTCTTTCATCATTCATTCTTTGTACATGTCCGTACCACACCAGTTGTAACGCAAAGTGATTTTCCTTGGTTAATGTCCAACGTGGTGGACAACGAGACTGGACGACCGTTAGGCGAGGGAAAAATCACTCACGTGGTCCATTGGGCGGGACACAGGATCGGACTGGTGGGGCTTGTAGAAAAAGAATGGTATGCACTTTTTTTAAACAGTTTTATTTAGCTTGACTTCATTTATTTGTTTGTACCTATGTGTGTTTCAAATTTTACAACCGCTTTTTTAACTACTGGGATATTTCATATAAATGCAGACATAAAGTAGCTTATGCATCTTGTTGTTAAAGAACAGCATTACTATGTTTCGACGGTAAAGTGGTTGATATTGTCGGGTTCGATTTTGTTTTAAATCAAACCCTTAAACGAGGGTACCGTAGTAGATCTCTTGTGTGTATAAAATAAATATAAAACAGTTTTAAAAACATTACAAACTAATGAATACAAAATACAACTCTGATGCAATTTACAAATTGTTACAAGACTTTTCTTATGATCTATAAAACAAACAAGACCCATAATATTAAAATAAAAACTTTAACTTACCAAAATAACAAACTGCAAAATATTCTTCAAATAGAAAAATCTTATGTTTCTTTACTGACAATTAATTTGGAGGTTTTAGTTTAAATTCAACAAAACTTGAAAGTGACTACCCACTTGTCTCCTCAAAGTTTGGCTTTTTATTAACGGTAGGTTGGACCTAAGTAACCCATTATCCCTTCTTTGAAGAGCTTGGAGGAACCAAGTCAGTGGCGTTGCTGATAATCCTAAAGTTCACTCTACATTCTAGCTAATGAGTTAAACAAGAAAACCTAAACGAAAACAAAGATACAATGACATAGACAACACTTTCTAATCTCACAGTTTTTCTATAGCCAGTCACTTTGAAGGGAAAACCCTCTCTCTACTTGATGTATCACTACGCTTAACCATTACAACTCCCACTCTTCAGAGTTCAGTAGTTTTTCACGCATCAACCAGCAGCTGCTGTGTGGTAGGCGGCAACCAAAGGTGGAGGGAGGCGGAACCACTTTCTTATCTCTGCAAAACCGTGTTTTGCGCTTTTCGTACAGTGGCACAGTCAAGGGTAATGTGCATTCTTAACAATATCAACTTGAAAACTATTAGTCTGACAAAACAAGACATAGTAGCATTTTTGTAGGATTTTTTTTCCTTTAATCTAAGTTTTAAACTTTTTTTTTCTATATAATTATCGGTTTCACAACGTTCTACGTCTTCCGATACCCAATCTCCACTCGTTTCTGTTTGCCCATAATTCATCATCTAAGCCTCTTATTCTTATTTCACTGTCCATTCCTTCTCTCCAGCTTCTCCTTGGCCGTCCTCGTTTTCTTCGGCCAGTTGGTTTCCATTGTAGTTTTTTTTTTAGGTAGACTTTCATTATTCATTCTTTGTACATGTCCGTACCACACCAGTTGTTTTGTTCTTTATCATCCACTAAAGTACGTTCACCCACTGTCATAATTTCTCTTATTCTTTGATTTGTAACTCTTTCTCTTTTTGATTTCCCTGCTGCTCTTCTCCAATAGTCCATCTCCGTAGCGGAAGGCATTTTTTCTGTTCTATCCTTGATTGGCCATACTTCTGAGCTGTATGTAATAATAATATTTACAATGGTGTTATATATAAGCTTTTTGTTATGTTTTGATATACTTTGGTCCCAAATTATTCCATTTAATAAAGTTATTGCTTTTCTTCCTTGTACGTTTCGATCTTTTATAGCTTTGTCTAGTGTTCCGTCAGCTGTAATTTTTAGAGTATTTATACTCATCACAGGACTGAATTCGCTGCCCGGTATTTAAGATTAGATCTTGTTTCATTTCACCGATACACATATACTCTGTCTTATTGAGATCAACCTCTAGTCCCCACTTATTGTACTCTTCTATTAGTTTTTGTGTCATATATTCGAGGTCGTCATAATCCTGAGCCACTACTATCTGATCATCGGCGAAACATAAAGTATACAAGGTGGTTTCGTCCAACGGAATTCCCATGTTTTGGCATTTTCTCTTCCAGACTTTAAGGACCTGTTTCAAATATATCTTGAAGAGCGTAGGTGAGATACAGCAACCTTGTTTAAGACCTTTATTTACTTAAAAGCCTTTGGTTAGTTTTGCTTTTATTTTAACTTTTGCCTTACTATTGCGGTATAACTCTTTGATGGCCTTAATTAGTTGTACGCTTATGTTTGTGTTTTCCAACGCTTGCCAATATAGATTTAGTGGTATACTATCATATGCCTTCTGCAAATCGACGTAAAGCAGATGCAGCTCTTGTCCGTGTGCCTTTTTCTTTTCAATAACTTGGGTTATACGTTGATTTTTTTTCTACAACCTACAAAAACCAAGTTATTTTAGAAAACCTCTATTTGGGCACCGTTTTTTCAAGATGCTAAAAAATTTGTTTTAGAGTCCACCAAAATAAATATTTCAAATGCGTCTTACGTTTTTATTTTATTTTATTAAAATTCAGGGTTGTATTCGAATAGTTTTCTAAGTTTTGGTATCTCTACTGTTTAAACTCTTACCTGTACCAAAATTTCAACAATTCTTAGACCCAACCGGCGCCAAAATTTGCTTTTTTTTATTTGTTTTTTTAAAATTGGCATGTTTAAAAAGAATCATGCGTAAAAAGACAAGTCCCAATACACCACCACAAGTTGTCGCTCCAGTCCACAGATGTCACCTTGCAGCGAGGTGTTGCAAACCTATCGTCGATGTTCTCGTGAGTAGTCGCGGGAAATGGTTGCTAAGGTCGAAAAATTGGTGGTACATTTTATAGTTAAAATAAAACTTCTTGACTTTTTAATGTATTTTTTTGATTTCTAGGTTAGACACCCTAGCTACAATAAATCCTGACGAAGTGACATTTTTAGATTTTGTAGAAGCAGGTCAAAAGCTGGCTGCCCAACTAAAACAAGAGGTAATAAAAATACAAAACAACGTTACGATAGTTAACACTAGAGGCCCTGGATCACGTACTACGAAAGGGCCTCTAAAAATCACTGCTACAAGCACAGATCAGATCCGTGCTATAAGTTTCCAGTTATAAAATTTAAAATTTTTAAATCCTAGAAATCCGTTAGGGCAGATATTTCAATTCCATTAAATCTTCTCTACAGACAGTAGAGGTGTTGAAAAAGTAACCATTCGTTACACGAGTACTCGTTACTCGACAGATAACGGAGTAACGAGTACCGATCCGAAAATTAAATGATTACTTTCGTTACTTTGATTCCTTCGATTATTTTAGTATTAAGTAATCACTCGTCATAACATCCAAAATCAGGGAGTAACTATGATAACGTAAGTAACTAACGCATTTAAATTGTATTTGTAAAAGGTAACAATAAGAAAAAGTAGGACGTGACAATCTGGCAATGTTGTTTGTTTGACCGCTTACAGCCGCTTGCTTGCTTAAATATGTAGTATCTACAATCTACATATGGATGATTCTACAATGGTGCTGTGGAGTGGGAATGCATATTTTTCAAACACAGACTGCAAATGAAGCATAGTTTTTGTTATAAGATTTAAAACGAAATGTTTTCTTTATGGAGCATTTGAGTTTAATGTATAAAAAAAATTGCAAGTTTATAATTTTTTTTTATTACAAAGCAAATACCTCATTCCTCTGGTGTCCCAAACCAAATATTAAAAACCCAGATTGAAAAAAATATCCTAATAAATAATATTTAACCAAGTCTTAACTATTTATCCTTCCCGGAAAATTTTACAATTTTAAACGTGCTCCATTTTTAATAACACAATATTTGTGAATACCACCGGTTAATTTCTAGAGAAAGAGACGGCCCTGGATATCTAATTTACTTGTGAGGATGACAAGTTTTGACAGATAATGTCAACTTTAGTTTGGTTTAAGTTATAGATCTTTTTATTTTCGGCAGAAAATTAGTTTTTTTCGGAGAAATCAAAAAGGAATGCTTCAATTATCATTCCTCTGGTAAGTAAATATTCGACTGATATCAATAGTATAATTTTTTTGTTGATTGTTTTAAAATATAAGTATAGGAACTTTGTTTATATAAAACTTAAGTTAAGTAGTCTAAATAGATTTTGATTTAAATTGGAAAACCATTAAAAACCTCATTCCTCTGGTACTCATTCTTCTGGCATTTTTATGCAATAATTCCTAAAATTTGGGAAAATAAATGTTTCTTACACCTAATTAGTTACATAAATTTAACAAAACAAAATAATTTACTGTGCTGTACTGTTATTTAAAGGCAATGACCAAAAATGATATCCATATAGCCCACTTTTGGTAGAATCATCCATATATAGAATGTATTTTTTTATTTTTGTTGTTTTTGTCCAAACTTTTTGTATATTTTTTCTTTCTCGTCTAAGATTGTAATTTTTGACTCTATTTTTATTTACTTTTAGATTTTAAGTATGTAAAGATTTTTTTTAAAAAGTTGTACACAGAACAGTTCCTACGTAATTCCTACCTTTACTTTTACCTTCCTAGCCCGCGTAGCAATGGCTAGAGAAGGTACTACTTTCGACGAAAAAAATTGTTTTGAGATAATACCAAAAATGTGTTTTTGGATGTATTTTGACCTATCGTAGCAATATCGTCGTGATGTCTGTCTGTATGTCTGTGTGTGTGTATATATTATTTCTGTCCGTAACACGATAGCTCCTAAACCGTTGAATCAATTTTCATAAAATTTTCAGGTAAAATAGTATTCGACACTCTTAATCCATTAATGTTAATGACAGTTTTTTGACAATTAAAAACTTTAAAAAATACTAACTTTTTAACGGAGCATCGCATCAATACACTGTTTTCGGAATATAGTAGACTATATTTTGCTCAATAATTCGGGTTATAACCAAAAACTTCGTAGGGGCTTTAGTTTCTGAGATATTTACAAAAAACTATTTTCATGGCTAATATATTATCATGGCTTCGCTTGAAGTGTGATAATAGGCTAGCTAGGAAACTATCAGATCCGTCATGGATCTAATTATTTTAATTTTAGCCTGCATTTTGAAAATTTCATAAAAAATAAACCTACAAGTAAATAATCTTCGAATTAACGACAGTCCGAGAATTTTGCACTTATCTGAGGGCACGGCAGTGCCTCGCCAAGTTCGCGCGCCGTAACCATCTTTTCTGGAAACATTTCAGCCGATATTTGACCTACCTAAAACTCTACTTCGGCATGAGCTACGAATCTCAAACTTTGCACAGTCGTAGACCTCCATGGAGTTAACAACCCCTCCAAGTTTCATGGAATTTCATAAAGTAGTAAAGTAGAAATTTCAAAAAACGTCGAAATTGCCACTCACTGACTTACTCACTCATGTATAGATCATCAATATTCTACTGTACTTCCAGACATGCTACAAAGCTGAAATTTGGCAGACTGATAGAAATTATGACCAAACCCCTGGAAAAAAATATTTCCAGACTAGTCCCAACAAACAATTAAAGTTGTAACGACGAAACCCCAACTAGAAAGAATTTCTTAAAAGTAACCGCAACGTACTCCCGCTACGTCTCAGTATACCATACAGCGACGTTATAATTCCCTAAGTGGGGAACCAATTTCTGGTTATAACTACTTGGCCAAGTGTTTAAAGTCACTGTAGTAACAACTACACTACTACGTCGTAGCCAGGTATCTACTACGTCGTAGAGGCTGTTTTTTTTTCCGTAATGGCATAAAAGTTGCGATGTAGTTGCAAATAATATAATCGTTTCTTTTTGGTAGAATTGTTACACAATATGGTGGACACAACAGTAAACAGACTCGCTTAGTTTTTTTGTTTGGTTATGGTTATAATATGAACTATGTTATCCAAAAGTGTGAGAATTTACGAGCAGAGGATCAAAATTCGAGTGCGACGCAAAGTTTTTTGTATAACATGCATTATATATATTGCAAAAAACCGGTGCGCCCGTAAAATTGAGCCGTTTTCTGGTAGCTGATGGAATTTTTGTGTTGTGATTTTGGAGGTTATGTTTTCATAATCGACAGTTAACTCCAACAAATGGTGCTTAAGAAGAGCATTTTTGGTAAGCTTCAACTAATTTGTTTATAAAATAGTATGGCTCTTTAATATGAGCTCATAAATCGACAACAAAAATATTAAATTTTCTTTCTTACATAAAAACATGGCGTCCCAAACTATATTCCCTGATAGTCGAAAAGGTTACTTGAAAGTAGTTGCGGCTTTAAAGTTGATCCAAAAAGTTATTTTGTCTACATTGTTACATCAGATGTTACTATGATGACGCAAACTTTTGTGGTAAAAATTAAAGTTATAATGTAGTTGTCAGATACACTTGTTTGGGACTCCAATGAAGCTTAACTTTCTAGTGGTAATTAAGTAGGATATAAAAGTCAGGGCGACTACGAAATAACGACTAAAAAGAAAGTAAAACTTTAGCAACGTCCTATTGTGGTAGAGAAGACTATCAAGAAACAATCCTATGAAGTAGTTTAGAGGGTCGTTTTTACGAAACATCTACTATTTCCTGATACTAAATAGTAGTTAGAACTAAAAAGTAACAAATTTTGGTTGGGATCACCACATTTCTACTATAAGAAAGTAGCAAAGCCTTTAGAACATGTAGCCGCTACTATAAATGTTAGTTGGGGTAAGAACCTTTCATTTTGAAATTTGTATTGGAGAACTTGGCTTTACTTTTATCTCAATTCTTTTTACGGAATGCCATTTTCGCGTACTTGGCCTTTTTTTACATGAAATGTTTTTGTTATGATTGTATGATTGAATTGAATACAGTTACAGTAATCAAAGTAACGATAGTAACGAATATTTAAAATGATTACTTAGTAGTCGAGTAACGATTAGTAACGAGTATTAAAAAGTAACGAGAATAAACACCTCTAACAGACAGTTGATCCTGTCTGACGTCAAATTTTTGTTCCGTCGAGTCAAATTCGAGATTTCTTAAAAAATTAATTAAGATATTCTTTTCAAAAAGTATGTGGAGTTTAGGATTTTTTCACTTCTTTTTAATTCTATTTTAAGGGTTGCGATTACGTCATCGCCCTGACACACATGCGCACACCTAATGACATGAAGTTAGCCGAGAATTGCGACGAAATCGACCTAATTTTGGGCGGACATGACCACGTCTACGAAATTCATCAGGCCAACGGGAAATATGTCATCAAAAGTGGAACTGACTTTAGGTATGTCCAGACTCGGCCATCAAAATAATACAGCCCTCGACCCTGTAAATCAACGGATATTCCAAGGCCTATTTTGATTAGGTCTTATGGAAGGATAGAGGTTTTAAATTTCAAAACAAAATAACACTACAATTTTTTTTATTGTTTTATTTATGTTGCTATATCGTGACCATTAGGCCTTGGATTGTGACGTGTATATACAGGGTGTCCCAAATTGGGCACTTTTGGGGGGTTTAAGGTACTTGTAGGGAAGACAGAGAAAAACTGACCACGCATTGCGAGGCTCAAATTTCAAGAGAAGACTTATACTGAAAACCGAATTTTGAAATATCGTCTCGTCTTTGAGCTACGGGGGCTTTTTGAAAAGTCTGCATTTTGGAGGGGGGTCTATAACTTCGTTATTATTGGAAATATTGATTTAGAGTAAATTGCAATTTTATAGACTTTGTCACGAGGAATTCAACCGCTAAATTATATTTTAACTGTCACTTTTAGTTTTTGAGATATGACATAAAGTTGCATTTTTTCTTATGGAATGGCCTATATTTTAATTGATTTTCGAATTCGTGATTGAATTCTTTTCAAAATGATGTATCATATGTCATAGTTTGATTGAGCGGTTTCGAAGATAATTAAAGTTTTTTATTTTTGTCTAGTGTGCGTTGAATGACGTCATGCGCCATTGACGTGAAAGCCTTGCGGTCAAATCCTCCTTCAATGCTCCTATAGTTTTGTTGTCTTATACTATGCAAATCAAGTTGGCCTTGCGTCTTGTCATTGTTTTCATTTGTTTAAACAATTTGACATTACGCTTTGATATGAAATTATTTTGCACAAAAGCGTTTTAATTTTATTTTGAAATATGTATCATTTTTTTTTACTTATTATAACTAGGCTTTGAGGGCCGTCAGCTGAATTATAATTTTTCCAAACCAGCCTTACTATATTTGTGACTGTGTAAAATAATAAAAATACTGGAGTGCCTTTACCTGCCTCAGCAAATAGTCATAGCGCACTAGAAATAAGTGAAAAAGCTGAATATCTCCTAAACCGCTCAATCAAACTATGACATATGATACATCATCTTGAAAAGAATTTAATGACGAATTCGAAAATTAATTAAAATATAGGCCATTCCATAAGAAAAAATGCAACTTTATGTCATATCTCAAAAACTAAAAGTGACAGTTAAAATATAATTTAGCGGGTGAATTCCTCGTGACAAAGTCTATAAAACTGCAATTTACTCTAAATCAAAATTTCCACTAGTAACGAAGTTATAGACCCCCTTCAAAAATGCAGACTTTTCAAAAAATAGCTCAAAAACGAGACGATATTTCAAAATGCGGTTTTCACTATAAGTCTTCTCTTGAAATTTGAGCCTCGCAATGCGTGGTCAGTTTTTGTCTGTCTCCCCTAGAAGTACCTTAAACCCCCTAAAAGTGCCCAATTTGGGACACCCTGTACATGTACTGGGAAAGGGCGTCTAAAAATGGTTCCTACAAGCGTGCCGGCATGTTGAATTTCAAATGAACCATTGGATAAATAATGACTGCCGCGCTTTCAGCTCCATCTCTTTTCTAAGCTTAAAAACACCCATTAATAGTTATCTTAGGATAAATACCTTTTAATTTGTTTAAAAGCCAGCCAAGTAAACTCAAAATAATATATTTGTCTTCCAAAAGTTTCAAAATCCAAAGAACGTTCTTAAATTTAAATAAAACATAAAAATTTACCAGAACTTTGACAACGTCAAATCACCGCACTGACAAATTGTCAATGTCATTTAAAAGCAGTCCGTTTCAAATTTTATTCAAAGCGTTTGTTTTTTAATCCAAGCCATACGTTTGGGTTCAATTGAATCCAATATGGTGGAACGCTTGTAGCAGTCATTTTCCGTTAATGGATTTAATACGCTTTAGCAGTACAGATATATTTAAGACCTTAAGACGTACGTGGCCGGAACGCTTGTAGGAGTAATTTTTTTCAAACAAGTTTCGTGGCTAATCGGGCAAAAAGGAGTTTTTTTGTTTCCCTTATATTTTTCCGTGGGTAGCCTGAAAGCTAAACCTCACGGGGGTCCAAGATCTAATGGACACCTAATAAGTGTTGACAGTTAACCGTTTCGTCCTTATGGGACTCCTCAGAACACTGCTGGTCGATGTGACAAATCTTGCGAAGTTAATCAGACGGTTTTGTCTCTAATTAAATGTAATTAGTGAGCGAACTATAGCAAGAGGCGCCATCTACCGAGATACGAGAGAAACAAAAAAACCAAAAGCAGGGAAAACACTGCTATACAATATCGATCAATGAAAAGATCGAATGCAAATAAAAGAAAACAACTATAGTCCGTGACCTACGACAGCTCTTTGTCTTTCAGGCCGGATCAACACAGATTGCATTTTTACCCGTCTTCAAGACAGTGAGCGTCAATCAACGGAATTTTTAAGCCAAATAATACTAAAAAACGTGGAATTTCGTACCCGTGAATTTAAAAATCAAACAAGTTTCGTGGCTAATCGGGCAAAAAATAAGGGAAACAAAAAAACTCCTTTTTGCCCGATTAGCCACGAAACTTGTTTGATTTTAAAATTCACGGGTACGAAATTCCACGTTTGTTAGTAATTTTTTTATTTATGGTTTTAATTCTATTCTATTCCAAGATGGATCGAAGAAGGCGAAATAGAATAGATAGAATAAATAAATATATTGATAAATAAATTAAAAGTATGCATCAGTTTTCAAAATATAGGACAAAAATAATAGTATTTTTCTTAGGAAATTTGAAATATTGTCTTTATCTTATAATGACAACATCATGTGCAAACCGAAAGCGATTTTTCTGTTAATGCCTCATAAAAGATAAAAAGTCTGGAGTTGTCATAGTTTGGCTGTGATGTACAGCGTATCCCATTTTAGATGGGATTAAATGCGAAACTCGGTTATTATTAAAGATATTGATTTTCTGATTGCACCTTACCGTGCTCTTTTTTTGAGCCCTTAAAAATGGCGTAATCAGATTTTTGCTATACCCCGTAGTTTCGCTAATTCAGGGAGTTTTTGAAAAAATTGTATTTTTAATAATCCCTTGTATCTCGCTTATTTTGCGAGATACTTTTATTCTGTAAAAACATTTTTATGGCAACTTTTTTAGAAGAAAATAATGACGTTGTCAATTTTTTTAAATATTGTTTAGTTTTTGAGATATGGTATTTATCATAAAAAAATAAATACGAACCTGGATTTTTTTTATTACTATTTTGATTGGTTTCATGCTAGTATTATCATAAAATAATAAAAATTTAAAAATTTTTTGTTTTGAGGTAGAAGAAAATATTTAATATTTTAAAAAAAATAGTCCGAACCTGAATATTTCCAACATAAATATAAACTAAAAATTGCTAGTTAAACAATTTTTAGTTTAACTGTTTTGATACTTAGCATATTAAAATTCTTTTACGTTAATTTACAGATTTATTTGAAACAAAATCTACGAAAAATACAAAAAAAAATTATAAAAAATAACTAATTTTTCTGATTACCATGTGTAAGACATTGTTGGCATTTTCGAGTAATTTTTCTTAACGCATTTTGCATAAAAATATTTCTGCCATTTAAATATTGGGATTTTGTTGCTTGAATGAAGCAGTCAAACATATCACATTTTTTAAAATATGGATATGGTCGATTTCTAGCCAGTTTAAAATAATTGTAAGCCATTCACAAAAATGACAAGTAAAATGACCATGTCAATCCCATGCTTTTGTTTTGTAAATTTCAGGACCTGCTGTTCGGTTATCAAATAATTAGTATGATATTATTTTTCTAGCTTTTAACGTTTTTTACTTTATTTATAAATCTTTTCAAAACAGATAAACTAAAAATCGTTCAACTAGTGTGTCTTACAATTTTTAAATTATAATTATGTTGGAAATTTCCAGGTTCAGACTATAATTTTTTTTTTCACATATTAAATAGTTTTTTTTTTTCCTTAAATCAAAAAAATATTAAAGTTTTATCATTTTAAGGTAATAATAGCATGGAACTAATCAAAGTAGTAATAAAAAAAATCCAGGTCCGTATTTAATTTTTTTATGATAAATACCATATCTCAAAAACTAAACAATATTTTTAAAAATTGACAACGTCATTATTTTGCTCTAAAAAAGTTGCCATAGAAAGGTTTTTACAGAATAAAAATATCTTGCAAAATAAGCGAGATACAAGGAATTAATAAAAATGCAATTTTTTCAAAAACTCCCTGTATTAGCGAAACCACGGGGTATAGCATAAATCTGATTACACCATTTTTAAGGGCTCCAAAAAAGAGCACGGTAAGGTGTAATCAGAAAATCGATATCTATAATAATAACCGAGTTTCTCATTTAATCCCATCGAAAATGGGACACGCTGTACAGAAATGTATTTAAACATATTTTTTAGGCAATTTAGCAGAATATCTGTGAATTTCGAAAACTGCACCAAGGGTCGACCGGAAGTGACAATAGAAGCTATTGACGTCACAGCACAGTATGAGGAAGACCCCAAATTGAAGGAAAAATTGGATAAATATACAAGTAAGTCAGTCATTCTTCACTTCTACTTTCTTCTATCCCAATATTAGTCACCTACCAGATGTAAAATTAAAGAACGAAAAATTATATGCTATATATGGATGATTCTACAAAAATGGTGCTGTGGAGTGGGAATGCATATTTTTCAAACTCAGACTGCAAATGAAGCATAGTTTTAGTTATAAGATTTAAAACGAAATGATTTCTTTATGGAGCATTTGAGTTTAATGTAAAAAAAAAATTGCAAGTTTATAATTGTTTTTATTACAAAGCAAATACCTCATTCCTCTGGTGTAGTCCCAAACCATATTAAAAACTCAAATTTAAAAAAATCTCCTAATAAATAATATTTAACCAAGTCTTAACTATTTATCAAAAAATTGATAAAACTTAAGTTTGCAGTCATATTTTTGAAAATCCGAATTTACATTTTGCCCGGAAAATTTTACAATTTTAAACGTGCTCCATTTTTAATAACACAATATTTGTGAATACCACCGGTTAATTTCTAAAGAAAGAAACGGCCCTGGATATCTAGTTTACTTGTGAGGGTGACAAGTTGTGACAGATAATGTCAACTTTAGTTTGGTTTAAGTTATAGATCTTTTTATTTTCGGCAGAATATTAGTTTTTTTCAGAGAAATCAAAAAGGAACGCTTCAATTATCATTCCTCTGGTAAGCAAATATTCGACTGATATCAACAGTATAATTTTTTTGTTGATTGTTTTAAAATAGAAACTTTGTTTATATAAAACTTAAGTTAAGTAGTCTAAATAGATTTTGATTTAAATTGGAAAACCATTAAAAAACTCATTCCTCTGGTACTCATCCCTCTGGAATTTTTATGCAATAATTCCTAAAATTCGGGAAAATAAATGTTTTTTAGCTTACACCTAATTAGTTACATAAATTAAAAAAAACAAAATTATTTACTGTGCTGTACTGTTATTTAAAGGCAATGAACAAAAATAATATCCATATAGCCCACTTTTGGTAGAATCATCCATATGCTTCAGCCGAAACTCGAACCCGGAACCTTTGGCATTGTACGCCAACGCTAAAGTATTAACATCTGAGATTACGTTTTTTTCTAATCGCAATAGGCGATTGCCAATAATAATTTAAATTCACACTTAATTTTTTTTTTAATTAAAACGATTGCTGGAGTTTGATCCAAGTTACACGCGTGGAACAATTTATGAAAAATAATGAAAAAATGAACAAAATTAAAGTATTTTTTTTCTCACAAATTATCTCAATTCAAATTGTATTTTAACTGTAATTTTTAAGATTAATTAAAGTTCCAAAAATCCTTGAAAAATATTTCAAAACTCAACAGAATATATTATTAATGTGTATGATATCTTTATTTTTATAGGTGTGATAGAATCCAAAATGGATGAAGTGTTGGGTTGTTTTGCGGTTCCTTTGGATGGTCGTTTTACTTCGATTCGAACGGCAGAGTCGAATTTAGGAAACTGGGTAAGCAAAAATTAAATCAAATCTATATTCAAATTTTATAGCTTTAGTTGCAATTTTTTTTAGATGTAGTATTTATACCTAAAATACAAAAAAAAAAACATAATACAATAGTAGCATGCGTACTTTTAGGAGAGATAGAGGAAAACTAACCTCACTTTGTTAGTCTCAAATTTCAAGACAAGATTTTTCGTGATAAAAAAATTTTTTTAATTAAAAAAACATTTAACTGGTAAATTTATTTGTACTAGTTGCAGTTGAGTACAAAATTGATAGGTATACCTATAATGTACGATATATGCTTCAATTTTTAGTTCACTTACGGAATTATACAGTTTTGTATTTTCATGAATTAATTTTGTACCCAACTGCGACTAGTAGTTATATACTGGTAAATTTATTTGTACTAGTTGCAGTTGAGTACAAAATTGATAGGTATACCTATAATGTACGATATATGCTTCAATTTTTAGTTCACTTACGGAATTATACAGTTTTGTATTTTCATGAATTAATTTTGTACCCAACTGCGACTAGTAGTTATAAGTAAATTTAAAATTTTATAAAAAAATTTTTTTTTTACTTTTAGGTTTAATTCTTGTTCAGCCTTATAAAAAGCACTATGCATTTACAATTCATTTAGGTTTACCCAAAAAGTACGTGTAGATTTTCTACGGACGCGAACAGTGTTACCTTTCATTGAGTGAAGGTGGGGGAGGAGAGAGGGAGGAGGGAACTAGTAAAATGGTGTCAAAAAAAATCTTAAAGCGTGTAATTTTTGAAATCGTTCTAAATTTGTGAAAGGTATAGCTACAACTATTACTAATAAGGAGGGTGGGGAGAAGAGAGGGAGAGCAAGGGGGAAACTAGTAAAATGATGTTGGAAAAAAAGTCTTAAAGCGTGTGCAGAAATAATTTTTGAAATCGCTTTATATTTGTGAAAGGTATAGCTACAATTATTACTAATGAGGAGGGAGGGGAGAAGAGAGGGAGGAGGAAACTAGTAAAATGGTGTTAAAAAAAACTTAAAGCGTGTGCCGAAAGAATTTTTGAAATCGCTCTAAATTTGTGAAAGGTATATCTACACTTATTACCAGTGGCGGATCCAGTGGGGGGCCAGAGGGGCCCGAACACCCCCCCTTCCTGACATTAATTTTTTTTTAGTTTCAGGGAGAAAATTCCACTGCATTAGCCGCAATTTTTAACAAAATTTATCCGCAAAATTTTTTTATATTTATTTAGTCGGTTTAGAACGTTTTTTACGTTGTCCGACGCCTATTCTCCACCTCCTTCGATCCTGACAGTCATCTTCTGTCAGATTTTCTTTGACTCATTGATCTTTGGATTCACTGTTGCCATTCTAGTTTAGGACGCCCTCTTTTTCTGCGTCCTATTGGTTGCCATTCTAGGACCTGCTTTGGTAATCTTTCGTCGTTCATCCGTTGTACATGGCCGTACCATATCAGTTGTCTTTTAGTGATGTCATCCGTTATGCTCCCTTCGATTCCCATTCTTTCTTTTATGATCTCATTTCTTATGTGATCTAATCTAGATTTTCTCATTGATCTTCTTATTGCATCCATTTCGACACTTTCCATTTTTGTTTTGTATTTTTCTGTTACGCGACAAGTCTCTATTCCATACAATAGCGTGCTGTTCACCATTGTTTCATATATGTTAAATTTTACATTCTTTTTTATCTCTCTGCTCCATAAAATACTGTTAAGACATCCAATAACCTTTTTTGCTTTTACTATTCTTTTTTCCAGTTCTTTACAGTCTGTTCCTGTCTTATCAAATGTGACACCCAAGTATACATACTTATTGCATAGAGATATTACTTGTCCATTGTCTAGTTCTAACTCACTGGATTCGTTTCCAATACATAAGTACTGTGTCTTGTCCACGTTCACTGTTAATCCCCACTTTTGGTATTCTTCCATTAACTTTCTCATCATATACTCCATGTCCTCTTTATCATTAGCTACAATTACTTGGTCGTCAGCAAACTGTAGTGTGTATATGGTAAATCGGTCGTTAAGTTGTATTCCCATGCCGTGCACTTTCCGTTTCCAGTTTTTTAGAGCTACTGCGATATATATTTTAAAAAGAGTTGGAGAAATACAACATCCCTGTCTTAAGCCTTTTGTTACCAGGAATTCTTTTGAAAGTCGATTTCCAATTTTAATTTTAGATTTTGACCCTTTGTATAGTTCTTTTATCGCTTTTATGTATGTATGATTGATATTAATCTGCTCTAGCACTGTCCATAGTTTTTCTACTGGAACGGTATCATATGCTTTTTGTAGGTCCACAAAGGTAACATAAGTCTCTATATTTCTGGCGCTCCTTTTCTCAATTACTTGTTTAAGACAAAAAACATTATCACTACAAGATCTGCCTGCACGAAACCCACTTTGCTCTTCTTCTTGTTCATGCAAATCCTTCTCTATTAGATCTCTAAGAATCCTACCGTACAATCTACTTAGAGTACTGGTTACTGAAATTCCTCTGTAATTGTTGCAATCCAGCTTGTTTCCTTTTCTATGTATTGAGGATATGAATGCAATTTTCCAATCATCAGGTACTGGATGTCCGTTTATGCATTGATTGATAATATATGTGAGATTTTCGATTAGTTTCTCTGATCCATATTTGAGCATTTCAGCATATATTCCTCCAGGTCCGCTAGCTTTTCCGGATTTAAGCTTTTTAATACTATTTTTTTATCATTTCTTTTTCGATGATTACTTCCTCTCCGTGTACTTCTATGTCTCTCCTCGGAGAGGCTGCCTCATAACTTTTTTTAATTTTTTTGAGCAAAATTACGTAGTAATTCAAAAATTGGCCCCTCCCCCCTCGAAATCCTGGATCGGCCACTGCTTATTACTAATAAGGAGGGTGGGGAGAAGAGAGGGAGAGGAAGGGGGAAACTAGTAAAATGATGTTGGAAAAAAGTGTTCAAGCGTGTGCAGAAAAAGCTATTGAAATCGCTGTATATTTGTGAAAGTTATAGCTATAACTATTACTAATAAGGATGGCGAGGTGGAGAGGCGGGGGGAGGGACTAGTAAAATGGTGTTGGAAACAAAATGTGAAAGCGTATGCAGAAATAATTTTTTAAATCGCTCTATATTTGATAAAACTATGCGAATATGGTTTTTGAATAGGGTGGGGGAATGACAGGAGGTGAGATTGGTGGGATCAGTGGGGCTACAAAGTTACTACAGCAAATTAGAGGACATTTGTAATAGGTAATCAAAGGAATTTCAATAAAATCGCTTGAATTTTAGATAATTTGTATGCCTTAAAGCCTACATCATGTGACAAAATAGCGTCTGAAGACCGCCATGTTAATTCCTGTTTAAAAACATATAGCCTATAGCACCTTCGGCATCAGTAGCAATTCAACGATACCTTTTTTGTCAAAATCGGTTCAGCCGTTTAGCCTTTAGCGTGACACAAACATACTTACTTACATACAACAATCGGAAAACATTACCCTTCCTTTCGCCGTGCTGCAGTTGGGTAAAAAACAAACATAATACAATACTAACATGCGTACAAATTGTGAAAGTCTGGTTTCGATATGTAGATGACACTTTTGTCGTTTGGCCTTATGGTAGAGACAGCCTTAATGAATTTCTCAACCACATTAACAGCATACACCCCAGTATACAATTTACAATGGAAACAGAGAACAACAGAGAATTAGCATTCCTTGACGTACTAGTAACGAGGAAAGAGGGACGACTAGGACATACCGTATACAGAAAACCTACTCACACAGACCGCTACCTAAACAACACATCTAACCACCACCCGTGCCAACGAAAAGGGGTAATAAGAACATTGGTAGAGAGGGCGAAAAGAATCTGCGAACCAGAACATCTAGATAAAGAATTAAACCATCTTAAAAACGCCCTCGTAGCAAATGGATACACTCAAAGCGACATAGATAAATGTATACGACCAAAGCCGAGCACTAGAAGTAACAGTAGCGGTGGACTGAGCAACCGCGAAGTTACTTCAAGAGCCTTTCTGCCCTACATCCCTAGAGTGACAGATAGGATCGGACGTATTCTGGGAAAACACAAAACATAAAAACGATCTTCAAGCCATCTAAGAAGATCGAGAACCACCTCAGATCTGCGAAGGATATAAGGAAACCACTAAGTTCTTCGGGGGTATACCGCATTCCCTATACCTGTGGAAGTGTCTACATCGGAACAACCAAACGGTCCGTAAACACAAGAATCAAAGAACACAAAGCCAACTGTCGCCTCGGACATACGGAAAAATCCGCAGTTACGGACCACACACTAAACAATGAAGACCACCGAATAAAATTCGAAGACACACAAGTTCTCTGCGCCTCCTCTTCATACTATCCAAGACTCTATAGAGAAGCAATCGAAATTCATAAACACCAGCAGAACTTCAACAGATCTGAAGAAACTCTTAAAATTAACAGAACATGGCTACCGGTTCTTAAAAACACTAAACGGCTCGCTTACAATAACAAAACTGAATCAAGGGAATGTGACCAATCACCGACCAGCTCTGATATACGCCCCGCCCACCATAGCGTATATAACCTGCGGCCGCGACAGACTAACCACCAGTCTTCGAGAAGCCGACAAACAGTCAACATCTCCTGAAGATGCCATCCACTCGAGATGGCGAAACGTCGAGAACGAATTTCCAACGACGACGGCCGAACAGCCCGAAAGCACACCCACCACTAGCATGCGTAATTTGAAGGAATAGAGATAGAGGAAAACTAACCTCACTTTGCGAATCTCAAATTTCAAGACAAGATTTTTCGTAAAAACCGCATTTTGATATATCAACTCGTTTTTGCGTATAATGTATTTGGTTATACTTACAGGTTTGTGACGTATGCCTGGCAGCGACAGGTGCCGATCTGGTGATCCTAAACTCGGGCACTCTCCGTTCCGACATGGTTCACCCAGCGGGAGATTTCACCATGCGCGATCTCACCAATATCGTCCCCATGCGGGATCCACTAGTTGTTCTAAAAGTCACTGGTAAGCCTCCAAAAACCTGTTTGTTTATTTGTCACCCACACGGACTTCTTAGCTCAAAATAAATTGGGAGTTTATATCGCTGAAAAACCCAAAAATCATATGTGTTAGCGCACACGCTAAGTTTTCGTAAATTCTCTAATATTCAAAAAACACACATATGTATGCCCGCGCATGGGGGTACACTTCAAGCGCACGCACGCGAGATCAAGTGAGAACAAATTTAATGGCGTAAGAAATCAGATCGCTTTTCTCCAAACTTTCAAATTTTACCAATAAACTTGTCTCCGATTTGTGACATATTTATCAAAAACTGATTGTTCCAAGTGTGGTGGTTGTAGTGGTAGCCAAGAAGAAGATCTGGGGCTTCTGTGGAGACTACAATTTGGCGTTTCTACGGTGAGAACCCCTTATTAATACATTTGTGTGTATCGGCAATATAACCTATGGATAAATTATTAAACACGCGACCAAAATTCATTTAAAATGTGTTGTACAGCGTGTCCCATTTTCGATGGGATTAAATGGGAAACTCGGTTATTATTAAAGATATTGATTTTCTGATTGCACCTTACCGTGCTCTTTTTTTGAGCCCTTAAAAATGGCGTAATCAGATTTTTGCTATACCCCGTAGTTTCGCTAATACGAGGAGTTTTTGAAAAAATTGTATTTTTAATAATTCCTTGTATCTCGCTTATTTTGCGAGTTATTTTTATTCTGTAAAAACCTTTTCATGGCAACTTTTTTACAAGAAAATAATGACGTTGTCAACTTTTTAAAATATTGTTTAGTTTTTGAGATATGGTATTTATCATAAAAAAATTAAATACGGACCTAGATTTTTTTTATTACTATTTTGATTGGTTTCATGCTAGTATTATCATAAAATAATAAAAATTTAAAAATTTTTTGTTTTAAGGTAAAAAAAAATATTTAATATTTAAAAAAAGAATTAGTCCGAACCTGGGATATTTTCAACATAAATATAAATTAAAAATTGCTAGATAAACAATTTTTAGTTTAACTGTTTTAATACTTAGCATATTAAAATGGTTTTACGTTAATTTACAGATTTATTTAAATTAAAGTCTACGAAAAATACAAAAAAAAATAAATTACAAGAAATAACTAATTTTTCTGATTACCATTATGTGTAAGACATTGTTGGCATTTTTGAGTAATTTTTCTTAACGCATTTTGCATAAAAATATTTCTGGCATTTAAATATTGGGATTTTGTTGCTTGAATGAAGCAGTCAAACATATCACATTTTTTAAAATCTGGATATGGTCGATTTCTAGCCAGTTTAAAATAATTGTAAGCCATTCACAAAAATGACAAGTAAAATGACAATGTCAATTCCACGCTTTTGTTTTGTAAATTTCACGACCTGCTGTGCTACCATCAAATAATTAGTATGATATTATTTTTGTAACTTTTTAACGTTTTTTATTTTATTTATAAATCTTTTAATTATCATTTCAAAACAGATAAATTAAAAATCGTTCAACTAGTGTGTCTTGCAATTTTTAATTTATAATTACGTTGGAAATTTCCAGGTTCGGACTATAATTTTTTTTCAAATATTAAATAGTTTTTTTTAACCTTAAATCAAAAAAATATTAAAGTTTTATCATTTAAGGTAATAATAACATGGAACCAATCAAACTAGTAATAAAAAAAATCCAGGTCCGTATTTAATTTTTTTATGATAAATACCATATCTCAAAAACTAAACAATATTAAAAAAAATTGACAACGTCATTATTTTGCTCTAAAAAAGCTGCCATAGAAAGGTTTTTACAGAATAAAAATATCTTGCAAAATAAGCGAAATACAAGGAATTAATTAAAAAGCAATTTTTTCAAAAACTCCCTGTATTAGCGAAACCACGGGGTATAGCAAAAATCTGATTACACCATTTTTAAGGGCTCCAAAAAAGAGCACGGTAAGGTGCAATCAGAAAATCGATATCTTTAATAATAACCGAGTTTCCCATTTAATCCCATCGAAAATGGGACACGCTGTACACTGCTTTCTTCGGCAAGCTTTGTACAGTCCTCTTGCGTTATCGAAATTAACTCTTTTTTTATACGCAGTGTGCTAACAATATGTTTTTTGGATGTTCTTGTCAAACGATTAAACAGAAACATTTAAACCACTGTATATAGGAAACCTACACACACGGGACAGTACCTAAATTTTAAGTCTAATCATTCTGTTGCTACAAAATAAGGAGTTATAAGAAGAAACGTGAAATTTCGTACCCGTGAATTTAAAAATCAAACAAGTTTCATGGCTAATCGGGCAAAAAGGAGTTTTTTGTTTCTCTCATATTTTTCCGTGGGTAGCCCGAAAGCTTAACCTCACGGGGGTCCAAGATCTAATGGACACCTAATAAGTGTTGACAGTTAACTGTTTCGTCCTTATGGGACTCCTCAGAACACTGCTGGTCAATGTGACAAATCTTGCGAAGTTAATTAGACGGTTTTGTCTCTAATTAAATGTAAATAATGAGAAAACTATAGCAAGAAGCGCCATCTACCGAGATACGAGAGAAACAAAAAACAAAAGCAGGTGAAACACTGCTATACAATATCGATCAATGAAAAGATCGAATGCAAATAAAAGAAAACAACTATAGTCCGTGACCTACGACAGCTCTTTGTCTTTTCAGGCCGGATCAACGCAATTTTGCATTTTTATCCATAAGGACGAAACAGTTAACTGTCAACACTTATTAGGTGTCCATTAGATCTTGGACCCCCGTGAGGTTAAGCTTTCGGGCTACCCACGGAAAAATATGAGAGAAACAAAAAGCTCCTTTTTGCCCGATTAGCCATGAAACTTGTTTGATTTTTAAATTCACGGGTACGAAATTTCACGTTTGTTAGTATTATTTGGCTTAAAAATTCCGTTGATTGACGCTCACTGTCTTGATGACGTAGAATAGATGAATACAGGGTGATTTTCACTTGAATGATTCTAACCACATGAAAATAGAAAGTTTCAAAAACCTAACCGAACAAAACCTAATCAAATCTAACCGAACCGAACCAAAGGAAACTGAACCAATAATTTTTTTCAAAAAAAAACTTTCCTGACTTCCTGCCCGGGATCCTAGAGGATGTGAATTCGAACCGAACCAAACCGAACCTAACCAAACCAAACTACAACACGTACTGCTAATTAGGTTAGGTTTGGATAGGTTCGGTTCGATACGGTCCGGTTCGGATTCACATCCTCTAGGATCCCGGGTAGGAAGTCAGGAGAGTTTTTTTTTTGAAAAAAAAATATTGGTTTAGTTTGCTTTGGTTCGGTTCGGTTAGATCTGATTAGGTTTCGTTAGGTTAGGTTTTTGAAACTTTCTATTTTCATGTGGTTAGAGTCATTCAAGTGAAAATCACCCTGTACATCTATTCTAATACATGAGGTAAATAATATTGGTAGATCTACGCATGCGAAGTCAGGGATTGGAAGTGGACTTGGTAGAGCTAGCGTCTTGTGTTTGAGTTATAAGAAGTTTTAAGAGCCGTAAATATTTGTAGTAATAATGAAGAATTAACCTCAGAAATTTATCAACATTAAAAAGGGCTTACAACAGAATGGTTATTCCGAGAAATTAATAAACTCAACGATCTCTAAAATTAAAAACAAACCAAATTTAGAAAATTCTCAAAGTAATAATCCGTTGGGTATTATTAACATTCCATATGTTCAAGGGATTTCAGAAAACATAAGACATAAGTTTTGTAACTAAAATAAAACCAGAAAATCCCTCAAATAATAAGGAATGTATTTATCAAATCCCGTGTGAGTGTGGTAAATCATATGTAGGTGAAACGAAAGGCCCTCTTCAGGTTAAAGTAAATAAACATCTAAAAAGTATCCAATTAGGGGATATTGAAAAATCCGGTTTAACAGATCATGCATGGTCAAATAATCACAGGATTCAGTGATCAGAAGCTAAAGTTTTTAATAAGGATTCGCATTGGCGAAAACGAAAGTTTATTGAAGCTGCGTTTATAATGCAGAATAAAGAAGTTTTCAGTCAACCAAGCACGGACATGCCAAACATATGGAAGCCACTCCTTAAGGAAAACAGGCGTCTTATGATTAAAAAGGGAGCGGACCGTCACACCTGACTGCACACCAAGGATTAAAAGTAGTAGCCTAGAGATTACATTGTTTAGTTTACACTTGAAAGCGGTTAGAGATACTTACTAACCAAAACGTCATGTTTAAAATAAACAAAGACAATAAAATTCCGATATTTTGTCTCAAATATTTATGTTATTGTTTAAATATTAGGTAAAACAATCCTAGAAACACTTGAAAACTCCGTCTCGATGTACCCCAAGTTGGAGGGCCGCTTCCCCCAAGTGGCGGGGGTCAGTTTCGCCTTTGACCCCAGCAAGCCTCCCGGGCAAAGGATCGATCCACAGTTTGTGAGGATAGGCGACGAATACCTCAAATTGGAACAGTATTATAGGTGAGGCATTTTATATTGATTTTTTAATGGAAACAAGGAGGGGGTGTTGTTGGGGTTTGGTTAGTTTTAGAAAGTTCATATGGATGATTCTACCAAAAGTGGGCTATATGGATATCATTTTTGGTCATTGCCTTTAAATAACAGTACAGCACAGTAAATAATTTTGTTTTGTTAAATTTATGTAACTAATTAGGTGTAAGCTAAGAAACATTTATTTTCCCAAATTTTAGGAATTATTGCATAAAAATGCCAGAAGAATGAGTACCAGAGGAATGAGGTTTTTAATGGTTTTCCAATTTAAATCAAAATCTATTTAGACTACTTAACTTAAGTTTTATATAAACAAAGTTCCTATACTTATAATTTTAAAACAATCAACAAAAAAATTATACAATTGATATCAGTCGAATATTTACTTACCAGAGGAATGATAATTGAAGCGTTCCATTTTGATTTCTCCGAAAAAAACTAATTTTCTGCCGAAATAAAAAGATCTATAACTTAAACCAAACTAAAGTTGACATTATCTGTCAAAACTTGTCATTCTCACACGTAAATTAGATATCCAGGGCCGTCTCTTTCTCTAGAAATTAACCGGTGGTATTCACAAATATTGTGTTATTAAAAATGGAGCACGTTTAAAATTGTAAAATTTTCCGGGAAGATGTAAATTCGGATTTTCAAAAATATGACTGCAAACTTAAGTTTTATCAATTTTTTGATAAATAGTTAAGACTTGGTTAAATATTATTTATAAGGATATTTTTTTCAATCTGAGTTTTTAATATTTGGTTTGGGACTACACCAGAGGAATGAGGTATTTGCTTTGTAATAAAAAAAATTATAAACTTGCAATTTTTTTTTATACATTAAACTCAAATGCTCCATAAAGAAAACATTTCGTTTTAATTCTTATAACTAAAACTATGCTTCATTTGCAGTCTGTGTTTGAAAAATATGCATTCCCACTCCACAGCACCATTTTTGTAGAATCATCCATATAATAATTGATTTGAAGAATACACCTCCAAGAAATTATTAAATCTTTGATTATTTTTCAGATTATCTAAAAAACTCTGGTTCTGGTATTTTGAAAGTAATTAGTGTAAATTTGTAGTCCAATTTCTTTTACAGGTTGGCTACAAAAAGTTACCTGCATAGCGGCTGTGATGGATATTCGATGCTGAAAAATGTCGAAGTTTTGGTAAGAATTTTTCTTAGAAACTCATGATCATAACAAAAACATTTCATGTAAAAAAAGCCACGTACGCGAAAATAGCATTCCGTAAAAAGAATTGAGATAAAAGTAAAGCCATGTTCTCCAATACAAATTTCAAAATGAAAGGTTCTTACTAGTTTGAAAATGTTTTTTTAAACTTTGCTATTACAGCCAAACTTCTTTATGTTCAATTTAGCACTATACCTAATCATTTACAGCCGTAATAGGCGTGTGAGAATGTATAGGTATGTCCCATATTTATAAAGCTGTTCCGTCGAAAAACAAACGGTATTTACTATTGATTTTTTATTCCAGAAGCACTTGTTGAAAACTGATTTTTTGTCAACTGACTAAGAATTATAAGAAGAAGGGAACTTCTTATAGTTGTTGGTAATTGTGATTTTGGTTACAGGTACACGAAGGGGAATGTCCAGAACTGGGATTGGCAATCCAAAACCATTTCCAAGCGATCAATATGCGGCTGGGCAAAACAAAGAAGCAGTCGAAACATCGTCAATCACTAGTCACACTGTCCAGAAGGTAAATATGCGAATAGAGAGCTTAAAGAAATACCATGCACTAAATATCCACATTGTTGTAATCACTTTAAGTATTATTCATTAACAAGGAACAAGTCACTATTTATCTGGCGTACACTATAGACGACCGACCATCCAAACGAAGCGCGAGTTTTAAACTAAAGTATAAAATCTTTTTAATAAACCAAATAGGTGTTCAAACCTAGCAAAGCACCTGTGAACTAAATAGATCAAAGATGTTTTAAAAAAACATAATAATGATTCATTTTAAATTAGTAAAGTAGGTTACTAAAAACACTTAGTCGGCACCGGAAATAAAATTATTTATTGCAATTTCGCCGAAAAATTAAATATTAAATAATTTTTAATTGTTGGATCTATTTTCTTTGAGCCAAAACACAAAACAGGTGGCTGCTTTATTGTTTTTTCTCGGAAATAAAAATATTAAAACATAACAAATTAATTGAGCACACTTCTGGATAAATATGTTAAACCTGTCACCAGATTAATATTTATTACCTTGTTATTCAAATTTGCCGAAATAGTTTTGAACATGTGCCTTAAAAAACAACAGATTTTTGGATATAAAAAGACGAGTCGCGATTATTAAAAATCAGTCTTAAACACGCAGTGAAACTATTAACATGAAGAAAAAAAGAAAAGTATCAAAAACGCAGCGAAAGTATTGACATATAAAAGATAAGTATGAAAACCGCAGTTAAAGTGTTAAAATTAAAAAACTCCTAGTAGTGAAGTGATCTACTAAAAAGTTAAAAATCAGTATTTTACGTAACCAGATGCATTTTGTAGAACTGCATAAAAACCTTTAGTAGTAAATATATGAATCATAAAAGAAACCAGACATTTTTGGAGCAATAAAATTGGTGTTGAAAGGTAAAATGGTGCCTTAGATATAAGATAATCAAGTATAAAAGGCAACTTCATAGGGGTATAGTCAACCACGGACACCGGTGTTTCGGAAAAAGGCATTTCCATCCTAAGCGTGGCTTGCCTGACACAAAGTAGAACAAACTGACTACAAGATACAAGGTAAATCAAAAAGAATGAAAAAATAGGTGAAACCTATTTTTCATTCTACGAGTGAACGACAGCGAACGAAGGAAACTTAGTCCATGGCGGGACGAAAACGTCCACCGGTCTATAAGGAAGAAAGACTTTTCGTCACAGTTCAACCAGACCATGCTGTCACCGTCTCCACGGTATCGGTTTGTAACCGAAAACAATGAGTTAATCAAGTATAAAAAGCAACTTCATAGGGGTATAGTCAACCACGAACACCGGTGTTTCGGAAAAAGGCATTTCCATCCTCAGCGTGGCTTGCCTGACACAAAGTAAAACAAACTATTTTTTCATTCTTTTTGATTTACCTTGTATCTTGTAGTCAGTTTGTTCTACTTTGTGTCAGGCAAGCTACGCTGAGGATGGAAATGCCTTTTTCCGAAACACCGGTGTCCGTGGTTGACTATACCCCTATGAAGTTGCCTTTTATACTTGATTAACTCATTGTTTTCGGTTACAAACCGATACCGTGGAGACGGTGACAGCATGGTCTGGTTGAACTGTGACGAAAAGTCTTTCTTCCTTATAGACCGGTGAACGTTTTCGTCCCGCCATGGACTAAGTTTCCTTGGTTCGCTGTCGTTCACTCGTAGAATGAAAAATAGGTTTCACCAATTTTTTAATTCTTTTTGATTTACCTTGTATCTTGTAGTCAGTTTGTTCTACTTTGTGTCAGGCAAGCCACGCTGAGGATGGAAATGCCTTTTTCCGAAACACCGGTGTTTGTGGTTGACTATATCCCTATGAAGTTGCCTTTTATACTTGATTAACTCATTGTTTTCGGTTACAAACCGATACCGTGGAGACGGTGACAGCATGGTCTGGTTGAACTGTGACGAAAAGTCTTTCTTCCTTATAGACCGGTGGACGTTTTCGTCCCGCCATGGACTAAGTTTCCTTGGTTCGCTGTCGTTCACTCGTAGAATGAAAAATAGGTTTCACCAATTTTTTCATTCTTTTTGATTTACCTTGTATCTTGTAGTCAGTTTGTTCTACTTTGTGTCAGGCAAGCCACGCTGAGGATGGAAATGCCTTTTTCCGAAACACCGGTGTCCGTGGTTGACTATACCCCTATGAAGTTGCCTTTTATACTTGATTAACTCATTGTTTTCGGTTACAAACCGATACCGTGGAGACGGTGACAGCATGGTTTGGTTGAACTGTGACGAAAAGTCTTTCTTCCTTATAGACCGGTGGACGTTTTCGTCCCGCCATGGACTAAGTTTCCTTGGTTCGCTGTCGTTCACTCGTAGAATGAAAAATAGGTTTCACCTATTTTTTCATTCTTTTTGATTTACCTTGTATCTGTAGTCAGTTTGTTCTACTTTGTGTCAGGCAAGCCACGCTGAGGATGGAAATGCCTTTTTCCGAAACACCGGTGTCCGTGGTTGACTATACCCCTATGAAGTTGCCTTTTATACTTGATTAACTCATTGTTTTCGGTTACAAACCGATACCGTGGAGACGGTGACAGCATGGTTTGGTTGAACTGTGACGAAAAGTCTTTCTTCCTTATAGACCGGTGGACGTTTTCGTCCCGCCATGGACTAAGTTTCCTTGGTTCGCTGTCGTTCACTCGTAGAATAAAAAATAGGTTTCACCTATTTTTTCATTCTTTTTGATTTACCTTAGATATAAGAAACAGTAACTCTTATGATGGCTCCTGGACATTGATGAGTATAAAAAATATAGGAACTTAAAACCTAGACTCTAATACCAGTGTTTTTGGTGTTTAAAAGGAAATAATATGCCTTTTAAACTTGAATTAAACAATTATGTGCTAGACCCAAATTAAAAACTATATTGTGGTTAGTCTCTAGGAAAAATTGTGTTTAAATGTTTAAAGTTATTATTGAAAATATTCTATCGACATTGCTTTGTTTTTGCGAGTTTTCTACTAAAGTTTTAAACTGAAAATATAGGTATTTGTAACAGAATTTAAAGTGCCTTACCTCAGATAGACAAAAGTTGAAATTCTCGGCTCGACTTAACCAGCCTAAATGCGGGCTTTAGAATACTATAGAAGGGGGTTTCTTTAATTTCAGGCATAGTCTCGTCAAAATGTTAGATGGCAGCACAGAGCTGGACGGTCCGCCGCCGCTACGTCGCGCTAGTACCATAGAACCACCCACGCAAGTACCACATCATCCCAGATTGACAAGAAGGTATGTAGTTTTTTTTGTCAATTTTGGATTTTGTATTAAAAAAATATGGGTTCGGTTTATACATAGATCAAATAATAATTTTTTAATTTTTGTTAAAATTTAAAACGACAGAAGACAATAGTTGATTTTGAATTAAAGTGGCACCGCGTCATCAAAACCGTGGTGTGCGGGAAGGGCGTAGAGGGGTACATACAGTGGCACGCACTTCCTTTAATTTTTTTATTGATATTGATTCCCAACACGATGCACTGCACTAATTAGTCTTTAGCTTACTATTTTACTTGCTTTTTATTTATGTCTTCTAATCTCTTATCTGGTTGTTATGAACATATTGATTTAGCCGGGCTTTGACGTTTTCTGTTCGTTGTTGTTTTGACTGTTTTAATGTCAAACAAATTACGACCGAGCTTTTTACAAAACAAATTACCGTTTTTGCAACTAAATCAATATATATAATTTTGGATTCTCTTTGATGTTTCGGATCATTATTTATTAATTAAATACCTAATTTATATCTCCTTTAAAAGGTATTATAGACATATAAAGCGGCACACTGCATGTACAAAGTGAAACACTAATTTATTAAGGCTTCTTTACTTGGATTTTGCCGCAAAATTTGGTTTACCATAGCTATGACGCGGTGCCACTTATATACATCCTCAACTATAGGTATGAAACTCACGTATTATAGAACATTAACGGATTGGATTTTTCCAAAGTTAAAGTGGCAAATCAAAAATGGCTGTTTCATTACTCTTTCAGTTTGACATTTCCGTTCTCTGGTTTAGAAATGTCAAGTGCTTGGTTTTGTTTATTAATTATTTTTACGTGTTTTTGCTAGTTTTTTTTAATTAAATTTGAAATAAAAAATAACTGTCAAAATCTGTTCAAAGTATGTTAAGTTTGGTTGAACTGTCTAACGGGTTGCATACACGTGACCTTCTACAGCTGTTTCTATTTCTGCTAGGGCACTACAAACCACGATGGATAGAATAGACCGGTGTTTTATATATATATATATATATATATATATATATATATATGTCGAATTTTTCACGTCACTGGTGGTCCAGCTGCTTTTTGTAAACAAAAGTTAGATATGATATGAACAACGGAACAACTTATATTTTTCAAATTTTTTGAAAACTAAGGCAAATTTCCTACTGTTTTCTAGTACATTCTTATAAAATATAATTTTCTAGACGTATTGTCGTTATTTTTTTTAGCCCGCTGTACATAAAACTTAAAATACAAGTCAAACTGAATGTGATCGTTTAGTATCAAAGGTGAACCGAGGACTTGGGAAGTAAACAAAGATGTAGGTCATCGGATGATTTTTGAAGCTGAAACGAACACCTTATTTTCTTCTAATTTTAATTTTTGTGTAAAGGAAAATGAAGCGGCTAAAAAAATAACGACTGGTATGTCTCAAAAATAATATTTTATAGGAATATATTAAAAAACAGTAGGAAAATTGCCTTAAAATTTATAAGACTGACTATTCGTACAAAAAAATCATTTGTGTTTAGTCTCTCTCTACATTTATGTGGATTTGCTGCATTATATGTGTTTTCCTAACACCACATATGAAAATGATGGATTTCTCACGATTTGAATCCTCAGAAAACGTTAAATTTCACCCGTGTGCAGTAATTTTTCCGCATATGTGTGGAAAAATACTTTTCCATACATGTATGGAAAAGTGTACGATGACAGACATTTTTCCGCACATGTGGTGTAAATTACTTTTCCATACAAGCGCGGAAAAGCAGTTTCATATGCTTTGCGCAAAATTAAATACCAATTTTTACAAAAATTAGTATAGTTCCACAGTGTTCGTAGGAAAAATAGCGTACACAACTCGATAGAAACTAACTATCTTACACTCGCGTGTTGTTTTACTCAGCTAGCGGCTCGTTCACAACATTCACGCTCGTGTGATATTTGTGACTTTCTTCTCTTGTTACGTAATATGCTATTTCTTTTAGGGCTTCTCTGGACGACCTCGAACAGGAGTCCTGTCAGCTGATACCAAAAATCGACCATAGGATAATTATCATTACAAGCGAGGAGGTAAAGAATAAAATCAAAGAAAAGCCACTTGTTTTTGGATAGATTTTTGTTTTTTTTTTTTCGTTTTGTTACGATACTCTTATACCAAATTCCTTAGAGCATAAACACAGGGCATACCCATGCATTCCTACACGCGATACTTAAAGCCAAGCTCCTTTTAATTCTTAAAACCCGATTCCCATCTACGACTATCTCGTGCGTGCCCGCGCACGCGTCACATGACTGTCATAACATTTCATATTGAGATCATGTGACGCGTGAGCGGGCACCCACGGGAAAGTCGTAGGTGGGAACCGGATGCAGGGCTATCAAAACGGACGGGCCACGATCCTCCACTTTGTTGACGTCACATCTGGGGCTGATTTTTTTTTGATGGCCACGTTACGACACAGCTGATTGTCATTAAAATATTGAAGTTGGAATGACGGTTTATGAATATTTGATTTTTTATAATTAAAGCCGGTTTTGAGATTGTTTTTACTATATTCTTTTAGAACAATTTTTTTTAAATCTATAGTAATGCTTAATTTTTCAGAGCCGCTTTATTAGCTCACACAAAAATTAAGTTTAAAGCAGAAGCGAATGTGACAATCACAGATGACAAAGTCAAATACATGTCAAATATAACAGTTGGCATGTGGTAAATGGCGGGAAATTTGAATTCAAAAAAAGAATGCTAAATCTTGAAGATTTTAACCTTTTAATCATGTTGATTCCTTACAAAACTTTGGTGAAATATCGGAATGGTGTCTGAGAACATTTTACTGAAATTTCGCGGAAATCTGTAGTGCCATTTTGAAAATACCATAAAAAAATGTCTGACCTCCCATAAGATCCAATGTAAAATTCAGCCCTCGGAGAACAGCTGATTTTTTCAGGGTCGTGGCCTCTATTTTTGTGTTGGCCTTGCCGGGTGCAATGTTCGATTTTCGGTAATGTTCGATTTTCGGGTGCACAGAATTTCGAAGTGCGCATGTGACGGTTTTAGTGGTTTTGGAACATACTCCGTTACGTCACTATATTATTTGACAATTTAAGGTTATGTCTATTATTATTTTTTCTCAAAAAACTGGTTGATCGGGTGAAAATTTATCAAATTGCTGAATAAATTTGTAGTTTTTCTAAAATTAATTGTGCAGATTAATTATGGGCACCATAAAGTGTGTTTAATGGCATCTATATACACCGCAAAATGTAAATAAACAACAATTATGGCATCCACCCACACAGCAGCTGTGCCTACGTGCCAAATCACACGCATGCGCACTTAAAAATTCGCGTCCGCGAATTTAAATTTGCCATTGTTTCCAAAACGAGCTATGATTGCTTTACTTTTCGTTTTTTTTTGCCAGTATTTATGCTCTAAGGTATTTCCGATAAACTAATACACGGTATGTCAGCATGGTAAAAGAAAAATTAAAGTGCCTCATTTTGGGACTTTTCTGAACTCATGCGGGGCCCCGTTTTTAACAATGTTTCAAGTCATTACTTTAAAACTAGTCATTCGATTTAGACTAAATTTTAAACAATTGTAGACCGAAGTGTTTGCTAGGTAACCGTTCAAGCAGTTTTTAATATAAGTCTTTAGTTTTTGAGTTTTAAGGATTTTTTGAAAAATTTGTAAAATTGTTAATTTTTATTAGATATCGCGTTTGGACTACAATAATTGTTAAAAATTTGGTGTAACTTGACCAGTTTGAAGTTAACGACGTGAAACATTTTTCTGATCTTTCTCACGCGTACATTTGTGCTATGTTGTCATCTAAATGACGTCATAGACTGCTTCTGTGGTTAGTGTGTGTAAGAGAGAAGTAAAAGAGACACAAATATATTTTGGACGGTGTCTTGAAATATTTTTCGCTGTTTTAGACCCGTATTTGGCTGGTAGTGGGAAAGTAGGGGAATACATCGTGATCTCTCGTTTTCACGAAGTTTTTCGTCATTCCGTCGTGTGCAGCGGAACAGGTGAGAAGTGGGTATTTGATTTCACGCAAATTCTAGTTCAAGATATGAAATTTTCTTCCTCTACTGTACCGGGGCGCACAGAGGATAGGTATTGGCTGTGGGTCTGGCTCGTGTACTTCTATCCTTTTTCCATAAATACTACATATTTTATACATATGCAGTACATCATCTCACATACAGTAATAATTTCCCATAATCCTTATCCTGGATGCGCGCTGGCATACCGAGTCTTAAAGTATCGTGCGTTTTGTTTTGTGTTTTTTTTTTCGTTTCTTTTTTAATTTTTAGCTATTTTTTAAGTTTTTTTTTTAGTGAGATATATTAAAATGAATCTACCTACCTCAAGTTTTTTCATTTTTGTCTATTTATTTATAAAAATAGGTAGCGTAAATAAGTAGTCAAAACACTAATATTGTGATAATTCAGAAATTTCTGACAAAAAAATACTCTAAATAATATATATTTGTTTTTTTTTATATAAGAATGCATTAAATGTTTTCTTGATTTTATTTTCTAATAAATTTTGTTTTTTTTAGTTGCTTTTGTTTTTTTTTGCTGCTTGTAGTCCACTTACTACTTTTATTTTTCTTTTAAAAAAATTTGCAGGCTTTGATAGAACACACATTTTTTTGTATTTTTTTTAAAATACTGTGTTTTTTAGTTGTTTTTGTTTTTTTATTTGTTTATTTTTTGTTATTTGTAGTGTGCTTATTGTTTATATTTTTTGTTTAATTAAAAAAGGCAAGTATTGATAAAAAGTGGGCTTTTTCGTTTTGTACTAAAAACTTTACTTTTTTTTAGAAACGCCAGGAGTTGATTTTGGACCGTCAACGATGCGAACAAGATTCGATCATTGAAGAAGTGGATGAGTCTTCAAACTAGTTAGTTGAACTAGTTCAAAGTAGTTATTTTAACAATAACTAGTTTAAACTAGTTATGTTAATAATATCTAGTTTTAACTAGTTATTTTAACAATAACTAGAACTAGTTATTTTAGCAATAACTAGGACAAAGTAGTTCAAACTAGTTAAAATAACTAGTTTAAACTAGTATTTATTTAAACAAAAATCCAAAAAAATTTGTTTATGACTCAATCATTCAAGAAGTGTGTGTGTTCAAACTAGTTATTTAAACTAGTTAAAACTAGCTATTTTAATGTAAACTAGTCTAAACTAGTTATTTTAGCAATAACTAGTACAAATCATGTTTAAATTAGTTAAAATAACTAATTCACACTAGAATTTATATTAACAAAAAACCGACAAAAATTTGATCTATATCATAGATTTTTAAGAAATCTATGATCTTCCTGTACTTATGTATTATCTTTCCAGATTTTTTGATTTCAAAGTATTAGGTTGCCCAATTTAACTAGTTTAAACTAGTTATTTAATCGATAAATAGTTAAATAACTAGTCGAAACTAGTATTTATTTTTTTTAAAATTCACAAAAATTTAATCTACAAAATCTTTAAAAAGTCTATGATCTACTTATACTTTATTAGGTATTTATCTTCTTTCTAGTCCCCATATGTCAAATTTTCTTACAAAAAAACCGATCATCGAAATTGGTTTCAAAGCAGTAGTTATAAAACCATTGGTTCGAAAACTAATAGTTCGAAGTTCAAAAGGTAGTTAGTTTCAAAACTAATAATTCAAAAGTTAATTGAAAAACTGAACAAAAAAACAATATTTTTTAAAATAACGAAATGTTGTTAGCTCCCGCTAAATTTCGCGGTTGTTTTTAACTTTTTAAAACCACACAATTGGATGAAGGACAGAGTGCATTTCGCGCATTTGGACATGCGCACCAACAGCCAGGAGATCCTTTGTCAATCGCCTCGAGAAATGGCGTGTTAATTTCGTTCTCCAACTATTTCAAATTTCTACACCTGAAAGTGCTCGATTTTGGTGTACTGAAGCATAGAAAAGAAACTTCAGCCCTTCAGCTACGTGGTGACATCATTAGATCCAGAGAGGGGCCTCTTGGAAGTGGATAAATTGGCTGCAAACTGGTGAGTGCCTTTGTTTCTGATTGCCGTTGTGTGGTACCAACAATTAACCTATGGACGTTTGATTATTTCGTGATTTCGTATCAATATATTTATGTTTGTTCGCGCTTCATTTAATTAAAATATTTACAGTCCATTGCAGTTATCGTTTTTCTAACCGCGGGCTAACAAATGTTTTTTTGGTTCTATAAAATATGTAAAAAAATCCGAAAAACTAAAAAAGATCTGAATTTCCAAACGCTTTTGTTATAAATGTTGTAAGTAGGAATATATTTATTAATTTTTAAAGCTTTTTAACGAAATACAGAACTGCCTCATGTCATAACACCAATCGAAATAATAAACTTTAAAAAAATATCCGACTACTTGGTTTTTTTCCTATCGTCAATGTAGTCGGTTACAAGTTAAATAACACATAGTTTTCCAGGTCGCCATTTTTTTTTATCGAAAACCTTTTTATCGAAGACATTTTCATCAAAAACGTTTTTTAAAAAACTTTTTCATCGAATGATATTTTTTATCAAAAACTTTTTTATAGAATGACATTTTTATCAAAAACATTTTCATCGAATGATATTTTGATCGAAAACATTTTTTTCGAAAGTTATTTTGATCGAAACTAATTTTAACGAAACCACTTTTATCAAAAAATGATATTTTTATCGAAAACTTGCCTGACCAAATCAGCATAGTTTTTTTATACTATCCTAACCAGGTCAGGCTAGCATACTAACCCAACCAGGTTATGGCGCAATAGTTTGGTTCGAGAAGGGACAAACTAACCAGCTTACAACGACAAGTCAGTCCTGCATTGGCGTAGCTAGCCTTGCGTTTCAGGGGGGGCCGTGGCCCCGGTCTATCTTGAACAAAAAGCAAACATAGGTTTTAAAGAGTCGTGCAAAGTGTGCAATGAATTTAAAAAAAAATACGCGCATTAAATGTTCTAATATTTTAATATAACAAATTTAATAATACATTTACCAACTTATTTATATGTATACACAGGAAGTATGTAATTCAGCAATTCTACAAAGAAAGTTTTCTACGTCGCTGACTGAAAGCGTCTACCACACTGTCTAAGTCGACCTCAACATCTTTTTCTATGAATAACAATGACAAACCTGAGTGTCTCTCTTGAGTCATAGTTGTTCTAAGCCACTTAAAAACTCTCCTCCTGGCAGAGAAAGACCTCTCGCAAGTTGCACTTGAAATTGGAAGAATACTCGCAACTTTAAAAAGTTGGTAGAGGTTTGGATAGTTGTTTTCTGCTATATGTTGTTTGGTAGAATCATGACCAACAGTTTGATTTAACCGAAAAATACAATTCTTTAAAACGGTCATTTCTGCTCTTAGAGTAGAAGTATTAATATTAAAAATTTCCCGGTATTGCTCGACGAATTTATTCCATTTAACAACGTGGGAAAACTTAATATGAAAATGGTCATGAAATTGTCACCAAAATCGGAAAATTTTCATAAGAAACTATTCATAAGACACTAAACGCTAACCTCAAAAAAACTAAAAAAATTATTATATTTATTTTAGAAAAACAGTTTAAAAAGGTCTTTTATAACCTTACGACATCTACAACCCGATTTCGGAAACAGAGGGGCAAAGGTCGCTGTCTTTATTAAATGCGAAATTTAACTTACACTTCTATAATATTTTACAAGATGTCGCCAATATGTATGAAATATTCAATATGCATAATTAGGTTTAAATTTAAAAAATATTTTCGGGAAATTGCATAAGTGTAGAAAAGTTACCGATAATTTAAAGAGAAAAACCCTAATTCCGCAAGACAAGGGCTTTTTCCTGAAATGTAAACATTATCTGAATGATTTTAAATTTTAATGCACCTATTTTATTTGAATATTTCCCGAATAATAATAGAAAAGTATGTATTTTCAGCGTCATGTTCTTTTACTAGTAGTCGGTAGGGGAGGCCTAAAATATCTTAGGGGGGCCTGAGGGACTTCAGGGGGGCCAGGTTTCCCCTCTAGCTACGCCAATGCAGTCCTGCCATATGTGGTACAATGAGCTTTAGCCCATCGACTGCGCTTGAATGCTTACCGCAGCCCACGAGAAAGACCGGCCCGGGCGCGGAAATATCACGTGACCGTAGGAGTCCCACAAAAAAACGCCTCACGGCCCGCTGTCATTATAAAACATGTGTGTGTTCAGTTTTGGTGTTTGTTTACGTCGATTTTTTTTTAATTCGGGCACGAATTTTATGTGAGTTTTATCAAAGTTATTAAAATAACGCAGCCCACGAAAAAGACTGTAGTGGGCTGTGTTAAAATAATTAATGGCTAATGAGTAAATTATAAAGAAAATACCTATAAGATAAACAATGCCGCGAACGTGTTGTGTTCCTTGTCGGTCCAACTATAAAACTGAAACCTAATATGTTGCAAACGGGAAAGAAGTGGTAAAAGATAAGATCTTGGATAAGATTGATCAAGTAATAGACATCCTTAGTGACATTTACGATAGTGAGAGTGAAAAATGTGTTCAGTTGTCATTTCTTATTGAACAATTAGGTCTCTTGAAAAGGTAACCTGAGAATCGAAGATATGGTGGATACATTTTAATGTTGGCTTCATCTTTGTTTATCCAGTTATCCAGTGCATACACGTCAATTTACAATTCTAAGGTAATATGTCTTCCACACCCTCGCAATATTAAAAAACTGATTTGTAAAATATTGTTAACAGATAGTAATCTCTCTGGTAGTGTGAAATATTTAAAAAGTAGGATACAGCTTTTAAAAGAACATGAGTTGGTAGTTAACTTACACTTTATTGAAATAGACATTAAACTTTGTGCTGGGTAATTTTTCAAAAAGTTATTGACGACCACTACATTTAGTTCATTGAATGGGAAAACCATCTCACTTATTCACAAAATTACTTGTTTCTTTTTAATAAATTATTGTGAAATGTTTTATATTGAAAATTTTTCTTCAGATAACTCTAGCGAGTGTTTTTGTGGAGAAAAACTATTGTCAAAGCTTGAAAAAATTAGTTTAAGGGCATGTAAAGTTTTTTAAAATAATTTTATTAAAAAGCACAATGATTTAGTGTCCAATTTTGAAAGACTAGTATAGATTTGAAGTAACTAACGATATTATGTACCTAATATATGTACCTGAAGATATTAGAGTGCAAATTTTGTATAATTTTTTATTTTATAGATTCAGTTCTTTTATTCATAATAAACACATATATCAGCAAAATATTTTTTTCAATTTTTGCCTATAAAAGAACAAAAATTTTTTGTTAATTTATTTAAATTGTGTAAAAACATATAATATATTAAGCAATACAATAAGAATCCTGGGACTCCTAAGATCACGTGACCGCCGACTTGCTTATAACGCGCCATGGCCGGCTGCGATGCTTACTAAACTTACCTCCGCTTCACATTTTCTTCAAGGCGGAGGCACAAAGAGCAACATACAGAATAAGAGCCAACCACCAGGATGGCAGGGCAAACAAAGTGATATCAACAGCCCTAATAAAAGAACAAGAGTTGAATGCAACTGTAGGAATGATATCCGACCTCATGCCCAATACGGTGTACAGCAGAAAGCAATACAACATTATCCTCCCTGGAAGAAGGACTGGACCATGAATGAACCAACAGGACAATAAAAATCTTATCCGACAGTCAAGCAGCCTTAAGAGCGCTTGATTCCTATACGGTCTTATCGAGACCTTGTAGAAACAGAGCCAGGAACATTATTGGACTTACCAGACAGGAGATACGTATAGTGACTGATCTTTTTACGGGTCACTGTCGACTGAGAGTACCCATGCACAGATTGGGACTAACAGAAGAAACTGAATGTAGACTCTGTGTGGAGGATGACGAAACAGTCAGACATGTACTGTGCGAATGTCCGGCTATTGCACGTTTACGTCAGAATACTTTCGGTTCACCTCAGATCGACTCAGAAGATCTGAACAGTGTCTCACCTAAACTGATAGCAAACCTCTTTAGAGGATTAGGCATACAGTGGTGAGAAACCACTCAAAAGTGAGGCACAATACATCCATTAGTGGTCGCAGTGGAAGGACTGCAAGGCCCACTCACATATGAATCATCATCATCATCAACCAAGGCCAACACAAAAATAGAGGCCACGACCCTGAAAAAATCAGCTGTTCTCCCGGGGCTGAATTTTACATTGGGTCTTATGGACGGTCAGACGTTTTTTTATGATATTTTCAAAATGGCACTACAGATTTCCGCAAAATTTCAGTGAAATATTCTCAGACACCATCCCGATATTCCACCAAAGGTTTGTAAGGAAGCAACATGATTAAAAGGTTAAAATCTTCAAGATTTAGCATTCCTTATTTTGAATTCAAATTACCCGCCATGTACCACATGCCAACTGTTATATTTGACATGTATTTGACTTTGTCATATGTGATTGTCACATTCGCTTCTGCTTTAAACTTAATTTTTGTGTGAGCTAATGAAGCGGCTATGAAAAATTAGGGCTTACTATACATTTAAAAAAAATTGTTCTGCCAGAATAAAGTAAAAACAATCTCAAAAACGGCTTTATTTAAAAAGAAATCAAATATCCATGAACCGTCATTCCAACTTCAATATTTAAAAGACAATCAGCTGTGTCGTAACGTGACCATCAAAAAAAAAATCAGCCCCGGATGTGACGTCAACAAAGTGGAGGATCGTGGCCCGTCAATTTTGATAGCCCTGCATCAACCTAACCAGGTCATCTATTATCTAGCCTCGGCTGGCCAGGAAAAGTCGACTTGATTGTTTTTTTCGATATTCGTACATTATTTTTGATAAAAATGTAGTTCGATAAAAATGCCATTCGATGAAAAAGTTTTCGATAAAAATATAATTTGATAAAAAAAAAGTTTTCGATCAAAATGTCACTCTCAATTGAAAAATGCATAGAAAAACTTCAGGATGCAGTCACCGAAGTTCACAGTTGGACCACAAAGTGGCGAATAAAATTAAATGAAACCAAATCAATTCATGTTGATTTTACAAATAAAAATATAAATCACATACAAATAATAATTAACAACATTCCCGTACCATATTCAAATCAGGCAAAATATCTCGGTATAACACTTGATGCCAAATTGCGCTGGAAAGCACATGTTAAGAAAAAAAGAAGAACTTGAGATAAGGTATAGAAAAATGAACTGGCTAATTGGAAGGAAGTCCAATTTAACAATTCATAATAAGTTATTGCTTTATAGACAAATACTGAAACCAGTATGGACATATGGTAATCAACTATGGGGTTGTGCTAAAGAGAGTAACGTTCTAGTTTTAAAGAGATTTCAAAATAAAGTATTAAGAAACATTGTAAATGCACCTTGGTACGTTCGAAATAGTGACCTTCATCGAGATCTAAAAATCGAAATTGTAGCAGAGACTATAAAAAACTACGCAAAAAGCCATGAAGATAGACTTCATCGGCATGTGAATGTGGAAGCAATTCAGCTTCTAGACAATACTATGCTAGTTCGAAGACTAAAAAGAGTGAAGCCGTTTGAGCTAGTAAACTAAGTGAATTATATAAAACAAAATAATGCTACAAACACAACACAATTGTGAGTTACAGACTAAACAAAGCGGGGAGAACTGTTGAGTGAACCCTAAGTTTAAATCTGACTTTTCTAGTAAATTAAGTTAAAACAAAATTGCTAATTAGTCTTACGGACTAGATTGTAATACAATAAACACAAAAAAAAATAAAATGTCACTCGATGAAAGTGTTTTCGATAAAAAAATCGCGACCAAGTTTATCAATAGAGAACATTCCACAACGAACATAAAACAAAAATATCAAATTAAAATTTTTAGTTATTTTTTTTCCGTATTGATAAAGCACAAATATGCGTCAATTAATTTAGTAAAAAACTATTTTGAAAAAATAGAAAAATGCACGATATTTTTGAGAAAAACAAATTTAACAGTTGATATCTATGTTTAATATTGTAAAATAGAAAAATTAGCAAAAAGTATTAAACTTTTTTACATGGACGCACCCAGGGGGGGCCTTGGGGCCAGGCCCCAAACAAGCCCAAGATTTTTGTACATATTTTCCACATATTTCATGAATAAAAATATGAAATAGTATAAAATACGATATCATAAGGTCTCCCCCCCCCCCAAGAGGTCTCGGCCTCCCCCAAGACATTCCTGGGTGCGCCACTGTTTTTTATACAGCTAGGCTTCTAAAAAACTAATCATGAAAGGAATTGTGGTTTTACCTCATTTGCTGTAGGAAATAAATGTTAGGAACAAAATATATGTTATATTTATAATAATTCTTTATTTTAATATTAACAAGTTACCATGAAAAACAAATTATTTATCGTTCAAAAACTTGGGTTTTGTTAATTATTAAGTTTCTGCTGTGTAGAATATTATAGTGACATTTCCGTTGTAATTTTTAATTATTTAGTTATTAATTTAAAACCCCTTTATTCTTACAATAATGTATGAGTTAAACATTCTCTTAATTATAACATGTCCCAACTAACATTTATAGTAGCGGCTACATGTTCTAAAGGCTTTGCTACTTTCTTATAGTAGAAATGTGGTGATCCCAACCAAAATTTGTTACTTTTTAGTTCTAACTACTATTTAGTATCAGGAAATAGTAGATGTTTCGTAAAAACGACCCTCTAAACTACTTCATAGGATTGTTTCTTGATAGTCGATTCTGATAGTCTTCTCTACCACAATAGGACGTTGCTAAAGTTTTACTTTCTTTTTAGTCGTTATTTCGTAGTCGCCCTGACTTTTATATCCTACTAATTACCACTAGAAAGTTAAGCTTCATTGGAGTCCCAAACAAGTGTATCCGACAACTACATTATAACTTTAATTTTTACCACAAAAGTTTGTGTCATCATCGTAACATCTGATGTAACAATGTAGACAAAATAACTTTTTGGATCAACTTTAAAGCCGCAACTACTTTCAAGTAACCTTTTCGACTATCAGGGAATATAGTTTGGGACGCCATGTTTTTATGTAAGAAAGAAAATTTAATATTTTTGTTGTCGTTGTATGAGCTCATATTAAAGAGCCATACTATTTTATAAACAAATTAGTTGAAGCTTACCAAAAATGCTCTTCTTAAGCACCATTTGTTGGAGTTAACTGTCGATTATGAAAACATAACCTCCAAAATCACAACACAAAAATTCCATCAGCTACCAGAAAACGGCTCAATTTTACAGGCGCACCGGTTTTTTGCAATATATATAATGCATGTTATACAAAAAACTTTGCGTCGCACTCGAATTTTGATCCTCTGCTCGTAAATTCTCACACTTTTGGATAACATAGTTCATATTATAACCATAACCAAACAAAAAAACTAAGCGAGTTACTGTTGTGTCCACCATATTGTGTAACAATTCTACCAAAAAGAAACGATTATATTATTTGCAACTACATCGCAACTTTTATGCCATTACGGAAAAAAAACAGCCTCTACGACGTAGTAGATACCTGGCTACGACGTAGTAGTGTAGTTGTTACTACAGTGACTTTAAACACTTGGCCAAGTAGTTATAACCAGAAATTGGTTCCCCACTTAGGGAATTATAACGTCGCTGTATGGTATACTGAGACGTAGCGGGAGTACGTTGCGGTTACTTTTAAGAAATTCTTTCTAGTTGGCGTTTCGTCGTTACAACTTTAAATGTTTGTTGGGGTATTGTTAGTTAACCAGTGGCGGCTCGTGAAGTATAAGAATGGGTGTGCGCTATAATAAGTGAGTCGAAATAAATTTAAAATAAATAAAGTTAAAAAAATTTGCATATTTATTTGTAGCCAAATAAAAGAACTTATGGTGCCCACTAGGTAATAAGATTGTCAAAGTAAAAAAAAAGCAGGTCTCCAATAAATAAAAATATGCCTACACAAAAAAAATTACCTACAGTATACATACATATTAGTTTTTAGCCAACGATGGATAACATTAATTCAATGTACAAAACCGTTTTATCGTAGCTTTTGATTCAAATACCATTTCATATTGTAATGTTCGTATACGTTGATTCAATGGATAACATTGGTCATCGGCTGAAAATTAATGTTAAATTGATATTACGCACCTTTTTGTCAGTCCTGCTTTTTGTTTAGTTTCCTAGTCCTTAAATAATAATAATAACGAGTTTGTAACATCACATCCACAATCCAGTTGTTTTTTGGTAAATATCTTTTAAAATTCCTACCTTTTCTTTTGGAGCAACTTTGCGATAATTCTAGTTCTGGAGTTTGCCTTCCTAATCTTTTAATTTCAATTTTTTGATTTAAATTAAAGGAGGAAAAGCTTCCTATAATGTTTTGTAAAGAATTAAGTCTTGAATTACTTCCAGGATTACCCGAACCCGAACTTATAACTGCCTCAGACATATTCGACACTTGTAGATAATAATTAACCCAAAACTTACAAACAAGAAGCCGAAAACAGCATAAAATTCACTTAAAAACTGCGTAAATAAATTTTAATTACGCCCAATACACGCATACTAACGATAATATAAACAGTAATCAGCTGAGAACTATAAAAAAACGATGCAAGTGTGTATTGATTTAGGGCACCAGCCCGCCCTTTTCTCGGCCGATATCCCGAGCATTTCCGATCCAATAAGGCGCTGACTGTGACGTGGCACGGCACCCCGACACAAAATATGATTCCGGAACGTACCACCAACTAATCTAATCGTGTCATTGACTGAACTTACACATTATTATCCGATTATTTACCATCTCTTTTTAAACTAATGTATTAGTAAGGGCACTTAATAATATTAAACACACATGAGTTTAATAACTAAACATTGGTCGTTTTATTTACTAAACTCATCCAGCTACTTACTCTCTCTTTTTAACTCAAAGTAGTGGGACGGGCGCATCCAGTCTAAAACAGTTGTGCCATTTTGACAATCAACGTCAATGAATTTTCTAATGCACACAGTGGGCTCGCGGATCTAATTTTTGACCAAAAAGCGTTAAATTAAAAACATACTGAAACTTCTAAACCTCTTTACTAAAAAGAGTAGATAGTGCAGCAGGCCTTGAAAAAACAATGACTTAATTGACGTAACTTTCAGTTATTTTTTAGAAGTGTCATTTTTCCTTTTAAATGAACGCGTTAAAGTACCATATTTGCATGGCGGTTTGATCCAGATGTTAAGCCATTTTACGACAATATTTTATGTTGTATAAAATTGACATAAAATAAATCTTGTAAAAAGAGGTAGGGGAAATGGGGGCAAAATGGGGTACGCAGCTAAAACGGGATATCGCAGTTTTAAGCATATTGCGCAAAAATAAAACCGCTTAATATCAGATGTTATATCCTTATGACTGGTTCAATTCTCTGCAATATGATTGGTGCCGGTCGGCTGAGCTTCAGTTAGTTTTTGCTCAACAGTTGATGTTGTAGAAATAGCTTGCGCATTTTGTCACGGTAATACCTAGTAACCTACAACCCATTTTGCCCAAAAAATATTTTTTTTTTTTTGATAACAACATCACTGAAACTCGTATTTTATGTTCTCTTTGCAAAAAATTGACGTAAAATTCGTGTAGGAAAGTCGACAGCGATGACTTGGTCGCTGTAATTCTTTATAAATTCTGTAATTACTAAATTTTATGATTATAAATGTATTTACAATATATTACAACTTTTTATTTTTTAAATAAGTATTTTTAACTTGTTTAGTATTTTAATAAATAAGACTGGTCTTACCAAAATATTGATTCTAAATTTTCGCCACATAGGCACCCTATTTTACCAAAAGCAACTTTTTACAAAAATAAAAGTATGATGGAGTTCTAAATCCTTTAAACTAAAAACTAGAACATAAAGATAACGTATCTAGCCAACTTAATTCCAAATGACGAACGCAATGGTGACCATTTAATAGGAGAAATAAGCCTATAAAATTAAGTATCCCATTTTGCCCCCCTTTCCCCTAATTAGACTTTCTACCCGTACATTTTGAGTCCAATTTTAATGTATAGACAGGTCAGACAATGGTTTTTGCGTGGCATTTCTGAAATTCTATAAAAATATAAATTTCTTATAAATGTTGAACAAAAATTTTGCTTTCTTCATCAACCATGTTTTAAAAAAATTTATTTTTATAAAGAATATACATATTTTTCAAAAATTGTACTGTAAAATCTGCTGCTAGAAAAAATTTTGTTTATTATTTTTAAAACACTTTAGGCTAAATTAAACAAACAAACATGAAAAAATATATATTAATAAAAAATATAAAGAATGTATAAAAATACTAACTATATACTAATTTCAAACAAATAAAAAGATGGTCACTCCATAATAAAAACCAACTGCAATATCTCAAAAACCAAAAATTACAGATGAAATTAACTTTTACAGGTGGATTGTTTATGAAAGACGAATTAGGTAAAAAAGCTTTTAAGGTAAACGGTTCTATTTCAACTCATCAGCAGTTTACTAAACCTGAGTTTTAACAAACTAGTATAAAAAAGTGGACGCTTTAAAAATATTTATTTTGTTGAACTTAAAAACAACTTTTTCTAGAAAAATCATTTTTATTTGATTATGCAGTCATTAAACTTGCAGGTTCTTATCCGCTACAAAGTCAGGGTTACGTTCGTATTATTTTCTAGTTTTTGGTAGAGCCAAAGATAATACCGTTTAACTTTTTTTAATATTTTTGATTTTTAGTTTGATTTTAGCTTAGGTTAGTTAGTTATGTAAACTCCTCATCCTTTTCAACGCAGCTTTGTTGCACATTACACGGTGAGCTTTAACCTTAACTAAAGTACTAGGTTTGACACAAATCGGTTTATAAATATAGGATAGTGTATAGGATAAAGATTTTGGATCCGCCGTGCAAGTTTTTTTTGTTTGAGTAAAAAATAATAATAAGCGACGTTAAACACTGCAGAGTTCCAGATTTAATACATATCGGTTCATAAATGTAAAAGTTCTGCATTTCGGATCCGCCATGATATTTTTTCTAGGTTTGAGTGAGAAATCTTAACTATCGGCTTTATACACCCCAAAGTTTCAATTTTACAAATAAATAGAAAACTCTGCCCTTTTGGATTCGTCATTTAATTTTTAAGTTTGATTTCATAATTATACTCAACGACTTTAGACACGCCAAGGTTCCAAATTTAAAACCTATTGATAAATAAGTTTTTTTAAATTTAAGTCAAAAATCATTAGCGACTATTATCACTAAATTTCATACTTACCGGTTCATAAGTAGGAAACTTCGCCATTTTGATTGATAATTACTTCTTTCTCATTTCAAAACAAAATATTGTGACAAAACCTATTTTTCTAATTTTGGCCAAAAATCAGATCCGGGAGCCCACTGTGCAGCGCTATGGGTTGGACAGCAATAAAAAATAAGCTGTGTTTTAAAAAGAGATACAAATGAGTATGTTCCAAAATTACAATTTATGTCGGGGTGCTAATGTCAACCTACGTCACGAGTCAGCGCCTAATTGCGTGGCAAAAATTGGATTAAAGAGGAACACCGAATCCACGCGCACCTCCAGATTCAAGCCCGCCCTCTCATATCTCTAGATTCAAGCGAGGCGATCGAAGGCCACCGTATGCGGCAGCAAGCGTCAACTCGAAAAGATATTAATTATTTCCGTTAATGGCCGATAGATGCCACTAGCGGGATCGGGATCATTAAAAAATAAATAAAAAACAACAGTAATTATTTAATAATAGTTTGTATTTATTTTTTTTCTTATTTTTGCTGGGGGTGCGCGCGCACCAGCGCTCCTATGGACGAGCCGCCCCTGTAGTTAACAATCTTATTTACCAAAATTTTGCACAATTTTTTTCCTTTATTAAATAACCTACCTACGAGTTTTTCTTAAATTTAAGTGCGTATTAGATAAGAGACAGATTTAATAATTTTCGTGCAAAATAGGTTTTTAATTTGTGATATTTTATTTGTTTTTAAAAAATGTAAAAAAAACTTGTTTTATTTATAAAAAAAAATATCTAAGGTCTTTCTTAAATTTAGGTGAGTATTAGTGCAATGGGGGTTTATTTTAAAGTATTGTTTTGTGTTTTGAAATGTGAAAAAAGCCTTGTTTTGTTGAAAATAAAATATATTAAAAAACTTAATCGTTCTTGTTATAACTACTACTACCATTGAGTTGTATAACGCCCTAAAAGGGTCAATGACTACTACTAAGTTATTGATGAATTATTATTGCAATTATTTATCCTAAAAAACACGGGTAATATCATTTGCACAATTTTTTTTCTGCATTAAATTACCAATGGGTTTTTCTTAAATTTAAGTGAGTATTAGCCTTGTTTGATGAAATCTCCATCAAACAATGGTTTTAGTTAAGGGACGCTTTTAATTATTTATGTGCAAAATAGGTTTTTAATTTGATTTGTTTTCAAAAATGTGTTTTGTTAAAAAAGAAATGTAAACTAGGTCTTTCTTAAATTTAAGTGAGTATTAGTTCAATGGGGGTTTATCTTGAAATATTGTTTTGTATTTAGAAATGTGAACGGAGTCGTGTTTTGTTGAAAATAAAATTTATTAAAAAATTTTATTGTTCTTAATATTAAAAAACGAATAAGTTATTGATTAATTATAATTGCAATTATTTATCCTAAAAAAACACAGCTTCTTATATTATCTTATGGTTTTTTGTCTGCATTAAATAACCAATGGGTTTTTCTTAAATTTAGGTGAGTATTAGTTAAGAAACATTTAACTATTTTCGTGCAAAATACGTTTTTAATTTGTAACATTTGATTTGTTTTCAAAAATGTTAAAACTCGTGTTTTGTTTTTAAGAAAATGTAACTGAGGTCTTTCTTAAATTTAAGTGAGTATTTGTTTTGTGTTTAGTAATGTGAACAGAGTCGTGTTTTGTTAAAAATAAAATTAATTAAAAAAATTAATTGTTGATATTAAAAAACTAGTAAGTTATTCATCCCATTTATTTATCCTAAAAAACACGGCTAATATCAAATTGCTTTGTTTGAAACTCGTAGACGACGATTGAGTAGAAATAAAATTTCGGACTTCCATTGTCTTTATTTATTTTAAAACACGACGTTTCGGTTAGTAAGTATCTCTAACCGTTTTCAATTGTAAACTAAACAATCTAGTTTCTAGGCTACTATAGTCCTTGCCATGAGTAGTTCAGTTACACTTTTGTGACTTTGACATGAAATAAACATATTTCCTAATCAGAAATATATGAAAAAGTAAATATGTCATGTTGGTATAAAATTAAAGGTTTTATCCTAAAAAACAAGGCTAAAATCATGATTTTTTTTCTACATCAAATAACCAACGGGTTTTTCTTAAATTTAAGTGAGTATTAGTTAAGAGACAGATTTAATAATTTTCGTGCAAAATAGGTTTTTAGTTTGTAATATTTAATTTGTTTTCAAAAATGTAAAAAACTTGTTTTGTTTATAAAAAAATGTAACTGAGGTCTTTCTTAAATTTAGATGAGTATAAGTGCAATGAGGGTTTATCTTGAAGTATTGTTTTGTATTTAGAAATGTGAAAAGAGTCGTGTTTTGTTGAAAATTCATATGCACAATTTTTTTTGCATTAAATAACCAATGGGTTTTTCTTAATTTTAAGTGAGTATTAGTTAGGGGACACGTTTAATTATTTTCGTGCAAAATAAGTTTTTAGTTTGATTTATTTTCAAAAATGTGTTTTGTTAAAAAAAATGTACCCTAGGTCTTTCTTAAATTTAAGTTAGTATTAGTTCATTGGGAGTTTCTCTTGAAATATCTGTTTGTGTTTGGAAATGTGAAAAGAGTCGATTTTTTTTGAAAATAAAATTTATGAAAAAATTAAATCGTATTGCACAATTTTTTTCTGTCAAATAACCACCGGGTTTTTCCTAATTTTAAGTGAGTATTAGCTAAGGGAAACGTTTAATTATTTTCGTGCAAAAAAGATTTTTAATTTGATTTGTTTTCAAAAATGTGTTTTGTTAAAAAGTAAATCTAACCTAGGTCTTTCTTAAATTTAAGTGAGTATTAGTGCAATGGTGCTTTATTTTAAAATATTGTTTTGTGTTGGCGCAAATCATTAACTTAATTTTGCACATTTTTTTATTCTGTATCAAATACCCAACGGGTTTTTCTCAAATTTAGGTGAGTATTAGTTAATTAATTATTTAATTATTTTCGAGCAAAACAGATTTTTAATTTGATTTATTTTTAAAATGTGTTTTGTTAAAAAAATGTATTAGTGCAATGGGAGTTTATTTTGAAATATTGTTTTGTGTTGGCGCAAATCATTACCTTAATTTTCCAAATTTTTTTTCTGTATCAAAATACCCAACGGGTTTTTCTTAAATTTAAGTGAGTATTAGTTAAGAGACATTTAACTATTTTCGTGCAAAATAGGTTTTTAATTTGTAACTTTTGATTTGTTTTCAAAAATGTAGACTCGTGTTTTGTTTTTAAAAAAATGTAACTGAGGTCTTTCTTAAATTTAAGTGAGTATTTGTTTTGTGTTTAGTAATGTGAACAGAGTCGTGTATTGTTAAAAATAAAATTAATTAAAAAAAATTAATTGTTGTTGATATTAAAATACTAGTAAGTTATTGATGAATTGGAATTGCAAATCATTGGCATCCCATTTATTTATCCTAAAAAACACGGCTAATATTAAATTGCTTTGTTTGAAACTCGTAGACGACGATTGAGTAGAAATAAAATTTCGGACTTCCATTGTCTTTATTTATTTTAAACACGACGTTTCGGTTAGTAAGTATCTCTAACCGTTTTCAAGTGTAAACTAAACAATCTAGTCTCTAGGCTACTATAGAGTCCCTGTATGATGAACATATTTGGATATGTTATATAATACATCCAAATATGTCAACATACAGGGACTCTAGGCTACTATAGTCCTTGCCATGAGTAGTTCAGTTACACTTTTGTGACTTTGACATGAAATAAACATATTTCCTAACCAGAAATATATGAAAAAGTAAATATGTCATGTTGGTATAAAATTCAGGGCTATCAAAATGGACGGGCCACGATCCTCCACTTTGTTGACGTCACACCCGGGGCTGATTTTTTTCGATGGTCACGTTACGACACAGCTGATTGTCTTTAAAATATTGAAATTGGAATGGCGGTTCATGAATATTTGATTTTTTTTCAAATAAAGCCATTTTCGAGATTGTTTTTACTTTATTCTGGCAGAACAATTTTTTTTAAATGTGTAATAAGTCCTAATTTTTCATAGCCGCTTCATAAGCTCACACAAAAATTAAGTTTAAAGCAGAAGCGAATGTGACAATCACATATGACAAAGTCAAATACATGTCAAATATAAAAATGTATAGTAATCCTTAATTTTTCATAGCCGCTTCATTAGCTGACACAGGGCTAACAAAATGGACGGGCCACGATCCTCCACTTTGTTGACGTCACATCCGGGGCTGATTTTTTTTTGATGGTCACATTACGACACAGCTGATTGTCTTTGAAATATTGAAGTTGAAATGACGGTTCATGGATATTTGATTTTTTTTTAAATAAAGCCGTTTTTGAGATTGTTTTTACTTTATTCTGGCAGAACAATTTTTTTAAAATGTGTAATAAGTCCTAATTTTTCATAGCCGCTTCATAAGCTCAATGTGACAATCACATATGACAAAGTCAAATACATGTCAAATATAACAGTTGACATGTGGTACATGGCGGGTAATTTGAATTCAAAATAAGGAATGCTAAATCTTGAAGATTTTAACCTTTTAATCATGTTGCTTCCTTACAAACCTTTGGTGGAATATCGGGATGCTGTCTGAGAATATTTCACTGAAATTTTGCGGAAATCTGTAGTGCCATTTTGAAAATATCATAAAAAAACGTCTGACCTCCCATAAGACCCAATGTAAAATTCAGCCCCGGGAGAACAGCTGATTTTTTCAGGGTCGTGGCCTCTATTTTTGTGTTGGCCTTGTAAAATTAAAGGTAAAACTGTCATTGTCTTTGGATAAAAAGATGCTGACTGTAGGTTGATAAAGAAAACGCACAGATAAAAACAACTCAGACATGTAATTTTTCAGATTTTTTTTGTTGCTCTCAGTATGCTTATGATAAATTAATGTCACAAAAGTGTAACTGCCTCTGGCAAGGACTATACTTATACTACTTGGTGTGCAGTCAGGTGTGACGACCCGCCTTCTTTTTTTTTTATCTTAAGACGCTTGTTTTCCTTAAGGAGTGGTTTCCATATGTTTGGTATGTCCGTGCTTGGTTGACTGAAAACTTCTTTATTCTGCATTATAAACGCAGCTTCAATAAACTTTCGTTTTCGCCAATGCGACTCCTTATGCAGAACTTTAGCTTCTGACCACTGAATCCTGTGGTCATTTGACCGCTTAATGAACCGCTAAACCGGATTTTTTAATATCCCCTAATTGGATACTTTTTAGATGTTCATTTACTCTAACCTGAAGAGGGCGTTTCGTTTCACCTACATATGATTTACCACACTCACACGTAACTCTTTCTTTCAAGTGAAAAATAAGTTTTACCCGCAAAATGATGGACTTCCAATGGTTTCGTCTCGTTCGCCAGTGGTAGCAAATATCTACATGCATGGAGTAGTTCGAGGACCATGCGATCACCGCAGCAAGAGTCAAACCAAAACTATGGCTACGATACATAGATGACACATTTATTATATGGCCGGAAAATGATGACGAACTACAGAATTTTCCACACCATTTGAACGGTATTCGACCAATAATCAAATGCACCATGGAAATTGAAAAAGATTCGGCCTTACCTTTTTTAGATGTTCTTGTCAAACGATTAGACAGAAACATTCAAACCACTGTATATAGGAAACCTACACACACGGGACAGTACCTAAATTTTAAGTCTAATCATTCTGTTGCTACAAAACAAGGAGTTATGAGAAGTTTGTATTTAAGAGCCGTAAATATTTGTAGTAATAATGAAGAATTAACCACAGAAATTAATAACATTAAAAAGGACTTACAACAGAATGGTTATTCCGAGAAATTAATAAACTCAACGATCTCTAAAATTAACTAAATGTACCAAATTCTCAAAATAATAATCTGTTAGGTGTTATTAACATTCCATATGTTCAAGGGATTTCAGAAAACATAAGACGAATAGCTAAACACTATAATATAAAAATAGTATTTTCTTCGGGAAATACGATAAGAAGTTTTGTAACTAAAACAAAACCAGACAATCCCTCAAATAATAAGGAATGTATTTACCAAATCCTGTGTGAGTGTGGTAAATCATATGTAGGTGAAACGAAACGCCCTCTTCAGGTTAGAGTAAATGAACATCAAAAAAGTACCCAATTAGGGGTTATTGAAAAATCCGGTTTAGCAGATCATGCATGATCAAATGATCACAGGATTCAGTGGTCAGAAGCTAAAGTTTTACATAAGGAGTCGCATTGGCGAAAACGAAAGTTTATTGAAGCTGCGTTTATAATGCAGAATAAAGAAGTTTTCAGTCAACCAAATACGAACATACCAAACATATGGAAACCACTCCTTAGAAAAAACCAGGCGTCTTAGGAGTAAAAAGGGGGCGGGCCGTCACACCTGACTACACACCAACAAGTATAAGTAGTAGTATATAGACTGGATTGTTTAGTTTACACTTGAAAACTGTTAGAGATACTTACTCACCGAAACCTTGTGTTTAAAATAAATAAAGACAATGGAAGTCCGGAATTTTGTTTCTAGGAAAAATAATCATTGTGACGCCACTGTCTTATATGTTATTACATTTAACTTAAAATAATAACGCATTCATTTATTATCAAATAGTTAATCATTAGGAGAAAAGGCCAACTATAAATAGTGTCCTATTAATTATTATTGTTATTCAATACTACAGGAAATTTTAAAAATTATTATAACCTGATTATTATAAGTGAAAGTAATTATTGTTAGATAAAAAAAATAACATGTCTAGAAAATTACTAAAAAATAGTGTTATTTCTTAAACTATAAAAAAAATAATGTCCTCAAGTATTGTAAAAATTCTTATTGGTTTTTTGTTTTGTTTTTCAGTAACGTACTCCCTTTTTGACAAAAACACTTGTACTCATTTTGTGGACTATTTTACATTGCCTTTGAGTGATAATTGTTATAAAAATCCTGAGTTGTTTTTAACCACAGTAGGTACAGGGTGTTCCAAATTCAATTGTCTTTGGGGTATTCGGGTATTGGTCTATAATGAATAATTATTTAAACATTTAGAAAAAATATTGGATTATTTTTAGAATCAAATTTTGGAAAGAAGAAATATCCCTTACGAAAATCACTCAGTCACAACAGAAGATGGGTACATTTTATCAATGGTTAGAATACCAAAAAACAACCCCAAGGGTGTTCTGGTTTTAACGCATTGTTTAACTTTGGATTCGGTTTTATGGTTTATGGGATATCACCAATCTATAGGTGAGCTGTTATGGATGAAACAGTTTTATCTAGCAAAATTACAATTTTTTTCATAAAATTGTATTGTGATCGGACTTACATTACTGTGCCAAATTTCATTAAAATCGGTTCACGAGAAGTTTGTCAAAAATGAATCGCAAGATTTGATATAGTTCGTTCCATAATTTTTGAGAAGTAATCAGCTGTTACCATAGCAAATAGCATAGGCCAGAAATTAAAATTAATTAATTAGTAAAGAAAATTTATTCTAGAATTCATGCAAGTTGATTCAGGGCTATCAAAATGAATGGGCCACGATCCTCCACTTTGTTGACGTCACATCCGGGGCTGATTTTTTTTTCATGGTCACGCAAGGCCAACACAAAAATAGAGGCCACGACCCTGAAAAAATCAGCTGTTCTCCCGGGGCTGAATTTTACATTGGGTCTTATGGGAGGTCAGACGTTTTTTTATGATATTTTCAAAATGGCACTACAGATTTCCGCAAAATTTCAATGAAATATTCTCAGACACCATCCCGATATTCCACCAAAGGTTTGTAAGGAAGCAATATGATTAAAAGGTTAAAATCTTCAAGATTTAGCATTCCTTATTTTGAATTCAAAGTACCCGCCATGTACCACATGCCAACTGTTATATTTGACATGTATTTTGACTTTGTCATCTGTGACTGTCACATTCGCTTCTGCTTTAAACTTAATTTTTGTGTGAGCTAATGAAGCGGCTCTGCAAAATTAAGGATTACTATAGATTTTAAAAAAATTGTTCTGAAAGAATATAGTAAAAACAATCTCAATACCGGCTTTATTAAAAAAAAATCAAATTTTCATGAACCGTCATTCTAACTTCAATATTTTAAAGACAATCAGCTGTGTCGTAACGTGACCATCAAAAAAAAAAAATCAGCCCCGGATGTGACGTCAACAAAGTGGAGGATCGTGGCCCGTCCATTTTGATAGCCCTGGGTCACGTTACGACACAGCTGATTGTCTTTAAAATATTAAAGTTGGAATGACGGTTCATTGATATTTGTTTTTTTTTAAATAAAGCCGTTTTTGAGATTGTTTTTACTTTTCTCTGGCAGAACATTTTTTTTAAAATGTATAGTAAGCCCTAATTTTTCATAGCCGCTTCATTAGCTCACACAAAAATTATGTTTAAAGCAGAAGCGAATGTGATAATCACATATGACAAAGTCAAATACATGTCAAATATAACAGTTGGCATGTGGTACATGGCGGGTAATTTGAATTCAAAATAAGGAATGCTAAATCTTGAAGATTTTAACCTGTTAATCATGTTGCTTCCTTACAAACCTTTGGTGGAATATCGGGATGGTGTCTGAGAATATTTCACTGAATTTTTGCGGAAATCTGTAGTGCCATTTTGAAAATATCATAAAAAAACGTCTGACCTCCCATAAGACCCAATGTAAAATTCAGCCCCGGCAGAACAGCTGATTTTTTCAGGGTCGTGGCCTCTATTTTTGTGTTGGCCTTGGTTGATTTTTATTTTTTTTTCTTGTAGGTTTGACATTTTATCAAGCAGGTTATGAAATATGGTTGCCAAATTTAAGAGGAACAAGATTCTCAGACCTACACCGAAACCTTAGTATTTCTGCAAAGCAATATTGGGATTTTAGGTAACATTATTGTCATTCATTATTTATTATATTGGGTCATAGAAAAAAAAACGTATACAGGGTGTCCCAAATAAAAGCAACTACATGGGAATTTCGGAAACGGTAAGAGAAACGAGTTTGTTTAAATGAGAAAAACGTTGCGCTATTCTAAGCACAATCAGGTGCTGTATCAATATTAAAGATATCTACAGGGGTTACTAAAATATCGAGCTAAAAATTGTGTTTTTTGAAAAATTGAAATATCGCCGCCATCTTGCAAACAAATTTAATGAAATTTGGTAGTTTTGTCAGGGCTATCAAAATGGACGGGCCACGATCCTCCACTTTGTTGACGTCACATCCGGGGCTGATTTTTTTTTGATGGTCACGTTACCACACAGCTGATTGTCTTTAAAATATTGAAGTTGGAATGACGGTTCATGAATATTTGATTTTTTTTTAAATAAAGCCGTTTTTGAGATTGTTTTTACTTTATTCTGGCAGAACAATTTTTTTTAAATGTATAGTATTCCTTAATTTTTCATAGCCGCTTCATTAGCTCACACAAAAATTAAGTTTAAAGCAGAAGCGAATGTGACAATCACAGATGACAAAGTCAAATACATGTCAAATATAACAGTTGGCATGTGGTACATGGCGGGTAATTTGAATTCAAAATAAGGAATGCTAAATCTTGGAGATTTTAACCTTTTAATCATGTTGCTTCCTTACAAACCTTTGGTGGAATATCGGGATGGTGTCTGAGAATATTTCACTAAAATTTTGCGGAAATCTGTAGTGCCATTTTGAAAATATCATAAAAAAACGTCTGACCTCCCATAAGACCCAATGTAAAATTCAGCCCCGGGAGAACAGCTGATTTTTTCAGGGTCGTGGCCTCAATTTTTGTGTTGGTCTTGGTTTTGTATAGGCAACTACGGTAAATTGAATGACGTTAACAATTTTTTTGTAGGCCTTCTAGTTTTTTTGAAACCATAGCCAACTTTGTTATTTCTTATGACCGCCATATTGGATTTATACTTCAATAAATAGACCATAAAAGGAGCTTTTCAACCAGCTTTCAATATTTTGTTTCGAAAGAAAACGGTGCCTTAGATTAATTCAGTTCCAATTTATAATAAAACAATGTCTGTTTCACTTTCACATCAAAATAAGAGGCAAGACATTTTTTGTGCTATATCAAGAAAATATTCTCTTGGTAAATAGGAAAGCACAAATTATTTTACTTCAAAGGAATTTGCTTTGATCTAAGACAATTTTTTTTACCGTGTACACTATTATTTTTTTATGTTTTTTTTTCAGTTTTCACGAAATAGGTCTAAACGACTTTCCTGCGATTTTGGATTATGTCAAGTCCACTACAGAGAAAAAGCTGCTTTTTATGGGTCATTCCCTCTCCTCGTCTGCAGCTCTCGCTTACGCCGCTCTCAAACCGAAAGACGCTGAAAAAAATGTGGATACTTTTATTATTTTGGGTGCCACCTCGTTTATGAAATACGCTGAAACACCTGGTAGATATGTAGCGTTGATTTTGCCCTTTTTTAAGGTATTAGTCCACAGGACACTGGTCTGTTTTTTACAAGCTTTTATTTAACTTCATATGTTCTGTCTAACTATCTAACTAACTAACTATCAAATCTTGTGAAGCGTTTTTGACACACTTCCCATTATCCGATTTGGATGAAATTTGGTACACACATAGTGGTCCCATGACAATACAATATTAAGAAATAAATATCATCCCACCCCTACCCCCACCCCTTTCATAGAAAACTGAGTTTTTGACACACTTCCCATTATCCGATTTGGATGAAATTTGGTATACATATAGTGGTCCGATGACAATACAACATTGAAGAAAAGAAATCCTACCACTCCTACCCCCACCCCATCTATAGAAAAATGCGTTTTTGACACACTTCCCATTATCCGATTTGGATGAAATTTGGTATACATATAGTGGTCCGATGACAATACAACAATAATGAAAAAATGTCCTCCCACCCCTACCCTTCACCCCCTTCCATAAAAAATGCGTTTTTGACACACTTCACTTCAAATGACTTTTTATAAGATTTGGTATATGCATAAAGGTCCGATGGCAATACAGCCCAAACAAAAAACATATTTCTACCTCTACCCCCACCCTCTCCTTCCCCCAATAGAAAAATGAGTTTCCAAACAACTCACGATCAGCGATTTCATTATAATCTAGAATAAACTCTTCTGTTCTGTTATTGAACAAATATTTTCATTTAATAAAGTAAATAGCTGAGACTAAAAAGTAGAAAATAAATTGGTAAAAATTTTTTTTTAAGTCAGAAACTTTTATAAAATGCACAAAAAATTCAAAAATAATTTTCTAATATTCTAATATTATCATAATAATAAAAGCGATGGCCGCAAATCAAAGCATAAGTTAATCTAAAGTTGTGATCTAAACACTTAAAGAATATTCAACATAGCAGGTCATCAAAGATATGTTTGATGTGCCGCAATGTTATGCCATTGCCATACCTATGTCAGAGAAATGCTGGGGTCGGGTTGGGTGTGTTTGGTACCTCTGCATTTTTCTGCTAGATTGATTCTTGCAAATAGTGATATTTAATTGATACGGATATCTTATCGTGCTAACATCGTCAAGATTTCCATCAGTCGGCCATCGCTTTTATTATTATGATAATATTAGAATGTTAGAAAATTATTTTTTAATTTTTAGTGCATTTTATAAAAGCTTGTGACTTGAAAAATTTTTTTTACCAATTTATTAAGTGATACGTAACATGCTGAATTTTTCCTACCCATGGGTGAAATTAAGGAACGGAAAATCGTAACAAAAAGTTTTCCTGTGCCGAAGCCGGTACTCGAACATGGAACCTTTGGCTTTATGTGCCAACGACTCACCAATTGGGCCACCGAAACAATGATTATAAAATATACAGGATGTCCCAACTAAAAGGTAACAGAGGTGTTTTTGGGTATTTTTCGTGCGAATTTGGAGAAACGCGCGGACACGTCGATTTTGTTTGCGAGAGGGACACTTTTTGGCTATCTTGAAATTTTTGTAGCACGCAGCCCCTTCGAGGGGTATATTTTACCCCTATATTTTGAATAGGGAAAGTGGGTCTAGTGATACCTTGTTTTGAAGGCCGTTTGAATGTTTTTACAACCGTGTTAAAATTTCAAAAATCAATCCATTAGTTTTTGAGATAATTGTCTTCAAACTGATAAAATAAAAATTTTATCAAAATTTTATATTTTTCGGATTTAATTTTTATTTTATCATCCCATGTTAAATTTTAAAATTTGAAAGCAAATATCTCAAAAACTAATAGGTGGATTTTCGAAATTTTTACACGGCTGTAAAGACATTCAAGAGATCTTCAAAACAAGGTATCACTAGACCCAATTTCCCCTGTTCAAAATATAGTTTAGTAGAGGACTATACAGGGTGTTCTTAAAGTTGAGTCATTTATTTGAAGAGGTTGTAGAAGTCGTAAAAATAAGTAATTGTACCAAAAATCATTTATATAAAAGTGGCAGAATAAAGAAGTAATTAACAATTCGAAAATTTAAAAACTGTAAGACCTGACTTTTTGGTATTCTCGACCACTGCGTTTAATTTTTATTGCAATTTTGCACAAAATGCCCAAAAAACAAAAATATTACGCACTATAGCGAATTATTTACAACTGATCAAATCGAAATTCCGTACAATAAATGAATAAATGATGAGTAATTTATATTCTACAAAAATACTCTGCCAATATATGGGCCCCTAAGCTCACACTAGGTACTACAGTTATAGTGTACCTGTGAGCAAATATAACTAAAAACTGTAATATAATGTATTTTCTTCAACTCCAGACTCAATTACCTTTCGTTTGATATCACACATGCCATATTTTCATTTAAACTCTAATTTTTGAAATCTACCCCCACCCTTTTTTTTAACTAAAATTTATTTTGTTTAACTCCACACTCAATTACCTTTCGTTTAATATCACACACGCCATATTTTCACATAAACCCTAATTTTTGAAATCTACCCCCACCCTTTTACTTGGCTTGTGTTCGGTGGATTTTGTTCATTTTTAAATGGGACCATCTCGACCCAAGACCCAGGCTAGGTACCAAATTTCATTGAAATCGGACAAGCGGTTTTTGAGTTATGCGCGTTGGTCGTTACAGACATACAGACAGACATACAGACAGACAGACAGACAGACAGACACCACAACAAAAAAGTTTCAAAATCATCTGAAACGCAAAGATATATAAAAATTTTTGAAATCGGAGCAACTTTTTTTTTCTCGAAAAAATTAGGATCACCAAAGCTCACACAACTATAGTATAGTATATGTGTGAGCTAAAATGAGCCAGTGGTTGAGAACATCAAAAAGTCAGGTCTTACAGTTAAGATTGTTTTGGGCAGCATTCGCTAAATTAGGCTACATATATAAAATAGCCTCAGTACCTCAAAACGAAAGTGTATAACCAATGTATCCTTCCTGTATTTACTTATGGATCCCAGACAAAAGCCCAAAGATCAAAAGGAATGAATGGATAAGAAATAAAACAAAAGTAAGGGATGTCAGAGGAGAAGTAGCAAAATTAAAATGAAAATTTTCCGGTCATAATATCAGACAAAAATTGACATGACGTGAACCTTGGAAAAATAAAAGAAGTAGGGAAAAACCCTCAAATGAAATGGGGGGCCCCCCATCTCATTTAATCTCTCCGGAGAAATTAAAAGAACTTTTTGCCTCAATTTTATGCAAGGATTACGCCCTCGGAAGAATCCCGCTTAGTTTTGTATAGCCCTGTATTGTATAAGATTTTTCTTTTTTTAGAAATTTCTTGCCGACCCGTTAGGCTGGTACTCAGTATTTAAACCCTTTGGGCTGTTGATAGCTGCAGTTAAAAAATTGATGATTCTTTTTCCACCCCTTCAATTTCCAATAATTTTTTTGTCAGCGCTCGCCTGGGGAAATATTTGGAAACCTTTTCAAATGGATCCTGTAAGTATTCTATACAGGGTGTCCCGAAATTAGACGTCAATATTTTATAGGACGGGACGGCGGCTATTTTGGATTTTCTACTTTTATTATTATTATTATATCGGTTTAGAACATTTTTCTACGTTGTCCGACGCCTATTCTCCACCTCCTTCGATTCTGACAATCATCTTCTGTCAGTTTTTTTTTGCCATTCTAGTTTAGGACGCCCTTTTTTTCTGCGCCCTATTGGTTGCCATTCTAAGACCTGCTTTGGTAATATTTCGTCGTTCATCCGCTGTACATGGCCGTACCGTATCAGTTGCCTTTTAGTGATGTCATCCGTTATATGCTTCCCTCGATTCCCATTCTTTCTTTTATGATCTCATTTCTTATGTGATCTGATCTAGATATTCTCATTGATCTTCTTATTGCATCCTTATTTGTATTTGTCTGTTACGCGACAAGTCTCTATTCTATACAACAGCGTGCTTTTCACCATTGTTTCATATATGTTAAATTTTAGATTCTTTTTTATCTCTCTGCTCCATAAAATACTGTTAAGACATCCAATAACCTTTTTTGCTTTTTTTCCAGTTCTTTACAGTCTGTTCCTGTCTTATCAAATGTGACACCCACGTATACATACTCATTGCATGGAGATATTACTTGTCCATTGTCTAATTCTAAATCACTAGATTCGTTTCCAATAAATAAGTACTGTGTCTTGTCTACGTTCACTGTTAATCCCCATTTTTGGTATTTTTCCATTAACTTTCTCATCATATACTCCATGTCTTCTTTATCATGAGCTACAATTACTTGGTCGTCAGCAAACTGTAGTGTGTATATGGTAAATCGGTCGTTAATTTGTATTCCCATGCCGTGCACTTTACGTTTCCATTTTTTTAAAGCTAGGTACTGCGATATATATTTTAAAAAGAGTTGGAGAGATACAACATCCCTGTCTTAAGCCTTTTGTTACCAGAAATTCTTTTGAAAGTCGATTTCCAATTTTAATTTTAGATTTTGACCCTTTGTATAGTTCTTTTATCGCTTTTATGTATATATGATTGTTATTAGTCTGCTCTAACACTGTCCATACTTTTTCTACTGGAACGATATCATATGCTTTTTGTAGGTCCACAAAGGTAACATGAGTCTCTATATTTCTGGCGATCCTTTTCTCAATTACTTGTTTAAGACAAAAAACATTATCACTACAAGATCTGCCTGCACGAAACCCACTTTGCTCTTCTTCTTCTTGTTCACGAAAATCATTCTCTATTAGATCTCTAAGAATCCTACCGTACAATCTACTTAGAATTCTGGTTACTGAAATTCCTCTGTAATTGTTGCAATCCAGCTTGTTTCCTTTTTTATGTATTGAGGATATGAATGCAATTTTCCAATCAACAGGTACTGGATGTCCGTTTATGCATTGATTGATAATATATGTGAGATTTTCGAGTAGTTTCTCTGATCCATATTTGAGCATTTCAGCATATATTCCTCCAGGTCCGCTAGCTTTTCCCGGATTTAAGATTTTTAATACTATTCTTTGTCATTTCTTTTTCGATGATTACTTCCTCTCCGTGTACTTCTATCTCTCCTCGGATACTATTTTACCTGAATTTTATGAAAATCGGTTCACCGGTTTAGGAGTTATTGTGTTGTGAACAGACATATACACACACACACACACACAAGATAAGACAAAATACACCCAAATAACACATTTCCGGTGTTATCTGAAAAAAAAATTCGTCAAAAATAATAACTTTTCTAACCATTGTGGTGCGCGGACTAGAGGAAGGTAAAAATCTAAAACTGTCCACAATCACTCTCCTAAAAGACATGGGATAAATTTTAGGCAGACTTACCAATGCTAATAAGCATCGCTCCACAAGGTACCGCATGGAAAAACTTCTACCATTATGGACAATTATTGAACAGTGGAAAATTTCAAATGTTCGACTATGGCACACACGAAAACCAAAAAGTTTATGGGTCCAAAAATCCTCACGATTACGATTTAAGCAACATAAGTGTACCTTTCTTGGTGGTTTATGGTACTGACGATACTATGGCTGATGCCAAGGTTTGTTCCAGGTGTCATGAATTTCTTAAAAATTTGAATTTTTTAAAATAATTTTTATCAAACGTCAAATACTCTTCTGACTCTGAGTTGGTTAGCTAGAAAATACATTGGAATTTACAGACATTTGCAGAATACTTGTTGTCCTACGAGCGTGCGGAAAAATAACTTTTCCGCACAATTTTTCGTTTTTTCCGCACGATTTTACTTTTCTGCACCATTTTTACGTTTCCGCACGATTTTTTTCCGCACGTCCAAAATGCAAGAATCCTCCTGTTTACAATCGTTTCCAAATGAAAACCCGTCCTCCCACACACAAGTTTCATTTTCAAGAAGTGCTGCTGTACCGACGCTATCAGAAGCACCGAAGGAAGAATCCTATAATGTGTTACAGCCTGTATGTACAGGGTGATTTTTTATAATTGCAAGATCGCTATAACTCGGTTATTATTGGGAGTAGAAAGTTCAAACAAAAACTATTCGGTTTGGTAAATTATGGCCACTTTAGACCCATCATTAGTATTTTTTTATAGGTTATAATATACAGGGGGCGACAATCAGATCAATTTTTTTAAAGGGAACACCCTATATATTTTGGTATTTTTAAGTTCCGCAAAAAATTAGCTTTACAGATATATGTAACACTATGGCTCTATCTTTGTTAGTTTTCGAGATATTGACGATTGAAATTCCGAAAATTAGCAAATTTTAAATAGGTATACGGTGCGGAGTATTTAACGTATGTATATACTGTAAATAACAAACTGAAACAATATTGACTGACAGTTTGATAAATATAAATAATCATCTTTGTCAATTTTCATAGAAATTTAAAATCAAAAGACAATTTTTTAAATGTTTTAATTGTTTTAAATCCATAAATAAATAAAAATTAACTTAACAAATGTTCAAACCTATCACCATTGACTTCAATACATTTTTGAAACCGGTCTCTTAAATTATTTATTGTTCTGGTTATTAAATTAGAAAAATTTTCATTAAGCTCATTGACAGACAGTGATATTAATTCTCTGAGCTCTCGAGTATTCCTCGCTTCTAATCTGTAAACTTTATCTTTAAGGTGACCCCATAAAAAAATGTCTAAAGGAGTTAAATCAAAACTGTTGGGTGCCCAGCGTATTGTGCCGTTTTTCCCAACCCATTCATTAAAATTATTATTTAAGAATTCTCGAACCTCATGAACATTATGAGGAGGAGCCCCATCCTGATGAAAAATCAATCTTCTTCTTTGTCCCGTTAAAGAGTGCTCAAAAAAAATGGCCCAACAACACGGTCGTTCAGTATGCCACACCAGACATTCACGGATTGTCTTCCCTGTCTTTTAATTTCTTTTACAAAATTAGGGTTAGTCGGTGGACCATAGTCTGCTATTCTGTCTATTTGGTAGACCACAAGTTGTAAACGTCGACTCATCCGACCACAAAATGTGATTTAAAAAACGAGGTTCTGCGTTTAGTCTTTCATGCATAAAGTGACAAAACTCTACCCTTTTTCTTTTCTGATCGGGTGTTAGGCCTTGAAGTTCTTGTTGTTTATATGCCCAATAAGAATTTGTTCTTAGGACACTTCTTACTTTGGTAAAAGACGTCAAGCGTTCCTGTCCTTCTTGCAGTAATGCGGAAGATACTTTTCTTATAGAAATTTGTGGGCTTTCTTGAAAATGTAGTAAAATATATTAGCCTCTTCGTTTGGACGAACAACTCGTTTTTTTCGTTCCACAGACGATGTTTTACGAAATTTTCTATATATCCTAAGAATTTTGGATATATTAGGACATTGTCGGGCTGGATACAGTTCTCGATATTCTCTCGCAGTAGCAGTGGCATTTTTATTATTTTTCGCATATAATAAAAGTATCTCTTGCTTTTCTGCATTGGAATAAAGCAACATTGTTGATAAATATTTAAAATTTGGCACTGACAATGTCATTAGGTATCCACACATCTTAATATTGTTTGTGACTTGTCACAGGAAATACTCCGCACCGTATTTAAAATTTGCTAATTTTCGGAATTTCATTCGTCAATATCTCGAAAACTAACAAAGATAGAGCCATAGTGTTACATATATATGTAAAGCTAATTTTTTGCGGAACTTAAAAATACAAAAATATATAGGGTGTTCCCTTTAAAAAAATTGATCTGATTGTTGCCCCCTGTATATTATAACCTATAAAAAAATACTAATGGTGGGCCTAAAGTGGCCATAATTTACCAAACCGAATAGTTTTTGCTTAAACTTTCTACTCCCAATAATAACCATAGCGATCTTGCAATTATAAAAAATCACCCTGTACAGACCAATATACCTTCCTCCATTCACTACACTATTAATTCAAAGTGATCAAGGCTTTTCTGTAGTGGGCAAAACACTAACCAATCAAATTCAAATAAGAAACGACGTTCCTCAAGATGTTGCGGCATCTGCTATATTGCAGCATGTAACAAACCCAAAGTGCACTTTCAATTTCAATATTTTCCATCGTTAACTTTTTCGTTTCGTAATTAAATGTTCTTTACATAAAATTTGTTATTAATATATCATGATAAAAAAAATCCTGTTTCATTATTTTTCCGTGCATAAAAAAATAGTGTGGAAAAGTAAAAAAATCGTGCGGAAAAGTAACTTTTCCGCACTAGTGCTGAAAAGTTACATTTCTGCACGATTTTTGTTTTGTTAAAAATGAAGATATTTAGGACTAATTAAATGATTTATGTAACTATTCTATCGTACGTATATTATAAAATCTTTGCATGTTAAAACATGTGTTTTTGATAAAGAAGATGGACATAACCTCGTAGGAAAAACATTGTACCTAACTCTAGTGGAAACTATCTTTTCCTCCCTTGACGGCTTGCCCGAACTCCGCTCCGTGTCCTTGGTGCAACTGCCGTTTTGCGGAAAATCATCACTTTCCGCACTTGTTAGGTAAATAACTATTACCATACATTCAGATCCTTTAAGTTTGGTGCTTTTTGTAAAGATGGCGTTACAAGTAAAAAAAGAAATCAATAAATAACATTTCGATGTTATTAAACGAAGGCTGCGCTTTCGACAAAACTTTTAACGCTAATATAATAATATTCTATTTTGATTTTTCTTGTTTAAAATATATATAGCGGGGATGTTGCTCTGTTATATTGCCAGACAATTGTAAATTTACTATAGATTGATTTGTTCTTTTTTAGGATATGATAGACCTCTACGAGAATCTTCCTAAAAAAGCTAGAATTTATGGAAAAATGGAGATCCAAGGTTTTAATCATGGAGATTTTTTATATGGCCGAGATCGTTTTACCAAAGTTTATAATCGAATTTTAGAATTTTTGGAAAAACGTAAATAATAAAATTGATAAAAGACTCAGTTGTGTCTCAGTGATTTTATCTGACCTTCCCAAGTACTTATATATATCTGTACTGTGAAGAGCCGCGCTCTTAGCGCCATCTCTTTTTCAAGCCTAAAACCAATTATCAGTTACCTTAGAATAAATACCTTTTAATTTGTTTCAAGAAATATTAGTATATCAAAAAAAAACTTTCCTGACGAGATCAGGGTAGTTTTAGCTCACGTGATCCTAATTTTTTCGAGAAAAAAAAGTTGCTCCGATTTGTCTGTCTGTCTGTCTGTCTGTCTGTCTGTCTGTCTGTCTGTCTGTCTGTCTGTCTGTCTGTCTGTCTGTCTGTCTGTCTGTCTGTATGTCTGTCTGTCTGTCTGTCTGTCTGTCTGTCTGTCTGTCTGTCTGTCTGTCTGTCTGTCTGTCTGTCTGTCTGTCTGTCTGTCTGTGTGTCCGTCTGTAACGACCAACGCGCATAACTCAAAAACGGCTTGCCCGATTTTAATGAAATTTGGTACCCAGGCTGGGTTTGGGGTCGAGATGGTTCCATTTCAAAATGAACAAAATCCACTGAACACAAACCAAATAAAAGGGTGGGGGTAGATTTCAAAAATTAGAGTTTATGTAAAAATATAGCGTGAGTGATATCAAACGAAAGGTAATTGAGACTGGAGTTAAACAAAATACATTTTAGTTTATTTAAAAAAAAAGGGTGGGGGTAAATTTCAAAAATTTAGTGTTTAAGTGGAAATATGGCGTGTGTGATATCAAACGAAAGGTAATTGAGTCTGGAGTTAAACAAAATACATTTTAGTTTAAAAAAAAAGGGTGGGGGTAGATTTGAAAAATTAGAGTTTAAGTCAAAACATGACTTGTGTGGTATCAAACGAAAGGTAATTGAGTATGGAGTTCAATAAAATATGCTTCAGTTTTTAGTTATATTAGCTTTCACGTAGATACACTATAACTATAGTATCCAGTGGGATCCAACAAACCTAACCTGGTCAGGTTGGGGTAGTAGCCTAACCGGGTTAACTATCAACTATCCTTGACCCCTGGACCACCTGGGCTGGCCAGGGTAATTCGACTTGATTAGGTTTTAATCTTTTATTTTTCGACCTTTTGTACTTTCGACCTTTTGTACTTTCGACCTTATTTTTTCGACCTTTTGTACTTTCGGCCTTTTATCCGCTGCCCAGTTTTTACACGTATTACCAAAAAAGTTTTTTCGGGAGTTTATAACCGATCTGTAAAACTGTCCGTTTTTTTGAAAAATAATAATAGATTTTTTTCTTTAAATTTAAGTTTTAATTTTATGCATAAAAAGGAAGAAAAACAAAAAAAATTGTTAAAATGGCAGGCGAAAAAAGGCATCTTCAGGCTTAGTGCCTTCTGGACGGGTTTCCTCTTTCACTTTTTCGTAAACCGCTAAGACATGGTTGGTTAGGGGGGTGTGCGGGGTCTCCATCATGGCGATATACTCCAGTTGGCCTTTTTCGTTCAGTTTGTAACTCCTAAAATTTTGATTTTCCAAATGTTGGTTTCATAACTACAATGTTGACATTTTCACTCAAGAAATAAATGGGAAATTGTTGAAAATCATTTTCTTTCAAAGTTAAATTCTTCAAAAGGAAAATTGTTCAAAAACATTTTCTTCGAACGAAAATTTGTTAGAAAACATTTTCTTCGAAAACATTATTTTTAAATGACAATTTTTCGTACTTTTTAAGTACTCCCAGTAAGCACAACAAGATTGCAGTAATATCACTGTATTGTAACTGCGAGATTGGCTTTCACTGCTGCCCATCACGGCAAAGTACTAAGTAGAAAGTACTTAATTCGTATTGATTTGGAACAACGGCATGCATCAGGCCAGCATGTATATATTTTAGTACAAAAAACACTGTACTTTTAAAGTAATGCATTTTTTTTTACTTCTTTGTATTCAAAAGCATGTACTTTTCAGGCAATGTATTTTCTTTGTATTTTTAGTAAATACAAAAATACTGAATTTTTATACATTTTGTAAAAAACCTGTACTTTTAAAGCATTGTATTTTATAAATTTTTTTAGTAGTACAAAGAAACTACTTTTATTGTAAATATTGTAAGGGCATTACGTCACTCACGTCTCAAAAACCGAAATATTAATTGATCATTATATAATCATTATACCCAACAAACAATTAAAGTTGTAACGACGAAACCCCAACTAGAAAGAATTTCTTAAAAGTAACCGCAACGTACTCCCGCTACGTCTCAGTATACCATACAGCGACGTTATAAGTCCCTAAGTGGGGAACCAATTTCTGGTTATAACTACTTGGCCAAGTGTTTAAAGTCACTGTAGTAACAACTACACTACTACGTCGTAGCCAGGTATCAACTACGTCGTAGAGCCTCTATTTTTTTCCGTAATGGCATAAAAGTTGCGATGTAGTTGCAAATAATATAATCGTTTCTTTTTGGTAGAATTGTTACACAATATGGTGGACACTACAGTAAACAGACTCGCTTAGTTTTTTTGTTTGGTTATGGTTATAATATGAACTATGTTATCCAAAAGTGTGAGAATTTACGAGCAGAGGATATATATATATATATATATATATATATATATATATATAACATGCATTATATATATTGCAAAAAACCGGTGCGCCCGTAAAATTGAGCCGTTTTCTGGTAGCTGATGGAATTTTTGTGTTGTGATTTTGGAGGTTATGTTTTCATAATCGACAGTTAACTCCAACAAATGGTGCTTAAGAAGAGCATTTTTGGTAAGCTTCAACTAATTTGTTTATAAAATAGTATGGCTCTTTAATATGAGCTCATAAAACGACAACAAAAATGTTAAATTTTCTTTCTTACATCCCAACTAACATTTATAGTAGCGGCTACATGTTCTAAAGGCTTTGCTACTTTCTTATAGTAGAAATGTGGTGATCCCAACCAAAATTTGTTACTTTTTAGTTCTAACAACTATTTAGTATCAGGAAATAGTAGATGTTTCGTAAAAACGACCCTCTAAACTACTTCATAGGATTGTTTCTTGAAAGTCGATTCTGATAGTCTTTTCTACCACAATAGGACGTTGCTAAAGTTTTACTTTCTTTTTAGTCGTTATTTCGTAGTCGCCCTAACTTTTATATCCTACTTAATTACCACTAGAAAGTTAAGCTTCATTGGAGTCCCAAACAAGTGTATCCGACAACCACATTATAACTTTAATTTTTACCACAAAAGTTTGTGTCATCATAGTAACATCTGATGTAACAATGTAGACAAAATAACTTTTTGGATCAACTTTAAAGCCGCAACTACTTTCAAGTAACCTTTTCGACTATCAGGGAATATAGTTTGGGACGCCATGTTTTTATGTAAGAAAGAAAATTTAATATTTTTGTTGTCGTTTTATGAGCTCATATTAAAGAGCCATACTATTTTATAAACAAATTAGTTGAAGCTTACCAAAAATGCTCTTCTTAAGCACCATTTGTTGGAGTTAACTGTCGATTATGAAAACATAACCTCCAAAATCACAACACAAAAATTCCATCAGCTACCAGAAAACGGCTCAATTTTACGGGCGCACCGGTTTTTTGCAATATATATAATGCATGTTATACAAAAAACTTTGCGTCGCACTCGAATTTTGATCCTCTGCTCGTAAATTCTCACACTTTTGGATAACATAGTTCATATTATAACCATAACCAAACAAAAAAACTAAGCGAGTCTGTTTACTGTTGTGTCCACCATATTGTGTAACAATTCTACCAAAAAGAAACGATTATATTATTTGCAACTACATCGCAACTTTTATGCCATTACGGAAAAAAAACAGCCTCTACGACGTAGTAGATACCTGGCTACGACGTAGTAGTGTAGTTGTTACTACAGTGACTTTAAACACTTGGCCAAGTAGTTATACCCAACTAACATTTATAGTAGCGGCTACATGTTCTAAAGGCTTTGATACTTTCTTATAGTAGAAATGTGGTGATCTCAACCAAAATTTGTTACTTTTTAGTTCTAACTACTATTTAGTATCAGGAAATAGTAGATGTTTCGTAAAAACGACCCTCTAAACTACTTCATAGGATTGTTTCTTGATAGTCGATTCTGATAGTCTTCTCTACCACAATAGGACGTTGCTAAAGTTTTACTTTCTTTTTAGTCGTTATTTCGTAGTCGCCCTGACTTTTATATCCTACTTAATTACCACTAGAAGGTTAAGCTTCATTGGAGTCCCAAACAAGTGTATCCGACAACTACATTATAACTTTAATTTTTACCACAAAAGTTTGTGTCATCATAGTAACATCTGATGTAACAATGTAGACAAAATAACTTTTTGGATCAACTTTAAAGCCGCAACTACTTTCAAGTAACCTTTTCGACTATCAGGGAATATAGTTTGGGACGCCATGTTTTTATGTAAGAAAGAAAATTTAATATTTTTGTTGTCGTTTTATGAGCTCATATTAAAGAGCCATACTATTTTATAAACAAATTAGTTGAAGCTTACCAAAAATGCTCTTCTTAAGCACCATTTGTTGGAGTTAACTGTCGATTATGAAAACATAACCTCCAAAATCACAACACAAAAATTCCATCAGCTACCAGAAAACGGCTCAATTTTACGGGCGCACCGGTTTTTTGCAATATATATAATGCATGTTATACAAAAAACTTTGCGTCGCACTCGAATTTTGATCCTCTGCTCGTAAATTCTCACACTTTTGGATAACATAGTTCATATTATAACCATAACCAAACAAAAAAACTAAGCGAGTCTGTTTACTGTTGTGTCCACCATATTGTGTAACAATTCTACCAAAAAAAAACGATTATATTATTTGCAACTACATCGCAACTTTTATGCCATTACGGAAAAAAAACCTCTACGACGTAGTAGATACCTGGCTACGACGTAGTAGTGTAGTTGTTACTACAGTGACTTTAAACACTTGGCCAAGTAGTTATAACCAGAAATTGGTTCCCCACTTAGGGAATTATAACGTCGCTGTATGGTATACTGAGACGTAGCGGGAGTACGTTGCGGTTACTTTTAAGAAATTCTTTCTAGTTGGGGTTTCGTCGTTACAACTTTAATTGTTTGTTGGGTAACCAGAAATTGGTTCCCCACTTAGGGAATTATAACGTCGGTGTATGGTATACTGAGACGTAGCGGGAGTACGTTGCGGTTACTTTTAAGAAATTCTTTCTAGTTGGGGTTTCGTCGTTACAACTTTAATTGTTTGTTGGGATAAAAACATGGCGTCCCAAACTATATTTCCTGATAGTCGAAAAGGTTACTTGAAAGTAGTTGCGGCTTTAAAGTTGATCCAAAAAGTTATTTTGTCTACATTGTTACATCAGATGTTACTATGATGACACAAACTTTTGTGGTAAAAATAAAAGTTATAATGTAGTTGTCGGATACACTTGTTTGGGACTCCAATGAAGCTTAACCTTCTAGTGGTAATTAAGTAGGATATAAAAGTCAGGGCGACTACGAAATAACGACTAAAAAGAAAGTAAAACTTTAGCAACGTCCTATTGTGGTAGAGAAGACTATCAGAATCGACTATCAAGAAACAATCCTATGAAGTAGTTTAGAGGGTCGTTTTTACGAAACATCTACTATTTCCTGATACTAAATAGTTGTTAGAACTAAAAAGTAACAAATTTTGGTTGGGATCACCACATTTCTACTATAAGAAAGTAGCAAAGCCTTTAGAACATGTAGCCGCTACTATAAATGTTAGTTGGGTATAAGGATCTTTAATATTTTCCGTTTCATATCAGATGAGGATATTTCCAAAGATTATGGAACATGGAACATTCCACATCAATTTAAAAATAAATAAAATCATTCACATTCTTAAGCTTGACATTCCTTAGTGTATCAGTAAAATTTTTACTAGTGTTTGCCATCTAGTGACAAGGACGGCAAACATCAACTTGTCAGTTTTTTTGTAAATATTTTATTTTCACAGTAAAATATTTAATATTTTTGTACTAAAATAAGGTGCTTTAAAAGCAACTGTTTAAAAATACTTTTAAAATGTTTTTTCATTGTTATATTAAATTTGCAGTAAAACTTTTAAACTTTTAATAATAAATTAAATGTACTTTAAGAGTACCTTCTTCAAAATGTTATTAAAATCTTTTTTTTTAGTATTTTATTTTCACAGTAAAATATTTAATTGTTTTGTACTAAAATAAAGTGCTTTAAAAGCAACTGCGTAAATATACTTTTAAAGTGTTTTTTTTGCCATTAACCCTGGCTGCACTTGTCATTCTTCCTAAATAAAGTTTAACTTGTTGTATTAAAAATAAAGTACTAAAATGTTGCGTTTTTTGTACTGTTAAATAATATGCAAATTAGACAATACAAAAATAATAAAAATAATGCATATCGTTGCCGATGCCAGCAGTTAAAGTACAATATTAGTAAAGTACCAGCAGGTCAATGTTTGCTGGGTTGTCAATTGATCACAAACGTATTTTTTGACTATCCCAATACCCTTCCATTTCTAGGGAATGGATGGTTAATCAAGGAGGTTTCGTGATGAGAGCGCAATGATTTTTCCCTACCTGTGAATAGATAAAACCGTCTGTTTTGCAAACTTCATGATGCCAATGCAAGCCGTGGCCAGCACCATCTGGTTGTCTTTCACGTAACCTTCTTCTAGAGTCGCTAAACCAAAATTTTGAGCTAAAAATCATAAAAAGCGATTCATAGCACTTGCTCCACACTGGCTTGTCACCTGCCTAGGGTTACCAGATGAAAACGTCTCTAACCAGGACCAGCCGTCAAGAAAATCCGGACAAAATCCGGACGTCAAACTTTTTTCGATGCCACACACAAAAAATCAACTTTTTTTTTATTGAAACAATAACTAATAAATAACATAATATACCTACTATTTTATAGGTACTTTTCACTACTTACTACTACTGTATTTTATTCAACAGCGTTGAATTTTTAGGCAGAAGTACAAAATCGTAAAATTCTGAGCAGCTCATATTTCTTAAATTGTATGAAGTCATGAGTATTCCTTTTACAGAAGATAAAAGCAGCCTATTTCTTTCTTTGGTCCACTGGGTAGAAATACTTGCATTAAAATATTTTGCCCATTTTTCGTGGGTAGGCAGATTGTGGTCATCAGAAGTAAAATTGTCTGATATGTTCTTTTTTAGATTACAAACTTCATCAAAAAAATTGTGTGTGCTTAAGACCACACGGCAGAAGTGTAATTCAACAAGGCGAAATTAATAATACTACTTTAAGCGGGGTCTTAACATAACGTTTTACCTTACGTCTTGCCTGTCAGTCAAAAGGGTCAAGTATGACGGTTGAAAGACTAGCGTAGACACTTGATAGTTTTAACGTACGTTTTTAGATCAGTTTTTGATACAAAACGATGGTTTTATTGGAAAACAATGCGTGATCCGGTCAGTTCTCTAGGCGGTCTTCCGTCTTAAATCAGTTCAAGTAAAACGTCCGTTTTTCCGTCTACACACAAAGTTTTACTTGATGCGTTTTGACACAGCCTTCGTAAACTAACGAGCCACGAACCAGAAGAAACGGCAACACAGCGTGGAGGCCAGTCATTTTCGTCCACGTGCGTGGCCCACCACGCTAGTTACTGGCCGTTTCCGCGCAGATAATGTTTTTTTTAAACTTTTAGTATATTTCAAATCGCGTTACCAAATAAAACAACTGTTCTGGTTTTAGTGAGATGTGTGGTGAACTTAAAATTATATTACCTACTTAATAAAAGCTGTGTAAAAAAGACCTTTTGTACACCGATAATAAGTGAGGTTAGATGTTTGTTTTTGTTTGGAATTTTTGGTCTGTTTTTTCTTTTTAAATTTTAAACATGCCGCGAAAGTGTTGGGCACCAGGTTGCAAAAGTAACGATGCATCTATGATTAATGAAGAGGGTCACAAAACAACCTTTAGCAAAGAAAATGACCTAAAAAATAAAATGCTTGGCTTCAGGCCATACACAGAGAAGATTTTGTTGTGACTGCATCTTCAGTGGTTTGTTGGAAACATTTTGACATAAGTGATGTTGTTAGAACCGAGATAATTAGGGATAAAGAGGGAGTACAAAAGGAGGTGCCACTAACATTCCCTAAGTTAAACAATGGGGCAATACCTCGGCTATTTGAATCTCAACCCGAGTATATGTCAAACCCCAAACCTCCAGTAAGAGAAAATCCTGACGACAGGCGAAAAAAAATTGAAGAAAGGGAGGGTATGGAAAAATATATAAATATATATTGCGTTTATAGACTTCGAAAAAGCTTTCGATAGCATTGAGCACTGGGCAGTAAAAGATCTTTAATTAATAGCCGAATAGATCACAGATATACAGACTTAATAGACAATATATATAGTGAAGCAACAACATTAATCAAAATCCACAGAGGAACCAAGCCAATCCGCATAAGAAGAGGTGTCAGCGTGACACAATATTCCCTAAATTATTTAACCAGGCCCTAGAAGATGTTTTTAAAAGGTTAGATTGAGAAGAAATAGGCATCAAAGTAAACGGACAATTCTGAACCACCCAAAGAAATTCAAGGAATTAAATGTTTTTGGAACCACCAAGATATGCTGATAATATCAATCAATCTAAAAGAAAATAGAACAAGAAGAGGAATATATAGGACCTGGGACAAATTATTAAACTGAAAAAAGAAAAGCAAACAGCTGAAATCAAGAGACGAGTAAGATTGGCCTGGGCAGCATTCGGTAAATTAAGCAACATATTAAGAAATAAAAAATATCCTCAGTACCTCAAAACGGAAATGTATAACCAATGTATCCTTCCTGTACTTACCTATGAATCCCAGACCTGGACACTTACAAAATCAAACATGGATAAGGCAAGAAAAGCCCAAAGATCAATGGAAAGACAAATGTTACATGTAAAGCTAACAGGTAGAAAAAAGAATGAATTGATAAGAAATAAAACAAAAGTAAGGGATGTCAGAGCAGAAGTAGCAAAATTAAAATGGAAATTTGCCGGTCATATTATCAGACAGAAAGACGATTGATGGAACAAATGTATTGTAAACTGGAGAACTTGGCCAAAGATGGATTAACGAAGGCTAAGTAGAATAGATAGAAAAAAAGGTAAGTTCATTTAAATTTTAAATTAACATGTTACCACTTAAACTAGATTCATAGTTCTGTAAAGTAAGCAGTCAGACATAAGAAACTATCCCACAAACATCCTGTTGTTCAAACTTGACAGTAATAACTTAGCAGTAAGAAAGGAACCATTTTTATTTCTTACTGCTCACTTCATACAGCTTACTTCACGGTACTATGAATCGAACTTTAGGGTTGTTCTCACAAATTGTTTAAAAGTAATTTCTCTTCTGTTTATTCTAGGTTTTGTTACATATTTTTTAACATGATTAATGGCCACTGATATTTATTTCCAAATGTTCTGTTTGTTTTAAAAATTAAATGTAACACGCCTAAACACAGTTTATTAGTTTTTACAAAAAAAAATTACAAAATTGCCAAACTACAATCAAAACAAATAGCAGATGTTTATATCTCCCATGTATATATCGGCCCACCAGCCGGCCAATTTGCGATGTTGCCTTTTCTGGTTCGTGGCTCGTTAGTTTACGAAGGCTGCGGTTTTGACTGAACAGGCAAGATGTAAGGTAAAACGTTATGTGAAGACCCCGCTTAAAGGTAAATTCACACTGCTAAATTTATCGACGATTATTGTTTAATTACATTTTTTGAAACTAGTTTATTTTGCATTATTTGATGTTTATAAAAGCGGCTACTTTAAAATCCGGACGTTTATGAAAAATCCGCCCGGACCCACCCGGACGTAGTAAAAATCCGGACATGTCCGGATTAATCCGGACGTCTGGTAACCCTACACCTGCCCCATCTTGGTTTTAGCTCATTTAGTCGTTTTATCAAGGTTTATTCGCAATCCTCGCAAGTTGATATTAAATTAAGTTTAGGTTATTTGATTGCACATTTTTTTGCTTTTTTGCCCCACCCTGAGCAAGGACACTGACTACGCCCATGACCATGATGGATCACGAGTCGTTAAATACCGAGATGAATTCCATCAAAGGAACATGCGCCAAAATTAACGTCAAAATGTCTTAATTTAAATTATTGGCGCGAATACCGGGATTGGCGCGAGATCGAAGAGCTTAACTTAGAATAAAAAATTTAAGGTATAAAATAATGGTCAATTCTAATTTTCAGGTATGATTTTATGTAGGTATCGGGTGGTTTTTATAACCTGAGCACTCAGCAACTTTATCATTGAAAATAAAGGGCTATAATAAATTGTAGATTTTTTTGGTTAATTATGACAACTTTAAAAGCCAACATAATTTTTTTCTATCCGTCACCATGTACAGGGTGTCCCAAATTCGATGTTTTTGGGAGATTTCGGGTATTTCTAGAGGGGCTAAACAAACCTGATCCCCCTTTGCGACACTCAAATTTCAAAAGAAGCTTAAAGGTGAAAATCGCATTTTGATATAGCAAGCCGTTTTTAAACTACGGGGTGTTTCTAAAAAGTCTGCATTTTGGGAAGGGGTCTATAACTTGTTTATTTATTAATATTTTTTATTTCTGTGAAAACATTCCTAAGACACTTTTTTAAGAGGAATTAAACTGTTAAATTAAATTTCATTTGTCACGTTTAGTTTTTGAGATATCACATAAAATTATTTTTTTTTATTTTTACCACATATTTTAGTTTGCTTAATGGGTTTAAAATATTTTAATATTATAAAATTATAAAAATAAAAAAATAATAAAGAAGTGATTAAAAAATAAAAATAAAGAAAACAATTAAAAAAAATAAAAAATTAAAATATTGAGTGTGATACATCATTTTAAAGGAAATTTTAAGTTGATTTTAAAAATCGAATAAAAAGAGAGTTATTCTGTAAGAAAAATAACAACTTTATGCAATATTTTAAAAACCAAAACAGATAAATAAAAACCGTTTACATCTGTCAATTCTTCAAGAAAAGATCTATAAGAAAGCTATTTAGACAAAAGCAAAATGCAGACAAAAACACTCCGTATCTTAAAAACGGCTTGCTATATCTAAATGTGGTTTTCACCTTTAGGCTTCTCTTAAAATTTAAGCGTCGCAAAGGGGGCTCAGTTTTTTTCTATTTCCCCTAGAAATACCCGCACCACAAAAAAACAACGAATTTGGGACACTCTGTACAGGGTGTGACAATGAAATCGATTTTTTGAGAGGGAACACCCTGTATATTTTTGCATTTTAAGATTCGTCTTTTCTTTTTGATTTCAAAAATTTACAATATCTATGTGCTGCGATTAATATTTTTTGAGGTATATGCAGTATTTCTTCTATATTGCATTTCACGTTTATTTTGTTTTGCCATGGGAGTATTGACAAATTTAAATGCGCTAAATCTTAAAAAATGTTTATCGTAGCATAGACAAACAGTAGAACCCCGATGACAGTGTTTATTCAAATTAAATTGGGCACTAAATAATTTGTCACACAACTTGCACGTCACCGGCATTTTCACAGCACAAAAACGACGAATTTTCATCAAAAAGAACTGGGAATTATTAAAGTTTTGCTGTATAAAACCATACTGAAATATCTTTCAGTTGATTGGTTGGCAGAAGTGACAGATCAACGCTTGCGCACGTCTTGGAATTCATCTCGGTATTTAACGACTCGTGATGGATCTGATACCTTTCTATTTTCTTCCGCCATTTTGTCTTTGTAAATTACTAAAATCATTGGGCTGTACCTGTCAGGAGGGCAACTGTACATTTATCCTCATCTACTCTTAGAAACCCATTCTCCAAATGCATAACGCCTCCATTAGCGGGGTGAGTTGTTGTCGAACTATAGGTAAGCAGAGGTTGACCTAGAAATCTAAAATAGACCCAAATAGGTATCCTGAACAGGAGTACAAGACGCTAGCGCTACCAAGTCCACTTTCAATCCCTGACTTCGCATGCGTAGATCTACCAATATTATTGACCTCATGTATTAGAATCGTTGTACAGGGTGATTTTCACTTGAAGGATTCTAACCACATGAAAAAAGAAAGTTTCAAAAACCTAACCTAACGAAACCTAATCAGATCTAACCGAACCGAACCAAAGCAAACTAAACCAATATTTAAAAAAAAAAAAACTTTCCTGACTTCCTACCTGGGATGCTAGAGGATGTGAATCCGAACCGGACCGTACCGAACCGAACCTATCCAAACCTAACCCTACCCAACTAAACCTAATTAGCAGTACGGGTTGTAGTTTAGTTTGGTTAGGTTAGGTTTGGTTCAGTTTAGTTAGGTTCGGTTTGGTTCGGTTCGGATTCACAGCCTCTAGGATCCCGGGCAGGAAGTCAGGAAAGTTTTTTTTTTTGAAAAAAATTATTGGTTCAGTTTCCTTTGGTTCGGTTAGATTTGATTAAGTTTTGTTAGGTTAGGTTTTTGAAACTTTCTATTTTCATGTGGTTAGAATCATTCAAGTGAAAATCACCCTGTATTCATCTATTCTAAGACATGAAGTAAATAATATTGGTAGATCAGCGCATGCGAAGTCAGGGATTGAAAGTGGACTTGGTAGCGCTAGCGTCTTGTGAACAGGAGTGGGAAGTGGAGAATTCTGTAATTTAAAAGATATAGAATTGCCTTAAAGATAAAGAATTACAGAATTCTCCACTTCCCACTCCTGTTCAGGATACGTCTTTTTCGCTGCTAATAGCATCTATTTGAACCCTCGCATTAGCTTGCTGGGGGAATGAGTGTCTTTTGAAGGTTTTTGAAAGGTATGTTACATTTTAAGGGGGTATCGGTTTAATCTATTTAATAGGAACTAAAGTTGCTTCGGATGTAGTTACACTTCTTTGTTTAACTTGTTTTAGCTGATGATGGGTCTCTTTAGACTCGAAACATATCCTAAATAAAACCCGAAACAATAAAGACTTAAGTGGAGAAGACATTCAGTTTTTCTTTGTAATTTGCAAACTCCACTTTGAGAAATGGACTATTTTTTCAATTTTTATATATATATATATATATATATATATATATATATATATATATATATATATATATACAGTGTGTCCACGTAAGTTGGCGGCATATGGGAAACTTTTTTATTATTAGCTTTACGAAAAAAAGTTATTCTTCATAAAAAGTTCTGCATAGTCCAAAACCTAAAATGCAACCATCAGATGTTAAATTTTTTCAGTCATATTACGAGGTTTGTAAAAAAATTTGATTTTTGCTCTAGAGTAAAGTACCTTTCTTTTTGACAATATCGAAAATTGTTATAAAGAAAAGATGTTTAGAATTAAAAATAGCTTTCAAATGTTCAACATTGTTTATTTACATTATTATTATTTGCAAACATCTTTTCCTTATAACAATTTTCGATATTTGTCAAAAAGAAAGGTACTTTACTCTGGAGCAAAAATCAAATTTTTTGACAAACCTCGTAATATGACTGAAAAAATTTAACATCTGATAGTTGCATTTTAGGTTTTGGACCATGCAGAACTTTTTATGAAGAATAACTTTTTTTCGTAAAACTAATAATAAAAAAGTTTCCCATATGCCGCCAACTTACGTGGACACACTGTATATATATATATATATATATATATATATTTATATATATATATATATATATATATATATATATATATATATATATATATATATTTATCGGTTTCACAACGTTCTACGTCTTCCGATACCCAATCTCCATTCGTTTCTGTTTGCCCATAATTCATCATCTAGGCCTTTTATTCTTATTTCACTGTCTATTCCTTCTCTCCAACTTCTCCTTGGCCGTCTTCGTTTTCTTCGGCCAGTTTTTCCATTGTAATATTTGTTTAGGTAGTCTTTCATCATTCATTCTTTGTACATGTCCGTACCACACCAGTTGCTTTGTTCTTATATCATCCACTAAAGTATGTTCCCCCACTGTCATAATTTCTCTTATTCTTTCATTTGTAACTCTTTCTCTTTTCAGCGGCGTAGCGTGCCCGAAAGGGCGGGGGGGCGACAGCTAAAAAGGGCGCCTCTGAAAACTGATGAAAAATCTCAAACGGCAAAAAAAAACAAAAGATCAAAAAGGCGCCTCTCACAAATCTTGCGACCAAAAAAAAAAGAACCGCGCCGTAGAAATTTGAACCGCGCCGTCTCCAAAAAAAAAAAAAAAAAAAAAAAAAAGGTCATCATATGTCAGGGGGCGGCCGATAAGTCACAAGGGCGCGTCTGACGAAATCTTGCAACTAAAAAAAAAAAAACAGTCATCATGTATGAGGGGGCGGCCGATACGACACAAGGGCGCCTCTCCCACCTATGGGGCGCCACTACCCTCGGGGCGGGGGGGGCGACGAACCCCCCGCGCCCCCCCCACGCTACGCCGCTGTCTCTTTTGGATTTCCCTGCTGCTCTTCTCCAATAGACCATCTCCGTAGCGGAAAGCATTTTTCCTGTTCTATCCTTGATTGGCCATACTTCTGAGCCGTATGTAATAATACTTTTTACAATGGTGTTATATATAAGCTTTTTGTTATGTTTTAATATACTTTGGTCCCAAATTATTCCATTTAATAAAGTTATTGCTTTTCTTCCTTGTACGTTTCGATCTTTTATAGCTTTGTCTAGTGTTCCGTCAGCTGTAATTTTTAGACCTAAGTATTTATACTCATCACAGGACTGAATTCGCTGCCCGGTAATTATTTTAGCTTGTTTTAAATTTTCAAAACTTACCTAAATTCCATGACCTCGTTAAATTTCACAGGAGCCTTCATGGTGGGGTATTCCACATGGGCGCTTATAGAACGCCATCTTCCCAATAAAAACCCGGTGTTTTTCAAAACTTCGTGCAGTTTGGGTGCATTTTTACTCATGTCGCTTTTTCAAAACATTTAAATTTAAAAAAATGCATTTAGACAAAAAAAGTGTGTTTGTAAACTTGCCAGTTTTTGAAGACGTACGAAAAATTTTTATTTATACTGAAAGATTGACAATTATATAGGAAGTCTCCTCAATAATCTTAATAGTACAGCGTGTCCTATTTTTGGAGGTTGGATTAGAGTCCCTGTATGTTGACATATTTGGATATATTATATTATAATATATATACAGGGACTCTAGCTTGGATGGGCTCAAACAAACCGGCCCTGGCATATCTTTTTTTCGGCCCTTGCTTCGGCACAAAAATTTTACGGCAAAGAAAACGAAGCCATATTGTGTTATTTTTGTTTTTGATATTATTTATTTATTTATTTATTTATTTAGAATGCACATTACAGAGAGTTTCCCCAATTGGTACATGTTTAATTTTAATCTATCATTTTACAGTAATAAAAAATACACAATAAACAGAAAATAAATAACAAAGAATAAAAAAATTTAAAACTATAAACAATAAAATGGTAAGCTTCAGGTACAAAATTAATTAGGTAAAAATAAGTAAGGTAACCTAAGAAAAGATAAGAAATAAGTGACTATAAACAATTAGTACTTACATATTAGAAACCTTTATTATTACAGTAATCTGTCCAACCTACGTTTAAACAGATCACTGGAAAATGAAAATATATCAAAATCATTTGGGATATATTTATTAAGTAAAACCATTATTTTGTTTTCAATACTGTTTTTACCAACATCAGTTCGACTTGAATTTATATAAAATGTATTATTGTTTCTGCCATGTCTCATAGGTGCATGATAATTTAAAAGGGATAGAAGATATGGACAGTTAATTTCATTAATTATTAATTTATGGCCAAATTTAAGTATTTGCTTTTCACGACGAGTGTGCAGACTATCAAAGTTGATCATTTTCAATTTCAATCTTTCCTCATAACTGTATAGCGATTTGTCTATATTTAGTTTATACATTACAAAGTTGACAAATTTATGTTGAACCCTTTCTAGTCTTGTGACATGCACCTCATAATATGGCGACCAAACCAGGCAGCAATATTCCAAATGACTCCTAACAATCGAAAAATATAGTATTTTTAAAACCTCAATGTTTTTAAATTCCCTACTGGACCTGATAATAAATCCTAACATCTTAAAAACCTTGCTGACAATATTATCAATGTGATCTGTAAATCGAAACTGGGAATCAAAGATAACCCCAAGATCATTCGCCACATCTACTCTGGGTATAGTTATGTTATTTATTTTGTATTCATAATTAATTTTATTTTTTTTTCTGGAGAAGGTTATAACTTTACATTTTGAGAAATTTATCTCCATTTTGTTTTCTTCACACCAGCTGTAGAGGCTTAAGACGTCCTCTTGAATAGCTCTACAATCATCTTGACTATATATTCTTTTGTAAGCCTTTAAATCATCAGCCAACTGCAGACAAGGATTGTTCTTGAAACACTTAGGGATATTATTAACAAACAAAGCAAACAGAAGTGGAGCTAGATGTGATCCTTGAGCTACACCTGATGTGACTTCGATCTCTTTGGATTTGTATTTATTTATTTTTACTATTTGTTTTCGACCTTTCAGGTTACTACAACACCAGGAAAGTAGTGGATCACATACACCATATGATTTTAATTTGTCCAGTAATATATCGTGGTCGACCTTATCAAACGCCTTTTTAAAGTCAAAATAGATTACGTCAACTTGAGAGTTATCATCTATCGCGCTGGCTATATAGCTACAAAACTGTGCAAGATTGGTTTGACAAGAACGTCCACGGTAGAAACCATGTTGTTCCTCCGATATAACATTGTAAAAAGTTGTTGTAAGTTCGTCACATACAATCGATTCAAAGATTTTAGCCATTATATTTAGTCCTGAGATGGGTCTATAATTTGCAATTTCTGATCTGTCTCCTCCCTTAAAAATAGGTGTAACATTAGCAGTTTTCCATATTTGGGGAAATATTTTTGATTCGATGGAAAGTTTGTAAATGTATGAGAGAGGAAGGGATAGTGTAGGACTGCAATTTTTTAAGAACATCGGAGGAACACTATCTGGTCCTGGACCTTTGTTGTGATCAAGATTTATCATTTTTTGAAATACGACGTCGCTATTGATCTCGATATTAGATATACAAATATTGTAATCTAGATTGTTGTTATCAGTTAAGTTTACTGTTGAGTTACCATGACTTATTGGGTTGTACACAGACTTAAAAAAATCGGCAAAACTATTAACAATTTGTTGAGGATCATCCATGCATGAACCTTCGAATTTCATTTGTTTAGGGTACCCCACTACTTTACGTCTAGATCTGATGTAAGACCAAAAAGATTTAACATTGCTTAGAATGTTATGTTGTGTGGATGTCAAAAATTTTTTGTAGTCGTAATCTATTGATGCTTTTGACAATGATCTCAATCATTTATATTTTTCTTCCAATGTGTTGCATTTATTTTTACGGTACCTGTTGTATATGTTGTTTTTTTGCTTTATTAAGGAGATTGTTTTATTTGAGAAATATGTGGGGAACCTCATATTTTTGTTGAGTTTTTTATGGCCATCAACAAAACTGTATAGAATCGATCGACAATACTGTCCACATCTATGTTATCTACGTACAGAAAATTCCAATCTATATTCTCAAAATAGTCATTAATGAGGTTATAATCGGCTTTCAAAAAGTTATAACTAAATGCGTGATCCTCAAGCTCAAATAAGTTGTCATCAGAGGTATGGAGGTTTTGTTAGTAAATAACATGCTAATTTTAAAGGATGTAATTTGCATTTTGACAAAAAAAAACTCCATATAAACATATGTATGCATGTCCTAAACATCCTAACTTGTGAGATACAAGGTGTTTAAAGACTTTCAGAATATCTCCTTTTAGCTCACACATATACTATACTATAGTAGTGTGAGCTATGGTGATCCTAATTTTTTCGAGAAAAAAAAAGTTGCTCCGATTTCAAAATTTTTTATATATCTTTGCGTTTCAGATGATTTTGAAACTTTTTTGTTGCGCCGTCTGTCTGTCTGTCTGTCTGTCTGTCTGTCTGTCTGTCTGTATGTCTGTCTGTAACGACCAACGCGCATAACTCAAAAACCGCTAGGCCGATTTTAATGAAATTTGGTACTTAGGCTGGGTCTTGGGTCGAGATGGTCCCATTTCAAAATGAACAAACTCCACCGAACACAAGCCAAATAAAAGGGTGGGGAAAGATTTCAAAAGTTAGAGTTTTTGTGAAAATATGGCGTGTGTAATATCAAACGAAAGGTAATTGAGTATGGAGTTAAACAAAATACATTTTAGTTTTTTTTTCTTTAAAAAGGGTGGGGGTAGATTTTAAAAATTAGAGTTTACGTGAAAATAAGGCGTGTGTGATATCAAACGAAAGGTAATTAAGTCCGGAGTTAAACAAAATACATTTTAGTTTTTGTTTTTTTAAGGGTGGGGGTAGATTTCAAAAATTTGAGTTTAAGTCAAAACATGGCTTGTGTGTTATCAAACAAAAGGTAATTTAGTCTGGAGTTGAATAAGATATATTTCAGGTTTTAGTTTTATTAGCTCGCACGTACACTATAACTATAGTACCTCGTGTGAGCTTAGGGGCCCATATATTGGCAGAGTATTTTATCCAGTATAGCTGAGGATGTATTCGTTTACAGTGTCACTTTTGACTTTATAACAGCGTGAACGTGGAGTTTCATCCTGAAAAGAGTCACATTTCGAGTTGTGAAGGTTTTCGTGTAAACTATTGGTTAAATCTGACCCATATAACAAGTAAAATACTGTTCTTTTTTGTGGTGTGACTGTTTTTTCGAATTGTTCAGTGTACTTAAAATTAAGGAGAATAAGAAAATAATCTTTTGAATTTATTAGAGAATAATCACATTCCCAGTTGTTATTCAGCATTTTATAACTCGTTGTAAAAATAAACACAAAGTTTCTTCTTTATTTGTTTTTTTTTAATATTATTTACCATCCTGCTTGACATCCTGATTTCGAACGTCATGATACCTTGTTCTAAAAAAGTGTCACAATATCGGGTTTTTGTCTTTTTTTTAACTAAAAAGGACAAAAATCATTTTTTCTGAGAAACGTACTGCACCAATTACATTGAGTTAATAGGTTCCTGTTGAAATAAAATAACATGTTAACTCGTAATTTATCATGTAAGTGAAAAATGAATCTCTTTAATGAACTAAATTCTTTAACAGCGATTTTCTCAAAACAATGTTTTTTGAGTTGTGACTATTTTTTAGTGGGTGTGCGATATGAACAACTAATATTTTTTGAATTTTTTGAAAAGTAAGGCAATTTTAATTATAAAATAATATTTTTGAGACTTTTTTTAGCTCGCTTCATCTTTCTTTATACAAAAATTAAAATTTGAAGACAATAATGTGTTCGTTTCAGCTTCAAAAGTAATCCATTTACCTACATCTTTGTCTACTTCCCAAGTCCTCGGTTTACCTTTTTATTTTAAGTTTTGTGTCATAAAAAATAAACCGGCTAAAAAAAATAACGACAAATACGTCTAAGAAATTATATTTTATAAGGAAGTACTAAAAAACAGTTGAAAAAGTGTCTTGGTTTTCAAAAAATTCCAAAAAGATTAGTTGTTTATTAACGAGATATCCTATCTAACTTTTGTTTACAAAAATCAGCTGAACCACCAGTGACGTAAAAATTCGACATATATTTATAAAATCCGAACACCGGTCTATTCTCGGCCCCGTGGTATCTGTAACCTTCGAAAAAAAAAACTGTTTAACGACAAATTGTATATTTTTTTACAAATATAAGTCGCAACACAAAATAATATCTAAAACTTACTCACGTCAACAGCCAGAATAAATATATAGGTCTATATTTAAGTCAATAAATAAATGCAACAATTTATACATGACCTAAAGTATACAGGGTGTTCCAAGAAAAATTTGTATTTATGTAAAAGGTATTTGGGCAAAAAAAAGAAAATGTAAGATAAATGTGAGAATACTGAGTAGTCAAGGATCAGGAACTTTGGAAGCCTTTTGGATTTTTCTGTTGCCAGTTCCACGTATCTGCACACATTGCGTTCACATCTTTTGTGGCCAACTGTCAAAACGATATACGAAAATAATGTTTTTTTTTATGTGTAAAATTATGCAACTTTTATATTTAAAGTTTTTTTCTATCAAATACATTAACCGCTGATAACTAAGGACACTAATCCTAAAGGCAAGCCAGGGCTATCAAAATGGACGGGCCACGATCCTCCACTTTGTTGACGTCACCAAGGCCAACACAAAAATAGAGGCCACGACCCTGAAAAAATCAGCTGTTCTCCCGGGGCTGAATTTTACATTGGGTCTTATGGGAGGTCAGACGTTTTTTTATGATATTTTCAAAATGGCACTACAGATTTCCGCAAAATTTCAGTGAAATATTCTCAGACACCATCCCGATATTCCACCAAAGGTTTGTAAGAAAGCAACATGATTAAAAGGTTAAAATCTTCAAGATTTAGCATTCCTTATTTTGAATTCAAATTACCCGCCATGTACCACATGCCAACTGTTATATTTGACATGTATTTGACTTTGTCATCTGTGATTGTCACATTCGCTTCTGCTTTAAACTATTTTTGTGTGAGCTAATCAAGCGGCTATAAAAAATTAGGGATTACTATACATTTTAAAAAAAATGTTCTGCCAGAATAAAGTAAAAGCAATTTCAAAAACGGCTTTATTTAAAAAAAAACAAATATTCATGAACCGTCAATTCAACTTCAATATTTTAAAGACAATCAGCTGTGTCGTAACGTGACCATCAAAAAAAAATCAGCCCCGGGTGTGACGTCAACAAAGTGGAGGATCGTGGCCCGTCCATTTTGATAGCCCTGACGTCACATCCGGGGCTGATTTTTTTTTGATGGTCACGTTACGACACAGCTGATTGTCTTTAAAATATTGAAGTTGGAATGACGGTTCATGGATATTTGATTTTTTTTAAAATAAAGCCGTTTTTGAGATTGTTTTTACTTTATTCTGGCAGAACAATTTTTTTTTAATGTATAGTTAGCCCTAATTTTTCATAGCCGCTTCATAAGCTCACAAAAATTAAGTTTAAAGCAGAAGCGAATGTGACAATCACATATGACAAAGTCAAATACATGTCAAATATAACAGTTGGCATGTCGTACATGGCGGGTAATTTGAATTCAAAATAAGGAATGCTAAATCTTGAAGATTTTAACCTTTTAATCATGTTGCTTCCTTACAAACCTTTGGTGGAATATCGGGATGGTGTCTGAGAATATTTCACTGAAATTTTGCGGAAATCTGTAGTGCCATTTTGAAAATATCATGAAAAAACATCTGACCTCCCATAAGACCCAATGTAAAATTCAGCCCCGGGAGAACAGCTGATTTTTTCAGGGTCGTGGCCTCTATTTTTGTGTTGGCCTTGGGCAAGCTTTATAGATAAGGTCACTCATCGTAAAGCTTGCTTGACGATGAGTGACCTTATTTGTACTGGAAGCCGAAATTATCGTCTAGGCCTCATTTTTCGATCGGTCAATCAACCAATTCTATTCTTTGGTAACGTTAAGGTGCCCGCAGACTGCCGTAAGCTAACGTAAATACGTAAGCTCCTAACGTGACCTTGACGACGGTGTGACAAAGTGCGCTTGCGTAACTGTCAAATCTCATGCTTACGTGAAAATACGTAGCACAACATAAACTATCTATTATTCTTGCTAGGGCAAATGATAAAAAACAAGAAATAGCGGAACTTACCCATTTAAGCTCTTTTTTGGCGAGTGAGGGGTCCGCGTAGCACTCGGCTATGTCTCCTTCTCTCCTTGGCGCAATATCGTAGTTGATTTGTTTGCCCGAAGCCTTCGCGAACGCGTTCACCATATCCAGGACGGATAAACCTTTGCCGGTACCTGAAACAAAGAAATATTGTGTCATACAGATTTGAAAAAACATAATTAGAGGAATGTCGCCTAATTTTGGATACTGCATTATCTCAAAATCCGTTTACAGTTTCCTTCAATTCAAACCACAAAACGAAGCGTCTCTAACATAAAATGATTCTCTGTGAAGTGCCTAGTTCGACTGTTCACCATTAGGTGGTGCCATAAGCTTATGTGTTTTAGGGTCACTGAAGCCTGGCGTCTCCAGGATGCAGTGACCCTAAGTTGGGAGTAGGGTCACTGCATCCTGGAAGCCTGGCGTCTCCATGGGTAGCGACAAGCCCACGTGACCTGCCTCGGAATTTCCATGGGCGACTCGTCAACTTACCTCGGAATAATTAGAGTACCTACACGCAATTTCTATACAATATAGAGTACCTACAATTTTTGTAGAAGTTTGTAAAGCGATCTCAGAATTTTTAGAGTACCTACAGTATGTAAAATATTTTTAAAAAAATTAAAGACCATACTTATATTTTAAGTTTTTGACCAACTTTTTATTTTTATAATATAAATTAATACAAAAAATACTACAACAATTTTATGCATATACTTTTACTATTAGATATAATAGTAGTTATAGTACTTAGCTACAATCATAAAAAATATCATTTCTGTGGGGTTACCCTAAATTTTGCCTCTTTTGTTAATTTCTTATAGTTTCTAAAGTCATTGCTGTGGTTCTGCCGTGCTTCCAATCAGGTAGACTTTGTGCATAAACATTATTTTTTGAAAAATGAGTCTTTATTTGTTTTTAAAATAACTAATGTCTTTAAATTATAACACCATAGCATAGAAAAACACCGATTGATCGCATTTGTATTTTCGACCTTTTGTACTTTCGACCTTTTGTACTTTCGACCTTTTCTATTTTCGTTCTTTTGTACTTTCGACTTTGTGTATTTTTGACCTTTTGAAGTTTTGGCCTTTTGTTTTTCGACCTTTAGTACTTTCGACCTTTTGTATTTTCGGCCTTTTGTAGTTTCGACCTTATGTTTTCGACCTTTTGTACTTTAGACCTTTCGTGTCTTTGACATTTTGTTCTTTCGACGTTTTCTTCGCCGCCCGCTTTTGTTTGGACACCGTAATAAAATAATAGTAGGTATATGCGGTGTTTACTTTTAATTCCGCGGCAAGATTTTTTAAGCCCGACCGGAAGGACGGCTATAATTTGTTAAGTGATTAAAAGGGACTTTAATGTCAATGTTTATATACTAAAAATAATAATAATCATAAAATAAATAAATAGTAAACCACTTACTCCGGTACTCTAGTTTTAGCATGTCAACCCCCGGTATATAATAATACAGCGGGCAGTGATAGTTTTCATTTTTTTGGTGAGCCAGGGCTATCAAAACGGACGGGCCACGATCCTCCACTTTGTTGACGTCACATCCGGGGCTGATTTTTTTTTTGATGGTCACATCATGACACAGCTGATTGTCTTTAAAATTATGAAGTTGGAATGACGGTTCATGAATATTTAATTTTTTGTTATATAAAGCCGGTTTTGAGATTGTTTTTACTATATTCTTGCAGAACAATTTTTTTTAAATGTATAGTAATCCTTAATTTTTCAAAGCCGCTTCATTAGGTCACACAAAAATTAAATTTAAAACAGAAGCGAATGTGACAAACACAGATGACAAAGTCAAATACCTGTCAAATATAACAGTTGGCATGCGGTATATGGCGGGTAATTTGAATTCAAAATAAAAAATGCTAAATCTTGAAGATTTTAACCTTTTAATCATCTTGCATCCTTACAAAAGTTTGGTAGAATATCGGGATGGTGTCTAAGAATATTTCACTGAAATTTCGCGGAAATCTGTAGTGCCATTTTGAAAATATCCTAAAAAAACGTCTGACCTCCCATAAGACCCAATGTAAAAATCAGCCCCGGGAGAACAGCTGATTTTTTCAGGGTCGTGGCCTCTATTTTTGTGTTGGCCTTGGGTGAGCTTTGGGCGCGTTGCTATGGTAGATATTAAACAAAAGTCAGTCAGACGCTAACAAACATAGAAAAAATGTGCAAAAAATAATATTTATTTCATAACAAACTAAATAAGAACAAGTTTGAATTAAATTTCTTAAAGATTGAACAAACGAGGGACCAAAGAATAATTCCTACTTTGAGATGGACATTGAAAAGGCCGCCAAAGAAAGCAGATTTCAGAGTACCGAAAATGATGCAATAAAAAGAATGTAAAAAATTTCACCGAAAAGGTATTCCTGTTTTTTATCCTGGAGAAGTCTAGAAAGTTAAATACTTCCTTTATATGAAGGCTATGCCAAAGGACACAATAATAATCGAAACCAACCAAGTCATCAGCAAAGTACAGTAACTTCTGCCAAGCTGGAAGCAACAGAATAACCGTTATCGTGTATTATGATAGCTTTTTGTTTTTTGTATATTAATAAAATAAAATGATCCAAAAAACCTATAATTTTTTCTTTATAGTTTTAAAGAAATTACTTTAATCACCTAAGTTCATGAAAAAAGGGATTAAACGTACACTTTTATGCCCTAGAATAAATCCAACAATAGTTTTCTATATTTCATAAAACATGTCAAATAATTTTTGGTTTCTTGCGCTATGTAGGTAAATATTGAAATCATAAAAAACATGGTTTTTATTCGACAATCTGAAAAGCATTATTTGAATGGTTTGTTTATTTGGACAGTCTAAATATATATACCGAGTGTGACGGACAGTTATTTACGTAGCATTTGTAAACCATTTTATTTTTTTAAATACAAAAAAAAGCTACGCTCGTGACAGTGTTAGATTCGTCATATAACCAAAAATATTTAACTGTCGTGTCGCTACCCAAAGAAGACACTACGTCTTCGTGATGCAGTGACCCTAGTTGGGAGAAGTTATTACTGCCCCCTAGCGGGGAGCTACGGAAACAAAAAATATATTAGGTAAATTCACAAGGCTCGATTTTGTTATAAAAAATATTTCCAGAAGTCGTAGCTGTACTAGTATCAGAGATAAATCCGGTTGCCATCCTTAACGGGACACCCTGTATATAGAGATCATTGCCTATACATACCTAAATTGAAGGCCTTCCACGATTTGAAGCAAGGCGAGAGCATCCTTTCGAGAGCTCTCAGATGGCCACTGGCGACATCAGTAACGTGGATGTAGTCTCGGACGCCAGTGCCGTCCGGAGTGGGGTAATCGTTCCCAAAAACTTGCAATTTGTCTCGACGACCTACAGCTACCTACGATGACATTGTAATGGGTTATTTTAATTTAGTGGTTAAAAACGATTTTCAAACTAGGGTACATTGGTTTTAGGAAGTATTTTTAGTGGCCATTGTACCATATGGATGATTCTACCAAAAGTGGGCTACATGGATATCATTTTTGGTCATTGCCTTTAAATAACAGTACAGCACAGTAAATAATTTTGTTTTGTTAAATTTATGTAACTAATTAGGTGTAAGCTAAGAAACATTTATTTTCCCGAATTTTAGGAATTACTGCATAAAAATTCCAGAGGGATGAGTACCAGAGGAATGAGTTTTTTAATGGTTTTCCAATTTAAATCAAAATCTATTTAGACTACTTAACTTAAGTTTTATATAAACAAAGTTCCTATACTTATAATTTTAAAACAATCAACAAAAAAATTATACTATTGATATCAGTCGAATATTAACTTACCAGAGGAATGATAATTGAAGCGTTCCTTTTTGATTTCTCCGAAAAAAACTAATTTTCTGCCGAAAATAAGAAGATCAATAACTTAAACCAAACTAAAGTTGACCTTATCTGTCACAACTTGTCACCCTCACAAGTAAATTACATATCCAGGACCGTCTCTTTCTCTAGAAATTAACCGGTGGTATTCACAAATATTGTGTTGTTAAAAATGGAGCACGTTTAAAATTGTAAAATTTTCCGGGAAGATGTAAATTCGGATTTTCAAAAATATGACTACAAACTTAAGTTTTATCAATTTTTTGATAAATAGTTAAGACTTGGTTAAATATTATTTATTAGGATATTTTTTTCAATCTGAGTTTTTAATATTTGGTTTGGGACTACACCAGAGGAATGAGGTATTTGCTTTGTAATAAAAAAAATTACAAACTTGCAATTTTTTTTATACATTAAACTCAAATGCTCCATAAAGAAAACATTTCGTTTTAAATCTTATAACTAAAACTATGCTTCATTTGCAGTATGTGTTTGAAAAATATGTATTCCCACTCCACAGCACCATTTTTGTAGAATCATCCATATATTAACGTGGACAATTTTGGGATTTTTCTTAATGCCATGGACAGAAGAATGCAATAGACTCGTTCTATAGAAAGAAACCGCAACGAAAGTGGACATCGCTCAGCCTTAATGGAAAAACGAAATTGATTGCATACTGACTACTGATAAAAATTCGTTAGAGATGTAACAGTCCTAAACAGCTTTACAACAGGCAGTGATCACAGGATGGTCAGAACAAAAATCTGCATTGATAGCAATTGTGAAATGAAAAGAAAAATAAATAATAACAATGAACAACTTGACATGAATTGAATTGAAAACGTTAAATAAATGTTGAAAAAAATATGTTTTTTTTTCTAACACAAATTTGTGTTAAAATTAAGTCAACTTTTGACATTAAAAAAACATGTAGAAAATCCTAACGAAAATTTCATGTAAAAGCATTACCAAAAATATATTTCTTAATAACGTTAAGAAACCAGCATTAAAAAAACAATAATTTGACTAACATTAAAAATAATAATCAATCTATGGTTATTTTTATAATGTTTTTCCTAGATCATTCAAACATTAAAAACATATATACTATAGAGGGCGCGATGGCAGCGCCCTCTATAGTATAGCAGTCCCACTACCTGAACATCGCCATTAGTTGCGTTTCGCTGCGAGTTGATACGAGTCGGTAGCAGAGACGCTTTTTGTAATTTTGGTTAAAATATTTGCATTTTGCACAAACAAACATGGCAAATTTAAAGCACAATTATTAATATTGATAGTGAATACATATTTGGATCGGAATATTACTCCAGTTGTGTGGGAAAGATGGTATAGTGAAAGAACAACAAATGTGTGTGCAGTGATCTAAATGAAGCACCACAAAATCAGGTAAGAAAGAGTAAACAAAAGAAAAAAATGGTTTTGTTTGAAATATCGCATACCTATAGGTAATCAGACAGGGAATGTGACAATTCACCGCGGACGATTAGCCGCTGGACCTTAGGCCGCGTATTCATTTGAGGCAGAATTATATAATAATAATAAATCGTCTTTATTGATAAATAAATGTTACATAGGCGAGGTTTAGCAAACTGCTACTTCGCAAGCCTCGCTCCGTTTGCATTCATGCTAAAGTGAATACGCGCCTTGAAATTGTTTGCCTTGTATTCACTTGAGCATGAATTGTTTGGCCTCGTAGCGAGACACTTACTACAAAACTATTGTTTACATAGAATTTTAAATTTTATTTTCAGAAGCTATGAGCCGAATTGCCTTTACTGAGTGTCGAGTTCACGAAAACCTAAACGGATTGTTGCTGCCCTGCGTTTCCAAAATAAAAGAATTTTATTTACATTATTTATGTTACCTTATCTTTAGAGATATTTGAAAAAAATATTTTTTTTCTTTGTTAAAAAACATTTATTTTTCAATGTTAGAAAGACATTTCTTTTTCACTGTTAAAAATCAATATTTTTTTAACGTTCGAAAAACACTTTTAAAAAACGTTATAAAAACATAAGATTATTTTTCTAACGTCAGAAAACGGGTTATTAAGCTTTCCAACCTAACGTTATGTTTTTAACTTATTTTGACGTTATTAAAATGTTTTTGTGCTTAGTGGGGGGGGGGGAAGACCCCAAATGAGATGCGGCAGCTAGATGGATGAACACGGCGACGGACAGAGTAAAGAGGAAGGTATTGGGGGAGGCCTATATCCAAAAATAGAAAGATAGATAGATAGATAGATAGATAGATAGATAGATAGATAGATAGAATTGATAGATAGATAGATAGATAGATAGATAGATAGATAGATAGATAGATAGATAGATCGATGGATGGATGGATGGATGGATGGATGGATGGATGGATGGATGGATGGATGGATGGATGGATGGATGGATGGATGGATGGATGGATGGATGGATGGATGGATGGATGGATGGATGGATGGATGGATGGATGGATGGATGGATGGATGGATGGATGGATAGATGGATGGATGGATGGATGGATGGATGGATGGATGGATGGATGGATGGATGGATGGATGGATGGATGGATGGATGGATGGATGGATGGATGGATGGATGGATGGATGGATGGATGGATGGATAGATAGATAGATAGATAGATAGATAGATAGATAGATAGATAGATAGATAGATAGATAGATAGATAAATGGAACAAACAGACACACAAACACTCTTTGAATTTAGATCTAAGGATCAGATTTTTGGCAGTCACAATGTTTTAAATCTCACGATAAAATCAAAACTCAACTTACTTGTGCAATATATGGCATTAAATTATTTGGTATCCCAGCCGGATCCTCACCAATGTCACCTGACTCATGCGCGCCCACAACGTTGAAGTACCTCAGCAGAACCGCTTTCCACTCCTAAAAAAAATATGCAGCCCATTTAAACAGCATTTAAAACAGAAAAGATGGGTGCCGGAACAAAGATCAAAAGACAAAAGATCGAATACAAAAGATCAAAAAACAAATGATCGAAAAGGCAAAAGATCGAAAATACAAAAGATCGAAAAACAAAAGATTGAAAGACAAAAGATCGAAAATACAGAAGATCGAAAGTACAAAAGATCGAAGGGCATAAGATCGAAAAACAAAATATCAGAAGACAAAAGATAGAAAAAAAATCGCAAGTAAATAAGATCGAAATATACAAAATGACGCGTATCATGTTTGCTTAGATATATTCACATAAACCCCAGGTAGCAAGGTCACGTTTTTTAAACGTCAAAAACAGGTCATTTTTAATGACCATTGACGTCTCTAATCTGACGTGTAAATGACCTTTAAATGACGTTTAAAAGACACACCCAAAATGACGTCATTTTTAGACGTTTTAAAGACGTCAGCAATATGACGTATTTGGGACCAAATCAGAACATTAGACACACACAGACCCATATGTCTGAATATATGAAATATTTCCTGCAGTTGAGAACACTGAAGGAAACTTAGACACAGAAGGTGACTCTTCTGTGACTTAGACCTGGAAGTACTGGAACAGGTACAGCGGTGTTCGTCTGTGAGGTACCGATCAAAATAGACCTATACCTGGACTTACACATCTCCACCTTGAAGCGAAAGAAGCTTCGAAGTTTGTCTTGATTTAATATTTAATTTATTTTACATACGTACCCCCACATTCCGTATAAATCCGGTCAAGTACTGACTGGGGCACCATCTATGTAAGTATGAGTGTATGTCCCTTGGACAAAGTGTGCAGTGTGGGTAGTGACCAATACATGACGTTTTTCAGACGTCAAAAACTACACTACGAAAATACGTCAAGTAACTGACGCCTTAAAGACAACATTTTTTAGTAGATGACCTGCTGGTCATCCAAATGACCACTTTTCGCCGAAAAAAAGACGTCATTTGATGATCCCTTGCTACCTGGCACAGTTCAGGCAAGGTCAGGTAAGTTAAAATTACCTAACCATTAAATAAACCAATGGTTTGCCATACTTAACACAAATCATATAGTTCGATAAAAGGGTCTCTTTCTCAATCATATTTTTTCAAAAAAAAAACTTTCCTGATTTCTGTCCCGGGATCCTAGAGGGTGTGTAACCGAACCGAACCGAAACGAACCGAATCGGTTCGGTTTGGTTTTATACCCTGTAGGATCCCGGGAAACATGTCAGGAAAGTTTTTTTTTTGAAAAAATATGTTTGAAAGAGACCTTATAGTCGAACCGGTTCGGTTCGGATTAGTTAGACATCCTCTAGTATCCCGGAAAAGAAATCAGGAAAGTTTTTTTTTTAAACTATGTAATAGCGATATTTTAAAACGCGCTATTTTGATACGCGCTATTTTGATCTTTTGTCTTTCTATCTTTTGTACTTTGGATCTTCTGTACTTTCAATCTTTTGTCTTTCGATCTTTTGTTTTTCGGTTTATTATGTTTTTGATCTTTTGCATTTTCGATCTTTTGTTTTTCGATCCAAGGCCAACCCAAAAACAGAGGCCACGACCCTGAAAAAATCAGCTGTTCTCCCGGGGCTGAATTTTACATTGGGTCTTATGGGAGGTCAGACGTTTTTTTATGATATTTTCAAAATGGCACTACAGATTTCCGCAAAATTTCAGTGAAATATTCTCAGACACGATCCCGATATTCCACCAAAGGTTTGTAAGGAAGCAACATGATTAAAAGGTTAAAATCTTCAAAATTTAGCATTCCTTATTTTGAATTCAAATTACCCGCCATGTTCCACATGCCAACTGTTATATTTGACATGTATTTGACTTTGTCATATGTGATTGTCACATTCGCTTCTGCTTTAAACTTAATTTTTGTGTGAGCTAATGAAGCGGCTATGAAAAATTAGGGCTTACTATACATTAAAAAAAATTGTTCTGCCTTAATAAAGTAAAAACAATCTCAAAAACGGTTTTATTTAAAAAAAATTAAATATCCATGAACCGTCATTCCAACTTCAATATTCTAAAGACAATCGCAACGTGACCATCAAAAAAAAAATCAGCCCCGGATGTGACGTCAACAAAGTGGAGGATCGTGGCCCGTCCATTTTGATAGCCTTGTTCGATCATTTGTAGTTTCGATCTTTTGTTTTCGATCTTTTGTGGTTTCGATCTTTTGTGGTTTCGATCTTTTGTCCTTTCGACCTTTTGTATTTCGATCTTTTGTCTTTTCGATTTTTTGTTTTTCGATCTTTTATATTCGATCTTTTGTCTTGCGATCTTTTGTATTTCGATTTTTATTTCGCCACCCAGAAAAGATATATATACAAGCATGGCATGAAAAGTTTCCGCCTAACATAGAAAGCAACACCATAGTTTTATACAACTCAATGATAGTGACTAAATAATAAATAATTTATTTTTTTACATAGTCCCCTTGTAAGGTAATACATTTGGCCCAACGCTGTTTAACTGATTTGATGCCATCACTGAAGTCTGATTTATCCAACTCGTCAAAATAGGCGTTTGTAGCTGCAATGACTTCTAAATCTGAAGAATTTTTTTTCCAGCAAGAAATTTTTTTAGGTTTGGAAAGAAATAAAAGTCTGACGGGGCTAGGTTTGGCGAATAAGGGGAATGGTTTAACAGTTCAAAGCCTAGCTGATGGATTTTAGCCATTACAAGAGCGGACTCATAATAAAAATGAATCTATTAACCATTTTCTTAATGAACTTACAGATGATAAAAATACCGACTATTCCCGTTGGAAAGCAACCAAAGATTTTAAAAGACCAATTATCCAAATTCCACCCATACGAAAATCTAACAACCAGTGGGCAAGGAGTAACGAAGAAAAAGCAGATATTTTTGCAAGTCATTTAGAAAAAACATTTCAGCCCCACGAAGCACCAGATGAACACTTTCATTTAAATGAACCCCATCAAATCGAGGACCATATTAAGCTTACATCACCAAAAGAAATATTAACAGAAATCAAAAATATTAATTCGAAAAAAGCCCCAGGGTATGATCTTATTAACGGGGTAGTCATAAAACAACTCCCCAGAAAAGCTATCGTAAAATTATGCAACCTAATTAATGCGTCTTTTAGGCTTAGGTATTTACCTAAACTGTGGAAAGTTGCAGAAGTTATCATGATTCCAAAACCGGGAAAACCACTCCATGACGTGTCATCTTACAGGCCAATATCTTTGCTGCCAATTATATCCAAGCTCTATGAAAAATTATTGCTTAAAAGAATAAAACCCATCATAGAAAGACAAGAAATTATTCCATCTCATCAATTTGGTTTTCGAGACAAGCATTCCACGATAGATCAAGTACACAGAATTACTAATATAATAGAAAAAGCACTAGAAGAGGGAAAAGTTTGTTCTGCAGTTTTTCTAGATGTAGCACAAGCATTTGACAAAGTGTGGCATCAAGGCCTTAATTTTAAACTAAAAAGGTTTCTGCCAAAACAATATTCGGATATTTTGGAATCATACATATCTGATAGACATTTTAGAGTAAAACAGGAAGACTCATACTCAAATTTAAGAGAAATTCAAGCAGGCGTGCCCCAGGGTAGCGTACTAGGCCCTTATCTATACTTATTATTCACTTGTGATATCCCAAAGCCAGAAAATTGTCACTTAGCAACATTTGCCGATGATACTGGTTTATTGACGGTAGAAAAATCTATTGAAAAATGCATAGAAAAACTTCAGGATGCAGTCACCCAAATTCACAGTTGGACCACAAAGTGGCGAATAAAATTAAATGAAACCAAATCAATTCATGTTGATTTTACAAACAAAAATATAAATCACATACAAATAACAATTAACAACATTCCAGTACCATATTCGAATCAGGCAAAATATCTAGGTATGACACTTGATGCCAAATTGCGCTGGAAAGCACATGTTAAGAAAAAAAAAGAAGAACTTGAGATAAGGTATAGAAAAATGAACTGGCTAATTGGAAGGAAGTCCAATTTAACAATTCATAATAAGTTACTGCTTTATAGACAAATACTGAAACCAGTATGGACATATGGTATTCAACTATGGGGTTGTGCTAAAGAGAGTAACATTCTAGTTGTACAGAGATTTCAAAATAAAGTATTAAGAAACATTGTGAATGCACCTTGGTACGTTCGAAATAGTGACCTTCATCGAGATCTAAAAATCGAAACTGTAGCAGAGACTATAAAAAAGTACGCAAAAAGCCATGAAGATAGACTCCATCGGCATGTGAATGTGGAAGCAATTCAGCTTCTAGACAATACTATGCTAGTTCGACGACTAAAAAGAGTGAAGCCGTTTGAGCTAGTAAACTAAGTGAATTACACATAAAACAAAATAATGCTATAAACACAACACAATTGTGAGTTACAGACTAAACAAAGCGGGGAGAACTGTTGAGTGAACCCTAAGTTTAAATCTGACTTTTCTAGTAAATTAAGTTAAAACAAAATTGCTAATTAGTCTTACTGACTAGATTGTAATAAAAAAACACAGTGTGTTTGACAAATAAAAAAAAAAAAAACAAGAGCGGACTTGTGGCAATGTGCATTGTCCTGATGAAGCAGAATTTTCCTTTTTTCCAAACCAGGTCGTTTTTTGCTTATATTCTACTTGAGCTAGTCCAGTAAGTCGCGTAGTACTCTGAATTTATTGTTCTTCCTTTTTCGAGATAATCTATAAGGAGTATCCCTTTAGCGTCCCAAAAGACCGTTGCCAAGACCTTTCCAGCAGAAGGTACTGCCTTTGCCTTCTTTGGAACTGGGTCGTCCTTTGCCGTCCATTGTTTGGACTGTTGCTTAGTTTCAGGGGTATTATGATGAACCCATGTTTCATCAACCGTACTATATCTACGCCAAAAGTCCCCTGAATCACGTCAAAACAGTGCCAAATTCTGGCGTGAGCATTTTGAAAATCGACCCATTTTTAGTACGAAATTGAATACCAGACATCATAATAGGTGTTACCCAAACGAAAATAAATTTTTTAAATAAATAAGCAACTGTTCAAAATATTTTCTGTAAAAAAATTATAATTTTCGATTTGCAACCCTCTGAATCACTTATTAATTTTCAAAGAAAATGACTTTAAAATTGAATATAATATAATTTTAGCCTAGGTAGGTGGATTTCAAATGTTTGAATAAAAAAAAGTTATATGAAATATTTGTTTATTTAAATAAAAATATTGAAGTTGGAATGACGGTTCATGAATATTTGATTTATTTTTAAATAAAGCCGGTTTTAAGATTGTTTTTACTATATTCTTACAGAACAATTTTTTTTTATTGTATTGTAATCTTTAATTTTTCAGAGCCGCTTCATAAGCTCACACAGGGCTATCAAAACGGACGGGCCACGATCCTCCACTTTGTTGACGTCAAATCCGGGGCTGATTTTTTGTTTGATGGTCACGTTGCGACACAGCTGATTGTCTTTAAAATATTGAAGTTCGAATGACGGTTCATGAAAATTTGATTTTTTTAAAAATAAAGTCGTTTTTGAGATTGTTTTTACTTTATTCTGGCAGAACAATTTTTTTTAAATGTATAGTAATCCTTAATTTTTCATAGCCGCTTTATTAGCTCACACAAAAATTAAGTTTAAAGCAGAAGCGAATGTGACAATCACAGATGACAAAGTCAAATACATGTCAAATATAACAGTTGGCATGTGGTTGGCGGGTAATTTGAATTCAAAATAAGGAATGCTAAATATTGAAGATTTTAACCTTTTAATCATGTTGCTTCCTTACAAACCTTTGGTGGAATATCGGGATGGTGTCTGAGAATATTTCACTGAAATTTTTAGGAAATCTGTAGTGCCATTTTGAAAATATCATAAAAAAACGTCTGACCTCCCATAAGACCCAATGTAAAATTCAGCCCCGGGACAACAGCTGATTTTTTCAGGGTCGTGGCCTTTATTTTTGTGTTGGCCTTGGCTCACACAAAAATTAAATTTAAAGCAGAAGCGAATGTAACAAACACAGATGACAAAGTCAAATACATGTCAAATATAACAGTTGGCATGCGGTACATGGAGGGTAATTTGAATTCAAAATAAGGAATGCTAAATCTTGAAGATTTTAACCTTTTAATCATCTTGCATCCTTACAAAAATTTGATGGAATATCGGGACGGTGTCTGAGAATATTTCACTGAAATTTTGCGGAAATCTGTAGTGCCATTTTGAAAATATCATAAAAAAACGGCTGACCTCCCATAAGACCCAATGTAAAATTCAGCCACCGAGAACAGCTGATTTTTTCAGGGTTCGGTTTTCGTGGCCTCTATTTTTGTGTTGGTTTTGGCTTGATTTAATTTACTTACGGGGTCAGACACGCATACATCTTTTATAATTTCCTCAACATAATATTTGGTTTTTCCATAGGGGTTGGTGCACCCCAGGCCAGTGGGGTGCGCCTCTGTGATTGGCTGGAATTGGGGGTCACCGTAGACAGTCGCCGATGAGGAAAATACTAGTTTTTTCACACCGTTATTGGCCATTACCTAAAAATAGGATTATAACTATTTGTGACACACACACGGTATAAAAACTGTCTTAAGCCCGGTCTAGACATACCATTTTACCTTACGTCTTGCCTGTCAGTCAAAGGGGTCAAGTATGACGGTTGAAAACTAGCGTACACACTTGATAGTTTTAACGTAAGTTTTTAGATCAGTTTTTCATACACCATGGTGGAAGCACTGCTTTTGTTAATAATGTTTTTTGTTTTAAATGTCTATGACTTAACCGTTTCAGTAGCTAAACATAGTTTTTTAACCAGTTTTTCAAAATGTTGTGCTGATTTAGTTTGGTAATGTTGAAGATGTAAATTTTTGCTTACGAAACATGTCGGAACTATTTGTTTAAAACAAATTAAAAATTAGTGGAAGAAGTTTGATTTCCTAAAAAATTATCTTATCTAATGTCGGACGGTTCGTATACCAACTTCTAAGTTGCACTCGAAAGGAATTAAAAATGTATGCACTACCACAAGAAATGCCGCTAAAACTTACGTTTTTATAGTTCAATGAATGGAGGCCAAAATAGGGGTTTTACCCTACAAAAGGTCGGGTAGTTCTGAATTTTGGATATGTTGTTAAGCTCTGGAGGATAGTTAAAAATCTGAGTTTTCGTCACCCCCACCCCTGTGCTCCCTCCGCCATCTTGGAAAAACCATAAAAAATTGGCACTTTTTTTAGTTTTTTGCCTTTAATTTCGTTCCAGGACACTAAATCGCAAAAAAAGTTATATGAAATTTTTTAGAGGATATAATTATCTACAATTGGGTGGTACTATGGTTGTTCTGCGAGCAGTAGTAACGGAGCTAGGTAATTTCCAAAAATGACTAAAATCACGTGCTTGGGTAAATTTTCAGATCTTTTCTACTTTAGACGGCATAAGCTCCGAAATACTTTGTTCTAGGGTAAAAATTCTAAGAACATATCTTGTAGAGAATTTTATCAGCTACAAAATTCATTCTTTAAATGTATTTTTAAATATTGTAATGGAGTGGGAGTAACTTTTAACTTAAAGTAAGTAAAAAAAATTGTTTTAAATTAAGCACACCACTGGAGCGGTAAATATGAAATATTTTTTACCATGTTACACAACGTTTAACAGGAAATTTTATTATCTACAATGAAGTAAAAAACAATTTTTTTGATAAAGGGCATGGTTTTCAGAAAATCAAATAAAACCTGTACAAAACATAATTTTTAAAAAAATTAATTAAATGGCCCCCATTTACGGACGTCGCTGGCGGGTTCGTTGTAAGTGAAACCCCATCGAGTTATACACCGTTGAAAAGAGATTTTACTGTCAATAAAGTGCATTATAGCATTTTTTTTTAAATTAGGCTTAGTTTTTGAAAAAATTAGATAAAACTTGTAACAAAAATATTTTAATTTGTGATTTTTTAAAATTGGTTAAATTTACGGGCGCCTCTGAATTTATAACCATGAAACCTATCCGACTTTCTTGTAGAGCATTTTAAAGGAAATTTTATTTGCTTTGCTATAATAATGTATAACACATTTTGTTCTATAGACCTTGGTTTAAAAAAAATCGAATAAATCATGGAAAAAACATGGATTTTTTTTTACTTTTTTAAATTACTTCAATTAACGGACGCCGCTGAAGAGTTTATAAATAGTTGACCCCGATCGAGTTGTACCTTTTTCAAAAGGAAATTGTCTACAATAAAGTATATTACACATTTTTCTCTTAGAAGCGTATTTTTTTAGAAAATTTGAGAAAAACTAAATATGTTAGATTTTGGGGGGTCTGGGGGGTTTTTTGAAGAGGTGGTTAGTTTAAGGAGGTGTTTGACCCCTAAGCTCTCTTACCTTTTTGTACGTCACTAAATTTACACAAAAAAATAAAAATAATTAAAAAAACGTGCCGTTTAAAGCACTAAATTTAAAAAAATTATTATTTTCTAACTTACTTACTTTAAGTTAAAAGTTACTCCCACTCCATTACAATATTTAAAAATACATTTAAAGAATGGATTTTGTAGCTGATAAAATTCTCTACAAGATATGTTCTTAGAATTTTTACCCTAGAACAAAGTATTTCGGAGCTTATGCCGTCTAAAGCGGAAAAGATCTGAAAATTTGCCCAAGCACATGATTTTAGTCATTTTTGGAAATTACCTAGCTCCGTTACTACTGCTTGCAGAACAACCATGGTACCATCCAATTGTAGATAATTGTATCCTCTAAAAAATTTCATATAACTCTTTTTGCGATTTAGTGTACTGGAACGAAATTAAAGGCAAAAATCTAAAAAAAGTGCCAATTTTTTATGGTTTTTTCAAGATGCCGGAGGGAGCACAGGGGTGGGGGTGACGAAAACTCAGATTTTTAACTAACCCTCCTGAGCTTAACAACATATCCAAAATTCAGAACTACCGGACCTTTTATAGGGTAAAACTCCTCTATTCATTGTACTATTAGCCGTGACTGGAATTATACTATTTCAAAAGTTTTTAATCATTATTACTTAATTATTTCGACGCCTAAGTTAAGATTACACATCTGATTTCGGGGCAAAGGGTATAAAAATTATATTTACCTCTAAAAGAGTGCTAGATCCGCAGATATTATTCTGATAATATGTCAGTGGAAATTTGACTGATTCTCCCACAGCTTTCAAAGCTGCAAAATGTATCACAGAGTCAATTTTGTGCTAAAAAATGACAAATTGAATTTAAAATTGTTTATGTTGTTATTTAGTTGTTAACAATCATAGATAACAATATAAGGGTTGCCTTTTGAGGTTTGCATATAGGGGAGAGCCGCTATGAAGTGGACACTTTTCAAAAATAGTAAAATTGACATTTTATAGACAACGTAATTATTCAAAAGTTACATACTTTTGGGAAAGCTTCGGTTCGGTTCATTCAAGAAGCTAAATACTTACAACTTTAAAAATTTTGTCCAAGTCCGGTTTATCTCTAACGTCAACCTTGTAAAACGTCACTTTTTCACCAGTTATCCGTTCACACCTCTTCAAAGCCTCAGGCTTGTCGTCTTTGCTTGCTGCATAGCAGTTGACTAGATTGTCTATCGCGATCACCTACAAAATACTACAATATATGGGCCCCTAAGCTCACACTAGGTACTATAGTTATAGTGTACGTGTAAGCTAATATAACTAAAAACTGAAATATATTTTATTCAACTCCAGACTAAATTACCTTTTGTTTGATACCACACAAGCCATGTTTTGACTTAAACTCAAATTTTTGATATCCACCCCCACCCTTAAAAGAAACAAAAACTAAAATGTATTTTGTTGAATTCCGGAATAAATTACCTTTCGTTTGATATCACACACGCCATATTTTCACTTAAACTCTAATTTTTGAATTATACCCCCACCCTTTTTTTAAAATAAATTAAAATGTATTTTGTTTAACTCCAGACTTAATTACCTTTCGTTTGATATCACACACGCCATATTTTCACATAAATTCTCATTTTTGAAATCTACCCCCACCCTTTTATTTGGTTTCTGTTCGGTGGATTTTGTTCATTTTTAAATGGGACCATCTCGACCCAAGACCCAGCCTAGGTACCAAATTTCATTAAAATCGGCCAAGCGGTTTTTGAGTTATGCGCGTTGGTCGTTACAGACATACAGACAGACAGACAGACAGACAGACAGACAGACATACAGACAGACCGACAGACAGACAGACAGACGGCGCAACAAAAAAGTTTCAAAATCATCTGAAACGCAAAGATATATAAAAAATTTTGAAATCGGAGCAACTTTTTTTTTCTCGAAAAAATTAGGATCACCATAGCTCACACTACTATAGTATAGTATATGTGTGAGCTAATATATACTATGCGATGGCAGCGCCCTCTATAGTATAGCAGTCTCACTACCTGAACATCGCCATTAGTTGCGTTTCGCTGCGTGTTGATACGAGTCGGTAGCAAAGACGCTTTTTGTAATTTTGGTTAAAATATTTGCATTTTGCAGAAACAAACATGGCAAATTTAAAGCACAATTATTAATATTGATAGTGAATAAATATTTGGATCGGAATATTACTCCAGTTGTGTGGGAAAGATTGTATAGTTCAAGAGCAACAAATGTCTGTGCAGTGATGTAAATGAAGCACCACAAAATCAGGTAAGGAAAAGTAAACAAAAGAAAAAAAAATGGTTTTGTATGAAATATCGCATACCTATAGGTAATCAGACAGGGAATGCGACAATTCACCGCGGACGATTAGCCGCCGGACCTTAAGCCGCGTATTCATTTGAGGCAGAATTATATAATAATAATAAATCGTCTTTATTGATAAATAAATGCTACTTTGCAAGCCTCGCAGCGGGACGAAACGAATGCTTCGTTTGCATTGCCTTGTATTCACTTGAGCTAAATTGTTTGGCCTCGTAGCGAGGCACTTACTACAAAATTATTGTTTACATAGAATTTTAAATTTTATTTATAAGCTACGAGCCGAATTGCCTTTACTGAGTGTCGAGTTCACGAAAACCTCAACGGACTCTTGCTGCTCTGCTTTTCCAAAATAGAAGAATTCTATTTACATTAATTAAGTTACCTTATCTTTAAAAAAAAAACTAAATATATTTTATCATTGTTAAAAAAACATTTATTTTTAAATGTTAGAAAAACATTTATTTTTCACTGTTACAATTCAATATTTTTTTAACGTTTGAAAAACACTTTAAAAAAACGTTATAAAAACATAAGATTATTTTTCTAACGTCAGAAAACGGGTTATTAAGCTTCTTTTTCACTATGAATATGACGTTAGAACTAACATCCAACCTAACGTTATGTTTTTAAATTAAACATTATTTTGACATTATTAAAATGTTTTTGTGTTTAGTGGGTATGCACGATGCGCTTTAAACCACTGCGTAAGCCAAACTAGTAGAGGAAAGACGACAAGATTGAGCGCGGTAGTAGAGCGCACGTCAATAAGGTGAATGACTCTGACCGCCCAAGGCGTGGAGATTTAAAACCCGTTAGTACGAAGGCCAGTCTTAAAATTCAATGGTCAGACCTCGTATTATGGATTTTGAAAGAATATTATGTGGTTTGAAAAAAGTGGAGGCGTCAGAAACCCAGTGGCGCACCCAGGAATGTGTCTTGGAGGGGGCCCGAGACCTCTCGGGGGCCGACAGCTAAAACGGGCGCCTCGTAAAAATCGTGCAACAAAAAACAAAAAAAAAAACAAAAAAAAAAAAAACGGTCTTCTTGTTTTTCACGGGACGCGACGAACTACCCCGCTGCTTGGGGGGGGGGGGGCGAGTCCTCATTATGTCAAATTTGAAGCTATTTTTTCTGTTTTATCATGAAATATGTAGAAAATATTGAACCAATCTAAGGCTTGGGGGGGGGGCCCGGGCCCCGGGTAGCCCATGAGAAACCCCATTGGCCTCCACGACGCGCCGCCGCTGCTAGTACTAACCCGCAGCCAACGATAAAGAGCGGCCATGGCGCGGTATAAGCAAGTCGGCGGTCACGTGATCTTAGGAGTCCCAGGATTCTTATTGTATTGCTTAATATATTATATGTTTTTACACAATTTAAATAAATTAACAAAAAATTTTTGTTCTTTTATAGGCAAAAATTGAAAAAAATATTTTGCTGATATATGTGTTTATTATGGATAAAAGAACTGAATCTATAAAATAAAAAATTATACAAAATTTGCACTCTAATATCTTCAGGTACATATATTAGGTACATAATATCGTTAGTAACTTCAAATCTATACAAGTCTTTTAAAATTGGACATATCAAACCTAAGCTTTTAGTTTTTTAATTTTTCTTTGACTGTCATCATCTTTGAGTTCTTATTCAAAGATTTATTAGCAGACACTAAATCATTGTGCTTTTTAATAAAATTATTTAAAAAAACTTTACATGCCCTTAAACTAATTTTTTCAAGCTTTTACAATAGTTTTTCTCCACAAAAACACTCGCTAGAGTTATCTGAAGAAAAAATTTCAATATAAAACATTTCACAATAATTTTTTAAAAAGAAACAAGTGATTTTGTGAATAAGTGAGATGGTTTTCACATTGAATGAACTGAATGTAGTGGTCGTCAATAATTTTTTGAAAAATTACCCAGCACAAAGTTTAATATATATTTCATTAAAGTGTAAGTTAACTACCAATTCATGTTCTTTTAAAAGCTGTATCTTACTTTTTAAATATTTCACACTACCAGAGAGATTACTATCTGTTAACAATATTTTACAAATCAGTTTTTTAATATTGCGAGGGTGCGGAAGACATATTACCTTAGAATTGTAAATTGACGTGTATGCACTGGATAACTGGATAAACAAAGATGAAGCCAACATTAAAGTGTATCCACCATATCTTCGATTCTCAGGTTACCTTTTCAAGAGACCTAATTGTTTAATAAGAAATGACAACTGAACACATATTTCACTCTCACTATCGAAATTGTCACTAAGGATGTCTGTTACTTGATCAATCTTATCCAAGATCTTATCTTTTACCACTTCTTTCCCGTTTGCAACATATTAGGTTTCAGTTTTATAGTTGTACCGACAAGGAACAACACTAATTACACGTTCGCGGCATTGTTTATCTTATAGGTATTTTCTTTATAATTTACTCATTAGCCATTAATTATTTTAACGCAGCCCACTACAGTCTTTTTCGTGGGCTGCGTTATTTTAATAACTTTGATAAAATTCACATAAAATTCGTGCCCGAATTAAAAAAAAATCGACGTAAACAAACATACCAAAACTGAACACACACATGTTTTATAATGACAGCGGGCCGTGAAGCGTTTTTTTTGTGGGACTCCTACGGTCACGTGATATTTCCGCGCTCGGGCCGGTCTTTCTCGTGGGCTACTAGTACTAACCGTGTAATTATTCTTAAGCAGCTCGACGACTGTGTGCGAGCCTATATAGCCTCCTCCCCCTGTCACCAAGACTGTGCTGTTGCTGTTCATTTTTTGGTCGTCTGTTTCTTTCACCCCCCACCTATAATGAAAATTGATAGTTATATTATACTATTTTTGTTTGTTACTTTTTTATAATTTTGAATGTTAGATTTTAAATTATTTGAAAACTTACTTCAAAACATAGACGAATGACAGAGTTCAAAATAAATAAATTCTGACACCAGAATGTATTGTACAGGGTGTCTCATTATATTTTTTCCCACCCTTTTAGACCATTATTCAAGGCCAACACAAAAATAGAGGCCACGACCCTGAAAAAATCAGCTGATCTCCCGGGGCTGAATTTTACATTGGGTCTTATGGGAGGTCAGACGTTTTTTTATGATATTTTCAAAATGGCACTACAGATTTCCGCAAAATTTCAGTGAAATATTCTCAGACACCATCCCGATATTCCACGAAAGGTTTGTAAGGAAGCAACATGATTAAAAGGTTAAAATCTTCATGATTTAGCATTCCTTATTTTGAATTCAAATTACCCGCCATGTACCACATGCCAACTGTTATATTTGACATGTATTTGACTTTAATCGTTTTCAAGCGAATAACTAGTAATTACTAGTATTTACCACTGCCGTTCAAGCGGCCTTGGTAAATACCACTCCTTGAAGAGTGACGTCATAAATGAGCCCTTTGGACGTCATCGTTTATTACCGGTAATTACTACACTTTTGAGGAAGGTTATTGCGTTTTCTAACCTCACAATCATTTGTTTTGTTTCTTTTTCGGAAAAATGTTCTGTGAATTTTTGAAATGAGTGAAATTTATCATGTGTGCCTCAATTATAAAGAAAATTGTACAAAGTGATGGCCTTCTCTATATTGTCCCAATGTGGACTGATACACGAAATATCATAAAAAAAACAGTATCATTGTAGTCCTTTAACCACAGTTTATCATACTTATTTTTTTTCCAAATTATGCCCCTTTCGAATCAAATACGCCAGTATTTCAGAGTCGGTCGAGAAGAACTTAAGTTCAATAATGGCAAGAAGATTATTATTCATCTAAACTAAAACCAACTAAACTTCTTTAAACAATCGCAAAAAGCAACAACAAACAATAACCGGTTATAAAAAAAGCTATTCAAGCGGCGTTTCTGTGGTAATAGGCTAAGGGCCTTAACAGCTGATTTTTAATGTCAACCAAGGGATAACCAGAGGTAATTACTAGTTATTCGCTTGAAAACGGCTTTTGTCATCTGTGATTGTCACATTCGCTTCTGCTTTAAACTTAATTTTTGTGTGAGCTAATGAAGCGGCTATGAAAAATTAGGGATTACTATACATTTAAAAAAAATTGTTCTGCCAGAATAAAGTAAAAACAATCTCAAAAACGGCTTTATTTAAAAAAAAACAAATATTCATGAACCGTCATTCCAACTTCAATATTTTAAAGACAATCAGCTGTGTCGTAACGTGACCATCAAAAAAAATCAGCCCCGGATGTGACGTCAACAAAGTGGAGGATCGTGGCCCGTCCATTTTGATAGCCCTGCATTATTAATTGATGTAGGAATATAAAAGAAATTGTGTTCGAATTCGCAAAATTTTTACTTTTAAATTGCACCTTGACTTTATTCCTGATGCTTACCGTATTTGACAGGCGCTCAAATTCATAGTTTTTGTAAATTGGATGCTCCTTATATTATTTAATTAATAGATTAGGCTTGGAATATACTTTCCAAAAATACCCCATAGGTCGCAGTTTTGATAAATAGTTTCTGAAATATTAGCGATAAATTTTTAAATGATAAAAAAAATAAAATTACCACTTTTGTGTTAATTTCAGTGTCCTTATTTCAAACCATGTTAGTCCCCATGTATAAACAGTGACAATGACAACTATTTTTTTTTTTAATGACGCTCAAAATGACAACCGGTAACGACAACAAAGTTGTGTCATTGTAACTGTTGATACATGGGGACTAACATAATTTGGAATAAGGATACTAAAATTAACACAAGAGCGGTACTGTTATAATTGCTAAAATCTCAGAAACTATGGATCTAAACTTCGGCATATCGGGTATTTTTGGAAAATATGTTCCAAGCCTAATCTATTAATTAAATAATATAAGGAGCATCCAATTTACAAAAACTATAAATTTGAGCGCCTGTCAAATATGGTAAGCATCGGGAATAAAGTCAAGATGCAATTTAAAAGTAAAAATTTCGCGAATTCGAACACAATTTCTTGTATATTCCTATATCAATTATTAATGGTCTAAAAGGGTGGGAAAAAATATAATGAGACACCCTGTACAGGGTGTCCCAAATTGGGCACTTTTAGGGGGTTTAAGGTACTTCTATAGGGGAGACAGAGAAAAACTGACCACGCATTGCGAGGCTTAAATTTCAAGAGAAGACTTGTAGTGAAAACCGCATTTTGAAATATCGTCTCGTCTTTGAGCTACGGGGGCTTTTTGAAAAGTCTGCATTTTTGAAGGGGGTCTATAACTTCGTTATTAGTGGAAATTTTGATTTAGAGTAAATTGCAGTTTTATAGACTTTGTCACGAGGAATTCACCCGCTAAATTATATTTTAACTGTCACTTTTAGTTTTTGAGATATGACATAAAGTTGCATTTTTTCTTATGGAATGGCCTATATTTTAATTAATTTTCGAATTCGTCATTGAATTCTTTTCAAAATGATGTATCATATGTCATAGTTTGATTGAGCGGTTTAGGAGATATTCAGCTTTTTCACTTATTTCTAGTGCGCTATGATTTCCTGCTGAGGCAGGTAAAGGCACTCCAGTATTTTTATTATTTTACACAGTCACAAATATAGTAAGGCTGGTTTGGCAAAATTATAATTCAGCTGACGGCCCTCAATTTCAAAATAAAATTAAAACGCTTTTGTGCAAAATAATTTCATATCAAAGCGTAATGTCAAATTGTTTAAACAATTGAAAACAATGACAAAACGCCAAGACGCAAGGCCAACTTGATTTGCATAGTATAAGACAACAAAACTATAGGAGCATTGAAGTAGAATTTGACCGCAAGGCGTCAATGGCGCATGACGTCATTCAACGCACACTAGACAAAAATAAAAAACTTTAATTATCTCCGAAACCGCTCAATCAAACTATGACATATGATACATCATTTTGAAAAGAATTCAATCACGAATTCGAAAATTAATTAAAATATAGGCCATCCCATAAGAAAAAATGCAACTTTATGTTATATCTCAAAAACTAAAAGTGACAGTTAAAATTTAATTTAGCGGTTGAATTCCTCGTGACAAAGTCTATAAAATTTCAATTTACTCTAAATCAATATTTCCAATAATAACGAAGTTATAGACCCCCCTTCAAAATGCAGACTTTTCAAAAAGCCCCCGTAGCTCAAAGACGAGACGATATTTCAAAATGCGGTTTTCACTATAAGTCTTCTCTTGAAATTTGAGCCTCGCAATTCGTGGTCAGTTTTTCTCTGTCTTCCCTAGAAGTACCTTAAACCCCCCAAAAGTGCCCAATTTGGGACACCCTGTACAGTTGTGCACTTTTTAATGTCTTTTGTAAAATCTTGATTGTTTATTAATCTAAGCTTGATACTTATTCATAACCTCGCTAAGCCACACAGGATTTCTTGGGATGTGTACCTTCTAATGCACCGTAAGCACTTAATCGCGCTTATGGGTTTGATCGCGATTAAGTCCTTGTTGCTCGCATACAAAACACAGCACGCGCCCTTGTGACTTATCGGCCGTCCCCTGACATACGATGACTTTTTTTTTTTTTTTGGAGACGGCGCGGTTCAAATTTCTACGGCGCGGTTCTTTTTTTGCCGCAAGATTTGTGAGAGGCGCCTTTTTGATTGCCGTAAGATTTTTCATCAGTTTTCAGAGGCGCCCTTTTTAGCTGTCGCCCCCCCCGCCCTTTCGGGCACGCTACGCCGCTGACAAAACAACAAAGAGTTATACACCAACCTAGAGTCCCTGTATGTTGACATATATGGATATATTAATACATCCAAATATGTCAACATACAGGGACTCTACACCAACCCAAGGTATTTCTACTTTTACGCAGAGATATGATATTAGCAGCTTACCTACAGAATTTGAAAGGTCATTCAAGGCCAACACAAAAATAGAGGCCACGACTCTGAAAAAATCAGCTGTTATCCCGGGGTTGAATTTTACATTGGGTCTTATGGGAGGTCAGACGTTTTTTATGATATTTTCAAAATGGCACTACAGATTTCCGCAAAATTTCAGTGAAATATTCTCAGACACCATCCCGATATTCCACCAAAGGTTTGTAAGGAAGCAACATGATTAAAATGTTAAAATCTTCAAGATTTAGCATTCCTTATTTTGAATTCAAATTACCCGCCATGTACCACATGCCAACTGTTATATTTGACATGTATTTGACTTTGTCATCTGTGATTGTCACATTCGCTTCTGCTTTAAACTAAATTTTTGTGTGAGCTAATGAAGCGGCTATGAAAAATTAAGGATTACTATACATTAAAAAAAAAATTTTCTGCCAAAATAAAGTAAAAACAATCTCGAAAATGGCTTTATTTAAGAAAAAATCAAATATTCATGAACCGCTATTCCAACTTCAATATTTTGAAGACAATCAGCTGTGTCGTAACGTGACCATCAAAAAAAAATCAGCCCCGGATGTGACGTCAACAAAGTGGAGGATCGTGGCCCGTCCGTTTTGATAGCCCTGGGTCATTAAACGTAAGAACACTCATCGTACAAGCTTTTTTTACGATGAGTGACCTTAATTGAACCTGACTGGCCAACTGTAGAGTCCATGTATGTTGACATATTTGGATATGTCACACACTCACGGTCTCGTCGATTTTGTCCGCTTATTGGAGGTGTCCGTTTATGAGAGAGAACTGCGAAAAATTTAATATACAGGGTGTCCCATTAAGGATGGTAGCTGGATTTATCTCAGATACTAGTACAGCCACGACTTTGGAAAAAATTTTTTTATAACAAAATCGAGCCTTGTGAATTCATCTAAAATATTTTTGTTTCTGTAGCTCCCCGCTAGGGGGTAGTAGTAACACCTCCCAACTATAAAAATTGCATTTTATGACAAAACTCTATGATAAACTTACATAAATTTTACCATAATCGTATTTCTTGAAAAATTCTGCATGATTTGGACCTCTTGTACCTCTTCTCACTTCCCCACATGGGTGGAATGAAAATGTCACTTTTTATTAAAAAAATAATTACTTCTACGTGGTAACTAAACCGACTCTTATAATTTATTTGATTTAGAAAACCCCAAAAAATGCAAATATTCTTAATTTCTTGTTTAAGTTAACATTTTTTTCGAAAGAGGAAATTTTTTAAAAGTAGCAAACCAAAAAAATTAAATTTCTTAAAAAATTCAGATACAAACCCATTAATATTTTTACTTGAAGTTGTCAAGCGATATTCATTTAAGATACTACTGAAATCCGCAAGTCAAAATTTGACTTAGTTTTGAAGATATTTAAAAAATAGTGTTATGTAATGTAAGTAATTCACTTAAATATCGCTGCATTTTCACTTAAACCTCGCTCCCTACAAACTTAAACCTTTAGATTAAACCATTTCTTTTCTGTTTTTTCCATTTTTTTTACGAAATCCTTGCAGATTCTTATTTAAACCGGTTTTTTTCCATTGCGATATAACCTATGTAGTTATAATTAGTCCAAAATTCCATTAACTTTTATTAACATTAAAAGAAATTCAGTTAAAACGTTTCACAAAAGATAAACTAAAAGTTAAACTTAATAGTAAATACCGCTGTTAAAGAAAATAAAAAAACTGTTTAACGACAAATTGTATATTTTTTTACAATATATAAGTCGAAACACAAAATAATATCTAAACATTACTCACGTCAACAGCCAGAATAAATATATAGGTCTATATTTAAGTCAATAAATAAATGCAACAATTTATACAGTGACCTAAAGTATACAGGGTGTTCCAAGAAAAATTTGACTTGCCTGATATGTTTCTTACAGCGGCGTAGCGTGGGGGGGGGCGCGGGGGGTTCGTCGCCCCCCCCGCCCCGAGGGTAGTGGCGCCCCATAGGTGGGAGAGGCGCCCTTGTGTCGTATCGGCCGCCCCCTCATACAGGATGACCTTTTTGTTTTGTTTTGTAGTTGGCAAGATTTCGTCGTCAGAGGCGCCCTTGTGACTTATCGGGCGCCCCCTGACATATGATGACCTTTTTTTTTTTTTTTTTTTTTTTTTTTGGAGACGGTGCGGTTCAAATTTCTACGGCGCGGTTCTTTTTTTTTGGTCGCAAGATTTGTGAGAGGCGCCTTTTTGATCTTTTGGTTCTTTTTTTTGTGCCGTAAGATTTTTCATCAGTTTTCAGAGGCGCCCTTTTTAGCTGTCGCCCCCCCCCCCGCCCTTTCGGGCACGCTACGCCGCTGGTTTCTTATTATACTTAATCAATATTAAAAACTGTAAAAACATATCGATTTCGATTTCAGTTTTTAAAATGATATTACTGCGTGTTTTAGGCAAAGATAATTAAAAAACTAGTTTATTGACAAAATGCAACTTGATCTGGATTCCTAGAGACCCTGTATATATGGCATATTTCAAAGAATTAGAGACGCGACAAACTTTACGGACACACTGTATATCACAGGTTACCCGGTGACACGGTGGATAGAATAGACCGGTGTTCGAATCTTAATATATGTCGAATTTTCACGTCACTGGTGGTCCAGCTGATTTTTGTAAACAAAGTTAGATATGATATGAACAATTAATATTTTGTGAATTTTTTCAAAAACAAGGCAATTTTCCTACTTTTTTTTAGTACATCCTTACGAACTATAATTTTCTAAACGTATTGTCGTTATTTTTTTTTAGCGCGCTTTATTTTTTAATACACAAAACTTAAAATACAAGTCAAACGGAATGTGATCGTTTAGTATCAAAGGTGAACCGAGGACTTGGGAAGTAAACAAAGGTGTAGGTCAACGGATTATTTTTGAAGCTGAAACGAACACATTCTTTTCTTCGAATTTTAACTTTTGTGTAAAGAGAAATGAAGCGGGCTAAAAAAAAATAACGACTGGTATGTCTGAAAAATATTATTTTATAAAAATATACTAAAAAACAGTAGGAAATGTGCCTTGGTTTTCAAAAAATTCAAAAAATATTACTTGTTCATAATATATCTAACTTTTGTTTACAAAAATCAGCTGGACCATCAGTGACGTGAAAAATTCGATAAGGATCGTGGCTATGAATAACCAAAAAATGTGAGTTTTACTGACTTTAATGGGTTTGTCGCATCTTTATTTCTTTAAAATATGCCATACATACTGGCTCTCTAGTAATCTCTATTTCAATTTTAAGAATCAGTTTCAAATGGATCGTTCATACTCGTCTTTTGTCTTGGTTTAGTCATATGTCTTGTCATAAGAAAGTTAAAACCAATGTTTCTTATGGGAGTGTTCATACAATGCTTTTGCTTTTGTTTTTGATTAGTCTTTGTCTTAAGAGTTGCCAACTTTCAATCCTTAGGACAAGGACTAAGACGAGTGACAGACATCAGCTGATATTTGTTGTTTTTTTTACAGGGCGTCCGAAGAGCGCAAGCGCGCGGCCGAAATTTTGAATTTACCGCCATTAATCATGTTTTTAACAGAAAATCTCAACATAACCTCTAAATTTTATTTGTTTTTATTTTCTTTTTCGCTTTTGTTCTTTCGTGTCTGTGTTTCGTGCACAAATTAGGTTAAATAAGATTGTTTTGTGTAGAAAATGACTTTTGAAAAGGGGCCTTTTTATTGAAATTGAATTTTTTTTTCAGTGGGTTATGACTAAGACTAATCAAAAACAAAAGACGAGTATGAACAGCCGATTTTGTTTAAGACAGCTAAGACTAATCAAAGGACAAAGACTAATCAAAAACAAAAGACTAAGACGAGTATGAACAATACTTTACTCATTAAAACAAGTCAAAGGAAACAGAGTTCAAGCTTTTCTGTCTTTGAATATTATTTACTGCAAAACAGTAGCAGTACCAAATTTTCCTTGAGAGATCCTGTATTTAAGCATACTATAAAATAAAGAAAAAAAATTAATTGAATTCTGACAAAACGACATATAATTTATAATTATATAACAAGGTTTAGGTCAATATTTTTTATTTTATTACTAGTTTATTTAATTTATTATTGCCAAAACAACTAGATGCCCTGGAAATGTATCGAGGGCCTCTAAAAACAACCTATGTTAGCCCACAGTACACCGGTCTATTTTTAAAGTAATGAGTAACAAGCTAATTTTCGTCAGTAGCTTTATTTAGCCGAGACGCCCAATTCTTGAAAGTGATTCCTAACAAAGTGCGCAGGCGTAGACATCTTTTGAGCATCGGCCTGGGTTTACCAAGCCACGGTCTGTAGAATTAGACCGGTCTTCGGATCTTATAGGGTGTACCAGACCACCCGTCCACTCCTTTTAAAACCTAGGGGAAAATTTTATCATAACAAAATTTCATGTAAAAAAAAAGCCAAGTACGCGAAAATGGCATTCCGTAAAAAGAATTGAGATAAAAGTAAAGCCAAATTCAGAATTTCAAAATAAAAGATTCTTACTAGTTTGGAAATGTTTTTTTAAACTTTGCTATTACAGCCAAACTTCTTTATGTTCAATTTAGCACTGTGCCTAAGAGTCATTTACAGCCGTAATAGCCAAGTTTAGACAAATATTTCCAAACTAGTGAGAACCTTTCATTTTGAAATTTGTATTGGAGAACTTGGCTTTACTTTTATCTCAATTCTTTTTACGGAATGCCATTTTCGCGTACTTGGCTTTTTTTTACATGAAATGTTTTTGTTATGATTTCACTTCTTTTTTAAAGGAATTGGATAATACTTAATTTTTAAAGTAGTAAAATATGCGGAATATTGTTCAAAACTTTTGCAATGCCTTACTTACATTTTTGAGATTTTTTAATTTTTTTCCATGGTTTTATCGTAGTTCCTATCAGTCTTCCAATGCTCAGTTCTCTAGCGTTTCTGGAAATGAGTAATGTTACTTTTACATAACTTTACATTTATAGGAGAGGAGAATATATGAAAATATTGGACTTTTTAAATTTTTTCCCATTGTTTTATCATAATTTCTATCAGCATTCCAATGCTCAGCTCTCTAGCGTTTCTGGAAGTGGGCAATATTAGTTTGATATAAATTTACATTAATAGGAGAGGGAAGTAAATTAAAATGTTGGTGTTTTTAAATTTTTTCATATAGTTTTATCATATTGTCTTTCAGTCTTTAAAAGTTCAGCTCTCTAGCGTTTCTGGAAGTGGGCAGTGTTACTTTTACATAACTTTACATGTATAGGGGAAGGAAGTAAATTAGAATTTTGGGGTGTTTTAATTTTTTTCTATAACTTTATCATAGTTACTATCGGTCTTCCAAAGCTCAGCTCTCTAGCATGTCTGGAAGTACGCAATGTTACTTTTACTTAACTTTACATTTATAGGGGAGGGAAGTAAATGAGAATTTTGGGGTGTTTTAATTTTTTCCTATAGTTTTATCATAGTTCCTATCAGTCTACCAAAGTTCAACTCTCTAGCATTTCTGGAAGTGGGCAATGCTACTTTTACATAACTTTAAATGTATAGGGGAGGGGAGTAAATTAAAATTTTGGGGTTTTTTGATTTTTTCCAGGGGTTTGGTCATAATTTCTATCAGTCTGCCAAATTTCAGCTTTGTAGCATGTCTGGAAGTACAGTAGAATATTGATGATCTATACATGAGTGAGTGAGTGAGTGAGTGGCAATTTCGACGTTTTTTGAAATTTCGTAACTACTTTACTACCTTATGGAATTCCATGAAACTCGGAGGGGTTGGTAACTCCATGGAGATATACGACTGTGCAAAGTTTGAGATTCGTAGCTCATTCCATAGTAGAATTTTAGGTAGGTCAAATATCGGCTGAAATGTTTCAAGAAAAGATGGTTACGGCGCGCAAACTTGGCGAGGCACTGCCGTGCCCTCAGATTGAATGATCCAAAAAATTACTTAAGTACGCTCTTTTGATTATTGGTAAATGTTTTCAACTTTGGGAGTCGACCGAAAGTGGCCTATTTAGGCCTGGAGTCCGTTTTTCAAATAGGGATGGGCATATATTTTAAAAAAAAATGACGTTTAAGAAAAAAAAAATCAAATAAAAGGTACGTATTTTCTTGAGTAGAATCCGAATTCGTTGCAAAATTATACCCATCCCTATTTAAAAAACGGACTTTAGACCTGAATAGGCCACTTCCGGTCGGCGCCGGAATTTAAAAATTCAATTGTATATATAAATGCCCCTGGATGACGCACACAGGCGGATTTTAAGAAAAAGCTGGCCAGAACCCCTAAATACTAAAAAGCCCTGTTTAATTGTAAAATTGCTATTAGTGCAATCACTGATGATCATGCTAGGCCGTGACCATGTCACGCCTAATTTGAAAAACAATTGCCATAGTAATGACCGATGAAACTTCCATTTATTTTTTTATGTTATTTGCATTACTTAAATTTACAAAAGTTGATGGTTAAAAAGCCCTTTTGAAACTTGCGCCTATTATCAAAAATAATTTTTTTGAACATGGATTTTGAATCTGGAGGTATGTAGCTATTTATTGTACATATTTAACATTGTTTTTTATTTTATTGGTAATATTTTAAACCGGTTTAAAGCAACCGTTGCAGAAAACTTTTTAAATTTTCATTTTCTCAAATAGAATTTGACTAAATGTTTCAACTTCATCCAACTTTATTGACATTTTTGGTCCTATTAAGTGCATGCATATGTTTTCTAAGTAACAAAGTCAGTTTCAGCTGCGGAATTATGCGGATCGAGTAAAAAAGTTAAAATTTATTTTTGTGTATATAGAAAATTGTCCAGTAAGAAATACGTACATAATATGCGTAAATTAATAAATAAGTTTCCTTAGCTTTAATAACAATGGTTTTTGTAAACCAAAAGTATAATTATTATGTCACATGTATTCTGATTTCATTTTTACCTTCCTAGCTCGCGCAGCAATGGCTAGAAAAGGTATTATTTTCGACAACAAAAAAAATTGAGATAACACTGAAAATATGTTATTTTGGTGTATTGTATCTTAACAATTTTATCGTGACGTCTGTCCGTGTGTGTGTCTGTGTGGTGTATTTAGGTGTGTGTATATCTGTTCGGCGCAAGCCAAATAAAAGGGTGAGGGTAGATTAAAAAAATTAGAGTATATGTGAAAATATGGCGTGTGTGATATCAAACGAAAGGTAATTGAGTCTGGAGTTAAACAAAATACATTTTATATATTTTTTTAAAAAGGGTGTGGGTATTTTTTTTCAAAATTAGAGTTTAAATCAAAATATGGCTTGTGTGGTATCAAACGAAAGGTAATTGAGTCTGAAGTTGAATAAAATATATTTAATTTTTTAGTTATATTAGCTCACACGTACACTATAACTATAGTACATTGTGTGAGCTTAGGGGCCCATATATTGGCAGAGTATTTTTCTTGCTAGAAAATATACTTCATTTATAACAAAAGTCAGAAAAAACAGAAAAAGTTCAATCAACTTGTTTTTGCAATTGCGAATTTTACATACCTACATGCTGGTTAAAACATTTTTTCATGGAGCTATGCAATTATTAAAATCAAATATTGCAATATCTTGTATAAATTTATACAGCCAAAATTCTGGTTTCAACGATTTTTTAGGAAGCATTTTAATTAGTAAAGTTCCAAATTTTATTTTTTTGTGCGGGGTCCTTAAAGAATTTTTCTTCTTTATCTTTTTTAAACAATAAATCATATATTTTTTTATTACGATATGCAATTTTAGGGGGCTGTAAATGGATCTTAGGTTTTGACCAGCTTTTTCGTGAAATCCGCCTGTGTGTGACGCTGAGTGTATGAAATATTTATTCAAATGGTATTTTGAACAGTAGGGCCTTATAACCTGTCAGGCCTTATTACCCGACACTACCTTACTACAAAAATTCGCGCTGTGACTCATTACTTAAAAAATACACCGGTGTACTTTGGAATATGTGTTTAAAAGTTATAAAAATAGAATGTATTGAACAAAAACCTGCTAGTCGTCGTTTTCCATAAAAAAATTACATATACAGGGTGTCCCGAAATAACACGTCAATATTTTAATCACGTATTCTACGGCTCATAATAGAGAAATAAATTGGTAAAAAAAACTTTTTTAAGTCACAAGCTTTTATAAAATGCACTAAAAATTAAAAAATAATTTTCTAACATTCTAATATTATCATAATAATAAAAGCGATGGCCGACTGATGGCAATTTTGACGATGTTAGCAAGATAAGATATACGTATCAATTAAATATCACTATTTGCAAGAATCAATCTAGCAGGAAAATGCAGAGGTACCAAACCCACCCAACCCGACCCAAGATACCCCAGCATTTCTTTGACATAGATATGGCAATAGCATACATCGCTTTTATTATTATGATAATATTAGAATGTTGGAAAATTATTTTTTAATTTTTAGTGCATTATATAAAAGCTTGTGACTTAAAAAAAAAAATTACCAATTTATTTTCTACTTTTTAGTCTCAGCTATCTACTCTATTAAATGAAAATATTTGTTCAATAACAGAACAGAAGAGTTTATTCTAGATTATAATGAAATCGTTGATCGTGAGTTGTTTGGAAACTCATTTTTCTATTGGGGGAAAGAGAGGGTGGGGGTAGAGGTAGAAATATATATTTTTTTGGGCTGTATTGCTATCGGACCTTTATGCATATACCAAATTTTATAAAAGTCATTTGAAGTGAAGTGTGTCAAAAATGCATTTTTTATGGAAGGGGGTGGGAGGTAGGGTGGGAGGACAATTTTTCATTATTGTTGTATTGTCATCGGACCACTATATATATACCAAATTTCATCCAAATCGGATAATGGGAGGTGTGTCAAAAACGCATTTTTCTATAGATGGGGGTGGGGGTAGGAGTGGTAGGATTTTTTTTTCAATGTTGTATTGTCATCGGACCACTATATGTATACCAAATTTCATCCAAATCGGATAATGGGAAGGGTGTCAAAAACGCATTTTCTATGGAAGCGGGTGGGGGGTAGGGGTGGGAGGATATATTTTTTTAAATGTTGTATTGTCATCGGACCACTATGTGAATACCAAATTTCATCCAAATCGGATAATGGGAAGTGTGTCAAAAACTCATTTTTCAATGAAATGGGGTGGGGGTAGGAGGATATTTTTTTCTTAATATTGTATTGTCATCGGATCACTATATGTATACCAAATTTCATCCAAATCGGATAACGGGAAGTGTGTCAAAAACACATTTTTCTATAGAAGGGGTGGGGGTAGGGGTGGGAGGATATTTTTTCTTAATATTGTATTGTCATGGGACCACTATGTGTGTACCAAATTTCATCCAAATCGGATAATGGGAAGTCTGTCAAAAACGCTTCACAAGATTTGATAGATAGTTAGATAGTTAGACAGAACATCGGAAGCTAAATAAAAGCTTGTAAAAAGAGCATGTTAAATTTAAAGAATAAAAATCGAATTTTTTAAATATTATAATCACTTTCAAACGTATTATTTTCAAAATTGTGATCCATGAGTTTTTTTGAAATATGGACACTATTTTACTGTGGCCGTTAAAGTTTAGATTTTCTCAGTGTAGTTTTTTAGGTTTTTTAAGAAAGTAATTTTCCAAACAAGCTGTTAACATAGTCGTTTTCGAAATATTTCCGTTTTCAGTGTTCAATCCCGCACCGGAAATTTTAAATTATTTTTAAAAAAAAATTGTTACATTTTAGGATAAAATTTGTTGTTAACTTAATGTTTTAAATATTTTACATTTTTTAGTTTCTAATTTTTTTATTCAAACCGAAAAATCTGAAAAATACTTTAGAGGATTATAACAAGAATAGCTTTTTTGGTATGAAATGCCTAAAAAATATATATTTAACAAAAAAAAATAAAAAACTAAACTGAGAAAAAAGTTATGGTCATTTAAAATAATCAGAAATGCAGTTTGGATTCGGATTTCGCATCCCAAAAAAACTGTTCACAATATTGTCAGGATAGAAAATAGTTTCCTATTAACTAAATGGCATAAGTTACGTTTATAAGCAAATGCACATTAAGCCTGAACAATCTAAGGAAATGAACTTCTATATATAGTTTAATTTGTATTAAAATGTGTAATAAACTGTATACGGAATTAAAAACAATAAGCAATTGACCGGTCATCGATGATGTTTATACAGGAAACAAAACATATCTTGATATCCTATCAATGGCAAAACGGTTTTTAATAAAAGCAACTGAAAAGAGTTTAGCAGTTAGTTATAAGCTGAGACCGTAACGTCCGACACGTACAATTTAACAGTGAAGATAAGTAGAAGTCAGAAGTCAAACGTATCTAGAGGATATACATTTGTTAGCAAGATGTATTTAATGTAAGTAGTAATTATAAGTATTCTTAATAATGTGTTACATCACGTTAAAACCAGGTCGCGGAAATTTCTTCGAAAAATATTATTCGATTTTTTTTGTTCGAACGGAAAATTGTTCGAAAACATTTTCTTCGAAAGTCATTTTGTTCAAAACGGAAATTTGTTCGAAAACATTTTCTTCGAACGGAAATTTGTTCGAAAACATTTTGTTCGAACGGAAATTTCTTCGAAAACATTTTGTTCGAACGGAAATTTGGTCGAAAACATTTTGTTTGAACGAAAATTTGTTTGAAAACATTTTGTTCGAACGAAAATTTGTTCGAGAGGACATTTGTTCGAAAAAATTTTGTTTAAACGGTAATTTGTTCGATTTTTTTTTTCAAACGGAAATTTTGTTCATTTAAAAACAGCAACTGTTTGACTAAGGTGTTTCTTTCTAACATATTTAAAAAAAAAAAACTTTCCTGACTTCTTTCGCGGGATCCTAGAGGGTGTGAAACAAAACTGAACCGAACCGAACTGAATCGAATCGAAGTATCGGTAAAGTTCGGTTTGGTTTCACAACCTCTAGGAAGCCGGTTCGGTTCGGTTTGGTTTCACACTCTCTAGGATCCCGCGAAAGAAGTCAGGAAAGTTTTTTTTTTTTAAATATGTTAGAAAAAGACCCCTTAGTCAAACAGTTGCTGTTTTTAATAAATAAAATGTTTTCGAACAAATTTCCGTTTGATCAAATTTTTTTTCGAACAAATTTCCGTTTGATCAAATTTTTTTCGTACAAATTTCCGTTCGTACAAAATTTTTTCGAACAAATGTCCTTTCGAACAAATTTTCGCTGGAACAAAATGTTTTTTGAACAAATTTTTGTTCGAACAAAATGTTTTCGAACAAATTTCTGTTCGAACAAAATGTTTTCGAACTATTGTTTTCAAAAAAATGATTTTCGAACAACGTGTTTTCGAACAAAGTTCCGCGACCCGTTAAAACCCCCTTGTGACAATGTTTAAAAAAATTCTATTTTTATTTTTTAATTTTAACACCCTGTATCTCGCAAACCAAGCAATTCTGAACCCTAGTTTATATTTTAGGTCGTAGAATAGGCGGTAAAAGTATTGACGTCAAATTTCGGGACACTCTGTATATGCTCATAACTATTATTACTTAATATAAATGCACCTATAAGTAGGTATGTAAGTATGGACAAAAAAATTAAAACTGAGTTTACTATCACAAGAAGTTTGTAAAAAATATAAGGAAAGCGTAGGAATAAGAATGTTTTGTATAAAGTTAGGCTAGGACCCTGGAAATGAGGGTTCGATATTTATGTAACTTAAAAAAAATATACAGGGTCTTTGGCACATGAACCGTCAAAATTTTTTTGGGATATTGTTGTGGTCATTTGCTACCTTTTCAACCTTGGAACTTGGGTCCTAAGAGTCACGGCTAAAAAGATATGAATTTTTATTTTTTTTTCTCAAATTATCCAAAATCCCACCTTTAAACCCTCGTAAGCTTTTTATTAATGTCTGGAAAAGCACCATTTTGTTTTTATAATTCTGTAATCTTATGCTTCTTTAACTAATTAATAGATTTGTTAAAATTGATGTATGAAAGGGACATACGAGGTTTTTTATTGAAGAACATTAGTGATTTTGTGAAAGAAAATCAATTTCAAAATTAAAAATCAAAAAAAGTATGGACAATTGAGAACTTCATTTTCCTGTAAAAACTTCTCTAGTTGATTACCTTTCTAACGGTATGCTACACATTGATAAAAAAAACATTTCTGCTTTAAAATACGGATATTCCGTCAGAAGGGCGAGACTCGTTCGGAATTGGTAAGAAAAACAATTTGATGTTTTTGATCGTTTACCTACTTAAACAAAAGTTAAACTTTTAACAATAATGTATTGTGTTATTTATTTATACATTTTGTTTGAAACGATCATAAACATCAAATTGTTTTTCTTATCAATTCCGAACGATTATTGCCCGTCTCACAGAATATCCGTATTTTAAAGCAGAATTGTTTTTTTTAATCAAAGTGTAGCATACCGTTAGAAAGGTAATCAACTAGAGAAGTTTTTAAAAGAAAATTAAGTGTCGATACTTTTTTTAATTTTTAATTTTGAAATTGATTTTCTTTCACAAAATCACTAATGTACTTTACTAAAAAACCTCGTATGTCGCTTTGGTAAATACATTTTAACAAATCTATTAATTAGTTGAAGTAGCATAAGATTACAGAATTATAAAAAAAAATGGTGCTTTTCAAGATATTAATAAAAAGCTTATGAGGGTCTAAAGGTGGGATTTTGGGTAATTTTAGAAAAAAAATTAAAAAATTCATATCTCTTTAGCCGTGACTCTAAGGACCCAAGTTCCAAGGTTGAAAAGGTAGCAAATGACTCCAAAAATATCCCAAAAAATTTTGATGGTTCATGTGCCGAACACCCTGTAGAATATAAGAAATACAAATACCTTAGAGTATAAATACTGGTTCAAAAATTCGAAAAGTGAAGCAATCATAGCATGCTTTGGAATCACTGGCAAATTTAAATTCGCACGCGCAAATTTTTAAGTGCGCATGCATTGTGTTTTGGCACGTGTAGACACACAGCTACTGTGTGGGTGGACGCCATATTAGTTGTTTATTTACATTTTGCGGTGTTTTGCGTTTATCGTGTAAAATTGTGTTTTTTTCTTTGAAAAATGGGAAATAATTCACGTAAACCATGTGCGGTTTCTGGAAAAATATCCGGAAGAAGTAAAGGACTGCCATTCTATAGGTTAGTACTTGTATTTTTATTTATGATTTGTTAATAAAGTTAGATGACATTAAAGACTCCCCATGGTGTCCACAATAAAACTACACAATTAATTTTAGAAAAAATACAAACTAAATCCGCAATTTGATAAACTTTCACCCGAACAATTAGTTTTTAGAAAAAAAATAAAATAAAGATATAACCTTAAATTTTTTGACAAGTGTCAGATAATGTAGTGACGTAAAGGAGTATGTTCCAAAACCTCCAAAATTGACGCATGCGCAGTTACCGAAATCATGTATTTATGCTATAAGGTATTTAAAGAGATGTAATATATTTTAATATGTTCTTGTATGTTTTTTTATAAGCCTCAAATACCCAATGTCCGCCAACCACAAATCTTTTTAAAAAAGTGAAAAGTAGTTGGCGAAATAAATTTTTCAAAACATTAACATTAACCGAAATTCTATCAACGCGAAAAAAAAACATTAATAAGGGTGGTCCTCGCTTGGTACGCCGCGTGTACAAATGAATTTCCATTGTCTATTTAGGCAAAAAAAAGGAAATGTAAGATACATGTGAGAATACCTGAGTAGTCAAGGATCAGGAACTTTGGAAGCCTTTTGGATTTTTCTGTTGCCAGTTCCACGTATCTGCACACATTGCGTTCACATCTTTTGTGGCCACCTGTCAAAAAAGATATATAGGGTGATACGAAAATAATGTTTTATTTTAAAATGTGTAAAATTATGCTACTTTTATATTTAAAGTTTCTTTCTATCATCTACATTAACCCTGAAACGGCCACGTAAATATAAACAATAGGGACATTTTGGGTCGCGTATTTTACACTTTGTTACCGCTATTGTTATTACTGAGTCTGCGCATTAGCAGGTTATATATATATATATATATATATATATATATATATATATATATTTATCGGTTTCACAACGTTCTACGTCTTCCGATACCCAATCTCCACTCGTTTCTGTTTGCCCATAATTCATCATCTAGGCCTCTTATTCTTATTTCACTATCTATTCCTTCTCTCCAGCTTCTCCTCGGCCTTCCTCGTTTTCTTCGGCCAGTTGGTTTCCATTGTAATATTTGTTTAGGTAGTCTTCCATCATCCATTCTTTGTACATGTCCGTACCACACCAGTTGTTTTGTTCTTATATAATCCACTAGAGTACGTTCACCCACTGTCATAATTTCTCTTATTCTTTGATTGGTAACTCTTTCTCTTTTTTATTTCCCTGCTGCTCTTCTCCAATAGTCCATCTTCGTAGCGGAAAGCATTTTTTCTGTTCTATCTTTGATTGGCCATACTTCTGAGCCGTATGTAATAATAGTTTTTACAATGGTGTTATATATAAGCTTTTTGTTATGTTTTGATATACTTTGGTCCCAAATTATTCCATTTAATAAAGTTATTGCTTTTCTTCCTTGTACGTTTCTATCTTTTATAGCTTTGTCTAGTGTTCCGTCAGCTGTAATTTTTAGACCTAAGTATTTATACTCATCACAGGACTGAATTCGCTGCCCAGTATTTAAGATTAGATCCTGTTTCGTTCCACCAATACACATATACTCTGTCTTATTGATATTAACCTCTAGTCCCCACTTATTGTACTCTTCTATTAGTTTTCGTGTCATATATTCGAGGTCGTCATAATCCTGAGCCACCACTATCTGATCATCGGCGAAACATAAAGTATACAAGGTGATTTCATCCAACGGAATCCCCATGTTTTGGCATTTTCTCTTCCAGACTTTAAGGACCTGTTGCAAATATATCTTGAAGAGCGTAGGCGAGATACAGCAACCTTGTTTAAGACCTTTATTTACTTGAAAGCCTTTGGTTAGTTTTGCTTTTATTTTAACTTTTGCCTTACTATTGCGGTATAACTCTTTGATGGCCTTAATTAGTTGTACGCTTATGTTTGTCTTTTCCAACGCTTTCCAAAGTAGATTTAGTGGTATACTATCATATGCCTTCTGCAAATCTACGTAAAGCAGATGCAGCTCTTGTCCGTATGCCATTTTCTTTTCAATAACTTGGGTTATACAAAAGAGATGATCTGAAGTCGATCTACCCGCCCTGAAACCAGCTTGTTCTTCTACCTCCATATCTTTATATTCGCTCTCCACTTTATTTATTATTATCTTGCCATGCATGCATTAGCAGGTTCTCGCTCCTTTTTTGTTATGTACGGTAACGGCGCCCGGTACTTACGGTGGCCGGCCTTTAATGTTACCGCTATTTTTTAAGGTTAGTTTTGTATTGTTTTGTTTAATGCAGTCGAATTTTTTACTATAATTCAGTAGTTTGGTTTGTAAAAAGCCATAAATCTAATAAAAATAAATTAACAAATATAAATAAAGAAAAAGTTGAAGGTGTGTGAAACTACTAAATTAACGTTTGTGTTGTGTTATCTTAAGTGTTCCAAAATCTATATTTTTTGCCCTGAATGTTGCCGTTATTCTTAGTAACAATAACGGTAACAGCTGTCAAAAAAAATCTTAAAGCGTATGCCGAAAGAATTTTTGAAATCGCTATTAATTTGTGAAAGGTATAGCTACAACTATTATTAATAAGGAGGGTGGGGAGAAGAGAGGAAGAGGAAGGGGGAAACTAGTAAAATGATGTTGGAAAAAAAGTCTTAAAGCGTGTGCAGAAAGAATTTTTGAAATCGCTCTATATTTGTGAAAGGTATAGCTACAACTATTACTAATGAGGAGGGAGGGGAGAAGAGAGGGAGGGGGAAACTAGTAAAATGATGTTGGAAAAAAGTCTTCAACCGTGTGCAGAAAGAACTTTTGAAATCGCTTTATATTTGTGAAAGTTATAGATATAACTATTACTAATACGGAGGGAACTAGTAAAATGGTGTTGGAAAAAAAATCTGCAGAAAGAATTTTTGAAATCGCCCAATATTTGATAAAATTATGCGAATATGGTTTTTGAATAGGGTGGGGAGAATGACAGGAGGGGAGATGGGTGCGAGCAGAAAGGACTACAAAGTAACTACAGCAAATTGAAGGACATCTGCCTTAAAGCCTACATCATGTGACAAAATGGCGCACAGTGGGGCAGAAGCACAAAAAGGTGCGATAAAGTCCCACAGTGCAATGGATGTATTCCTTTGTAGTCAGGAATGTTTAAAATGACTTACTTAGTGATCCAAAATAAAAAAAATTGACCCCGAGCTGTTAGTCGAGGTATAAGTGGTCGAATAAGCTTCAAAATATTTCCTAAAATACTATGTACGACGGCAATGTTTACAAAATATTATATTATGTTGTCGACCCTACAGAAACGGAAAGGTCAAGTTTGCCCCCTCCCCAATAACTAATTGTTTCCCTAAAAAATGAATGAACACCTAAACCTTTCCAAAAAATACTTTACAGAACCGACATTAAATTTTTACACATTTTCTTCTGTCTGACTTTCGCCATTTTTAAATCGACTTGACAGAAGCTTTCATTGGCGTATAAAGGGGGGCCTGGGGGCCCGGGCACCCCCCGAAGCTAAGATTTTTCTAGATATTTTCCACATATTTCATGGGCCCACCCCGAGACATTTTTCCATATACGTCACTTGAAGCTTTCTTTGTTTTTAAATAATCATGTTTATATATTATACTAAACAGAACAAAAAATAATTTAACTATATTAATAAATCAAATAATAAGTTAAAAAAATACCGGTCTGAAAGTGTAAAATTAACGTATAAACCTCGTTATAAAAGAGTATTTTTATCCTTAAACGAATTGTGGCTTTCGCTACGCTCGTGCTCAAAACTTTTTACCTTGAAATAAAAAGTGTTACTTTTATCTCTTGGTATAAATTATAAGAACAGGGCCTTTAATCCTTATTTTAGCGATAAAACTGTCACTTTTTATTCTTAAAATTCAAAATAAAAGGTTCTATCAGACATTGTGTTTTTAGTAAAGTAGCTGAAAATCACATATTTATAATTGTAATTTAATTTTAGGGCAGAAAAATCCAAGAGTTTAAAAAATATCTTCTAAAATTCGTAATTAGTGTCTTGTTAGCTATTGGCCAATTATATACCTCGCTACGCTCAGGCTACAAACTTTTGCCTCGGGATAAGGTGTGACTTTTATTCCTTAATATATAATGAGTATAATAATAGTATGTGTAGATGTATATGTATTTAGTACGTTATATTTTAAATACTACTACTAAGCACATATTTCGCTAAGTTTGGAGAAAAATGTTAATATTTAAAAATGAATTCCGGCCTTATTAGCAAAAAATAGCAGCTAAATGTGGCATCAGGGCATCATTTTAAAAAGGAAGGTTCAATAAAAAATGATATGTGAAAACTCGCCCGCGATAGCGGGCGACAAGTTACTTTGTGTCCACGTATATTTTTAAAATTAAAAAAAATAATAAATTTTTGAAAGATTTTACAAAAATGGCAGTTTAAAGAAAAACAACAAAAAATTTTGCATTTTTTTTATACGAGAATAATGTACTCACCATAGTGATTATCTAACATAATTAAAAATATTTTAACCAAACTTGATCAACATTAAAAATTGTAACAAACGTGAAATTTCGTACCCGTGAATTTAAAAATCAAACAAGTTTCATGGCTAATCGGGCAAAAAGGAGTTTTTGTTTCTCTCGTATCTCGGTAGATGGCGCTTCTTGCTATAGTTCTTTTATTATTTACATTTAATTAGAGACAAAACCCAACAAACAATTAAAGTTGTAACGACGAAACCCCAACTAGAAAGAATTTCTTAAAAGTAACCGCAACGTACTCCCGCTACGTCTCAGTATACCATACAGCGACGTTATAATTCCCTAAGTGGGGAACCAATTTCTGGTTATAACTACTTGGCCAAGTGTTTAAAGTCACTGTAGTAACAACTACACTGCTACGTCGTAGCCAGGTATCTACTACGTCGTAGAGGCTGTTTTTTTTCCGTAATGGCATAAAAGTTGCGATGTAGTTGCAAATAATATAATCGTTTCTTTTTGGTAGAATTGTTACACAATATGGTGGACACAACGGTAAACAGACTCGCTTAGTTTTTTTGTTTGGTTATGGTTATAATATGAACTATGTTATCCAAAAGTGTGAGAATTTACGAGCAGAGGATCAAAATTCGAGTGCGACGCAAAGTTTTTTGTATAACATGCATTATATATATTGCAAAAAACTGGTGCGCCCGTAAAATTGAGCCGTTTTCTGGTAGTTGATGGAATTTTTGTGTTGTGATTTTGGAGGTTATGTTTTCATAATCGACAGTTAACTCCAACAAATGGTGCTTAAGAAGAGCATTTTTGGTAAGCTTCAACTAATTTGTTTATAAAATAGTATGGCTCTTTAATATGAGCTCATAAAACGACAACAAAAATATTAAATTTTCTTTCTTACATAAAAACATGGCGTCCCAAACTATATTCCCTGATAGTCGAAAAGGTTACTTGAAAGTAGTTGCGGCTTTAAAGTTGATCCAAAAAGTTATTTTGTCTACATTGTTACATCAGATGTTACTATGATGACACAAACTTTTGTTGTAAAAATTAAAGTTATAATGTAGTTGTCGGATACACTTGTTTGGGACTCCAATGAAGCTTAACTTTCTAGTGGTAATTAAGTAGGATATAAAAGTCAGGGCGACTACGAAATAACGACTAAAAAGAAAGTAAAACTTTAGCAACGTCCTATTGTGGTAGAGAAGACTATCAGAATCGACTATCAAGAAACAATCCTATGAAGTAGTTTAGAGGGTCGTTTTTACGAAACATCTACTATTTCCTGATACTAAATAGTAGTTAGAACTAAAAAGTAACAAATTTTGGTTGGGATCACCACATTTCTACTATAAGAAAGTAGCAAAGCCTTTAGAACATGTAGCCGCTACTATAAATGTTAGTTGGGAACCGTCTAATTAACTTCGCAAGATTTGTCACATTGACCAGCAGTGTTCTGAGGAGTCCCATAAGGACGAAACAGTTAACTGTCAACACTTATTAGGTGTCCATTAGATCTTGGACCCCCGTGAGGTTAAGCTTTCGGGCTACCCACGGAAAAATATGAAAGAAACAAAAAACTCCTTTTTGCCCGATTAGCCATGAAACTTGTTTGATTATTAAAAATTGTAGCAAAGTTGATTCATTTGTGTTCGTAAAACAACTACGCAACGTCAGTTTTCAAAACACGCTAACTTTGACAAGGTGTTTTATTCATTTGTTTGACGTTTGACTATCCGAAGCTAACTTGCTATGGTAAAGCGATTATTAATAAATAGTTTTTCTATAAGCGTGCGGAAAAGTCTACTTTTCCGCACGCATTTTAGTGTGGAAAGTGCCACTAAATATTTTTTCCGCACTAGTGCGGAAAAGTAAATTTGTTACGATTTTGAGGTGTTCTATAACATTTAGACCGTTCAAAATACATTTGTATCTTTCCTAGCACACGAAATATCCTAAAAATATTCAAATTGACTAAAATTCTGCTATATTTTCAATATTTTCGATAAAATAAAGTTTTCAGTAAAATAGGTTCAAATTATAAGTTTTAAACCTCCCCGGTATAAATATCGTCATTGTCAATGTCAAACAACAATGAACACTAGTGGTTTTAGATTTGGCATCTTAAATCACCATAGCAACAAAGTACAAACAAACTGTCAAAACAAAGCCAATTTTGCAGATACAAGCGTCTTTTGAATTTTTCAAACAAAAAAATCAGATTTTCAATGGATTCTTCGGACGAAGATCTACCCCAGTCAGTTCTAGAAGCCGCTAGAATGTGAATAATAATAATTGATTTGATTAAAACGTTTTGAATATAAATAATTTTCTGATTAATTTTTAGTTTTTTCCTCACGCTTATAGAAAAAATAGTGTACTTAACTCGAGCGTAAAGTGTCTTTTCCGCACTTGATTGCTGGCCAAACTCCGCTATCGCGTCGTTTGGCCATCTGCAATCGCGTGCGGAAAAGAGGGACTTTCCGCACTAGTTAGGTAAACTACTATTTCAGTAAAAATATCTCCCATATTAGATAAATGAGTTCTGCACTAAATCGCATGTTTTCTTGATTTTGCCCCTCTGTGTGGCGTCTGAAGCCGGCCATGTTTATTTCTGTTTAAAAAATATAGCCTATAGAACCTTCGGGATCATCAGAAATTCAACGACACATTTTTTGTCAAAATCGGTTCAGCCGTTGAGCCTCTAGCGTGACACAAACATATTTACTTATATACATACAACAATCAAAAAACATTACCCTTCCTTTCGCCGTGCTGCAGATGGGTAAAAAACAAGAAATAGCTGAACTTACCCATTTAAGCTCTTTTTTGGCAAGTGAGGCGTCCGCATAGCACTCGGCTATGTCTCCTTCTCTCCTTGGTGCAATATCGTAGTTGATTTGTTTGCCCGAAGCTTTCGCGAACGCGTTCACCATATCCAGGACGGATAAACCTTTGCCGGTACCTGAAACAAAGAAATATTGTTCCATACAAATCAGCAAAAATGGCAAAACTTTGAAAATTCATATTTTACAAACTATACAGTTTATCAAAAAAGGCACCGAGTTGCAGTATTGTGGCGTCATACAGATACGAAAAAACCACTGAGTGAGTTCAGATTCCAAAAATCGTCATTTTGCGATTTTTAGTATAGGGAAACCCATAAGACCAAAATGGCCAAACTTTGAAAATTCATATTTTACAAACTATACAGTTTATCAAAAAAAGCACCGAGTTGCAGTATTGTGGCGTCATGGAGATACGAAAAAACCACTGAGTGAGTTGAGATTCCAAAAAACGTCATTTAGCGATTTTTAGTATAGGGAAACCCATAAGACCAAAATGGCAAAATTTTGAAAATTCATATTTTATAAACTATACAGTTTATCAAAAAAAGCTCCGAGTTGCAGTATTGTGGCGTGATAGAGATATGAAAAAACCACTGAGTGAGTTGAGATTCCAAAAAAACGTCATTTAGCGATTTTTAGTATAGGGAAACCTATATCATATATATATATATATATATATATATATATATATATATATATATATATATATATATATATATATATATAACCACAATATTTTACAAACAAATTTTATTGCCCCTTTTTACCCCCAAACTAACCCACAACGCCCCTACTCACGCATTTATTTTTTTTAACTTTGTTTTTCGCCGCTCTACAATCGTCAATGCTTCAGGTCCTGTTAATAATTTTTTGCTCTCAAAGTGCAATTTGACTGGCCTAAAATGACAATCTTTTTGAAGTAATAAGTTCACAAAATACCACCGGGTGACCACCGATAATAAGGTGTTTGACAGGAGTAAAAAATAAATATATAAATATTTTTAGATATCTCTTAGGTCTTGGGAATGCTTAAAACACACTTTTTTGTTTAATTTTTTCTCAAATTCATAGTTCTTTTAATTAAATAAATTAATTGAATTAAAACAATTAGCCACGTGATTCAAAATAGGCGGTCTACCAATCAGCTGCGAGTGACGTCACAAAACAGTAAACGCCTCGAACGAACCTATTTTCTATGTTATTTTCTTATGGATGGTAATGTTTGCTTTGGTTTAAAGTGCGAATTATCGTCCTAAATTCGATTTTATTTTGTGTGTTGCTTAAAAAAACATTTTCAATGGAAAACGGATTCTCCAAAGCCGATAGCTCCAACTTGCCAATGCTGAATTCCTTTATGGTGGCAGGCTTCTTTGCCAACTACAGTGATTTTTGTTCTGCGGAATTTAGATACGTTAAAATGTTAATGTAAGTATTCGATGAGTTGTTTTGTATATAACTGAAAGTTTTTTTACGATATTCTTCGCCTGCTTTTACTCATTTAGATTTTGAGGTTAGGTTATATGTTTTGTTTTTTGTTTAATATGCCACTTACAATAGATTCAATTAAATACCCAATCATTATTATTTTAAGCATTAAGAAACAATCAAATACTGCAGGACAGGTAGGCAAAAAGTATACAATGACCAGCAATACTTGAAGTACTGCATAGGTTACACTGCATAGTCCTGCGTAGGTACTGCCTAGTCTTGCATATGCACTGCTCAGTCCTACATTTAGCCTGCATGTGCACTGCCTAATCCTGCATTTAGAGGTACTCCCTAGTCCCACTTAATAACTGCCTAGCACCGCTTAAAAATTGGTACACCTTTCTGCCTATTATAGTTGTTCACCCCTTGTAATAAACATAACCTTAAAATTTTCATCGTCATTTACGAAATAGTTATATAGATTAAACACAACGTGAGAAAAATTAATAAAAACAATTTAGTTATACTCACATCAAAGTGATCTTCACAAATGTAAAGTGAAGATGTATTAGGTAAGGCCCTTGCGTCTCTTCAAGCAAGTTCTAGCCACTTTTTCCGTTCTTTTACTGCTGTAGGCACATGAATAAGTAGTTTTTCAGGTGTTTTTATGCTAGTATTCGAACACTGAGGCACTACACACCACTTATAGGACATTTTTTTACATAAGAAACAGTAAAAACAGAGACCAAAAACAAATAAACACTTGAATGTCGTGTATCTGTCCGCGAGTTTACTGCGCTGTGACGTCATTGCAACGCCATGCTAGAAATGAGCGTTTTAGCGGCAAATTCAAATCGGAAATTAGAAAACTTGATTTTAAATGCAGTCATGATAAAATATAGTATTTTAATAATTTTGCGTAGCAAATTAAGGATCAATGTATCGTTCTAAACTCTTTTCTAAAATTTGTCAAATACCCTATTCGTGTTATAACCAAAAACTTCGTAGGAGCTTTAGTTTCTGAGATATTTATTCTTCACTTAAAGTGTGATAATAGGCTAGCTAGGAAGGTGTCAGATCAAAAAGTGCCTTTTGATGAATAGAAAGTCTGTACTGAATTTCACAATATTTATCTACCACCTATCTTTTGTAAAATCAAGACGTTTTGTTTGTTAAAGTTAGAAACCAATTTAAAATACTCTGCCAATCTATGGGCACCTAAGCTCACACTAGGTACTAGGGGGGCATTTTACCGGCAAATTCAAATCGGAAATTAGAACACTTGATTTTAAATGTAGTCATGATAAGATATACTATTTTAATAATTTTGCGTAGCAAATTAGGGATCTATGTATCATTCTAAACTCTTTTCTAAAATTTATCAAATACCCTATTAGAACTAGAGAGAAAGGTTACACTACTTGTATGTTCTCACTCTAAAAAAAAATGTTAAAATTTTTGCCTCAGTGTCCTTTATACGTAGTGTATAGACGTGGCCGTTCCAGTTACTTCGTATATAATTCATTGCCAGTTGCAGTGTGACCGATAAGTTATGGGGCAACCTATACATTAAGGTCACCCATCGTAAAGAAAGCTTTACCCTTGCCTTTACGCAGCCCACGAGAAAGACCGGCCCGGGCGCGGAAATATCACGTGACCGTAGGAGGCCCACAAAAAAACGCCTCATGGCCCGCTGTCATTAAAAGGTGTGTGTGTTCAGTTTTGGTATGTTTGTTTACGTCGATTTTTTTTTAATTCGGGCACGAATTTTATGTGAATTTTATCAAAGTTATTAAAATAACGCAGCCCACGAAAAATACTGTAGTGGGCTGCGTTAAAATAATTAATGGCTAATGAGTAAATTATAAAGAAAATACCTATAAGATAAACAATGCCGCGAACGTGTAATTAGTGTTGTTCCTTGTCGGTCCAACTATAAAACTGAAACCTAATATGTTGCAAACGGGAAAGAAGTGGTAAAAGACAAGATCTTGGATAAGATTGATCAAGTAATAGACATCCTTAGTGACATTTTCGATATTGAGAGTGAAAAATGTGTTCAGTTGTCATTTCTTATTGAACAATTAGGTCTCTTGAAAAAGTCACCTAAGAATCGAAGATGTTGTGGATACACTTTAATGTTGGCTACATTTTTGTTTATCCAGTCATCCAGTGCGTACATGTCAATTTACAAAACTAAGGTAATATGTCTTCTGCACCCTCGCAATATTAAAAAACTGATTTGTAAAATATCGCTAACAGATAGTAATCTCTCCGGTAGTGTGAAATATTTAAAAAGTAAGATACAGCTTTTAAAAGAACATGAGTTGGTAGTTAACTAACACTTTAATGAAATAGATATTAAACTTTGTGCTGGGTAATTTTTCAAAAAATTATTGACGACCACTACATTCAGTTCATTGAATGTGAAAACCATCTCACTTATTCACAAAATCACTTGTCTCTTTTTAATAAATTATTGTGAAATGTTTTATATTAAAAAATTTTCTTTAGATAACTCTAGCGAGTGTTTTTGTGGAGAAAAACTATTGTCAAAGCTTGAAAAAATCAGTTTAAGGGCATGTAAAGTTTTTTAAAATAATTTTATTAAAAAGCACAATGATTTAGTGTCTGCTAATAAATCTTTGAATAAGAACTCAAAGATGATGACAGTCAAAGAAAAATTAAAAAACTAAAAGCTTAGGTTTGATATGTCCAATTTTGAAAGACTTGTATAGATTTGAAGTTACTAATGATATTATGTACCTAATATATGTACCTGAAGATATTAGAGTGCAAATTTTGTATAATTTTTTATTTTATAGATTCAGTTCTTTTATCCATAATAAACACATATAACAGCAAAATATTTTTTTCAATTTTTGCATATAAAACAACAAAAATTTTTTGTTAATTTATTTAAATTGTGTAAAAACATATAATATATTAAGCAATACAATAAGAATCCTGGGACTCCTAAGATCACGTGACCGCCGACTTGCTTATAACACGCCATGGCCGGTCTTTATCGTTGGCTGCGGGGCAACCTATACATTAAGGTCACCCATCGTCAAGAAAGCTTTACCCTTGCCTTTACAATGAGTGTCCTTACTATACATACCTAAATTGAAGGCCTTCCAGGATTTGAAGGAAGGCGAGAGCATTTTTTCGAGAGCTCTCAGATGGCCAATGGCGAGATCAGTAATGTGGATGTAGTCTCGGACGCCAGTGCCGTCCGGAGTGGGGTAATCGTTCCCAAAAACTTGCAACTTTTCTCGACGACCTACAGCTACCTGCGATAACATTGTACAGGGTTATTTTAATTTATTGGTTAAATTATACAGGGTGTTCGGCACATCAACCGTCAAAATTTTTTGGAATATTGTTGGGGTCATTTGCTACCTTTTCAACCTTGGAACTTGGGTCCTAAGAGTCACGGCTAAAGAGATATGAATTTTTTATTTTTTTTCTTAAATTACCTAAAATCCCACTTTTAAACCCTCGTAAGCGTTTTATTAATGTCTGGAAAAAGCACGATTTTTTTTTATAATTCTGTAATCTTATGCTTCTTCAACTAATTAATAGATTTGTTAAAATTAATGTACCAAAGGGACATACGAGGTTTTTTATTGAAGAACATTAGTGATTTTGTGAAAGAAAATCACTTTCAAAATTAGAAATCAAAAAAAGTATCGACAATTGAGAATTTTATTTTGTTTTAAAAACTTCTCTAGTTGATTACCTTCCTAACAGTATGCTACATATTGATAAACATCATCATAAACATCAAATTGTTTTTCTTATCAAGTCCGAACGATTATCGCCCGTCTCACGGAATATCCGTATTTTAAAGCAGAATAGTTTTTTATCAATGTGTAGCATACCGTTAGAAATGTAATCAACTAGAGAAGTTTTTAAAAGAAAGCGAAGTTCTCAATTGTCGATACTTTTTTTAATTTTTAATTCTGAAATTGATTTTCTTTCACAAAAAAATGATCTTTAATAAAAAACCTCGTATGTTCATTTGGTACATCAATTTTAACAAATCTATTAATTAGTTGAAGAAGCGTAAGATTACAGAATTATAAAAAAAAATGGTGCTTTTCCAGACATTAATAAAAAGCTTACAAGGGTTTAAATGTGGAATTTTGGGTAACTTGAGAAAAAAAATAAAAAAATTCATATCTCTTTAGCCGTGGCTCTTAGGACCCAAGTTCCAAGGTTGAAAAGGTAGCAAATGACCCCCAACCCCCCCAATGTGTCGAACACCCTGTATACACAGTTTATTCAGCCCAAGAATATGTGTTTTAAAATTTTGAAAATTATCACAAAAATTATTTTAAATATACAATTTAAAAGTTTTTTTTTTAAGAAATGGCGAAAATTATTTTTTTGAAATTTTAAAAAAATTGCCAAAATAGGCCAGTTGGTCACACAAAAATATTAACTCACTGATATAGCGATCAATATTTGCAATAAAAAAATCCTGCCACAATCTGCTATTTTAGGAGATTTTTAATATTTTTTATAAATGTCCCAAATTAAAAAGTGGAGCTTGTTAAACAATGGCTCCTAATTAAACAAGTTTCATGGCTAATCGGGCAAAAAGGAGTTTTTTGTTTCCCTTATATTTTTCCGTGGGTAGCTTGAAAGCTTAACCTCACGGGGGTCCAAGATCTAATGGACACCTAATAAGTGTTGATAGTTAACCGTTTCGTCCTTATGGGACTCCTCAGAACACTGCTGGTCAAGTGACAAATCTTGCGAAGTTAATCAGACGGTTTTGTCTCTAATTAAATGTAATTAGTGAGCGAACTATAACAAGAGGCGCCATCCACCGAGATACGAGAGAAACAAAAAACCAAAAGCAGGGAAAAACACTGCTATACAATATCGATCAATGAAAAGATCGAATGCAAATAAAAGAAAACAACTATAGTCCGTGACCTACGACAGCTCTTTGTCTTTTCAGGCCGGATCAACGCATTTTGCATTTTTACCCGTCATCAAGACAGTGAGCGTCAATCAACGGAATTTTTAAGCCAAATAATACTAACAAACGTGAAATTTCGTACCCGTGAATTTAAAAATCAAACAAGTTTCATGGCTAATCGGGCAAAAAGGGGTTTTTTGTTTCCCTTATATTTTTCCGTGGGTAGCTTGAAAGCTTAACCTCACGGGGGTCCAAGATCTAATGGACACCTAATAAGTGTTGACAGTTAACCGTTTCGTCCTTATGGGACTCCTCAGAACACTGCTGGTCAAGTGACAAATCTTGCGAAGTTAATCAGACGGTTTTGTCTCTAATTAAATGTAATTAGTGAGCGAACTATAGCAAGAGGCGCCATCCACCGAGATACGAGAGAAACAAAAAACCAAAAGCAGGGAAAAACACTGCTATACAATATCGATCAATGAAAAGATCGAATGCAAATAAAAGAAAACAACTATAGTCCGTGACCTACGACATCCTAATACTTCAAAATATCAAATATTGTTATACAGGGTGTCTCTAAAAGGTCTGTACAAAATCTTAGCACATATTCCTGAGGTCAAAATAAGTCGATTTAAAGCAAATTACCTTAGTCCGAAATTGCTCCGTTTCAGAGATACAGGGTGGTAAATTTAAAAATTAAAAATCGATTGTCTTAAAATTTATGAACATTTCTCAACACGGTACTTTAAAAATTGGTACTCGGGGGTTTTTTGGGAGGCGAAACCTAAATATGGATACCTTTTCACTATGGCCGTTAGAGGGCGCTTCACAATGCTCTTTTTATAGTTTAAAATGACTATAACTTTTTTCTTAGTGTAACTTTAAACTTTTTTTGTTAAGAAAATATTTTCCCGAATCTTTTTAAGCCAAAAAGGTACTCTTGCTAACATGCGCTAAAGTAAGTCGTTTTCGAGATATTTCCGTTTTTAGTGTTCAGTGCCGCAACGGAATACTGAAATTATTTTGAATGAATATTTCACTAGAGTGTTTTGCACTGGCAAAAAGTCATAGCAACAGCCAGTTTTCTATTGACTATTGTTCTTAAAGCTTTATTTAAGTTTGTTGCTTTTCGACAATTTTGCTCATGAAATTTTTAAATTCACCACCCCGTATCACACGGGCGGATTTCACGAAAAAGTTGGTCAAAACCTAAGATCCATTTACAGCCCCCTAAAATTGCATATAGTAATAAAAAAATATATGATTTATTGTTTAAAAAAGATAAAGAAGAAAAATTCTTTAAGGACCCCGCACAAAAAAATTAAATTTGGAACTTTACTAATTAATTAAAATGCTTCCTAAAAAATTGTTGAAACCAGAATTTTGGCTGTATAAATTTATACAAGATATTGCAATATTTGTAGCATGTAGTTATGTAAAATTCGCAATTGCATAAAACAATGTGATATTTTTTGCAAAAACAAGTTAATTGAACTTTTTCTGTTTTTTCTGACTTTCGTTATAAATGAAGTATATTGTCTAGCAAGAAAAATACTCTGCCAATATATGGGCCCCTAAGCTCACACAATGTACTATAGTTATAGTGTACGTGTGAGCTAATATAACTAAAAAATTAAATATATTTTATTCAACTTCAGACTCAATTACCTTTCGTTTGATACCACACAAGCCATATTTTGATTTAAACTCTAATTTTTAAAAAAAATACCCACACCCTTTTTAAAAATATATATAAAATGTATTTTGTTTAACTCCAGACTCAATTACCTTTCGTTTGATAAGACACACGCCATATTTTCCCTTAAAATCTAATTTTTCAAATCTACTCCCACCCTTTTTTTTAAAATAAACTAAAATGTATTCTGTTTGATTTAAGACTTAATTACCTTTCGTTTGATATCACACACGCCATATTTTCACATATACTCTAATTTTTTTAATCTACCCCCACCCTTTTATTTGGCTTGCGCCGAACAGATATACACACACCTAAATACACCACACAGACATACACACCGACAGACGTCAAGATAAAATTGCTAGGATATAATACACCAAAATAACATATTTTCAGTGTTATTTCAATTTTTTTTGTTGTCGAAAATAATACCTTTTCTAGCCATTGCTGCGCGAGCTAGGAAGGTAAAAATGAAATCAGAATACATGTGACATAATAATTATACTTTTGGTTTACAAAAACCATTGTTATTAAAGCTAAGAAAACTTATTTATTAATTTACGCATATTATGTACGTATTTTTTACTGGACAATTTTCTATATACACAAAAAGAAATTTTAACTTTTTTACTCGATCCGCATAACTCCGCAGCTGAAACTGACTTTGTTACTTAGAAAACATATGCATGCACTTAATAGGACCAAAAATGTCAATAAAGTTGAAACATTTAGTCAAATTCTATTTCAGAAAATGAAAATTTAAAAAGTTTTCTGCAACGGTTGCTTTAAACCGGTTTAAAATATTACCAATAAAATAAAAAACAATGTTAAATATGTAGAATAAATAGCTACATATCTCCAGACTCAAAATCCATGTTCAAAAAAATTATTTTTGATAATAGGCGAAGTTTTAAAAGGGCTATTTAACCATCAACTTTTGTAAATTTAAGTAACGCAAATAACATAAAAAAATAAATGGAAGTTTCATCGGTTCGGTTCATTACTATGGCAATTGTTTTTCAAATGAGGCGAGACATGGTCACGGCCTAGCATGATCATCAGTGATTGCACTAATAGCAATTTTATAATTAAACAGGGCTATTTAGCGTTTAGGGGTTATGGCCAGCTTTTTCTTAAAATCCGCCTGTGTGCGTATCTATGAAACGGAGCAATTTTGGACTAAGGTAATTTGCATTAAATCGACTTATTATTATATGTGGTAAGATTTTGTACAGACCTTTTAGAGACACCCTGTATAATAAATGGATCTACGATTTTTTGTAAATATCTCAGAAACTAAAGCTCCTACAAAGTTTTTGGTTACAACACAAATTATTAAGCAAATTACTATATTCCGAAAACCGCATGTTGATGTGATGCTCCATTAAAAAATTAGCATTTTTAAAAAATTTTAATTGTCAAAAAACTGTCATTGGCCTTAATGGATTTTAAACAAAATCTAATCAGCTCGCTACAGTGTTGAACACTATTTTACCTGAAAATTTTATGAAAATCGGTTCAGCGGTTTAGGAGCTATCGTGTTACGAACAAAAATATAATAGACACACACACACACACACATGGATGTACAGTCGGGGACTTTTTAAATTGCCGTTATATTTTTTTTCTGTCAATATTAATCATTTAAAGATATCAAACAAAATAAAATTTTAAATATGTATTTATACAGACAGCTGTAAGGTTCACAATTTTTTTGTTTTGGTTCAAACTACTTTCCCGACTTTCAAATAGGAATATTTTTTATTTTCGAGGGCGGCAATTTAAAAAGTCCCCGACTGTACATGTAAAGATCAGATTTTTGGGTCACACTGCTTTAAATCACACGATAAAATCAAAACTCAACTTACTTGTGCAATATATGGCATTAAATTATTTGGTATCCCAGCAGGGTCCTCACCAATGAGACCTGACTCATGCGCTCCCACAGGGTTGAAGTACCTCAACAGAATCACTTTCCACTCCTGAAAAAAAATATGCAGCCTATTTAAAAAGCATTCAATACAGGAAAGATATACAGGGTGTTCGGTACATGAACCGTCAAAATTTTTTGGGATATTGTTGGGGTCATTTGCTACCTTTTTAACCTTGGAATTTGGGTCCTTAGAGTCACGGCTAAAGAGATATGAATTTTTTTTTTAATTCTCAAATTACCCAAAATCCCACCTTTAAACCCTCGTAAGCTTTTTATTAATGTCTGGAAAAGCACCATTTTATTTTTATAATTCTGTAATCGTATGCTTCTTCTTCTAATTAATACATTTGTTAAAATTGATGTACAGTCGGGGACTTTTTAAATTGCCGCCATCGAAAATAAAAAATATTCCCATTTGAAATTCGGAAAACTAGTTTGAATCAAAACAAAAAAATTGTAAACCTTACCTCTATTTGTATAGATACTTATTTAAAAAATATTTTTTTTATATTTCTTTGAATGATTAATTTTGATAGGAAAAAAATACACCGGCAATTTAAAAAGTCCCCGACTGTACCAAAGGGACATACGAGGTTTTTTATTGAAGAACATTAGTGATTTTGTGAAAGAAAATCAATTTCAAAATTAAAAATCAAAAAAAGTATCGACAATTGAGAACTTCATTTTCTTTTAAAAACTTCTTTAGTTGATTACCTTTCTAACGGTATGCTACACATTGATAAAAAAAGAACCTGTCTTCTTTAAAATACGGATATTCCGTCAGAAGGGCGAGACTCGTTCGGAATTGGTAAGAAAAACAATTTGATGTTTATGATATGATTTACCTACTTAAACAAAAGTTAAACTTTTAACAATAATGTATTGTGTTCTTTATTTATAAATTTTGTTCGAAACGATCATAAACATCAAATTGTTTTTCTTATCAAGTCCGAACGATTATTGCCCGTCTCACAGAATATCCGTGTTTTAAAGCAGAATTGTTTTTTTTAAATCAATGTGTAGCATACCGTTAGAAAGGTAATTAACTAGAGAAGTTTTTAAAAGAAAATTAAGTCCTCAAGTGTCGATACTTTTTTAAATTTTTAATTTTGAAATTGATTTTCTTTCACAAAATTACTAATGTTTTTTAATAAAAAACCTCGTATGTCCATTTGGCACATAAATTTTAACAAATCTATTAATTAGTTAAAGTAGCATAAGATTACAGAATTATAAAAAAAATGGTGTTTTTCCAGATATTAATAAAAAGCTTACAAAAAAAATTAAAAAATTCATATCTCTTAGCCGTGACTCTAAGGACCCAAGTTCCAAGGTTGAAAAGGTAGCAAATAACCCCAACAATATCCCAAAAAATTTTGACGGTTCATGTGCCGAACACCCTGTATAAGAACTGAAAAAATATTTTAGGCAAGGTTGTACCGAACCAAAATCAACAAAACTTTAAAAATCCGTTTAAACAGTGGCCGCTGGTGACGTTATACATTGGGGGGGGTTCAGTTTATATGGGGGGGGGGGGCAGAAATTTATATTGCATGGAAAAGGAGATAAAAAAACTTTGTACAATTGTATTTTAGCATTTTACAAAAAAGCAGGTACTTGGTGTAGTTTTTAGTTTATTTGGTTATAGATAAAGTCTATTCTATTCTATCACCCTTCTTTTACATGCGCAAAGTGCTCGGATTAGAACCAGTTTCAGACTCATCATGGCCCTGTAGAGCAACCTCAAAAATCCCACAGAATTTTAAACAGTCTATTAACCTACTAAGTATATGTCTATTTTTTGCAACATTTTCATTATGTTCAAGTTTATTTATTTCACATACTTTATATTACAGATAGTATAATACTTATTTGATTAATATTAAATTTTAAATATATAAGCGCCTAGATGACTTAACACCTGTATGCCCTTTTTTTTACTTCTTAAAAATAGTAATATTGAAATCTCTTCAAGTTAGTTCATAACATGCTACTTTAGAGTTTTATATTTTAAAAACTAAACAAAAAAAAACAACAAAAGAACACCATTACACAAAAAAAAACACACACTCACACATACACAGACATGTTCAGTAATGTTTTGCCTATAGGCACTATTCAATTGGCACCTAATATCAGTTTTGCCTAGAATAGAAAAAGACCCCTGAATCTCGTCTAAACAGTGCCAAATTATCCTCTGAAATGGTTAGACGCACCAGCTTTTGATCTGGCGTGACCAAACGCGGCACCCATCGGGAGGATAGCTTTCTCATACCTAAAACTTCACATAAAATATGGTGAACTCGCTCTTTTGATATGTCCACAGCCTTAGGTACCTCTTCCAGTCTTAATCTATGATCTTTTAGAATTAGTTTGTGAATGGTTTGCACCATTTCTTCAGAAGTTGCCGTTTTTGGCCTGCCAGACCGCGGAGCATCATCAGTGCTATACTCTTTGCAATAATCACCATGTAATTCTGGTAACAAAACACACGTGTATTCTTAATTCAGTTTTAAACCATAGGTTCCTAAGGTAACTGATAATGGACGCTGCAAAACTAATTATCAGTTACCTTAAGGTTAATATAATCGGTCACCACCCTTTATAATAAGGGTGATGGATCGGTGTTTAAACTGTCAATTGTTTTGAAATTTTTGACTTTGAAACATTATCGCTTATTTTATATTTAAATTCTGATTCTGATTTGGAATAGTTTTTTGAGAAAAGTTTCTGTCTCAAAATGATTTTATGTAGTGAAAAAGTTATAAACAATTGGGGTGCCCTGCCGCCAAAGTTTCTACATTGGAAGATTTTCAGTGCGACTGACCATATAAATTAGTGATTATTTAATTTTTTCAAAAATGTTATTTTTTACAATATATTTTGAGTTGGATTTGAGCTAAGCTTTGCAATTTGTTTTGGTAAAAATTATTATTTAAAAATAGGATTACGCCCTGTTTATAATATATTTTTTGTAAATTGAAGTTTTTAAATTACCTAAGCAAAATGACTTAATAAAACTTAAATTAATATTATTTGTAGTTTCCACAAATGAACTTTAGCTCGACTCATATTAATGTAGTACATACTCATTTCTTTGTTACAATAAGTATATAAGCATTAATATTTTTTGAAATTAAAACAGTATTACATTATACTTTTTAATAAAAAAGTTGTTCATATGAAAATCTCACATTTTTTATGGAGATCTTTTAAAAAATATAAAGTTCCTAACTGATTTAACCGCAGAGGCTTTGGGAATCTCAACAAAAACAGTATTGAGACAGAATCTTTGTGAGTGAATTAAAAAATATATTTTAGACACAATATTTAAACTAGAAAGAGCTATATTGAGGGTATTACTAATTACCAAGTTTAAAATGTTGCACTAGAACTGCTCATAGGATTAAGTTCAAATCAAAAGATGAAAATTATTATACTAAGCTTTATTTGTATGGTTTTGTTAACTTATTTTCATAAAATAAAATAAAACCAATCGAAAAACTAACTAGGCAAAAATAATTTATTCTCATCGTCCAAAAAACTCCATCTCGTGAACTGCCATCTTCAGTTATGACGAGAGGAACGACACCAATTTAGCTCATTTTCTCAGACTTCTTGTTTTATAAATCTTTTTTAACAGTAGTTTTACAAACTTTTTGAATTAGTTTTTTAAAGGCGTTGTTTTGAAGGGCATCAAAGAGTCTTCATCTTAGAGTAATAATAATATAAAGAGAAGAAGTCAACCGCGGCCCCATGTAAATTTTCCCTATTCGTGGCGGTCATTCCTGAAAACTTAGAATTTGCAGAATCCCCGGCGATGGCAACATAGCTGCGTCACTGGAATCATCTCGAAAAAAGCACACTGGGCTGAATTTTCACAATATTTTCAGAAACATAGCACTTCTTGTTTATTTTTACGTGCAACTAAGTTCTTTTTTACAAAAATAAAACTCAGAACATAGAAAAAAATAGCAAAAATTCAATATACCGAGTCCGCCGGCCAACACTGCATTCAATACAAACACATGTTACTGTCAGTGTCGACCTTAGAGCTTAGGAATATCTGGGCTAACCGTTCATGACTTGAGGACCCACCTAATTAAACTTGTTGGCATTATATAAGTGAAAAAATAATCTTTTGTTTGAAACTCGTAGACAATGAGTGAGTAGAAATAAAACTTTGGACTTCCATTGTCTTTATCTGAGGGCACGGCAGTGCCTCGCCAAGTTCGCGCTGCCGTACCATCTTTTCTTGAAACATTTCAGCCCATATTTGACCTATCTAAAACTCTACTTCGGAAAGAGCTATGAATCTCATACTTTGCACCGTCGTAGACCTTCATAGAGTTAACAACCCCTCCAAGTTTCATAGACTTCTATAAAGTAGTTAAGTAGTTACGAAATTTCAAAAAACGTCGAAATTGCCACTCACTCACTGACTCACTCACTTATGTATAGATCATCAAAATTCTACTGTACTTCCAGACATGTTACAGAGCTGAAATTTGGCAGACTGATAGAAATTATGACCAGACCCCTGGAAAAAATCAAAAAGGCCCCCTATACATGTAAAATTATTTAAAATCAACATTACCCACTTCTAGAAATGCTAGAGAGCTGAGCTTTGGCAGCCTGATAGGAACTATGATAAAACTATAGGAAAAAACACCCCAAAATTCTAATTTACTTCCCTCCCATATAAATGTAAAGTAATGTAAAAGTAATACTGCCCACTTTCAGAAACGCTAGAGAGCTGAGCTTTTTAAGACTGATGGTAAAACTATAGGAACAATTTTTCAAACACCAATATTTTAATTTACTTCCCTCTCCTATAAATGTAAATTTATATAAAAGTAACATTGCCCACTTTCAGAAACGCTAGAGAGCTGAGCTTTGGAAGGCTGATAGAAACTATGATAAAACCATGGGAAAAACACAGAAAAACTACAAAACTACTAAATACTTAGAGAAAATTAAAACAATCCTATGAAATTTTCGTTTAAATGGTTAATAGTGCTTCAACTCTCCAAACAGAAAAGCCGCATTTTAAAATAATAAAACAGAATATCCTTTATACCGGTTAAAACTGTTGGAACAATGACTGATAGTTAATCGTTCTCTACAATAGGAAAAAGGATTCCCTTTTTAACTGGGGATATTGTCCAAGTAGCTCAAAACGAAACCCGGCCAATATTTTCTTTGACCCGGCCCTGCTAACACGAAATCCGTAATATGATGTCATACACCTGTTGCCACGTCCTGAAAAAATTGTGGGAAAAGGGGCCGTTCATAAATTATGTTATCTAAATGAGTTTTTATCGCAGATTGTAATAAGAAATACACAGCATAAAACGACGCGACGCGGGCTAGTAAGCGCATGACAAATTATCGCACGGTTTGAATAGCCTAACCAACTCAAAGCACTATATATTTTCGTAAGATAAGAAGTTGAACCTTACTTATTATTTATAAAATTTTACAGAGGCAGAGGAGGCGGCAACAGCGGAAAAGCTACATTGTTTACCAACAAATGAATGAATGACCGCCGAAACCGGGGCTACTACTTCTCTTTATATGTTATTACTCTGAGGTCTTCATACTTTTTGTCATTACTGTGTTTCTGCTCTATAGTTATCACGGATGGGACTGAAGATCGAAAAAAGCGTGGAATTTTCGAATGAACAGTTTATCTTTGTCGCCAATTTTCTTGACTATTTTTCTGAGAATATGTGAATACTTCTAAATATATACTTTACAAAATATTTTGACTACTTGACAAAAATTTTTTGTTTTGAAAGTTTACTTTCATTGTCAATTTAAGCTTTGATAGACAGACAGGCTTGCAACTGCCAACTGCAATCTGGGGCCAACAATGATTTTCGAAGCTATTTTCTGTCTTTTTTATAGCAGAAAAATAAAAAAGGATAGCAAAGGGACTTGGGGTATTGCAAGGACTATAGTACGACCACGTTTAAAGTCCGATACCCAGGTTTATATAGTTTATCACGGCTCTTATCTCGTTTTTTTCCATCTTTTAAAATTGACACACTGTATAATCTTTCAAAATAAGTTGGACACAAACTACTTGACGCACTCACTTTAAACTTCGAGCGAATACTGATCACAAGCAAGGCTATACAAACACGTTGGAACATCAAAGCGAATCAGGCCTGCTTATAGACTAGACCGAAAACTTTTCATCTCATTCTTGTAATTTACTTACGGGGTCAGACACGCATACATCTTTCAAAATTTCCTCAACAAAATATTTGGTTTTTCCATAGGGGTTGGTGCACCCCTGGCCAGTGGGGTGCTCCTCTGTGATTGGCAGGAATTGGGGAGTACCGTACACAGTTGCTGATGAGGAAAATACTAGTTTTTTCACTCCGTTATTGGCCATTACCTAAAAACAGGATTTAAAATTTTAACTGGGCTTTTTTTAAAAGGTATTTTTCTCTTCACTCTACAGTTTGCTGACGACCAAGTAATTGTAGCTAATGATAAAGAAGACATGGAGTATATGATGAGAAAGTTAATGGAAGAATACCAAAAGTGGGGGTTAACAGTGAACGTGGACAAGACACAGTACTTATGTATTGGAAACGAATCAAGTGAATTGAAACTAGAAAATGGACAAACAATATCTCCATGTAATGAGTATGTATACTTGGGTGTCACATTTGATAAGACGGGAACAGACTGTAAAGAACTGGAAAAAAGAATAGTAAAAGCAAAAAAGGTTATTGGTTGTCTTAACAGTATTTTATGGAGCAGAGAGATAAAAAAGAAAGTAAAATTTAACATATATGAAACAATGGTGAAAAGCACGCTGTTGTATGGAATAGACACTTGTCGCGTAACAGAAAAATACAAAGTAAAAATGGAAAGTGTCGAAATGGATGCAATAAGAAGATCAATGAGACTATCTAGAACAGATCATATAAGAAATGAGATCATAAAACAAAGAATGGGAATCGAGAGAAGCATAACGGATGACATCACTAAAAGGCAACTGATATGGTACGGCCATGTACAACGGATGAGCGACGAAAGATTACCAAAGCAGGTCCTAGAATGGCAACCAGTAGGGCGCAGAAAAAGAGGGCGTCCTAAACTGGAATGGCAACAGTCAATCCAAAAATCAATGAGTCAAAAAAACCTGACGGAAGATGACTGGCAGGATCGAAGGAGGTAGAGAATAGGCGTCGGACAACGTAGAAAAACGTTCTAAACCGACATACTCGTAGTATTTTTCTCTTCACTTCACACTACACATTTGATTATATAAAATGACTATAACTTTTTTCTCAGCGTAGTTTTTTACTATTTTTGTTAAAAAGATCATTTCTTAGGCATTTCAAAGCAAGAAAGGTACTCTTGTTACAATCCGCTAAAGTAAGCCATTTTCAAGATTTTTCGATTTTTAATGTTCAATTATTTTTTCAAAATAATTTGAATTTTTTGGTTCGGGATTGAACACTAAAAACCGAAAAAACTAGATAACGGCTAACTTCAGCGGATTTTACCAAGAGTACCTTCCTGTTTAGCTCAAAATTGTTTAGGAAATTACTTTCTTAACAAAAAAACGTAAGAAACTACACTGAGAAAAAAGTTATAGTAATTTTAAAAACATCAAAAGTGCAGTGTAAAGCGCCCTCTAACGGCTACAGTAAAAGATGTCCATATTTAAGTTTCGCATCCCAAAAAACCCACAGGTAACAATTTTAAAATAATATGTTTAAAACTGTCATAATATTGAAAAAATTCAATTTTTACCTTTTCGACGAAAAAGTTTTTTTTGAGATAACGCCGAAAATGTGTTAATTGGGAGTCTTTTGACCTATCATAGCAATATCGTTATGTCTGTCCGTGTGTGTGTATTTTTTTTGGCCCGTAACACTATAGCTCCTAAACCGCTAAACCGATTTTTATAAAATTTTCAAGTAACATAGTGTTCGATACTCTAACGAGCTGATTTAGATTTTGGTGAAAATTCCACACCAATATTTTTTAACCTATCAAAATGTGTTTTTTTCACATATCACCATAGCAACGCACGAATTTTAGTGGAAATTTTTTCCTCGTGGGTACCCAACAGCGAATTAAATCGGAAATTTTTTGGCGTCTTCATGACAAGATAATGTTTTTGACAGGTTTTAATTTATTTATTCAATTTTTATACATTTCAATTACATATTTAAGATTTTTTCTGTATTCTTCGGACACCTCCTTTCTACCTCCTTTCTTGTTAAAGACGAAAAAGCTGGACTTTGAATGGAACAAATTAAATATCTATGTAGTAGGTATTGGACACGATTTTATTGATTATTTTTGCGCTAAATGGTTATGAATAATATACTACTAATAAAGCCCGTATAAGAACTTGATAAAAATGCAAAAAGGCAATTTTGTACCATTTGTAGTAACACAAAACTTATGCAAAATTGAATAATGTACTGTGTTGAGCCTTAAAATGCAACAAGTAGAAATCAACAATTAATGTGGCTAAAATTCCTGGCGAAACTGTGACACAAACTAAATCTGTTCATGTACCTTTATAAAAAATCGTCCAAATTAGAATTTTCTACCACATGTAGTAGCCACAAGTAACTATAAAATGAAAGATAATAATATTTTATATCGTAAACATGTATTTTTGTGTTACTACAATGAGTAGAAATCAAATATGCCAACAATCCATTGGTGACGAAACTGCGAGCGAACTGAACGTGTTGATGTACCTATATCAAAAACTAATAGATTTTTTTATTTTCTACACACTTGTAGTAGCTCAAACTTACAAAAAAATTAAAGATTATGATATTCTTTCTTGTAAAATGATATTTCTGTGTAACTACAATAAGTAAAAATTAACATCTAAAAGGCTGAAAAGCAATTGCTGCCCAAACTGCAATGCACACTAAATTTATCTATGTACCTATGTAAAAATTGATAAAATTATAATTTTCTACCACTTGTAGTAACCCAAAATTGATATAAAATAAGAGAATAAAATATTTTACATTCTGAACTGGTATTTTCATGAAACTACAATAAGTAGAAATTAATCTAATTAGTGCTGAAACTGCAACACATTTTAAACTATTCTTGTTGTAGTCATAAAGATAATAAATCAGCCTTTAGTTTTTAATGTAGGTAGGTAGAATGACAAAACATTAGTTGCCATAGTAACTAAATAATTAAGTCAATCAAAACTATGTTTTCTGGTGTCTTGTCAAAGAAAAAATGGGCATTGTTGTGAGTCAAAAAATAAATTTTAAATTTATTCAATTTGGTGTGGAATTTTCTTACCGAATACCACGCGAGGTTAAATTAAATCCGTAAATTTTTTCTCGCTAATGAATATTTTCAGAAAATTATTTTCCAAATATTCATTAGCTCGAAAAAATTTCCGAAAATAATTTAACCTCTAGTGATATTACTAGTGAAAATTGCTGAATTGTATACTAACCCCAAATACCTAGTTGGAAAAGTTTCAAAAAAGTTATGATCAAACAAATATATTATATGAAGTCAAGCTAAATAAAACTGTTTAAACAATTGCCAATGGTAACATCATAAAAAATCTCGCAGCAAATTGTCCCCGCGGCGAATTGTCCCGCGGTAAATCGGCTGCGGCGAATCGGCCGCGGCGAATTCTCTCCTACCCAGCTAGGAAGGTATCAGATCCGTCATGCATCCATTTAGTTAACTTTATTTATTTTGGAAACGAAGCAATTTTAAACCCTAGAGTATGTTATGCCCGCAGTAAGAAAAACGATAAATGCAATGGACTGTATAATTTAATTAATGAAAGCGCGAGCAAACATAAATATATTGATATGAATTACGAAATAATTAATAAGGTCCATAGGTTAATTGTTGGAACCACACAACGGTAATCAGATACAAATGCATTCACCAGTTTGCAGACACTTTCTCCACGTTCTAAGGGGCCCCTGAATGGATCTAATGATGTCACCACGTAGCTGAAGGGCTGAAATTTCTAGTTCTATGCTTCAGTACACCAAAATTGAGCACTTTCAGGAGTAGAAATTTGAAATAGTTGGAGAACGAAATTAACACGCCATTTTCTCGAGGCGGTCGACAAGGATCTCACTGGTTGTTGGTGCGCATGTCCAAATACGCGAAATGCGCTCTGTTCTTCATACAATGTGTGGTTTTAAAAAGATATATAAACAACCGCGAAATTTAGCGGGAGCTAACAAAGTATGTGGTTAAATTATTGACATCTAATTTCGGGACACCCTGTACATTTTTCCCCAAAGGGTATAAAAATTATATTTACCTCTAAAAGAGCGCTAGATCCGTAGATATTATTCTGATAATATGTCAGTGGAATTTGGACTGATTCTCCCACAGCTTTCAAAGCTGCAAAATGTATCACAGAGTCAATTTTGTGCTAAAAAAATTACAAATTGAATTTAAAATTTTTCCAGGCGGTATTTAGCTGCGAGGGGTGGGACACTCATAAAAATTTGTACACCTATTTAAGTATTTAAGTTAAATACTGTATTTATTTGGGATTTAAAGGTATTTAATTGTATTTAAGTGTATTTAAATGTATTTAAGTATTTAAAAGTATTTAAATGTATTTAAATGTATTTAAAAGTATTTAATTGTATTTAGAAGTAGACATCTGAGCCCTGAAGGGGAGAAAAACTAGAGATATCCCAAAAAAAAAAACCCCAAAGTTAAATTCGCCCCCTTACTGGATAAACAGAGTCTATTAAACTAAAAAACAAAGGAAAAAATCGGCAACACGCTAGAAGCTTACCTTCTGTAATTCTGTAGCAGTCCCAAAATTTCACTGGCGGCCGCGGCCCTTTCTTGCGACTGGAATTTCGGTCTTCAACCCAAAAACACGTGTGACTTCTTTTCAGTTTTTTGTCGGAAGTGATTTCTTCATTCCCCTGTCACACACAGGGTGGCGCTTCAAACTCCCAGCGTGAGCAAAAAACGCGCATGATTTTACCAAAATGATCAGGTGATCAAAAAGAAAATAACTTTCAACAAAGAGAGAAATTATCACCTGATCGGAATTTTTCCCAAACAGGACTTTCTTTTTTGAAGGTTTTTGCAGAAAGCCCAAAAATATCAAAACAAACTTTAAGGTTAGGTTTTCCAAAAAATTCAAAATAAAACAATAAAGAAAAATAACTTGCAGCATTAAACAAGAAGTATTTAAAAGTATTTAAAAGCTATTATATGTATTTATTAAATACTTTTACCAAATTTGTACACCTATTTAAGGAGTGTCCCACCCCTCGTTTAGCTGTTAACAATACGAGGGTTCCTTATTTGAAACTCGTAGACAATGATTGAGTAGAAATAAAATTTCGGACTTCCATTGTCTTTATTTATTTTAAACACGACGTTTCGATTAGTAAGTATCTCTAACCGTTTTCAAGTGTAAACTAAACAATCTAGTCTCTAGGCTACTACTTATACTACTTGGTGTGCAGTCAGGTGTGACGGTCCGCCCCCTTTTTAATCCTAACACGCCTGTTTTCCTTAAGGAGTGGTTTCCATATGTTTGGTATGTCCGTGCTTGGTTGACTGAAAACTTATTTATTCTGCATTATAAACGTAGCTTCAATAAACTTTCGTTTTCGCCAATCCGACTCCTTATGCAAAACTTTAGCTTCTGACCAATGAATCCTCTGATCGTTTGACCATGCATGATCAACTAAACCGGATTTTTTTAATATCTCCTAATTGGGTACTTTTTAGATGTTCATTTACTCAAACCTTAAAAGGGCGTTTCGGTTCACCTACATATGATTTACCACACTCACACGGGATTTTATAAATACATTCCTTATTATTTGAGGGATTTTCTGGTTTGATTTTAGTTACAAAACTCCTTACCGTTTTTTCCGATGAAAATACTGTTTTTATATTATAGTGCTTGGCTATTCGTCTTATTTTTTCTGAAATCCATTGAACATATGAAATGTTAATAACACCCAACAAATTATTATTTTGAGAATTTGCTATATTTGGTTTGTTTTCAATTTTAGAGATCGTTGAGTTTATTAATTTCTCGGAATACCCATTCTGTTGTAAGTCCTTTTTAATATTGTTAATTTCTGTGGTTAATTCTTCATTATTACTACAAATATTTACGGCTCTTAAATACAAACTTCTTATAACTCCTTGTTTTGTAGCAACAGAATGATTAGACTTAAAATTTAGGTACTGTTCTGTGTGTGTAGGTTTCCTATATACAGTCGTTTGAATGTTTCTGTCTATTTGTTTGACAAGAGCATCCAAAAAAGTAAGGCCGAATCTTTTTCAATTTCCATGGTGCATTTGATTGTTGGTCTAATACCGTTCAGATGGTGTAGAAAATTCTGTAGCTCGTCATCTATGTATCGTAGCCATAGTTTTGGTTTGACTCTTGCTATGTTGATCGCATGATCCTCGAACCACTCCATGTAGATGTTTGCTACCACTGGCGAAAGAGACGAACCCATTGGGAGTCCATCATTTTGCGCGTAAAACTTATCTTTCACTTGAAAGTAAGAGTTACGGAGACAGAGCTCCAACAGATCCATCACCCCCTCCACCGATAGCGTGGTTCTCTTGTGAAGTGTATCATGAGTTTGTAATTTGTTTTTATGATACTGAGTGACTCATTTAATAAAACTTTTAAAAAAAAGAAACAGAAAGAAGCAACAAAAGGCAATCACCAGTCAAGAACAACGCGCAATCAAGAACCAACAGGCTGACAAATCAATCAAAATTGTATTACACAATATATATATTTATCGGTTTCTCAACGTTCTACACTCGTTTCTGTTTGCCCATAATTCATCATCTAGGCCTCTTATTCTTATTTCACTGTCTATTCCTTCTCTCCAGCTTCTCCTCGACCTTCCTCGTTTTCTTCGGCCAGTTGGTTTTCATTGTAATATTTGTTTAGGTAGTCTTTCATCATTCATTCTTTGTACATGTCCGTACCACACTAGTTGTTTTGTTCTTATATCATCCACTAAAGTACGTTCACCCACTGTCACAATTTCTCTTATTCTTTGATTTGTAACTCTTTCTCTTTTTGATTTCCCTGCTGCTCTTCTCCAATAGTCCATCTCCGTAGCGGAAAGCATTTTTTCTGTTCCATCCTTGATTGGCTATACTTCTGAGCCGTATGTAATAATACTTTTTACAAAGGTGTTATATATAAGCTTTTTGTTATGAGTTGATATACTTTGGTCCCAAATTATTCCATTTAATAAAGTTATTGCTTTTCTTCCTTGTACGTTTCTATCTTTTATAGCTTTGTCTAGTGTTCCGTCAGCTGTAATTTTTAGACCTAAGTATTTATACTCATCACAGGACTGAATTCGCTGTTTGATTCGCTGTTTGAATCCACCAATACACATATACTCTGTCTTATTGATATTAACCTCTAGTCCCCACTTATTGTAGTCTTCTATTACTTTTCGTGTCATATATTCAAGGTCGTCATAATCCTGAGCCACCACTATCTGATATTTTCATATACACAAGAAAACGTTAAATACTTACAGCTTTAAAAATTTTATCCAACTCCGGCTTGTCTCTAATGTCAACGTTGTAAAACCTCACTTTTTCACCAGTTATCCGTTCAACTCTCTTCAAAGCCTCAGGCTTCTCGTCTTTGCTTTCTGCATAGCAGTTGACCAGATTGTCTATTGCGATCACCTAGAAAAAATAAATGTATCCATGATCGATGTGATACTTTCCTAGCCCATTTATTAGCACACTCATTAGCTCTTAACAGAATAGGGTATTTGACAAATTTTAGAAAGAGTTTAGAATAATACATGGATCCCTAATTTGCTACGCAAAATTATTAAAATAGTATATTTTATCATGACTGCATTTAAAATCAAGTTTTCTAATTTCCGATTTGAATTTGCCGCTAAAACGCTCATTTCTAGCATGGCGTTGCAATTACGTCACAGCGCAGTAAACTCGCGAACAGATACACGGCATTCAAGTGTTTATTTGTTTTTGGCCTGTGTTTTTACTGTTTTTTATGTAAAAAAATGTCCTATAAGTGGTGTCTAGTGCCTCAGTGTTCGAATACTAGCATAAAAACACCTGAAAAACTATTTATTCATGTGCCTACAGCAGTAAAAGAATGGAAAAAGTGGCTAGAACTTGCTCGAAGAGACACAAGGGCCTTATCTAATATACCTTCACTTTACGTTTGTGAAGATCACTTTGATGTGAGTATAACTAAATTGTTTCTATTAATTTTTTAGTCTCTAATATATATATATATAACTATTTCGTAAATGACGGTGAAATTTTGGAGGTTATGTTTATTACAAGGGGTGAACAACTATAAGGCAGAAAGGTGTACAAATTTTTAGGTGGTGCTAGGCAGTTATTAGGCAGGACTAGGGAGTACCTCTAAATGCAGGACTAGGTAGTGCACATGCAGGCTAAATGTAGGACAGCAGTGCATATGCAAGACTAGGCAGTGCATAGGCAGTACCTACGCAGGACTATGCAGTATAACCTATGCAGTACTTTAAGTATTGCTGGTCGTTGTATACTTTTTGCTTACCTGTCCTGCAATTTTTGATTGTTTCTTAATACTTAAAATAATAATGATTGGGTATTTAATTGAATCTATTGTAAGTGGCATATTAATCAAAAAAGCAAAACATATAACCTAACCTCAAAATCTAAATGAGTAAAAGTAGGCGAAGAATATCGTAAAAAAACTTTCAGTTATATACAAAACAACTCATCGAATACTTACATCAACATTTTAACGTTTCTAAATTCCGCAGTACAAAAATCACTGTTGTTGGCAAAGAAGCCTGCCACCATAAAGGAATTCAGCATTGGCAAGTTGGAGCTATCGGCTTTGGAGAATCCGTTTTCCATTAAAAATATTTTTTATAAGCAAAACACAAAATAAAATCTAATTTAGGACGATAATTCGTAGTTTAAACCAAAGCAAACATTACCATCCATAAGAAAATAACACAGAAAATAGGTTGGTTCGAGGCGTTTACTGTTTTGTGACGTCACTCGCAGCTGATTGGTAGACCGCCTGTTTTGAATCACGTGGCTAATTTTAATTCAATGAATTTATTTCATTAAAAGAACTATGAATTTGAGAAAAAATTTAACAAAAAAGTTTGTTTTTCGCATTACCAAGACCTAAAGAGATATTTAAAAATAAATATATATTTATATATTTATTTTTTACTACTGTTAAACACCCTATTGTAACAAAACGGGATTTGAATATAAATGGTATTTTTGCTATTTATAAGTTTTTAAATATTTTTAATTAATTATTGTTTTTGACATCAACAAGCATTAATTATATGCAAGACTAGGTGAAGAACAAGTAAAATTTATGACAACGCAGCGACTTGTTTTTTGACATATTTTCAGGTTCGCTGTATTTTAATAAAACTTGTATTCGGCTAATATGTCCTTCGAGCCACTAACATCACAAAAATTTATATTTTGTAACAGGAAACAAATTTACTAAACAATTTTCAATTTTTAAAAAAACACACTGTGTAATTTTAGCTTCTAACGGTTTGTTTGGAACGTTTAAAGCATAGTCCATCTCTTTCTCGCCAAAGCGACCTTTTTGTTTGAAACTCGCAGACAATGATTGTGTAGAAATAAAATTTCGGACTTCCATTGCCTTTATTTATTTTAAAACACGACGTTTCGGTTAGTACGTATCTCTAACCGTTATCAAGTGTAAACTAAACAATCTAGTCTCTAGGCTACTACATATACTACTTGGTGTGCAGTCAGATGTGACGGCCCCCCCTTTTTTTTTAAATTATAAGACGCCTGTTTTCCTTAAGGAGTGGTTTCCATATGTTTGGTATGTCCGTGCTTGGTTGACTGAAAACTTCTTTATTCTGCATTATAAACGCAGCTTCAATAAACTTTCGTTTTCGCCAATGCGACTCCTTATGTAAAACTTTAGCTTGTGACCACTGAATCCTGTGATCATTTGACCATGCATGATGCATGAAAAATCCGGTTTAGCAGAAGTGTTGCACAAATTGGTAGTTTCCAACGTTTAAGCCCCCACACACATACACACATCTAGACAAACGTCACGAGAATATTGCTAAGATATGTCAAAATACCCAAAAAAAACACATTTTCGGCGTTATCTCAAAAAAAAATCTCTAGCCATTGCTGCACAAGCTAGAAAGGAAAAAATCACCCTGTACAGGGTGATTTTTTATAATTGCAAGATCGCTATAACTCGGTTATTATTGGGAGTAGAAAGTTCAAGCAAAAACTATTCGGTTTGGTAAATTATGGCCACTTTAGGCCCACCATTAGTATTTTTTTATAGGTTATAATATACAGGGGGCGACAATCAGATCAATTTTTTTAAAGGGAACATTCTATATATTTTTGTATTTTTAAGTTCCGCAATTAGCTTTACAGATATATGTAACACTATGGCTCTATCTTTGTTAGTTTTCGAGATATTGACGATTGAAATTCCGAAAATTAGCAAATTTTAAATACGGTGCGGAGTATTTCCTGTGACAAGTCACAAACAATATTAAGATGTGTGGATACCTAATGACATTGTCAGTGCCAAATTTAAATATTTATCAACAATGTTGCTTTATTCCAAGAGATACTTTTATTATATGCGAAGAATAATAAAAATGCCACTGCTACTGCGAGAGAATATCGAGAACTGTATCCAGCCCGACAATGTCCTAATATATCCACAATTCTTAGGATATATAGAAAATTTCGTGAAACATCGTCTGTGGAACGAAAAAAACGAGTTGTTCGTCCAAACGAAGAGGCTAATTTAAATATTTTACTACATTTTCAAGAAAGCCCACAAATTTCTATAAGAAAAGTATCTTCCGCATTAGTGCAAGAAGGACAGGAACGCTTGACGTCTTTTACCAAAGTAAGAAGTGTTCCAAGAACAAATTCTTGTTGGGCATATAAACAACAAGAACTTCAAGGCCTAACACCCGATCAGATAAGAAAAAGGGTAGAGTTTTGTCACTTTATGCATGAAAGACTAAACGCAGAACCCCGTTTTTTAAATCACATTTTGTGGTCGGATGAGTCGACGTTTACAACTTGTGGTCTACCAAATAGACAGAATAGCAGACTATGGTCCACGACTAACCCTAATTTTGTAAAAGAAATTAAAAGACAGGGAAGACAATCCGTGAATGTCTGGTGTGGCATACTGAACGACCGTGTTGTTGGGCCATTTTTTTTAGCACTCTTTAACGGGACAAATTTATTTAAATTTTTTACAAAATTACTTAGAAAATTTTTTGGATGAATCAAAGAAGAAGATTGATTTTTCAGCAGGATGGGGCTCCTCCTCATAATGTTCATGAGGTTCGAGAATTCTTAAATAATAATTTTAATGAATGGGTTGGGAAAAACGGCACAATACGCTGGCCACCCAACAGTTTTGATTTAACTCCTTTAGACATTTTTTTATGGGGTCAGCTTAAAGATAAAGTTTACAGATTAGAAGCGAGGAATACTCGAGAGCTCAGAGAATTAATATCACTGTCTGTCAATGAGCTTAATGAAAATTTTTCTAATTTAATAACCAGAACAATAAATAATTTAAGAGACCGGTTTCAAAAATGTATTGAAGTCAATGGTGATAGGTTTGAACATTTGTTACGTTAATTTTTATTTATTTATGGATTTAAAACAATTAAAACATTCAAAAAATTGTCGTCTTTTGATTTTAAATTTCTATGAAAATTGACAAAGATGATTATTTCAGTTTGTTATTTACAGTCTATACGTTAAATACTCCGCACCGTATACCTATTTAAAATTTGCTAATTTTCGGAATTTCAATCGTCAATATCTGGAAAACTAACAAAGATAGAGCCATAGTATTACATATATCTTGTAAAGCTAATTTTTTGCGGAACTTAAAAATACAAAAATATATAGGGTGTTCCCTTTAAAAAAATTGATCTGATTGTCGCCCCCTGTATATTATAACCTATAAAAAAATACTAATGGTGGGTCTAAAGTGGCCATAATTTACCAAACCGAACAGTTTTTGTTTGAACTTTCTACTCCCAATAATAACCGAGTTATAGCGATCTTGCAATTATAAAAAATCACCCTGTACCTATAGTTAGTTTACTAACCGTGTAATTATTTTTAAGCAGTTCGACGACTGTGTGCGAGCCCACATAGCCTGCGCCCCCGGTCACCAAGACTGTGCTGTTGCCCTTCATTTTTTGGTCGTCTGTCTCTGTCACCCACCACCTATAATGCAAATTGATAATTATACTTTACTATTTTTGTTTGTTACTTTTTTATGATTTTGAATGTTGCGTACTTTTTTTAATGTCCTCAATATTGCTTAGACTCGTTCGGAATTTACAAAAGCTTTAAAAACTATTGAAGAAAATCGTTTCTTAAACCATGATACTGATTCACAACGATGCCCCGTTGCTAATAAATTAAAACATTAAAAACGTCGGTAAGTGTACTTATTCCAAATGTCATAAATGCACATAGGGTCTCTAAATTAGATAATACTATAGGGATGCTAATACATAATCAGTTACCTTAAATGGTAATATTTTTTAAACCAACCCTAGGTCACGATTTCTAGATGAAAAAATTGCAATGGGACACGGAGTAGAGGGGGCTGCGGCTAAATAATTCTAGGGTCACTGCATCACGAAAACAAACGTCTTCTCCGCCAGGCTTCGAGGATGCTGTGACCCTAATTAATTAAAAATCATAAACAGGCCAGTCATTATAGATGAGGTTGCAAAAGATCCAAAAGTTTTGAAACTTGGCACATTTATATGATTGATGTTCCCTAATATTCCAGTAATTTTGGGACCTCGAGTGATGTCCGCTCGCGCCATCATCTTGGAAAAATGGCACTCAAATTAAGCTTTTCTAAATTTGCTTGGTTTCTGTAGGTTGTAGAAAAAAAGTTTGAATAAACAAATATAGCCAAGAAAATTTACTACAAAAATCCAAAAATGTGTTTTTTTGTCAGACTAAAGCTACATTTCTAATCGTGTTTGCGGGCCGACACGAACGCCAGCACGGACTCGACCATTTCTAATCGTGTTGCGTGCCAGCGTGCGTGCTGTGATTAGCGCATGCGTATTTGATGTGTTTATAATTATAGGTCATGTTTTGTAAACAAAATAAATATTTTTCAAAATTTTTAAGATATTTTTCTTATTCAAAATGGAAAACTCACAATCGACTCACAAACTCTTCCTACAATGTGTCTGCAATTATAAACCCTTGTATGATAAAAGTGACGGATATAAGTCGGTATTGCAGAAAGAGCACCTAATATATTATGTTCATCTTTCTTTTACTCGAACTAATATAGGAGATATAGCCAAAAAGATCTCGATCGAGATTATTCCCGATACCGATCATTTAGGTGATGGAACTGCGCATGTCTGGTACGCTGCACGGACGCCAGCACAGGCCACAGCAAGGCAGCTTGCAAGCACGAAGGACCGTGCGGGCACGGTGGTCATAATTAGAAATGGTTAGATTCCCATATGCCTAGCATGCGTGTCGGATTGCAACTCTGCCAGCGAACACGATTAGAAATGCAGTTTTTGAGGTACGATATCAACCATTTTGTCGCCATTTTGGATTTTACTCAATTTTTTGTATTTTGTGGCCTTTGACTTAAGAACTACTAATCTTTGAGAATGTTTGTAATTACATAAAATAATAAATTGGTAAATTTTTTTTTTTAAGTCACAAGCTTTTATAAAATGCACTAAAAATTAAAAAATAATTTTCTAACATTCTAATATTATCATAATAATAAAAGCCATGGCCGACTGATGGAAATTTTGACGATGTTCGCACGATAAGATATCCGTATCAATTAAATATCACTATTTGCAAGAATCAATCTAGCAGAAAAATGCAGAGGTACCAAACCCACCCAACCCGACCCAAGATACCCCAGCATTTCTCTGACATAGGTATGGCAATGGCATAACATTGCGGCACATCAAACATATCTTTGATGACCTGCTATGTTGAATATTCTTTAAGTGTTTAGATCACAAATTTAGATTAACTGATGCTTTGATTTGCGGCCATCGTATTTATTATTATGATAATATTAGAACGTTAGAAAATAATTTTTTAATTTTGAGTGCATTTTATAACAGCTTGTGACTTGTGAATTTTTTTACCAATTTATTTTCTACTTTTTAGTCTCAGCTATCTACTCTATTAAATGAAAATATTTGTTCAATAACAGAACAGAAGAGTTTATTGGAGTTGTTTGGAAACTCATTTTTCTATTGGGGGAAGGAGAGGGTGGGGGTAGAGGTAGAAATATATTTTTTGTTTGGGCTGTATTTCCATCAGACCTTTATGCATATACCAAATTTTATAAAAGTCATTTGAAGTGAAGTGTGTCAAAAACGCATTTTTTATGGAAGGGGGTGGGGGTAGGGGTGGGAGGACATTTTTTCATTATTGTTGTATTGTCATCGAACCACTATATGTATACCAAATTTCATCCGAATCGGATAATGGGAAGTGTGTCAAAAACGCATTATTCTATAGATGGGGGTGGGGGTAGGAGTGGTTGCATTTTTATTTTCAATGTTGTATTGTCATCGGACCACTATATGTATACCAAATTTCATCCAAATCGGATAATGGGAAGGATGTCAAAAACGCATTTTCTATGAAAGGGGGTGGGGGTAGGGTGGGAGGATATTTTTTTTAATGTTGTATTGTCATCGGACCACTATGTGAATACCAAATTTCATCCAAATCGGATAATGGGAAGTGTGTCAAAAACTCATTTTTCTATGAAAGGGGGTGGGGGTAGGGGTGGGAGGATATTTTTTTCTTAACGTTGTATTGTCATGGGAGCACTATGTGTGTACCAAATTTCATCCAAATCGGATAATGGGAAGTGTGTCAAAAACTCATTTTTCTATGAAAGGGGGTGGGGGTAGGGGTGGGAGGATATTTTTTTCTTAACGTTGTATTGTCATGGGAGCACTATGTGTGTACCAAATTTCATCCAAAGTGTGTCAAAAACGCTTCACAAGATTTGATAGATAGTTAGTTAGATAGTTAGAGTTAGACAGAACATCTGAAGCTAAATAAAAGCTTGTACAAACTGATAAATAACCTACAAAATGAGATGTTAAACTCCATATATGAGATAACTTTTTGACAGCTATCAGCTGTTTACCATAACAAATAGCATAGGCCAACGAAAAAAAGCTGTAAAAAGTTGTCTCAAAAATACTGATATGGACTTTAACTAGTTGCCTGGATAGTATTGTTGCTGAGATACAAACCCTAAAGTGTTCGAGACAGGGTTCGAAAATATCATGATATTTATATAAATATCATATCACATAATATATATCGGATATATATCTGATATATATCATTATCAAACTGAATGCTTTGGTTTTGGCATATTAATTAAAAATCACTACTTCCTAATAAATCAAACAAACAGATGGAAAACACAGTAACTGCTCTAACCTGGGAAAATAGACAACAAAAGAAATCGTCTCGTCGGGGATCTACCAGATGTGAAACAGGGGATTCCCAGTCAGCTCCGCGATGCCTATGCGACAGCCGAATCGATAGATACTACACCTCTACAGATGCATATACTTTTGTACAGGGGCGTACTGACAAATTTTCTGATATTTAGAATGGTAGAAACATTTTTAGTTTAATAAGTAAAATTATTGAATATATCGGATATATATCAAGCTATATATATATATATATATATATATATATATATATATCGTGATATATATCATGATATATATCATGATATATATAACTTGATATATATCCGCGGAACCCCCGTTTCCCAAGTATTTTTATATTATGTATAAGAAAAATTAACTGAAATTATTAGGTTTTATCCAATTTTCAAAAAAAAATTACGCATTTTAGAGAGAATGAATCATAAACTTTAGCATAGGATATTAGATTACCTTTTAAACGGTGTATATGTAAATAAATAATTCAAGTTAATGGTTGGCACTCCAATGTTATTTTTAAAGATCAAAAAGAAAATACGTGTTTATATAGGTGTTATTCAGTTTTCTGAAAAACAATCAATTTAATGTAAAATATAACACTTTTTTTAGACAATAAAATTTGCTTTAAAATAATGTATTTTATTATACAAGACTAAAAGGGATATCTAGGTATAAAATATAATCCACATTAAATAAATATCTAGAATTTTTTGTAATGATTAAAAAATATTAAAAAAAAATCAGTACTTGCGTGGATTATGCTCAAGTGGTGGTTTCCCCTTTAGGTACTTATATTACCTAGTATAAAATACACACTTATTATTTAGATATTATTGTTATTTCTGCTTATAGATAACAGAAATTTGGATAAATTTTAGATAACAGAAATTTCGGTAAATTATTTTATTTATGAGATGACAAAACTTGTTTTAATCAGTTTATGGAAAATTTGAATTGAATTGAATTGAAAATGCTTTATTGAACCAAGAAATATTATAATTTATACAGGTTCATACTTAAAAATCTAACTAAATTTACACTAATTGTTCTTTAAGGTAAAAACTTTTTTGAACACAAATATATTTTGATAAATCTTATTTTAAATTTTAAGAGAAAAAAAATAGTAACAAAGTACAGTACTTGACACTAGTATCACATTACAAGGAACATACCACTAAGTTTACTTATAAGTATATCATAACAAAAACATTTCAAGTAAAAAAAAGCCAAGTAGGCGAAAATGGCATTCCGTAAAAAGAATTGAGATAAAAGTAAAGCCTCAAAAATTTAAGTAAGGCATTGCAAAAGTTTTGAACAATATTCGGCATATTTTACTACTACTACTACTAAGTATTATCCAATTCCTTTAAAAAAGAAGTGAAATCATAACAAAAACATTTGATGTAAAAAAAGCCAAGTACACGAAAATGGCATTCCGTAAAAAGAATTGAGATAAAAGTAAAGCCAAGTTCTCTAATACCAATTTCAAAATGAAAGGTTCTTACTAGTTTGGAAATGTTTTTTTAAACTTTGCTATTACAGCCAAACTTCTTTATGTTCAATTTAGCACTGTGCCTAAGAGTCATTTACAGCCGTAATAGCCAAGTTTAGAAAAATATTTCCAAACTAGTAAGAACCTTTCATTTTGAAATTTGTATTGGAAAACTTGGCTTTACTTTTATCTCAATTCTTTTTACGGAATGCCATTTTCGTGTACTTGGCTTTTTTTTACATCAAATGTTTTTGTTATGATTTCACTTCTTTTTTAAAGGAATTGGATAATACTTAGTAGTAGTAGTAGTAAAATATGCCGAATATTGTTCAAAACTTTTGCAATGCCTTACTTAAATTTTTGAGGTTTTTTAATTTTTTCCATGGTTTTATCGTAGTTTCTATCAGCCTTCCAAAGCTCAGCTCTCTAGCGTTTCTGAAAGTGCACAATGTTACTTTTAAATAACTTTACATGTATAGGGGAGGGAAATAAATTAAAATTGTCGTGTTTTTAAATTTTGTCCTATAGTTTTATCACAGTTCCTATCAATCTTCCAATGCTCAGCTCTCTAGCGTTTCTGAAAGTGGGTATTGTTACTTTTACATAACTTTACATTTATAGGGGAGGAGAGTAAATGAAAATATTGGACTTTTTAAATTTTTTCCCATGGTTTTATCATAATTTCTATCAGCATTCCAATGCTCAGCTCTCTAGCATTTCTGGAAGTGGGCAATGTTAGTTTTATATAAATTTACATTTATAGGAGAGGGAAGTAAATTAAAATGTGGGTGTTTTTAAATTTTTTCATATAGTTTTATCATATTTCTGGAAGTGGGCAGTGTTACTTTTACATAAGTTTACATTTATAGGGGAAGGAAGTAAATTAGAATTTTGGGGTGTTTTAATTTTTTTCTATAACTTTATCATAGTTACTATCGGTCTTCCAAAGCTCAGCTCTTTAGCATGTCTGGAAGTAGGCAATGTTACTTTTACTTAACTTTACATTTATAGGGGAGGGAAGTAAATTAGAATTTTGGGGTGTTTTAATTTTTTCCTATATAGTTTAATCATAGTTCCTATCAGTCTGCCAAAGCTCAACTCTCTAGCATTTCTGGAAGTGGGCAATGCTACTTTTACAAAACTTTAAATGTATAGGGGAGGGGAGTAAATTAAAATTTTGGGGTTTTTTGATTTGTTCCTATAGTTTTATCATAGTTCCTATCAGTCTGCCAAAGCTCAACTCTCTAGCATTTCTGGAAGTGGGCAATGCTACTTTTACATAACTTTAAATGTATAGGGGAGGGGAGTAATTTAAAATTTTGGGATTTTTTGATTTTTGCCAGGGGTCTGGTCATAATTTCTATCAGTCTGTCAAATTTCAGCTTTGTAGCATGTCTGGAAGTACAGTAGAATATTGATGATCTATACATGAGTGAGTCAGTGAGTGAGTGGCAATTTCGACGTTTTTTGAAATTTCGTAACTACTTTACTACTTTATGGAATTCCATGAAACTTGGAGGGGTTGTTAACTCCATGGAGATCTACGACTGTGCAAAGTTTGAGATTCGTAGCTCATTCCGAAGTAGAGTTTTAGGTAGGTCAAATATCGGCTGAAATGTTTCCAGAAAAGATGGTTACGGCGCGCGAACTTGGCGAGGCAATGCCGTGCCCTCAGATACTCTATATGTTTTAGCTCACACATATACTATACTATAGTAGTGTGAGCTATGGTGATCCTAATTTTTTCGAGAAAAAAAAAAGTTGCTCCGATTTCAAAAATTTTTATATATCTTTGCGTTTCAGATGATTTTGAAACTTTTTTGTTGCGCCGTCTGTCTGTCTGTCTGTCTGTCTGTCTGTATGTCTGTCTGTCTGTCTGTCTGTCTGTATGTCTGTCTGTAACGACCAACGCGCATAACTCAAAAACCGCTTGGCCGATTTTAATGAAATTTGGTACCTAGGCTGGGTCTTGGGTCGAGATGGTCCCATTTAAAAATGAACAAAATCCACCGAACACAAACCAAATAAAAGGGTGGGGGTAGATTTCAAAAATTAGAGTTTATGTGAAAATATGGCGTGTGTGATATCAAACGAAAGGTAATTGAGTCTGGAGTTAAACAAAATACATTTTAATTTATTTAAAAAAAGGGTGGGGGTATATTTCAAAAATTAGAGTTTAAGTGAAAATATGGCGTGTGTGACATCAAACGAAAGGTAATTGAGTCCGGAGTTTAACAAAATACATTATAGTTTTTGTTTTTTTTAAGGGTGGGGGTAGATTTCAAAAATTTAAGGTTAAGTCAAAACATGGCTTGTGTGGTATCAAACAAAAGGTAATTTAGTCTAAAATATATTTCAGTTTTTAATTATATTAGGTCACACGTACACTATAATTATAGTACCTAGTGTGAGCTTAGGGGCCCATATATTGGCAGAGTATTTTATCCTCTTATGGAAATTTATACCCCTAGATCTGAACTTGTTCATATGGTATAGGTATAATTCGGCAAGTACTATTTGGGATTATTGTATTCTGTAGTGTACTAAATAAATAAATAAACAGAAATCCAACCCAAGAAGTATTTTTGATCAAATTCAGTGCATTTTCTGAAAATGTGTGTGATTATTTTAGCTTATCAAACCAAGCCAACCTACTCACCCCTTTATGTAAATAAATAATTCCTAGTATAAAACCAAGATAAGAGAAAATTTGGTAAATACAAAACAAACTTCACATACACCTTTGATCTTATAAGTCTAAAGACCAAAAAAAATTAAACAATAAAAAAATTATTAAGTGATTAGGATGTTTAAATCAGGTTAATTATTATTAAATGTTTTTGACCTTTTTTTTATTAGTTTTTAAAGAAAAGATCACCTTTAATTTTCTTTAGAGTCAGACATAGAAAAAAATGTCAGTCAAAATTTCTTCAAAAAAAAAATCATTGCAAAAAAAACAGCATAAAAATTTTTGTTAAGGATTAACACAAAAATATACAGTCCCCAAAAAATAAATAGTGTGCCAAAAATTATGTAATTAAAAAATTAAGGATATAAAAATAATAATAAAAAATAAACAAAAATAAAACATAGTGTGATATTTTGTTTTGAATGAAATTTTAGGCTGATTTGAAAACTCAAATTTATTCCTTAAGAAAAAAATTATTTTAACCTATCAGTTAAAAATTAGCAGAACTGTGTTTTTTTTTTATTTTCTGACTAAACAACTCTTTATTTAATACCACACAAGCATTATTTTGGTTAAAGGAAAGGTTAAATTTTTTAAAAGCTTTGTTTTTGACTTGCTGTGGTTAATTTAAACTAGAGGCCCTGGACCCATTTGATTGATGTGTTTAACTGTCAAAGCCATGTTTAAATGTCCAAAGCTAGCCAGGATTATAAAGATTTAAAACAAACATTTAATAACATTAAAACAAAATTAAATTTTTTGTACCTACCCAGATTCAAAAACTGAAACTATGACCATTTTAATACTTTTGGAAATTTCAAAAATCACCTCAAAATGAAAAACAAACATTTAAATGATTCAATCATGATTACAGTTAAAATGACAAGGTTTAAGTTTAGCAAAAATGAGTACCATGTATGTATATTGATGTAAAAATTAAATAAAAATCAAGGATTTTGAATAACAAGCAATTAGGTATGTGCTATATTATGATGGTTTGGTTGGTTTATATACAAATGAAGCAATCTGATGCTTTACAAACATACCTAGGCAATAAAATATTTTAGTATAAACTATTTCCAAAACCTGTTCTCTCTTAAAAATTTGGATGATTCAATTTTTTCAAAGAACCTTGTGTAATATTATAGTTTACATAATTATTAGTATAGTGTAAATAGAATAATAATATAATAAAACAAAATCCTATTTAATTGTTTTATTGTATGGTAATGTCAATCCTATATTTTAAAAAAATTATGAAAAAATCCTTTAAAATAAATTCTTGAATTAAATAGGTATTTTTCTGACATGTCTTCTTTTAGGAAAAAGTGAAACTATGCGAAAACATAACAAACAAGCGCTAAACATATAAACAGACAACATAAACCTATTTACATACATAAAATATAGGTAGAGGTCTATAAATGGGAACTTACTTTACTTACTTGGTCAAATACCCAAGAGGCACGATAGCATAGTAAAACACCGCAAAAACGTACGTCGACTTATATAGTAGCGATAACATTCTGTTATCGCTCTTGAATAATTTTTAATTGAAATTATTTAAAAACAATTGCTACTGATAACAAAACAAAAACCGAACACGTCAAGATTGAGTGTGTGTACAACTATGGAATGAAAGAAAACTTAAAATTTCCCGGCATTCTAGACGATTCACACAATGTGGCATCTGTGTTTTGCTGGTAAATTCCAAAACTAATCCCATTAAAGTACAAATTTATTCCTTATGCTAAGTTCACGGTCATCTAGACTTTCCAGGTAATCCATCAAACAACACAAATAATTATAGAATCTAAAAACAAAAAAATAAAAAATTAGAATAAAAAAAAACCGGAAAAACCAAAAGTATACGTGACAACGTCCCTTAGTAAGCCCACTGATTACAATGGCCAAAATACCGTTTTTTCGTGAAAGCGTTTTCGGTAGTTCGCACGAACGCAACGCGTTAAACGTCAGTTGTCAAAAAAAACTGCCGATTCATTTGTTTCAATCGAATGTCAAAAAATACACGTCACTTGAAGCAGGCAGAGTGAGATAAATCCAGAAAAATCAGCAAAATTTCCTGCATAAAAATCCAGTGATTAGCGCTTTTCCGCTTCGATTAATTTTTCTAATTTTGATTAGTGCTCCTTAGTGTCCTATTTAGTGGCTCCAAAATGTCCGAGGGACAGAAGTAAGTATATATTTCGATCAGTATTTTCGAGTGTGTTCTGTGTTGGACCGGTAGACGATTTTTTTATAGCTTATCATCATGGTGGTGCAATGGGTTCTTTTTCTAAAATAAAACGTATCAAGGGCCCACGTTTTTCTATTTTTAAAGATTTATTTAAAACTGCGTTTTTTTACCTTTTTAAAATCAGTCAAAATGTTGAAATTCATTTCAGTAGTTTTTGAGATAATCTATTGTAAAGTTTTTAAGGGATAGGGCACATCAGAAACACACAACTTTTTTTTTTTGGTTTATAAACATATACATATCTATACACTATCTTTATATCTTCGAAAATATCAAAATAAAGTAGTTTTTCAATTGTTTTTTAGATATCACACCCCCCAAAGAACAAAGACCTAACTCATAAATTTGAGAAATCATGTTTTTGTCAAAATCTGACTTAAATGAGAGCTACCTATCGATTAGTAATAAAATGAAAGCAAAATTTTGATTATGTGACAGGAAAGTGCTTTACTAAATCACTCTAGTCGTTAGCTTAACTTTATTTTTCTTTAAAAATCTACCTATTTTCAATGTAGACAAAAAATTGTTAACAGTTTTCCTAGAACAAACACTTCTTAACAAGCATCCCAAAAAAAATTGTTTAATCATCTTCGAAACTAGATTTATATATAAAAACAAAGAAAAGTTACAAAAACCTATCATTAGTTATTTGTGTTTCCTGAAAAGTTGTATTTCTTGAGTTAGGTCTTTGTTCTTTTGAGTGTGTAATATAACAAAGACATGACCAAGACTCTTTTAAGTTTAAAACTGAGACTTTATTACAAATTTTACTTATTCTAAATATTTTTTTTAACTCAAAAAAGCTTGGTTTGTGTAAAAGCTTTGAGCTTTTAGGTTTTTTTTATTTGTCACATGGAGAATTTTTATATTTTAACATTGTTTTTAATTTGAATTTTATTTATAGGAATGTGTAGTTTGGATAGATTAGAAATTGGGTGCAAGCCAAGTTTTACCTCTAATTTCAAATGATTGCTTTTATGTTAAACCATTTTTGTGAAAATATGTTACATGGTAGTAAAAAACTGTTTGTCCTCATACATATAAGATAGATAGATAGATAGATATATATTTCTTGTTCTTAATAGCATTTACAATAAAATACTTATACCTAATAGGTGTAGAACTCGTCATTTAAAATAAATAAAATAAAAGTACAGTGGTAAAGGGAAACAAAAAACTACCTAAGATAACAATTAACAAATTGCACGTCGAATTTCTTACAATTAACATTGATTTTCACACACATTGATTTTTACAGACATCTACATAATATATCACAATTTATCACCGATTAATTTAAAATCTTTTGTCATCCTCAAAAAATTCAGAAAGTGAATAGTAAGCTCTAGTTTTAAGAAAATTTTTTACACTTTATTGTACCTGTTTGGGTGGTTGCCATCTTAATAAATCTGGTAAAGTATTCCAAACCTTTAGTATATTGTGTGAAACATTTTTTTGTATATATGAAAAATTAGCTTTTTCTATTTTTAAATTATTTTTAGATCTTGTATTATATTCGTGATTTATTTTATTTTTTTCAAAAATATCTGGGTTTTTTGAGACAAAATTTACACATTCTAATATATATAAATTTTATACCGTTGGAATTTTCAATTCAATAAAATAGTTTCTACAGCTTTCGTTATTTTTTAATTACAACATTACTCTTATGCATTTTTTTTGAATTTTTAGTATCTGTTTAGTCCCTGATGAATTTCCCCAAAAAATTACTCTATATCGTATCCTTGACTGTATGTAAGCATGATAGGAGGAGAGTGCTGCATCCAAATCCACATTGTCCCTTATGATTCTTAATGCATAAGTGTACCTTCTGGTCGCCTGTGCTAGTTCATGAATCTGACTCTCCCAGTTTAAATGAGTGTCAATTATAACTCCTAAAAATTTTCCCTCTTTAACAGATTCAATTTCCTCATTCTCAACAAATCCACAGAAAACTTTTGTATCCAACCTTAGTATAAGATATTAATATAAAAGTTAGTGGAATGAGTTCCCTTTTACTTGTATGTGTGAAGCCTAAATGGGCCAAAACTTTATTTTTTTTTTAAATTTGGTCTATTTTTTTCACTGTTCTAACTATGAATGGAGTTAGTCTTCTTTGAACCTATAGACAATAAATTTATTTCCATTTCTAGAAGTACAATAAATATACAGTAGAAAAAGGTTCGTCAAAATTAAAAAACAAAAAATAAATTGAAAAAATACATCATAATTTTTTTTTTCTTTAAACTATACCTACGGATTTCTACAGATTTTTCGCGTTCACACTATGGATTTTCACTTCCCAATAGTTGCAAACACTGTTTGTGGATGACACTTGTGCAAGGCACTACAGCAAAAAATTTGGTCCAACATTTTTTTTAAAACCCTACATCTTTGAACAGAGGTGACTAGCTATTAACACGGAACAAGACATATTTTATTTACTTTTTGGGTATTTTTTAAAATTATTGTTTTTAACTTGTTGTTTTAAAAAATATTTGACATTTAAAATTTATGATTTATCTCTAAAAAGGGCATTAAAAAAAAGCAACATTCTTAAACAATGTAAAAAGAAACAGCAAATGGAGGTAAATTTTCTTATACTCAAATTTTTTATATATCTTTGCGTTTCAGATGATTTTGAAACCTTTTTGTCATGCCGTCTGTCTGTATGTCTGTCTGTAGGTTTGTCTGTAACGACCAACGCGCATAACTCAAAAACCGCTTGCCCGATTTTAATCAAATTTGGTACCCAGGCTGGGTCTCGTGTCGGGATGGTCCCATTTAAAAATGAACAAAATCCATCAATCACAAGCCAAATAAAAGGGTGGGGGTAGATTTTAAAAATTAGAGTTTATGTGAAAATATGGCGTGTGTGATATCAAACGAAAAGTAATTGAGTCTGGAGTTAAACAAAATAAATTTTTGTAAAAAAAAGGGTGGGGGTAGATTTAAAAAAATAGATTTTAAGTGAAAATATGTCGTATGTGATATCAAACGAAAGGTAATTGAGTCTGGAGTTAAACAAAATACATTTTAGTTTTAAAAAAAGGGTGGGGGTAGATTTTAAAAATTAGAGTTTAACTTAAAACATGGCTTGTCTGGTATCAAACGAAAGGTCATTAAGCCTGGAGTTGAATAAAATATATTTCAGATTTTAGTTATATTAGCTTACACAAACACTATAATTATAGTACCTAGTGTGAGCTTAGGTACCCATATATTGGCAGAGTATTTTGCATTGATGTTGTAATGTGTTTCTTTGACCTGTTAAAAAAAATACTATTTTTTATTAATTTGATACACTACAATTAACAGGTGATATGCTTTCTGTGAATTTGGTGAGAATGACTCATAAGCAATATGCAATTAATGATTTACTTTAACAGGAACAATTCATAAATTTTTAATAAAAATTAACACCTGAATATAAGGTATACATAATTTAATTTTTCGTCAAAAAAACTATAATATAAGGAATATTATTTATATTATAGTTTTTTTGAGGAAAATAAATGTAAAAAATAAATAAATTTAGATTATCTTTTTTTATACCAAAGCAAAAAGTTTGTCACATAATAATAGTGAAAAACTGTTTGGTACCATTTGGTACTATATCAAAGTAAGTACCTTTTTGCCAGGGATATAAAGTTTTATCTTTTTTCATCTCTGTTTTAAATATTGTAGATCAAAAATAGCATTTTTTTTTCAATATGAGTTCTTAATAATGACAATTTTTTTATATAAATTCAAAAAAGAAAAGTTGGTAAGGAAAAGTTTATTTTGCAACAGATACTTTTGTTAATAATAATATTTCATACTAGGTATAGATATTTCTTATCATTTAATATTTTTTTAGAGTTTTATCAGTGAAAGGATATGTGCTTTGTTTTGCTGACAAATACAAATATGTATGTGGCTTTTAGGTACTTCCCCTAAATTGTTTCTCAAGCAATAAATAAATGTTTAAGGTATAAATATAACTAGGCAAATGATAAAGTTTTACATTAAATCTTTTCAAACTCGAAAAAATCAGTTAGGCTTATTGATCATGATCTAATTTAGAGTCCCTGTATGTTGACATATTTGGATATATTAATATATGCAATATACAGGGACTCTAATCTAACTAAGCCTTATTTTACCCAGTGACAGATCCAAAGGGGGGGGGGCTTGTCCCCCTCCTTTTTAAGGCTGCTACTCTTATTGCAAAAAAAAATGTAATTTACCCATTACAATATTTTATTTTTTGCTGGGTAAAACTTGCAGACTAAAAACCTCTTAAAAAACATTTCCAAACTAGTAAGAACCTTTCATTTTAAAATTCTTATTGGAGAACTTGGGTTTACTTTTATCTCAATTCTTTTTATGGAATATCATTTTCGCGTATTTGAATTTTTTTTCATGAAATGTTTTTGTTATGATTTCACTCCTTTTTTAATGGATTTGGATAATATTTAAATTTTGCAGTAGTAAAATATGTGGAATATTGTTTAAAACTTTGGAATGCCTTATTTAAAATTTTAAGGTTTTTTAATTTTTTTCCATGGTTTTATCAGAGTTCTTATCAGCCTTCCAAAGCTTAGCTCTCTAGCGTTTCTGAAAGTGGGCAATGTAACTTTTACATAACTTTACATTTATAGGGGAGAAAAGTAATTTAAAATTTTGCAATTTTTAAATTTTTTCCTATAGTTCTTATCAATCTGCCAAAGCTCAACTCTAGGTTTTCTGGAAGTGGGCAATGTTACTTTTACATAAATTTACATTTAGGGGTGGGAAGTAAATTAAAATTTTGGGGGTTTCTGATTTTGTCAGAGGGTTTGGTCATAATTTCTATCAGTCTGCGAAAGTTTTTGTAGCATGTCTGGAAGTACAGTATTTTGTAACTACTTTACCACTTTATGAGTTGAGTTTCATAGCCCATTCTGAAGTAGATTTTAAGATAGGTCAAATATGGGCTGAAATGTTTCAAGAAAAGATGATACAGCAGTTGCGCGAAGTTGGCGGGGCACTGCCGTGTCCTCAGATAAAAGATAAGGTTTCTCCATAAAAAATATATTTTGTTTTTTAGATTCTACCACAAAAACATTTAGGGAAGGAAAAGAGGTCCAGTTCAGTTCGGTTCATATGTTTTTTGTAGGACCTAAACTAGGGTTTAAATTTGTTCTGAATGTTTTAAAAATGTCAGTCATTATAATGAAAAATTCTCAGAAAAATCTACAAAAATCTTGAAATTTAAATACTTGGTATCAAGGAGAGTTTACACATGCATGGATTTGCTGGCGCCAATAAAAACTGGCGCGCCAGTAAGTTAAATTTGCAAGTGTAAACACCGACTTGCTCACAAGTTATTTTTTTGCATGCATGTATCAAAAAAGTCTGCAGCTGACTGAATTTGCTGGCGCCAGTGGTGACGCATGCGCGCAGAAAAGGAAACTTTTCATGTGTAAACAAGTGCTTGCACGTCGGCTCGCCAGTTTTAAGTTTATTATTTTATATTATTTTTTATTTTCATTGTGTTTGAGCTTAAAAATTTTGTTTATTTTTGTTTTTATAGCTTAATATGGCTAAAAAAAGTGGTCAGCAAAACTGACCATACAGTTTCTTGAAGGCTATGAATGTTTTCCTTGTTTATGGGATGTACACAGTAGTTCGTATAAAAACAAAGATAGTCGAGATAATGCTTCCCAAAAAATTAGTAAAATAATGACTATTGAAGGCTTTGAAGTTGCAGAAGTAAAAGCAAAAATATGATCCATAAGAAACACATATGCTTTGGAATTGACAAAAATTAAAAAAAGCTAACGTTCCGGAGCCGGTGCAAATAAAGTAGACACCCCAAAAATACCATGGTTTAAAGTAGCAGACCGAATTTTAAAGAATGTTGTTTAAATAACTCTAGAAGAATATCAAAATGTTGCTTTGTCATTTGAAGATGGTTTTTATAGCTCGCAGGATCTTCTGCTGCAAGTTCTCCTAAAAGTTTTTCGGAAGCACCCAAAGTAGATCGACTAGCAATCCATGCTTTAACCCATGCAGATACGGCCTTTTCGTTGTTCCTTTTCCTGAATCTCTTTTATTTTTTTTTCAATAAAAGTTTAGCGACTATTTTGCAGGCTTCCGAGAGTTGAGCCGACATATCGCGTATCGTGTACACTTTAAAAATGAAACTGGCGTGCGCCAGTCTTTTTAATTTTCGCACAATAGTGTAAACCTTTACTGGCGTGCAAATAGAACTGGCGCCAACACTGGCGCCACTAAATTCATGCATGTGTAAACCCACTATAATAGTGGGTTTACACATGCATGAATTTAGTGGCGCCAGTGTTCGCGCCAGTTCTATTTGCACGCCACTAAAGGTTTACACTATTGTGCAAAAATTAAAAAGACTGGCAAGCCAGTTTCATTTTTAAAGTGTACACGATACGCGATATGTCGGCTGAACTCTTGGAAGCCTGCAAAATAGTCGCTAAACTGTTATTGAAAAAAAGAATAAAAGAGATTTAGAAAAAGGAACAACGAAAAGGCCGTATCTGGGTTAAAGCATGGATTGCTCGTCGATCTACTTTGGGTGCTTCCGAAAAACTTTTAGGAGAACTTGCAGCAGAAGATCCTGCGAGCTATAAAAACCCTCTTTGTATGACAAAGCAACATTTTGATATTCTTCTAGAGTATGTGACGCCACGAATTATAAAAATGGATACCCACATGAGAGATGCGTTAACCCTAAAATTGAAATTGGAAGTGACATTAAGATATCTTAGAAAATTCGGTCTGCTACTTTAAACCATGGTACTTTTGGGGTGTATACTTTATCTGCACCGGCTCCGGAACGTTGTATTTTTTTAATTTTTGTCAATTCCAAAGCATATGTGTTTCTTATGGATCGTATTTTTGCTTTTACTTCTGCAACTTCAAAGCTTCAATATTCATTATTTCACTAATTTTTTGGTAAGCATTTATCTCGACTATCTTTGTTTTTATAAGAAGTATTGTGTACATCCCATAAACAAGGAAAACATTCATAGCCTTCAAGAAACTGTATGGTCAGTTCTGCTGACCACTTTTTTTTAGCCATAATAAGCTATAAAAACAACAATAAACAAAATTTTGAAGCTCACACAACACAATGAAAATAAAAAATAATGTAAAATATTGAACTTAAAACTGGCGAGCCGACTTGCAAGCACTTGTTTACACATGAAAATTTTCTTTTTCTGCGCGCATGCGTCACCACTGGCGCCAGCAAATTCAGTCAGCTGCAGACTTTTTTGATACATGCATGCAAAAAAATAACTTGTGTGCAAGTCGGTGTTTACACTTGCAAATTTAACTTACTGGCGCGCCAGTTTTTATTGGCGCCAGCAAATCCATGCATGTGTAAACTCTCCTTTGTTACTGTTAACAAAGCATTTGCAGACTTATGTTTATATAAATTTTTAGTCTTAAGATAAGTGAAAGAATCAATCAAGTTTACAATAAATTTTGCCATGTACTTGCATAACTTCTGTAAACCACTTTATTTATTAATTTGTTCTCTTTTTATAGTGACGATTTGGCAACAGCGATCTTAAAAAAGAAGGACCGTCCAAACAGGTTGATTGTCGAAGAGGCAGTCAACGATGACAATTCAGTGGTGGCCCTGTCTCAGGCCAAAATGGATGAGCTGCAACTCTTCAGGGGTGACACAGTTCTGCTTAAAGGTATTGGAGTCATTCTCCTCAAATTAAAAATAAATGTCAATTTTGAAACCAACCTTAGTAAAAGATATTAATCATCACAAAAACATTTCATGTAGAAAAAAGCCAAGTACGCGAAAATGGCATTCCGTAAAAAGAATTGAGATAAAAGTAAAGCCAAGTTCTCCAATACAAATTTCAAAATGAAAGGTTCTTACTAGTTTGGAAATGTTTTTTTAAACTTTGCTATTACAGCCAAACTTCTTTATGTTCAATTTAGCACTGTGCCTAAGAGTCATTTACAGCTGTAATAGCCAAGTTTAGAAAAATATTTCCAAACTAGTAAGAACCTTTCATTTTGAAATTTGTATTGGAGAACTTGGCTTTACTTTTATCTCAATTCTTTTTACGGAATGCCATTTTTTTTACATGAAATGTTTTTATGATTTCACTTCTTTTTTAAAGGAATTGGATAATACTTAATTTTTAAAGTAGTAAAATATGCGGAATATTCTTCAAAACTTTTGCAATGCCTTACTTAAATTTTTGAGGTTTTTTAATGGTTTTATTGTAGTTCCTATCAGCCTTCCAAAGCTCAGCTCTCTAGCGTTTCTAAAAGTGCACAATGTTACTTTTACATAACTTTACATGTATAGGGGAGGAAAATAAATTAAAATTGTCGTGTTTTTAAATTTTGTCCTATAGTTTTATCATAGTTCCTATCAGTCTTCCAATGCTCAGCTCTCTAGCGTTTCTGGAAGTTGGTAATGTTACTTTTACATAACTTTACATTTATAGGGGAGGAGAATAAACGAAAATATTGGACTTTTTAATTTTTTTCCCATGGTTTTATCATAATTTCTATCAGCATTCCAATGCTCAGCTCTCTAGCATTTCTGGAAGTGGGCAATTTTAGTTTTATATAAATTTACATTTATAGGAGAGGGAAGTAAATTAAAATGGTGTTTTTAAATTTTTTCATATACTTTTATCATATTGTCTTTCAGTCTTAAAAAGTTCAGCTCTCTAGAGTTTCTGGCAGTGGGCAGTGTTACTTTTACATAACTTTACATTAATAGGGGAAGGAAGTAAATTAGAATTTTGGGGTGTTTTAATTTTTTTCTAAAACTTTATCATAGTTACTATCGGTCTTCCACAGCTCAGCACTCTAGCATGTCTGGAAGTAGGCAATGTTACTTTAACTTAATTTTACATTTAGAGGGGAGGGAAGTAAATTAGAATTTTGGGGTGTTTTAATTTTTTCCTATAGTTTTATCATAGTTCCTATCAGTCTGCCAAAGCTCAACTCTCTAGCATTTCTGGAAGTGGGCAATGCTAGTTTTACATAACTTTAAATGTATAGGGGAGGGGAGTAAATTAAAATTTTGGGGTTTTTTGATTTTTTCCAAGGGTTTGGTCATAATTTCTATCAGTCTGCCAAATTTCAGCTTTCTAGCATCTCTGGAATATTGATGATCTATACATGAGTGAGTGAGTGAGTGGCAATTTCGACGTTTTTTGAAGTTTCGTAACTACTTTACTACTTTATGGAATTGAATGAAACTTGGAGGGGTTGTTAACTCCATGAAGATCTACGACTGTGCAAAGTTTGAGATTCGTAGCTCATTCCGAAGTAGAGTTTTAGGTAGGTCAAATATCGGCTGAAATGTTTCAAGAAAAGATGGTTATGGCGCGTGAACTTGGCGAGGCACTGCCGTGCCCTCAGATATAAAAATTAGTGGAATGAGTTCCGTTTTCCTTGTAGGTGTTGCAGTTGATAAGATCATTATTTTTTTTGTGAGGGTGGTGGCTTTTTAAGAGGGTTTAATTATTATTTAAAAAAATACAATTCTAGAAGTACAGAAACCATCAAAATTCTGTTTTGAAAATTATATTAAGAATTACATTTTTAATGAAATTAGTTTTTTGTGGTTGTAGTGAGCTGTAAGAAGAAGAAAGAGGGGGTAGAAAGAAAAATTTAAATTTACTAAAACACTTTTTTCAATTTTATTTTGAAATGTTAAATTTTTTATTAGTCAATTTTTTTTAAAACAGGTAAAAGAAGGAAAGAAACAGTATGCATAGTCCTGTCAGATGATTCCTGTAGTGATGAAAAAATCAGAATGAACAGAAACGTTAGGAACAACTTAAGAGTAAGATTGTCAGATGTAGTTTCAATTCAGCCCTGTCCAGATGTCAAATATGGAAAAAGGATACATGTTCTTCCCATTGACGATTCTGTGGAAGGATTGACTGGGTAAGAACTAAAAAAACAAGAATTGCATTTTAATACATCATCCTGTCTTTGTCACATTTAGTTTTCAAGATATTGTTGGGTACGATTTTGTTTTCAATCGAACCCTTAAACGAGGGTACCGTAGTGGATCTCTTGTGTGTATAAAATAAATACAAAACAGTTTTAAAAACTTTACAGACTTTAATGAATACAAAATAAAACTCTGTTGCATTTTACAAATTGTTACAAGACTTTTCTTATAACCTATAAAACAAACAAGACCCAATTAATATAAATACTTTAACTTACCAAAATAACAAACTGCAAAATATTCTTTAAATAGCTAAATCTTATGTTTCTTTACTGACAATTAGTTTAGAGGTTTTAGTTTAAATTCACCAAAACTTAGAATGTTTGTCTCCTTATAGTTAGGGTTTTTATTAACGGTAGGATAGACCGAATAGTGGCGGTTCTCATAATCCTAAAGTTTACTTTACATTTTAGCTAATGAGCTAAACAAGATTAGGTTTGCCTGTTTAGCAAAAATAGAGATAAAATGACATTTTATAGACAACACTTTCTAATCTCGCAGTATTTCCATAACCAATCACTTTGAAGGGAAAACCCTCTCTCTACACTTAACCATTACAACTCCCACTCTTCACTTTTCAGTAGTTTTTCTCGCATCAACCATCTGCTGTGTAGGTAGGCGGCAACCAAATTTTTACTATTTTGGAGAGAGGCGGAACCGCTTTCTTATCTCAATAGAACCATAATTGTGTTTTTCGTTTTTCCAAGATAGTTTCGTACAGTGGCTCAGTTAGGGGTAATTTGCATTCTTGACAATATAACACAAAGTTATATTTTTCTTACAGAATGACCCCTTTTTTACTTGATTTTTAAAATCGAGGTAAAATTTCCTTTAAAATGATGTTTCACATAAGGGAAATTTGCCGCTCCAAAAAATGTGACATCTGTCTGTGTCTGTGTATGTCTGTCGGTAACATGATAACTCTTAAACCGCTAAACGGATTTTCATGGAGTTTTTAAGTACGAGGGCGGATCAAATATAAATGTTAAGTGCCCTACACCAGCGCCCTCTACATTAAGGTTAAAACTATAAATAAAGTTTTATGTAGAAAGGTTCGGCGAAGTGAGTAGTGTAATTTTTGTCCACTTCGGACCTACTGTTTTAAAGATATCGCGATTTTTGTAAAAATGCGTGTTAATGCGTGTTATTTCCGTTGTGATTTTTGCGTGTTTTTTAGTATTTATTTTTCAAACTCAAAAACGGTACAACTTAGAAAAGTCGAACTTTTTTTAGAAAATATTTTGGTATTTTCTTAAAAAGATAGCAGTTCGAGAACTGTCAAAAAGTGTAAGGGCAAAAAAATTTCTCGATTCAGTATTTTTGACTGCAAAAACCTTGCATAGTTTTTGAAAAATCCTCAAAACTCAAAAACCAAAAACTAATTAAAAAAACCAACTATACGGTTACCGAACACTCCCTTAGGTCCGCAAATGTTTAAAATTTTATTAAAATCCATTAAACAGTTTTGGAGTAATGACCAGATATATTTTAAAAAACGGCAAATAAACAGTGAAATTCTGACCAATTTTATTGTACAGTGAAAATGCGTAACTGCAGGGATTCAGAAGAGCCCCAAAATGGGGCACTTGACTTTTTCCGATCTGGCTGAAAAACAATAGGCTTCCTGACCACACATAAGAGTACACTTGTGCAAAATCTCAAGTTTCTAGAATAATCCCCTGGACACTTATGGTGTGCCAACGGAGGTACATCAAAAAAAGTCACTTTTTGACGGTTTTTCCCCTATTTCCCCTACTTGAAATTTTCCGATTTGACCCAAAATTGACATTTTTGGTCTCCCGTAAGTTCTTAATCAGTGCGCCAAATTTCATCCTTTTACGTCGACGCGTTCCCGAGTAAGCGTCAAAATTCGAGCGCGATACAAGCAAAGTTTTAGCGACCGTTTTCTGGGACTGGAGAGGTGTTTTGTTGGTCGATTTTTTGCACGAGCGAATAACAATAAACGCGGCTTACTACTGCAACTTACTCGACCAGGTAAAGCTTGATTATTGCCAAAAGAGGAGAGCACACCCGATCCAAGACGTGTTGCTCCTGCATGACAACGCTAGACCTGATACGGCAGCTTTAACACAGGCCAAAATCAAAGAAATGGACTGTGCTGGACTACCCTCCACACAGTCCAGATTTGTCACCTTGCGTTTTTCATATGTTTGGCCCACTCAAAGATTCACTGGGAGGCGAGCAATTTCAGACCAATGAAGAGGTGGAGGCATTCGTGGGCAACTGGTTAGATACCCACCCAGCTTTCTTTTATGAAAACGGTATTAAGAAACAGTCAAACCGTTGGGAAAAGTGTAATAACAGAAAAGGAGGATGTGTAGAAAAGTAGAAAAACATTCAATTTTGTGTCATGTTTCTAAATAACTAGTTTATAAACAAAGGCTTGTTTATGTTTGATCCACCATCGTAGAATAGTGTTCCCCACTAACAAGCTGATTCGATTTTAGTCAAAATCCGATTGATTGTGCTATAATCAAAAATTTAGTAGGAACTTTAGTTTCTAAGATATTTACAAAAAACTGTTGTCAAGGCTGATATAGCATGGAGTTCACTTGGAGTGTGCTCATGTGCTTTCCAGTAGAATTCAACATGAAGTGTCATAAAATTAAAATTTCGGACTTCCATTGTCTTTATTTATTTTAAAACACGACGTTTCGGTTAGTAAGTATCTCTAACCGTTATCAAGTGTAAACTAAACAATCTAGTCTCTAGGCTACTACTTATACTACTTGGTGTGCAGTCAGGTGTGACGGCCCGCCCCCTTTTTTAATCCTAAGACGCCTGTTTTCCTTAAGGAGTGGTTTCCATATGTTTAGTATGTCCGTGCTTGGATGACTGAATACTTCTTTATTCTGCATTATATACGCAGCTTCAATAAACTTTCGTTTTCGCCAATGCGACTCCTTATGTAAAACTTTAGCTTCTGACCAGTGAATCCTGTGATCATTTGACCATGCATGATCTGCTAAACCGGATTTTTCAATATCCCCTAATTGGGTACTTTTTAGATGTCACATCTAAGAATTAATTAATGTTCTGCTTGGTTTGAATATTGTATGGAATTTCTGTTGTAATCCATTTGTTTTTTTTTTCAGGAATCTGTTTGAAGTTTACTTAAAACCGTACTTTTTGGAGGCGTACCGCCCGATTCACAAAGACGACGTTTTCATCGTGCGCGGAGGTATGCGCGCTGTCGAATTTAAAGTCGTCGAAACTGACCCCTCCCCCTACTGTATTGTCGCCCCCGACACTGTTATCCATTGCGACGGAGATCCCATTAAGAGAGAGGTAAGTGAAGTGAAGACAAAGTGGAAAATAGAAATAGAAACTGTGGGCTAACAAAATATTTCTTTATTGACTTTATCTCTATTAGGGTTTTGCCTTGATAAGGATTTTACTCCATTCTGATCTTCCTTCTGCAAATTCAAAGTATTTTCTTTATGTTGCTTCTGTCGGTGTAAAGGCGCGTATTCATGGGAGGCAGAATTCGTATGTTTCTACAGGGTGTTTTTTAAAGATAAGTAATACAAGTTTTTTGGTTATTTGAATAACGCTTGAACACAAACACAATTCTGTTTGTGAAGGGGACACTTTGAAATTTTTGCTTATTTAATTCAATGCTTTGTTATCGGATTTTAGTTTTATTTTAAATTAAATAATTGTATTATCTCTTAGCCAGAAAAAAATTTAAAAATAAGGGCCTTATAGATTTGCAATAAATCAAATAAATGGAAAAATTTTGAAAGGTGGTTACTTAGGCATGACAACAAACCAACTACAGCATTTGTTTCACCATAAACTAAGTGAAAAACTATTTTTTAAATAAATTCACATTTTTCGTCATCTAAAGATAGGCTTATTATACACGGTTGAAAAGCTCCTTTTATGCTGTATTTATTGAAGTATAAATCCAATATTGCGGTGATAAGAAATAACAAAGTTGGCCATGGTTTCAAAAAAACTAGAAGGCCTAGAAAAAAATTGTTAACGTCATTCAATTGACCGTAGTTGCTTATACAAAACTACCAAATTTCATTAAATTTGTTTGCAAGATGGCGGCGATATTTCAATTTTTCAAAAAACACAATTTTTAGTTTTTGCCCGATATTTTAAAAACCCCTGTAGATATTTTTAATTTTGATACGGCGTTTGATTGGGCTTAGAATAGCGCAACTTTTTTATCTTTAAACAAACTCGTATCTCTTACCTTTTCCGAAATCCCCATGTAGTTGCTTTTATTTGGGATACCTTGTATAAAAGACGTTTTTTTATGGCCCAATGGAAAATTTGGAGGCAAATATGTCTCAAGCCAATCGATACATTTTCGAAATTTATATATATATATTTATCGGTTTCACAACATTCTACGTCTTCCGATACTCAATCTCCACTCGTTTCTGTTTGCCCATAATTCATCATCTAGGCCTCTTATTCTTATTTCACTGTCTATTCCTTCTCTCCAGCTTCTCCTTGGCCGTCCTCGTTTTCTTCGGCCAGTTGGTTTCCATTGTAGTATTTGTTTAGGTAGTCTTTCATCATTCATTCTTTGTACATATCCGTACCACACCAGTTGTTTTGTTCTTATATCATCCACTAAAGTACGTTCACCCACTGTCATAATTTCTCTTATTCTTCGATGTGTCAGCAATTATGGTCCTGGCAACGAGCCATCGCCAATAAGTGCTGACGCAGGAAGAAAGTTGTATTGGGAGGTGCTGGCTCATTAGCGGGTATCAGTAAGTAAATGAAAGTAAAAGAGTACAGAGCCCAAAGATGGGTCCTGACCTGTGTGGTTTTATTACGAGTAATACTGTAAGTATCTTTATATTTATATTGGATATAATTTTATAAAAGAAAGCAAATTTTAATATTACCAATACATGTCTTAAACCATTACATTTTTTTCATTCCAAAGCTATTTAATTTTACATTTAAATAAAATATATATTGGTAAGGTTGTTTAGAGACTGACGATCCTCATCTTCTCCAACAACCCTACCAATATGGCTCGCACCCTATAGTCGCGAAAGCCGGGGTGCGACAATATCACGAAAACTGTTAAAGAAAAATGTGTACAGTTCCAGCACAAAGTAGAGAAAACACCTAACATTGTACGGGGTGATTCAACCGAACCGAACCAAACCCCCTTTACACATTTCAAGAAAGATTTTTGGTAAAAATCTCATTTTGATATATCAACCCGTTTTGGGTTAAGAGGACTTTTTGAAAAGTCTCCAATATTTTTTAGGCTGCTAGAATTTCCTACCAAAAGGTATCTATATATATGTTTATCGGTTTCACAACGTTCTACGTCTTCCGATACCTAATCTCCACTCGTTTCTGTTTGCCCATAATTCATCATCTAGGCCTCTTATTCTTACTTCACTGTCTATTCCTTCTCTCCAGCTTCTCCTTGGCTGTCCTCGTTTTCTTCGGCCAGTTGGTTTCCATTGTAATATTTGTTTAGGTAGTCTTCCATCATCCATTCTTTGTACATGTCCGTACCACACCAGTTGTTTTGTTCTTATATCATCCACTAAAGTATGTTCACCCACTGTCATAATTTCTCTTATTCTTTGATTTGTAACTCTTTCTCTTTTTGATTTCCCTGCTGCTCTTCTCCAATAGTCCATCTCCGTAGCGGAAAGCATTTTTTCTGTTCTATCTTTGATTGGCCATACTTCTGAGCTGTATGTAATAATACTTTTTACAATGGTGTTATATATAAGCGTTTTGTTATGTTTTGATATACTTTGGTCCCAAATTATTCCATTTAATAAAGTTATTGCTTTTCTTACTTGTACGTTTCTATCTTTTATAGCTTTGTTTAGTGTTCCGTCAGCTGTAATTTTTAGACCTAAGTATTTATACTCATCACAGGACTGAATTCGCTGCCCAGTATTTAAGATTAGATCCTGTTTCGTTCCACCAATACACATATACTCTGTCTTATTGATATTAACCTCTAGTCCCCACTTATTGTACTCTTCTAATAGTTTTCGTGTCATATATTCGAGATCGTCATAATCCTGAGCCACCACTATCTGATCATCGGCGAAACATAAAGTATACAAGGTGGTTTCATCCAACGGAATTCCCATGTTTTGGCATTTTCTCTTTTAGTCCCAATCCCAGTCCCAATTTATATATGGTTGTAAATACAGTCGAACCTCTCTAACTCGAACCTCTCTATTACTCAAATCTTTTAAGTAGTCCCTGCACTTTTTATATGTACTTTAAATTTCTATAACTTGAACTCTCCATAACTCGAACTGTTTTGGTTGTCCCTTTGAGTTCGAGTTATAGAGGTTCGACTGTACATTCAAGATCACTTGACCCACTTTCCCTATTCACTACTCAACATATTGAGGTTAAGTTTACCCCTTGAATAATACTGATTAATGAAATATTAATTTTTTGTCTCTTTCTAGGAAGAGGAGGAAGCTCTCAATGCAGTAGGCTATGACGATATCGGAGGCTGCAGAAAACAGCTGGCTCAAATTAAGGAAATGGTAGAGTTGCCTTTGAGACATCCATCTTTATTTAAGGCTATTGGTGTCAAACCGCCCAGAGGTAAATATTAGGTTTTAAAAAATTATTCACAATTTTTTTTTTGTTTTATCCACCTTGTGAAATATTAAAAAGGGTTTTTCCTGTTTTCGTAAAGAACTTCAACCATAAACTAATTAAATAAAGAAATTTATTTAAAGTGTATATTTTATAGGTTTAGAAATGTCACAAAATTGATTTGGTTTGGTTTGACTGTTAAAAAATTTAAAAAATGATTTTGATTTGTCCATCGATTTTTGGAGAAGATTTCATAAATTTTATTTAAATGTATAAATTTTATCACTATGATACTATCTAAGTAAACAGAACAGGAAAATCCTCTTATAAAGACTAAATAATGGGTGCTTTGCATAAGCCAAATAACATTAAATTTATCCTATTTGACTGGCAAAAATTCAGTTTTCTCTTTGGTTAGTAAATCATCGATTTAGGGTATGGGGTAACTATCTTTCTTGGTCATTATTAAGCTTCCTATAGTCTATACAGAATCTAGTATTTCCATATTTTTTAGTGAATAGGTTAACATGAGCAAGGCTTTTTTGACTGTTTTTTTTTGCATTGTTTTATAGGTCGGCAATAATAAAAACATCCTATTGAAAACTTTAATAACTTTTAATTTTAAAATATTTAATTCGATTAGCATTTTGTATTGGCTATCAATTTCTGTAGCAGATTTTGTGAATTTTATTTAAATGTATTTTATTTGATTACTATTATTATCTAAGTTAACAGGATAGGAAAACCCTCGTACAAAGACTTCCATGAGCGTTTTTAATGTAGTGGGTGCATTTCATTTAAGTCAAATAACATCAAATTCATCACATTAAACTGGTAAAAAATCATTTTTCTTTTTGCCTGTGGTTAGTAAGTCGTCGATTTAGGGCATAGGGTAACTATCCTTCTTGGTCATATTATTAAGCTTCCTATAGTCTAAACAGAATCTAGTATTTCCATATTTTTAGTGACTAGGTTAACATGAGGAAGGTATTTCTGACTCTTTTTTTGCGTTTTTTTATAGGCCAACAATAATAAAAACACAAATTACTAACCTTATGTAAACTTTTTCACTTTACTAACTTTTAATTTAAAATATCGATTCGAGTAACACTAGCGATGCCTTGAATCGACAATTACATGAAATGTTAATGATATATCAAAATATATTTTTTATAAATCAAACAAGTTTCATGGCTAATCGGGCAAAAAGGAGTTTTTTGTTTCCCTTATATTTTTCCGTGGGTAGCTTGAAAGCTTAACCTCACGGGGGTCCAAGATCTAATGGACACCTAATAAGTGTTGACAGTTAACCGTTTCGTCCTTATGGGACTCCTCAGAACACTGCTGGTCAAGTGACAAATCTTGCAAAGTTAATCAGACGGTTTTGTCTCTAATTAAATGTAATTAGTGAGAGAACTATAGCAAGAGGCGCCATCTACCGAGATACGAGAGAAACAAAAAACCAAAAGCAGGGAAAAACACTGCTATACAATATCGATCAATGAAAAGATCGAATGCAAATAAAAGAAAATAACTATAGTCCGTGACCTACGACAGCTCTTTGTCTTTTCAGGCCGGATCAACGCATTTTGCATTTTTACCCGTCATCAAGACAGTGAGCGTCAATCAACGGAATTTTTAAGCCAAATAATACTAACAAACGTGAAATTTCGTACCCGTGAATTTAAAAATCAAACAAGTTTCATGGCTAATCGATATTGTATAGCAGTGTTTTTCCCTGCTTTTGGTTTTTTGTTTCTTTCGTATCTCGGTAGATGGCGCCTCTTGCTATAGTTCGCTCACTAATTACATTTAATTAGAGACAAAACCGTCTGATTAACTTCGCAAGATTTGTCACTTGACCAGCAGTGTTCTGAGGAGTCCCATAAGGACGAAACGGTTAACTGTCAACACTTATTAGGTGTCCATTAGATCTTGGACCCCCGTGAGGTTAAGCTTTCAAGCTAGCCACGGAAAAATATAAGGGAAACAAAAAACTCCTTTTTGCGCGATTAGCCATGAAACTTGTTTGATTTTTAAATTCACGGGTACGAAATTTCACGTTTGTTATATTTTTTATTGCACAATATCTTCTTTCTGCTAGGTATCCTGCTGTATGGTCCTCCTGGTACCGGTAAAACTCTGATAGCTCGTGCAGTAGCCAACGAAACGGGTGCGTTCTTTTTCCTGATCAACGGACCTGAAATCATGAGTAAATTGGCCGGTGAATCCGAGAGCAATCTTAGAAAGGTTAGTATTGTTACTTAATATTATTAACAAATCTTTAAACAAACTGCATAAGACAATTAGTTTTATTTTTTTCTCAACAAAACATAAAAGACCCATATTTTCTTCTTAAGTAATGGGGTAACTTTACAACCCTTAGGAAAATATGCTTTGTTTTTTGGCAGCAATTAATCTTAAACTATTTTTTATTTTGTACCCAAATTCAAAGTGAAAAAAAACAGTTGTTTACTTTAATTTTCTGGAAATATTTTATAAAATATATACTGCTTCCTGTAAAAACTAAATTTTTTCTAGTTAAACGCGGTTCTCCAACAAAAAACTGGCCAACTGTAATCAAATTTAAAAAATCTACGTCACCGGGTTGCCTTATACCATTTGTTTTATGGAAAACTAATGACGCAGCTACAGTCGTCCAGTTAAGTTCACATGACTGGTCAAATTCTGTGGGCAACCTGTGTAAAAGTATAAAAACCTTGACGATGATGATTCATATGTGAGTGGGCCCCGCAACCCCTCCACTGCGACCTCTAGTAGATCTAGTGTGGCTCACTTTTGAGTGGTTTCTCACTATTGTATGCCTAATCCTCCAAAAAGGCCGGCTATCAGTTTGGGTGAGACATTGTTCAGATCTTGTGAATCAATTTGAGGTTTACCAAAAGTGTTCTGATGTAAACGTGCAATAGCCGGACATTCGCACAGTACATATCTGACTGTTTCTTCATTCTCCATACAGAATGTACATTCGGTCTCTTTTGTTAGTCCCATTCTGTGCATGGGTACTCTCAGTCGACAATAGGGTGTTTGACAGTAGTAAAAAATAAATATATAATTATTCTTAGATATTTCTTTAGGTCTTGGTAATGCTAAAAACAAACTTTTTTGTTTAATTTTGTCTCAAATGCATAGTTCTTTTAATTAAGTAAATTCAATGAATTAAAACAATTAGCCTTGGATTTAAAACAGGCGGTCTACCAATCAGCTGCGAGTGACGTCACAAAACAGTAAACGCCTCGAACTAACCTATTTTCTGTGTTGTTTTCTTATGGATGGTAATGTTTGATTTGGTTTAAAGTGCGAATTATCGTCCTAAATTAGATTTTATTTTGTGTTTTGCTTATAAAAAATATTTTCTTGTTTAATATGCCACTTACAATAGATTCAATTAAATACCCAATCATTATTATTTTAAGCATTAAGAAACAATCAAAAATTGCAGGACAGGGAGGCAAAAAGTATACAACGACCAGCAATACTTGAAGTACTGCATAGGTTACACGGCATAGTCCTGCGTAGGTACTGCCTAGTCATGCCTATGCACTGCCTAGTCTTGCATATGCGCTGCTCAGTCCTACATTTAGCCTGCATTTAGAGGTACTCCCTAAAAATTTGTACACCTTTCTGCCTATTATAGTTGTTCACTCCTTGTAATGAACATAACCTCAAAAATTTCATCGTCATTTACGAAATAGTTACATATATTATAGACAACGTGAGGAAAATTAATAGAAACATTTTAGTTATACTCACATCAAAGTGATCTTCACAAAATGTAAAGTGAAGATGTATTAGATAAGGCCCTTGGGTCTCTTCGAGCAAGTTCTTCCGTTCTTTTACTGCTGTAGGCACATGAATAAATAATTTTTCAGGTGTTGTTATGCTAGTATTCGAACACTGAGGCACTACACACCACTTATAGGACATTTTTTTACATAAAAAACAGTAAAAACACAGACCAAAAACAATAAACACTTGAATGCCGTGTATCTGTCCGCGAGTTTACTGCGCTGTGACGTCATTGCAACGCCATGCTAGAAGTGGGCGTTTTAGCGGCAAATTCAAATCGGAAATTAGAAAACTTGATTTTAAATGTAGTCATGATAAAATAGACTATTTTAATAGTTTTGCGTAGCAAATTAGGGACCTATGTATCATTCTAAAATCTTTTCTAAAATTTGTCAAATACCCTATTACCCGTAGAAAGACTCCAATGATGTTCCTGGCTCTCTACAAGGTCCTTTAATATCCAGTATTGTTTTAAGCTACTCTCCATTCATTTTAAATTCGGCAGATGCCGCTTCCCTCGCTGCTTGGTCTGCGGCCTCATTTCCCTCGTGCCCAGAATGCACTGGTATCCATACTAATGACACATTGTTAGCGCTACCAAGCGCATTCACCGAATCCCTGCAACTCCTTACGGTTCTCGATGAGACCGCATAGGAATCAAGCGCTCTTAAGGCTGCTTGACTGTCGGAGAAGATTTTTATTGTCATGTTGGTTCATTCATGGTCAGTAATCCACCGGGCACACAGTTCAATGGCTACGAGTTCGGCCTGAATTATAGTAGCCAGTTTGCCCAGACTGTGTTTAATCTCGACTTTTTCTTGAATACAAACAACTCTAGATCCAACGCTTGATGGCATTTTGGATCCGTCGGTATACCAGAAGATCGTTATTAGAAAAATTGGTCCTGTTCTTTAACCAGTCCTCCCTTTCTAGGAGTATATTGTTGTCTAGCTTTCTGCTGTACAGCGTGTCCCATTTTCGATGGGATTAAATGGGAAACTCGGGTATTATTAAAGATATTGATTTTCTGATTGCACCTTACCGTGCTCTTTTTTTGAGCCCTTAAATATGGTGTAATCAGATTTTTGCTATACCCCGTAGTTTCGCTAATACATGGAGTTTTTGAAAAAATTGTATTTTTAATAATCCTTTATATCTCGCTTATTTTGCGAGATATTTTTATTCTGTAAAAACCTTTTTATGGCAACTTTTTTAGAAGAAAATAATAACGTTGTCAACTTTTTAAAATATTGTTTAGTTTTTGAGATATGGTATTTATCATAAAAAAATTAAATACGGACCTGAATTTTTTTTATTACTATTTTGATGGGTTTCATGCTAGTATTATCATAAAATAATAAAAATTTAAAAAAAATTTGTTTTAAGGTAAAAAGAAATATTTATTATTTTAAAAAAAAATTAGTCTGAACCTGGATATTTCCAACATAAATATAAATTAAGAATTGCTAATTAAACAATTTTTAGTTTAACTGTTTTGATACTTAGCATATTAAAATGGTTTTACGTTAATTTACAGATTTATTTGAAACAAAGCCTACAAAAAATACAAAAAAAACAAATTACAAAAAATAACTAATTTTTCTGATTACCATTATGTATAAGACATTGTTGAGTAATTTTTCTTAACGCATTTTGCATAAAAATATTTCTGCTATTTAAATATTGGGATTTTGTTGCTTGAATGAAGCAGTCAAACATATCACATTTTTCAAAATCTGGATATGGTCGATTTCTAGCCAGTTTAAAATAATTGTAAGCCATTCACAAAAATGACAAGTAAAATTACAATGTCAATTCCACGCTTTTGTTTTGTAAATTTCACGACCTGCTGTGCTACCATCAAATAATTAGTATGATATTATTTTTGTAACTTTTTAACGTTTTTTACTTTATTTATAAATCTTTTAATTATCATTTCAAAACAGATAAACTAAAAATCGTTCAATTAGTGTGTCTTGCAATTTTTAATTTATAATTACGTTGGAAATTTCCAGGTTCGGACTATAATTTTTTTTTCAAATATTAAATAAGTTTTTTTTTAACCCTAAATCAAAGAAATATTAAAGTTTTATCATTTTAAGGTAATAATAGCATGGAACCAATCAAAATAGTAATAAAAAAAATTCAGGTCCGTATTTAATTTTTTTATGATAAATACCATATCTCAAAAACAAAACAATATTTTAAAAAATTGACAACGTCATTGTTTTGCTCTAAGAAAGTTGCCATAGAAAGGTTTTTACAGAATAAAAATATCTTGCAAAATAAACGAGATACAAGGAATTAATTAAAATGCAATTTTTTCAAAAACTCCCTGTATTAGCGAAACCACGGGGTATAGCAAAAATCTGATTACACCATTTTTAAGGGCTCAAAAAAAGAGAACGGTAAGGTGCAATCAGAAAATCGATATCTTTAATAATAACCGAGTTTCCCATTTAATCCCATCGAAAATGAGACACGCTGTACACCGTGTTGGGCATGACGTCGGATATCATTCCTAGAGTTGCGTCCAACTCTTGTTCCCCAATTTGGGCTGTTGATATTACTTTATTTGCCCTGCCATCCTGGTGATTGGTCCTTGGTCTGTGGCTATATCAGAATATTATTTTTGTTTTTTTTTTAATTTTACCAGGCTTTTGAAGAAGCAGACAAAAACAGTCCCGCAATTATCTTTATCGACGAATTGGACGCGATCGCACCCAAAAGAGAGAAAACCCACGGTGAAGTAGAAAGACGTATCGTATCTCAGTTGCTCACTTTGATGGACGGTAAGTTCTTTGTAATGCCGGCTTCACAGCTAACGTTTTTCCAGCTGCTCTAAAGTGCCTCTTTTATTAAGTCACAAGAAGGAGTAATTAGAGTCCCTGTATGTTGACATATTTGGATAATCCAAATATGATAACACACAGGGGCTCTAGGAGTAATAAGGCGCTAACTGTGACGTAGCACGGCACCCCGACACAAAATAGGATTCTGGAACGTACTACCATCTAATCTAATCGTGTTATTGACTGAACTTACATATTACTATCCGATTATTTACCATCTCTTTTTAAACTAATGTATTAGTAAGAGTTTAATAACTAAACAGTGGTCCACTCGTTTTATTTACTAAACTCACACATTGTCATCCAGCTACTTACTCTCTCTTTTTAACTCAATGTAGTGGGACGGGCGCACCCAATCTGAAACAATCAATGTCCATCAGCACACAGTGGGCTCGCGGACCTGATTTTTCGCCAAAAAGGGTTAAAGTAAAAACATACTGAAATTTCTGAACACCTTTACTAAAAAATTGTAGATAGTCCAGTAGGTCTTGAAAAAACTATGATTTAATTGACGCAACTTTAGAAGTGTAATTTTTCCTTTCAAAGAAATGTTTCAAGAAAAGGTTGTACAGCAGTTTGCCTGAACTTGGCCGGGCACTGCTGTGTTTCCAGAATTATAATAAAACAGTGTTTAATTCACTAAAATAATAAAATGTCTTGCTTGTTTTTTCTATTTTTTGAGTATCACTAAAAGATGGCTTGTCAGATTTAAAATAAAACAATTTTTAAAAGACAAAGAGCTGTCGTAGGTCACGGACTATAGTTGTTTTCTTTTATTTGCATTCGATCTTTTCATTGATCGATATTGTATAGCAGTGTTTTTCCCTGCTTTTGGTTTTTTGTTTCTCTCGTATCTCGGTAGATGGCGCCTCTTGCTATAGTTCGCTCACTAATTACATTTAATTAGAGACAAAACCGTCTGATTAACTTCGCAAGATTTGTCACTTGACCAGCAGTGTTCTGAGGAGTCCCATAAGGACGAAACGGTTAACTGTCAACACTTATTAGGTGTCCATTAGATCTTGGACCCCCGTGAGGTTAAGTTTTCAAGCTACCCACGGAAAAATATAAGGGAAACAAAAAACTCCTTTTTGCCCGATTAGCCATGAAACTTGTTTGATTTTTAAATTCACGGGTACGAAATTTCACGTTTGTTAGTATTATTTGGCTTAAAAATTCCGTTGATTGACGCTCACTGTCTTGATGACGGGTAAAAATACAAAATGCGTTGATCCGGCCTGAAAAGACAAAGAGCTGTCGTAGGTCACGGACTATAGTTGTTTTCTTTTATTTGCATTCGATCTTTTCATTGATCGATATTGTATAGCAGTGTTTTTCCCTGCTTTTGGTTTTTTGTTTCTCTCGTATCTCGGTAAATGGCGCCTCTTGCTATAGTTCGCTCACTAATTACATTTAATTAGAGACAAAACCGTCTGATTAACTTCGCAAGATTTGTCACTTGACCAGCAGTGTTCTGAGGAGTCCCATAAGGACGAAACGGTTAACTGTCAACACTTATTAGGTGTCCATTAGATCTTGGACCCCCGTGAGGTTAAACTTTCAAGCTACCCACGGAAAAATATAGGGGAAACAAAAAACTCCTTTTTGCCCGATTAGCCATGAAACTTGTTTGATTTTTAAATTCACGGGTACGAAATTTCACGTTTGTTACAATTTTTAATCTTTTAGGTATGAAAAAGAGTTCGCACGTGATCGTAATGGCAGCCACCAATCGGCCCAACTCGATCGACTCCGCTTTGCGTCGGTTCGGCCGTTTCGATCGAGAAATCGATATCGGCATCCCAGACGCAACCGGTCGACTGGAAATTCTGCGCATTCACACGAAGAACATGAAGTTAGCCGACGATGTTGACTTGGAACAGATCGCCGCTGAGACTCACGGACACGTCGGTAAGTCACTTTGTTGACGTCTCCTCTCTCTCTCTCTCTTTCTCTCTCTCTCTTTCTCTCTCTCTCTCTTTCTCTCTTTCTCTCTCTTTCTCTCTCTCTCTTTCTCTCTTTCTTTCTCTCTTTCTCTCTTTCTCTCTTTCTCTCTTTCTCTCTTTCTCTCTCTTTCTCTCTCTCTTAAAGAAATAAACAGTTTCAAAATATTTAAAAAAGCTTGTTTTACTCTAATTTGTGAAATTGAGCCTTATACAATAGAAGAGTTTACAAAAATTAGTAGAAATTTTTATAAATTTAAAGTTACACGTCGGTAAGTCACTTTGTTACGAGCGGCTAGTTCACAACTTGCATTCCATTTGCTATTGGTTGACATAGTCAGGTCGGATTTTTAAAATTAAAACTCCTGTCGTCGTTTTGGGAGGTTGAAATCGGTGTTAAACCAAACTGAAACAAAACCTAACTGTGGTCAATTGATGGGAAACGTATCCTAACCGGGGCGTGTCTGGACAGGTTAGGATACGTTGTCGAATAATTTATCAGGTTAACACCGATTTCGACAGGAAAACAGGATAGGGAAGCTAATTTAAACTATATATCATAATTTTTGAGATAACTTTTTGACAGTTATCAGTTGTTTACCATAACAAAAAGCATAGGCCAACAAAAAAAAGTTGTAAAAAGTTGTCCCAAAAATAATGACATGAACTGTAAAAGAATATAATATGTTTTTAAAAAACAATTAAAAAAAACTCATCGGCATATGCATAGATTTAGTTAAATTCAATAGATATGTACTGCACAAACCACTACACTTTTTAATCACTTACAACTAGTATATATTCGTATTTTACGCCGAAAGCTGTAAACATAATGTTTGTTAAATGCTTGACTGGTGGCACCATCTCTTAATATAATATAATAATAATCTTAAACGGCAACGTTCAACATCAAAAAGTCAGCTGACTATTTCGACCAATAGCAAACGGAATGCAAGTTGTGAACTAGCCGCTCATACTTTGTTGACGTCTCCTCTCTCTCTCTCTCTTTCTCTCTCTCTTAAAAAAATAAACAGTTTCAAAATATTTAAAAAAGCTTGTTTTACTCTAATTTGTGAAATTGAGCCTTATACAATAGAAGAGTTTACAAAAATTAGTTTAAATTAAAAGTTTTGTCATGGATTTCTCTCGGGCATTATTTATAAAGGTTCTTCTTTCTTTTAAGGGTTTTTTATTTAAAATTTTAGTATCTTTTATTTCGACTGTATTGTTTCATATATATATATTTATCGGTTTCACAACGTTCTACGTCTTCCGATACCCAATCTCCACTCGTTTCTGTTTGCCCATAATTCATCATCTAGGCTTCTTATTCTTATTTCACTATCTATTCCTTCTCTCCAGCTTCTCCTCGGCCTTCCTCCTTTTCTTCGGCCAGTTGGTTTCCATTGTAATATTTGTTTAGGTAGTCTTCCATCATCCATTCTTTGTACATGTCCGTACCACACCAGTTGTTTTGTTCTTATATCATCCACTAGAGTACGTTCACCCACTGTCATAATTTCTCTTATTCTTTGATTGGTAACTCTTTCTCTTTTTGATTTCCCTGCTGCTCTTCTCCAATAGTCCATCTCCGTAGCGGAAAGCATTTTTTCCGTTCTATCTTTGATTGGCCATACTTCTGAGCCGTATGTAATAATACTTTTTACAATGGTGTTATATATAAGCTTTTTGTTATGTTTTGATATACTTTGGTCCCAAATTATTCAATTTAATAAAGTTATTGCTTTTCTTCCTTGTACGTTTCGATCTTTTATAGCTTTGTCTAGTGTTCCGTCAGCTGTAATTTTTAGACCTAAGTATTTATACTCATCACAGGACTGAATTCGCTGCCCAGTATTTAAGATTAGATCCTGTTTCGTTCCACCAATACACATATACTCTGTCTTATTGATATTAACCTCTAGTCCCCACTTATTGTACTCTTCTATTAGTTTTCGTGTCATATATTCGAGATCGTCATAATCCTGAGCCACCACTATCTGATCATCGGCGAAACATAAAGTATACAAGGTGGTTTCATCCAACGGAATTCCCATGTTTTGGCATTTTCTCTTCCAGACTTTAAGGACCTGTTCCAAATATATCTTGAAGAGCGTAGGCGAGATACAGCAACCTTGTTTAAGACCTTTATTTACTTGAAAGCCTTTGGTTAGTTTTGCTTTTATTTTAACTTTTGCCTTACTATTGCGGTATAACTCTTTGTTGGCCTTAATTAGTTGTACGCTTATGTTTGTCTTTTCCAACGCTTTCCAAAGTAGATTTAGTGGTATAGTATCATATGCCTTCTGCAAATCTACATAAAGCAGATGCAGCTCTTGTCTGTATGCCATTTTCTTTTCAATAACTTGGGTTATACAAAAGAGATGATTTGAAGTCGATCTACCCGCCCTGAAACCAGCTTGTTTTTCTGCCTCCATATCTTTATATTCGCTCTCCACTTTATTTCTTATTATTTTGCCATATATTCTGCTTAGCGTACTAGTTACAGATATACCTCTATAATTGTCACATATATCTTTCCTTCCTTTTTTGTGTATTGTGGATATATATGACGTTTTCCACTCAGTTGGTACTACAGCTACTAATCTCCAAAACAGTTCTTCAGTGCCATATTTAATAAGTTCAGCTGGGATATTTCCGGGTCCGGCAGATTTACCGCTTTTAAGGTTTTGCACACGTTTTTGACCTCAGATATTGTGAGGGGTACTGGAGATCCCATTGTTCTAATGATATTGTCTCTTTCGTCTTCCTTGAATTCTGCTCTATCTTCAGTTAAAAGTTTTTTAAAATGCTCATCCCATTCTTTGTCTGGTATTGGTGAAATAATATCTCTGCATGTTTCTTTTTTGATCGATCTTATAGTTTTCCAGCTTTCGGTACTTCTCCTACCTCCTAAGTAAGAATCTATTTTCTGGCACTTTTGCATCCATGATTGATTTTTCTTATCACTGATCATTTTTCTCACCTTTGATTGCGCGATTTTGTATTCTTCTCTGCTTCTATCTGTCTTTTGGGATAAGTATGTGTGATATATTTTCCTTTTTTCCTCTATTTCACTTTCGATCTCAGCATCCCACCAGTATTGTTTCAGATTTATGTAAACGTGATAGCAACAGCTTTCAAAATTTGATTTACTCTTATGTTTAAACATTCGGACTTAATTATAATATTATAATAAATATTTTTTACTATGTATAAAAACTGTGATGAAAATTTATATCTTTTGAATTTGTTGAATTTTTTAATTTTGAAATTTTATTTTTGTTTCTTTTTTAGCAATGTTTTATAATGAACAGGAAAGTAATAATATGTATAAAAAAAAGTTTTTTATTGATCATTTTAAATTAGGATAAACTTTTTAAATGTTTTTATCATTGTTTATTATTAATATTTGTTGTCTCTCTTTAAACTTGTTACCTATGTAGGAATGCTATTTGACGACTTGTTATATAAAAAGGAATATTTTTTTTTTAACATAAGTGATTTCTATAAACACTTTTAAAATACCTAGTTTAAATTATTTGTAACAAATAAATTGTGACTTACCATATTTATACAATTTGTAGTTGTATTTTTAATACATTGAATAAATATCTATCTATCTATCTATCTATCAGGATTGTTCTATCTTTCTATTTAGCCTTCTTCGATCCATTTTTGGACATAGGCCTCCCCCAATATCTTTCTCTGTCTGTCGCTGTGTTTATCCATCTAGTTACCGCATGTTTTTTCGATTCGCCCACCCATCTCATTTGAGGTCTTCCCCTACTTCTTTTATTTTACCAAGTTCTCCAGTTTACAATACATTTGGATCGTTGTTTTGTCTGATATTATGACCGGCAAATTGCCATTTAAATTTTGCTACTTCTCTGAAATGAAAAAAATTCCTTACTTTTGTTTTATTTCTTATCCATTTATTCCTTTTTCTATCTGTTAGCTTTACATATAACATTTGTCTTTCCTTTGATCTTTGGGCTTTTGTTACATTATTATCCATGTTTGATTTTGTAAGTGTCCAGGTCTGGGATCCATAGGTAAGTACAGGAAGGATACATTGGTTATACACTTTCGTTTCGAGGTACTGAGGATATTTTTTATTTCTTAGTATGTAGCTTAATTTACCGAATGCTGCCCAGTCCAATCTTACTCGTCTCTTGATTTCAGCTGTTTGGTTTTCTTTTTTCAGTTTAATAATTTGTCTCAGGTATAATAATTTTAGTTTAATAATTTGTCTCAGATATATATATATATATATATATATATATATATATATATATATATATATATATATTCCTCTACTTGTTCTATTTTTTTTTGGTTTATTCTGACCATAATATCTTCATCTGTTTGTTATGATTTTAGTTTTAGTGTAGTTCATACTTAAGCCTATATTTTTAGCTTTTATATCCAGTTCTTCCAGCATTTTTATCAGTTCTTCTTTCTTGTCTGTTATTAAGGCGATATCCTCAGCATATCTTAGGTGGTTCAAGAATTGTCCATTTACTTTGATGCCTATTTCTTCCCAATCTAAGCTTTTAAAAACATCTTCTAGGGCTTGGTTAAATAATTTAGAGGATATTGTGTCCTCCTGTCTGACACCCCTTCTTATGCGGATTGGCTGGATCCTTCGTGGATTTTGATTGATGTTATTGCTTCGCTATATATATTGGCTATTAAGTATGCTTTTACTGCCCAGCGCTCAATGCTATCGAAAGCTTTTTCGAAGTCTATAAATTATAAATATATTAAAGTTATACATCATATGTATTCTTGAGTACTTTTTAGCTCACCCATATTCTATACTATAGTAGTGTGAGTTATGGTGATCCTAATTTTTTCGAGAAAAAAAAGTTGCTCCGATTTCAAAATTTTTTATATATCTTTGCGTTTCAGATGATTTTGAAACTTTTTTGTTGCGCCGTCTGTCTGTCTGTAACGACCAACGCGCATAACTCAAAAACCGCTTGGCCGATTTTAATGAAATTTGGTACCTAGGCTGGGTCTTGGGTCGAGATGGTCCCATTTAAAAATGAACAAAATCCACCGAACACAAACCAAATATAAGGGTGGGGGTAGATTTCAAAAATTAGAGTTTATGTGAAAATATGGCGTGTGTGGTATCAAACGAAAGGTAATTGAGTCTGCAGTTAAACAAAATACATTTTAATTTATTTAAAAAAAAAGGATGGGGGTATATTTTAAAAATTAGAGTTTAAGTGAAAATATGGCGTGTGTGATATCAAACGAAAGGTAATTGAGTCCGGAGTTTAACAAAATACATTTTAGTTTTTTGTTTTTTTAAGGGTGGGGGTAGATTTCAAAAATTTGAGTTTAAGTCAAAACATGGCTTGTGTGGTATCCAACAAAAGGTAATTTAGTCTGGAGTTGAATAAAATATATTTCAGTTTTTAATAATATTAGTTTACACGTACACTATAACTATAGTACCTAGTGTGAGCTTAGGGGCCGATATATTGGCAGAGTATTTTTTTAATGTTTAAGTTGAATTCTTCATTTGTTTTTTATTAGGTGCTGACTTGGCGTCACTTTGCTCAGAAGCTGCTCTTCAACAAATCCGTGAAAAAATGGACCTCATCGATTTGGAAGACGATCAAATTGACGCTGAGGTATTGTTTTTACATCATCAAAAAAAAAACCACGATTTTATAGTGCAAACTTAAAAAATGCCCCCCGCCCCCCCCTGTTAACTTTTGAACTGAATTAGATATCAACTTCAACCAAAAAGCATGTTAAATGGAATTAACTACTTTCTGACGTATTGCTTTGAATCGTGGTGTACGCGCACACCACCATAAGGTCACTGACAACTTCAAATTCTTAAATGAGAAGGGAGGTCGCGTGATACATTGTTTAAAAGGTATTTTAATTCTCTAATCAAAAAAATAAAAAGTTATAAAATCGGTTCAATACTCACGGAGTTATGTGTGTTTATGTTTATAGTGTTTGCAACTCCTCTTAGTCTTCAGCAGTTTCAGATATTGAATTGAAGTAAAACCTGTAACATTGCAGTTACTTTTTAGTGTACCCCTCATTATCGTAATGTTGCCTTAAGACTATAAGGTCACTGACACCTTTAAATTTTTTAATGAAAAGTGGTCGTGGACATTTTATGTCATTTTTTGACGTTTAGCTGAGAGATCAATATTAAAAAATCAATGTTAAAATTTTGTTTTTTTATTTGAGACATTGTTTTTTAATTTTATTTAGTTTTTACTAAAATATTGGCAATAATTGCACAATTTACACCTCTGTGGACGGTATTTCATTGTATAACGCCCATAAATTCGAAAATATAGATATAAAACGTCACCAATTGTTGACATATTTATTGAACCACACTGTACAGCGTGTCCCATTTTCGATGGGATTAAATGGGAAACTCGGTTATTATTAGAGATATTGATTTTCTGATTGCACCTTATCGTGCTCTTTTTTTGAGCCCTTAAAAATGGCGTAATCAGATTTTTGCTATACCCCGTAGTTTCGCTAATACAGGGAGTTTTTGAAAAAATTGTATTTTTAATAATCTCTTGTATTTCGCTTATTTTGTGAGATATTTTTATTCTGTAAAAACCTTTTCATGGCAACTTTTTTAGAAGAAAATAATGACGTTGTCATATTTTTAAAATATTGTTTAGTTTTTGAGATATGGTATTTATCATAAAAAAATTAAATACGGACCTGGTTTTTTTTTACTACTATTTTGATTGGTTTCATGCTAGTATTAACAAAAAATAATAAAAATTTAAAAAATTTTTGTTTTAAGGTAAAAAAAATATTTAATATTTAAAAAAAAAATTAGTCCGAACCTGGATATTTCCAACATAAATATAAATGAAAAATTGCTAGTTAAACAATTTTTAGTTTAACTGTTTTGATACTTAGCATATTAAAATGGTTTTACGTTAATTTACAGATTTATTTGAAACAAAGTCTACGAAAAATACAAAAAAAAAACAAATTATAAAAAATAACTAATTTTTCTGATTACCACTATGTGTAAGACATTGTTGGCATTTTTGAGTAATTTTTCTTAACGCATTTTGCATAAAAATATTTCTGCCATTTAAATATTGGGATTTTGTTGCTTGAATGAAGCAGTCAAACATATCACATTTTTCAAAATCTGGATATGGTCGATTTCTAGCCTGTTTAAAATAATTGTAAACCATTCACAAAAATGACAAGTAAAACGACCTGCTGTGCTACCATCAAATAATTAGTATGATATTATTTTTGTAACTTTTTAACGTTTTTTACTTTATTTATAAATCTTTTGATTATCATTTCAAACCAGATAAACTAAAAATCGTTCAACTAGTGTGTCTTGCAATTTTTAATTTATAATTACGTTGGAAATTTCCAGGTTCGGACTATATTTTTTTTTCAAATATTAAATAGTTTTTTTTCACCTTAAATCAAAAAAGTATTAAAGTTTTATCATTTTAAGGTAATAATAGCATGGAACCAATCAAAGTAGTAGTAAAAAAAATCCAGGTCCGTATTTAATTTTTTTATGATAAATACCATATCTCAAAAACTAAACAATATTTTAAAAAATTGACAACGTCATTATTTTGCCCTAAGAAAGTTGCTATGGAAAGGTTTTTACAGAATAAAAATATCTTGCAAAATAAGCGAGATACAAGGAATTAATTAAAATGCAATTTTTTCAAAAACTCCCTGTATTAGCGAAACCACGGGGTATAGCAAAAATCTGATTACACCATTTTTAAGTGCCCCAAAAAAGAGCACGGTAAGGTGCAATCATAAAATCGATATCTTTAATAATAACCGAGTTTCCCATTTAATCCCATCGAAAATGGGACACGCTGTACACATACAAACATAGCACGAGAATTCGCCTCCAATATGGCAGAACACTTGTATTAGTCATTTTCTATTAATGGTTTTAATACGCTTTAGCAGTACAGATATAATTAAGACGTACAGTCGGGGACTTAATAAATGGCCGCTGCCGTTTTCAGAAGAGCTTGGATGAGAATCCCAATACCGGCCGAGGTTTATAAATGAATTAATTATTGCTTTTATTCCCTCGACTCCACGTCGATCGGCTTTCGCTGTGCACTTTTGTGCAATGCAATTTTTGCTATTGAAATTAACAACTATTTGGAATATTGGCCGATAAACGGGCGAAGCCATACTTGTTTTTTGGATACACACATTTCTTTTTTTAGCTGATTTCTTGTTTATTGGCATAGGATGTGTGTATTCTGGCGGGATTAATACAGACTTTTTATTTAAAGACTAATCAAACCTTGTAGAGATATTTTTAATTAATACCTGCTTTTTTAATTGTTTAACACCGGAAACGAAAGGTATTACTTTTCGAAAAAATCCAAAAACAAAAAACGGGAAAAAGGGAAAACGAAAAACCGAAAAATGGGAAAACGGAAAAACATGAAAATGAAAACGGAAAGCGGAAAACGGGAAAATAGGTAAACGGTAAACGAACAAACGGACAAACCAGTAAACGGGCAAACCAGTAAACGGGTAAACGGGAAAACGAAAAAACCGTTACATACATATAAATATTTTTAAAAGTTTAAAGTTAAAAGAATAAAAAACTGAATCAAAGTTAAGACAAAATACAATTATAAAAGGTAAAAACATAAACGAGTAAACGGAAAATGGGTAAACGGAAAAACTGAAAAACCGTTACATACATATAAATATTTTTAAAAGTTTAAAGTTAAAAGAATAAAAAAATGAATCAAAGTTAAGACAAAATACAATTATAAAAGGTAAAAACATACATAATACCCTTCAAAGATGCTCGTTTATTATTCTTATATTGCGAACATGTTTTAATAATTTTTTTTAATCACTGAAAAATCAAATAAACATGTTTTTGTAGGACATTTTTTGTCTTCAACTTATATTTAAAACTTTTTTTTTAAACGTACAGTAACCAAGTAATTTTAAAAATACCCTTTTTATGCACACTAAATCCAAGATGGCGGCGGGAGCCGGCCGCCCCCAAGGTCAACAACATATGTCAAAATCGCGACTACACCACCTTATGCAAACTAAAATTCTATAATGACTGGTCTATTTAGCTACCCCCAAAAATAGTGTTCTTGTGCATCCAGAAGTCGGGGTAGTTACACATTTAAAACAATTCAAATCTTAAAGTAAAGGCCGTCTTCACAGCTGTTTTCGAATCGTGCTTACTCAAATAACCAATTTTTGCTTGTATTTATTTTTTTAGCTTTACACTTTTAAAACTTACTATTGTAAAAATAGCTAGGAATACAAACATGTTGCATTTGCGTTTTTCTATGTAAGTATGTAATAAAAAATATAACAATAAATTTCAAACGGACTACAGACCAAAGCTAATTTTTTCCGCAATTATGTGTATTTTTTTAACCGAATATTCAAACGGAATACAGACCAAAGCCAAATTTGTCATGATTGAATTTAAGCCAGGAATGCGAATAAATTATGTGTGTTAAACGACGCGCTACGAAATCCGGTCAATAACCTCGGCCGGTATTGGGATTCTTATCCAAGCTCTTCTAAAAACGGCAGCGGCCAATTATTAAGTCCCCGACTGTACAATGTTTATGGTATTTTTTTTAACTGAACATTCAAACGGACCACAGACCAAAGCTAATTTTTTCCGCAATTATGTGTATTTTTTTAACCGAATATTCAAACGGAATACAGACCGAAGCCAAATTTGTCATGATTGAATTTAAGCCAGGAATGCGAATAAATTATGTGTGTTAAACGACGCGCCACGAAATCCGGTCAATAACCTCGGCCGGTATTGGGATTCTTATCCAAGCTCTTCTGAAAACGGCAGCGGCCAATTATTAAGTCCCCGACTGTACAATGTTTATGGTATTTTTTTTAACTGAACATTCAAACGGACTACAGACCAAAGCTAATTTTTTCCGCAATTATGTGTATTTTTTTAACCGAATATTCAAACGGAATACAGACCGAAGCCAAATTTGTCATGATTGAATTTAAGCCAGGAATGCGAATAAATTATATGTGTGTTAACGACGCGCCACGAAATCCGGTCAATAACCTCGGCCGGTATTGGGATTCTTATCCAAGCTCTTCTGAAAACGGCAGCGGCCAATTATTAAGTCCCCGACTGTACAATGTTTATGGTATTTTTTTTAACTGAACATTCAAACGGACTACAGACCAAAGCTAATTTTTTCCGCAATTATGTGTATTTTTTTAACCGAATATTCAAACGGAATACAGACCGAAGCTAAATTTGTCATAATTGAATTTAAGCCAGGAATGCGAATAAATTATGTGTGTTAAACGACGCGCCACGAAATCCGGTCAATAACCTCGGCCAGTATTGGGATTCTTATCCAAGCTCTCCTGAAAACGGCAGCGGCCAATTATTAAGTCCCCGACTGTACAATGTTTATGGTATTTTTTTTAACTGAACATTCAAACGGACTACAGACCAAAGCTAATTTTTTCCGCAATTATGTGTATTTTTTTAACCGAATATTCAAACGGAATACAGACCGAAGCCAAATTTGTCATGATTGAATTTAAGCCAGGAATGCGAATAAATTATGTGTGTTAAACGACGCGCCACGAAATCCGGTCAATAACCTCGGCCGGTATTGGGATTCTTATCCAAGCTCTTCTGAAAACGGCAGCGGCCAATTATTAAGTCCCCGACTGTACAATGTTTATGGTATTTTTTTTAACTGAACATTCAAACGGACTACAGACCAAAGCTAATTTTTTCCGCAATTATGTGTATTTTTTTAACCGAATATTCAAACGGAATACAGACCGAAGCTAAATTTGTCATAATTGAATTTAAGCCAGGAATGCGAATAAATTATGTGTGTTAAACGACGCGCCACGAAATCCGGTCAATAACCTCGGCCAGTATTGGGATTCTTATCCAAGCTCTCCTGAAAACGGCAGCGGCCAATTATTAAGTCCCCGACTGTACAATGTTTATGGTATTTTTTTTAACTGAACATTCAAACGGACTACAGACCAAAGCTAATTTTTTCCGCAATTATGTGTATTTTTTTAACCGAATATTCAAACGGAATACAGACCGAAGCCAAATTTGTCATGATTGAATTTAAGCCAGGAATGCGAATAAATTATGTGTGTTAAACGACGCGCCACGAAATCCGGTCAATAACCTCGGCCGGTATTGGGATTCTTATCCAAGCTCTTCTGAAAACGGCAGCGGCCAATTATTAAGTCCCCGACTGTACAATGTTTATGGTATTTTTTTAAACTGAACATTCAAACGGACTACAGACCAAAGCTAATTTTTTCCGCAATTATGTGTATTTTTTTAACCGAATATTCAAACGGAATACAGACCGAAGCCAAATTTGTTATGATTGAATTTAAGCCAGGAATGCGAATAAATTATGTGTGTTAAACGACGCGCCACGAAATCCGGTCAATAACCTCGGCCGGTATTGGGATTCTTATCCAAGCTCTTCTGAAAACGGCAGCGGCCAATTATTAAGTCCCCGACTGTACAATGTTTATGGTATTTTTTTTAACTGAACATTCAAACGGACTACAGACCAAAGCTAATTTTTTCCGCAATTATGTGTATTTTTTTAACCGAATATTCAAACGGAATACAGACCGAAGCCAAATTTGTCATGATTGAATTTAAGCCAGGAATGCGAATAAATTATATGTGTGTTAACGACGCACCACGAAATCCGGTCAATAACCTCGGCCGGTATTGGGATTCTTATCCAAGCTCTTCTGAAAACGGCAGCGGCCAATTATTAAGTCCCCGACTGTACAATGTTTATGGTATTTTTTTTAACTGAACATTCAAACGGACTACAGACCAAAGCTAATTTTTTCCGCAATTATGTGTATTTTTTTAACCGAATATTCAAACGGAATACAGACCGAAGCTAAATTTGTCATAATTGAATTTAAGCCAGGAATGCGAATAAATTATGTGTGTTAAACGACGCGCCACGAAATCCGGTCAATAACCTCGGCCAGTATTGGGATTCTTATCCAAGCTCTCCTGAAAACGGCAGCGGCCAATTATTAAGTCCCCGACTGTACAATGTTTATGGTATTTTTTTTAACTGAACATTCAAACGGACTACAGACCAAAGCTAATTTTTTCCGCAATTATGTGTATTTTTTTAACCGAATATTCAAACGGAATACAGACCGAAGCCAAATTTGTCATGATTGAATTTAAGCCAGGAATGCGAATAAATTATGTGTGTTAAACGACGCGCCACGAAATCCGGTCAATAACCTCGGCCGGTATTGGGATTCTTATCCAAGCTCTTCTGAAAACGGCAGCGGCCAATTATTAAGTCCCCGACTGTACAATGTTTATGGTATTTTTTTTAACTGAACATTCAAACGGACTACAGACCAAAGCTAATTTTTTCCGCAATTATGTGTATTTTTTTAACCGAATATTCAAACGGAATACAGACCGAAGCCAAATTTGTTATGATTGAATTTAAGCCAGGAATGCGAATAAATTATGTGTGTTAAACGACGCGCCACGAAATCCGGTCAATAACCTCGGCCGGTATTGGGATTCTTATCCAAGCTCTTCTGAAAACGGCAGCGGCCAATTATTAAGTCCCCGACTGTACAATGTTTAGGGTATTTTGAAACCTCGCATATTTATTCTGTAATTCTCGAACAGGTTCTAAACAGTCTGGCCGTCACGATGGAGAACTTCCGGTACGCCATGACAAAGAGCAGTCCCAGCGCCCTCAGGGAGACAGTGGTGGAGGTGCCCAACGTTACATGGGAGGACATTGGAGGACTGCAATCTGTCAAGAAAGAATTACAAGAGTTGGTGCAGTACCCGGTCGAGCATCCGGATAAATTCTTGAAGTTTGGTAAGAAACAATATCTAAATTAGACTCGAATACGAATTTTGAAAATAATTCGTTTACAACTGTTAATAATATTTAAAAAAAATCGATTTTTGTTTTTCACTTTGAGACCCTGTACAGGGTTTTCCCGTATATTTTTACACCATATCTAAAATGTTTATTTGAGTAGATATCAAAATATGATAAATACAAAAGTTTCATATTTTTTTACAAAGTTTAAGAACAACGCTGCAAAGCATATCGCGGTCTCTTTTTAATAAATGCTTTGCTCTATCTATTTTTTATCCTTTTATGAAAGTTTAGCCCCCTAAATGGCCACTTATTTCCGCGGTATAAATAAATTATATCCATGCCAATATTGTTGTTTTAATTTTACAGGTATGCAGCCATCAAGAGGTGTGCTGTTCTACGGACCACCCGGTTGCGGTAAGACCTTGCTGGCCAAGGCCATTGCTAACGAATGCCAAGCCAACTTCATATCTGTCAAGGGTCCAGAGCTGCTTACCATGTGGTTCGGTGAGTCCGAGGCAAACGTCAGAGATATTTTCGATAAGGTAAGCAAATTCACTAATATAACTTGGAAAATATATTTATTTATTTATTTATTTATTTATTTATTTATTTATTTACGTATTCACATTTACAAGAATTAGATAAGTACAAAAATTTCTTAACCTAGAATTACCTTCTTGGCAGAAGTCTTGAACCTATCTTTTGAAATGGTAAAGAAATCAACTTGACTACAAAATTTGTTAACATTTCTGCTAATTCTATTAACTGGATTAAACATAAAATAATAAGTACGACAATGTACCACACACCTGTAATCTAGAGGGCCTCGATACGTTTTGACTGTTTTACATCAGAGGTGGGCAGTTTTTTTTGACAGGAAATTTTGTTTTAAATAAATAAACAATTACAAAGAAAAAACTGACCGTCTTCTCCACTAGAGTCTTTATTGTTTCGGGTTTTATTGAGGACGTCACTACATTATTTGACAATTGTCGAATGTTTATGTCAATTATATTTGTCTAAAAACTAGTTGATTGGGTGAAAATTTATCAAATTGTGGATTAATTTTGTTGTTTTTCTAAAACTAATTATGCAGATTTATTGCGGACACCATGAAGAGTGTTTAATGGCATCTATAAACAACTCTTAACTCATTAACAAATTATCGCAGCCCACGAGAAAAACAGGCCCGGGCGCGGAAATATCAGGTGTCCGTAGGAGGCTCACAAAAAAACGCCTCACGGCCCGCTGTCATTATCAAACATGTGTGAATTTTATCAGTTATTAAAATGACGCAGCCCACGAAAAAGTGTAGTGGGCTGCGTTAAAATAATTAATGGCTAATGAGTAAATTATAAAGAAAATACCTATAAGATAAACAATGCGGCGAACGTGTAATTAGTGTTGTTTCTTGTCGGTCCAACTATAATACTGAAACCTAATATGTTGCAAACGGGAAAGAAGTGGTAAAAGATAAGATCTTGGATAAGATTGATCAAGTAATAGACATCCTTAGTGACATTTTCGATAGTGAGAGTGAAAAATGTGTTCAGTTGTCATTTCTTATTGAACAATTAGGTCTCTTGAAAAGGTAACCTGAGAATTGAAGATATGGTAGATACACTTTAATGTTGGCTTCATCTTTGTTTATCCAGTCATCCAGTAACGGTAAAATAGTGTTAACAGATAGTAATCTCTCTGGTAGTGTGAAATATTTAAAAAGTAATATACAGCTTTTAAAAGAACATGAGTTGGTATAGTTAACTTACACTTTAATGAAATATATATTAAACTTTGTGCTGGGCAATTTTTCAAAAAATTATTGACGACCACTACATTCAGTTCATTGAATGTGAAAACCATCTCACTTATTCACAAAATCACTTGTTTCTTTTTAATAAATTATTGTGAAATGTTTTATATTGAAAATTTTTCTTCAGATAACTCTAGCGAGTGTTTTTGTGGAGAAGAACTATTGTCAAAGCTTGAAAAAATTAGTTTAAGGGCATGTAAAGTGTTTTAAAGTAATTTTATTAAAAAGCACAATGATTTAGTGTCTGCTAATAAATCTTTGAATAAGAACTCAGACAAAGATGATGACACTCAAAGGAAAATTACAAAACTAAAAGCTTAGGTTTGATATGTCGAATTTTGAAAGACTTGTATAGATTTGAAGTTACTAACGATATTATGTACCTAATATATGTACCTGAAGATATTAGAATGCAAATTTTGTATAATTTTTTATTTTATAGATTCAGTTCTTTTATCCATAATAAACACATATATCAGCAAAATATTTTTTTCAATTTTTGCCTATAAAAGAACAAAAATTTTTTGTTAATTTATTTAAATTGTGTAAAAACATATAATATATTAAGCAATACAATAAGAATCCTGGGACTCCTAAGATCACGTGACCGCTGACTTGCTTATAACGCGCCGGTCTTTATCGTTGGCTGCGACAAATTATAAAGAAAAATACACGTAGTTACTTATGGAATGGCTTTCCCTTACTTCTTCCGGACATTTTTTCACAAACCGCACATGTTTTACCTGAATTATTTCCCATTTTTGACAGAAAAAAACATAATTTTACACGACAAACGCAAAACACCGCAAAATTTCAATATGGCCTCCAGCCACATAGCAGCTGTGTGTGTGTCTACATGACAAAACACACACATGCGCACTTAAAATTTAAATTTGCCATTGTTACAGCTGGTTTTCATCATTTTAGGCAAGATCGGCAGCCCCCTGCGTTTTGTTCTTCGACGAACTGGATTCGATCGCCAAATCGAGAGGTGGCAACGTTGGAGACGCCGGTGGCGCCGCCGACAGAGTTATCAATCAGATTTTGACAGAAATGGACGGTATGGGCGCCAAAAAGAACGTTTTCATTATTGGTGCTACCAACAGACCAGGTAACATTTTGTTGATGAAGATAATTATTAGTATTTCTTAATTCAAATGTCAAGCATTTTGACAATCCATAACAATCTTGGTAACTATATAAACATTTGTGTGTCAATTTATATATATATATGGATGATTCTACAAAAATGGTGCTGTGAAGTGGGAATGCATATTTTTCAAACACAGACTGCAAATGAAGCATAGTTTTAGTTATAAGATTTAAAACGAAATGTTTTCTTTATGGATCATTTGAGTTTAATGTATAAAAAAAATTGTAAGTTTATAATTTTTTTTATTACTAAGCAAATACCTCATTCTTCTGGTGTAGTCCCAAACCAAATATTAAAAACAGATTGAAAAAAATATCCTAATAAATAATATTTACCCAAGTCTTAACTATTTATCAAAAAATTGATAAAACTTAAGTTTGCTGTCATATTTTTGAAAATCCGAATTTACATTTTCTCCAGAAAATTTTACAATTTTAAACGTGCTCCATTTTTAATAACACAATATTTGTGAATACCACCGGTTAATTTCTAGAGAAAGAGACGGTCCTATCTAATTTACTTGTGAGGGTGACAAGTTGTGACAGATAATGTTAACTTTAGTTTGGTTTAAGTTATAGATCTTTTTATTTTCGGCAGAAAATTAGTTTTTTTCAGAGAAATCAAAAAGGTACGCTTCAATTATCATTCCTCTGGTAAGTAAATATTCGACTGATATCAATAGTATAATATTTTTGTTGATTGTTTTAAAATTATAAGTATAGGAACTTTGTTTATATAAAACTTAAGTTAAGTAGTCTAAATAGATTTTGATATAAATTGGAAAACCATTAAAATACTCATTCCTCTGGTACTCATCCCTCTGGAATTTTTATGCAATAATTCCTAAAATTCGGGAAAATAAATGTTTCTTAGCTTACACCTAATTAGTTACATAAATTTAAAAAAACAAAATTATTTACTGTGCTGTACTGTTATTTAAAGGCAATGACCAAAAATGATATCCATATAGCCCACTTTTGGTAGAATCATCCATATTTATATATATTATTATTGTGTATGTATACATTAACACTCTTGTAAAACTAAAATGTCATAATAAGGAACAGAATTGATTTGTTCTTAAAATGTATTGTCTATTTTATTTTTCAGATATCATTGACCCCGCCATTTTGCGTCCCGGCCGTTTAGATCAGCTGATCTACATTCCCTTGCCCGATGAAAAGTCACGTGAATCCATTTTCAAAGCTAGCCTAAGGAAATCACCGGTAAGTAACAGCCATAGTTAGTATTTTTACCCAACTGCAGCACGGCGAACGGAAGAGTAATTGTAGTGTTTGCATATTAGTGAAATGACAAACACACGAATTTAAATTTCCCGCGCCGTGACAAAGTGCTAGTGACGTAGGCAATATGGCCGCGCGGCTGACCTATGAGTAAGCAGCGTTGGAGTGACGTCACATGGATATGATATGAACAACTAATATTTTTTGAATTTCTCGAAAACTAAGGCAATTTTCCTACTATTTTTTAGTATATTCTTATAAAATAAAATTTCTCAGCCACACCAGTAGTTATTTTTTTTAGCCCGCTTCATTTCTCTTTACACAAAAATTAAAATTCGAAGAAAATAATGTGTTCGTTTCAGCTTCAAAAATCATCCGCTGGCCTACATCTTTGTTTATTACCCAATAGTACTCGGTTTACCTTTGATACTAAACGATCACATTCAGTTTGACTTGTAGTTTAAGTTTTGTGTAATAAAAAATATAGCGGGCTAAAAAAATAACGACAATACGTCTAGAAAATTACATTTTATAAGGATGTACTAGAAAACAGTACGAAAATTGTCTTAGTTTTTAAAAAAATTCAAAAAATATTAGTTGTTCCGTTGTTCATATCCGATCTAACTTTTGTTTACAAAAATCAGCTGGACCACCAGTGACGTGGAAAATTCGACATATATATATATATATATATATATATATATATATATATATATATATAAGATCCGAACACCGGTCTATTCTATCCACCGTGGCTATAGGCTATATTTTTTTAAACAGGAATCAACATGGCGGCTTTCAGACTCGATTTTGTCACATGATGTAGGCTTTAAGGGATACAAATTATCTAAATTTCAGGCGATTTTATTGAAATTACCCATTGCAAATGTCCTCTAATTTCTTGTATTTACTTTGTAGTCCTCCCTGCTCCCACTCATCTCCTCTCATGTCATTCCCCCCACTCTATTCAAAAATCATATTCACATAATTTTCAATAATCATTTAATTTTCAATAATCTAACCCGTGCTTTTGATACCATAGACCCTAACTTTGTATATAAAAAACTCGAAAAACAAGTATCCAAAACCCCCTTAATAACTGCATTAAATCTTTTCTTACAGATAGAAAATTTAAAATCAAAATAGGAAGCACATATTCAGAATCTACAGAATCAAACATAGGCACGCCCCAAGGCAGTGTGCTTGCACCTTTAATATTTTTGCTGTTTATTAACGATCTTCCCGAATATATCACGTGGGGACTTGTGTTTATGTTCGCCGATGATACGTCCATCGTTGTATCCGCAAAAGACACAAATTTTCTTCATGAAAAAATCAACTTAACCCTAAATGAATTTTCGAACTGGTGCAAGCAAAACAATCTGATTATAAATGTCTCTAAAACTGTCTTTATGGAATTTAAAACAAAGTCCCGTAAACCTACCGACCTCAATATAATCTTTAATGACATCCCTTTGCCAGTTAGCGATAGCTCAAAATTTTTGGGAACCATTGTCGATACTCATTTCGAGTGGAGTTTACACATAAGTAGTGTATGCTCAAAACTTAATACATGCTACTTCATGATCAGGTCACTTAAAAACTCTCTCAGTATAAAAAATCTCATTACTGTGTATTATGCTAATGCATACTCGGCTCTAGCCTATGGTGTGTCAGTATGGGGTAGTGCTCAGGATGTGGAAAGAGTATTGGTAGGTCAAAAGAGACTTATAAGATTAATTTTCAATATACCTTACAACGGTACTTGTCGCTCTGCATTTAAGGATAATAAAATTATGACAATAACAAGTATTTACATATATAAACTACTCATTTTCATTTTTCAACACCAAAATATTTTTACATTAAATAGTTCTTATCACAACTATCCAACTAGAAGTCGTAACCACTTCAGCATCCATAAACACAACCATGAGTATATAAAAAAAAGTACTCATTATCTTGGATGCAAATTCTTTAACTTGTTGCCAAACAAAATCAAACAAACTACGTCGCTGCCAAGATTCAAAAAAGAAATCAAAAATCTTTTATTAAAAGAAACTTTTTATAGTTTAATTGAATTTGAAAACTACATGTTGGGCAGAAGGTAAATTTTTGTTCTCAATATTTATATACATATATATACAAATTTTGTAAATGTGTTTTCGTTTTTATTTCTTTAAATATTTACACTATTATTATTTACACTTAATGTTATATTTTTTGTATTTGACGTATCTTATCTACATTATTGTAGCTGAAAAGATTAATAAAGTTGTCTATTGTCTATAGAGCGATTTCAAAAATTCTTTTAACATACGCTTTCATATTTTTTTTTCAAAACCATTTTTCTAGTCCCCCCCGCCTCTCCCTTTGTTCTTCCCGCCTCTCTTTCTCTCCTCCCTGCCATCCTTATTAGTAATAGTTATAGTTATAGCTATAACTTTCACAACTATAAAGCGATTAAAAAAGTTCTTTCTGCACACGCTTTAAGACATTTTTCCAACATCATTTTACCTTTCACAAATTTAGAGCGATTTCAAAAATTCTTTTGGGTGTTTTTTTTATAGAAAAACTTTTTTATTGCCATATCTCACTTAAAATTTTTCAAATATTTTTACTTTGTACTGTTTTTTACATATTTTCTCGAAGCTTTACAAAGAACACTCGGTGTCACTTTTCCCAATGAGTATATGATCCATATGGAAATGGCAAGCGAGACCCGAATATCTGGCAGCTTCTCCGAGAAGAGACATAGAAGTACATGGAGAGGAAGTAATCATCGAAAAAGAAATGATAAAGAATAGTATTAAAAAGCTTACATCCGGAAAAGCTAGCGGACCTGGGGGAATATATGTTGAAATGCTCAAATATGGATCAGAGAAACTACTCGAAAATCTCACATATATTATTAATCAATGCATAAACGGACATCTAGTATCTAATGATTGGAAAATTGCATTCATATCCTCAATACATAAAAAAGGAAACAAGCTGGATTGCAACAATTACAGAGGAAATTCAGTAACCAGTACTCTAAGTAGATTGTATGGTAGGATTCTTAGAGATCTAATAGAGAATGATTTTCATGAACAAGAAGAAGAAGAGCAAAGTGGGTTTCGTGCAGGCAGATCTTGTAGTGATAATGTTTTTTGTCTTAAACAAGTAATTGTGAAAAAGAGCGCCAGAAATATAGAGACTCATGTTACCTTTGTGGACCTACAAAAAGCATATGATACCGTTCCAGTAGAAAAATTATGGACAGTTTTAGAGCAAACTAATATCAATCATACATAAATAAAAGCGATAAAAGAACTATACAAAGGGTCAAAATCTAAAATTAAAATTAGAAATCGACTTTCAAAAGAATTCCTGGTAACAAATGGCTTAAGACAGGGATGTTGTATCTCTCCAACTCTTTTTAAAATATATATCGCAGTAGTTCTAAAAAACTGGAAACGAAAGTGCACGGCATGGAATACAACTTAACGACCGATTTACCATATACACACTACAGTTTGCTGACGACCAAGTAATTGTGGCTAATAATAAAGAAGACATGGAGTATATGATGAGAAAGTTAACAGAAGAATACCAAAAGTGGGGACTAACAGTGAACGTAGACAAGACACAGTACTTATGTATTGGAAACGAATCCAGTGAGTTAGTACTAGAAAATGGACAAATAATATCTCCATGCAATGAGTATGTATACTTGGGTGGCACATTTGATAAGACAGGAACAGACTAAAGAATTGGAAAAAAGAATAGTAAAAGCAAAAAAAGTTATTGGATGTCTTAACAGGCTGCTATGCTATAAGAGTGGTCAGAAAAAACTTGGGATTTTGCATTGCAAAAAATATTTACTATTCTCTTGTGGAATCACATCTACGATATGGTATTTGCTTTTGGGGATCTTGCAGCCAAGAATTATTTAAGTCTATATTTATATTACAAAAACGAGCTGTAAGGTATTTGTGTAAAGTTCAACGCCGTGTGTCTTGTAAACCTTTGTTTCTGAAACATAAGATATTAACTTTGTGTAGCATTTTTATTTTGGAGACTGTTTGTTTGATTTTCAAAAAATACAGAAGAGAACTACTTACAGAAAGAATTTACATTATGAGAGACCAATTTCGGCTTGAGCTTCCTTCCTATTCCTAATAACACTTTGGTAAAAAACTCCTTTGTGTACAACGGTAAAAAAATATTTAACAATTTACCTATAGAAATTAGAAAAATCCAATTTTACAAAAAGTTTAGGCAAAAAGTAAAGGAGTTTTTGGCTAGTAAGGCTTTTTACCAATTAGATGAATATCTGCTTTCATAGAAAATTGGTAATTGTCATGTAATTTTTTTTAATTTGTATTTCATGGTTTAGTATGTTTTTATGCATAGTCTAATGCGATTATTTTTTAAAATATTATTTTGTTTCCTTTTTATTTGTGGATCCTTACAGAAATCTTAATAATTTAAACTTATTTTAGTACTGAGGTGTAATCTAGTGTGATTTTACTTGGAATCATTTTATGCTAGATTAAATTATTCAACTTTTAAAATTTTATAAATTTGTTTTTAGTTTAATTTTGATTGTTTTGTATTTTTGTAAAACTAGTTTAAACTTATTTTAATACTTTTTGTGTAATTATGTGTTCCATGTTTTTATTTAAATGTATATCCTCTTCAGACCAAAACCATCAAACATGTTATATGTTTAATGCCCAAACAAAACAAACAAATTTGTGGTAAACTTTAAACTAGTAACTCCAAAGAGCATTGTGCTAACTAACCTAACCTAAATTCACATGTATTTCTCTGGCAAAAACATTCAAATAATATGTACACAAATGTGGATGTAGGAGGATATGCATTTTCTTATATGTAGTTTGGTTTATTTTGCTATATTTTACTATAGTTACCTATTTTCTATTAGATAAGCAAGGCTTTGTCAATGTATATTTTGAATATTCTAGGACAATAAAGCTACTTTTGAATTTGAAAAATTTGAATTTGAATATTTTATGGAGCAGAGAGATAAAAAAGAATGTAAAATTTAACATATATGAAACAATGGTAAAAAGCACGCTGTTGTATGGAATAGAGACTTGTCGCGTAACAGAAAAATACAAAACAAAAATGGAAAGTGTCGAAATGGATGCAATAAGAAGATCAATGAGAATATCTAGAATAGATCACATAAGAAATGAGATCATAAAAGAAAGAATGGGAATTGACGGAAGCATAACGGATGACATTACTAAAAGGCAACTGATATGGTACGGCCATGTACAACGGATGAACGACGAAAGATTACCAAAGCAGGTCCTAGAATGGCAACCAATAGGGCGCAGAAAAAGAGAGCGTCCTAAACTAGAATGGCAACAGTCAATCCAAAGATCAATGAGTCAAAAGAACCTGACAGAGGATGATTGTCAGGATCGAAGGAGGTGGAGAATAGGCGTCGGACAACGTAGAAAAACGTTCTATACCGACATAATAGTAGTAGTAGTAGGAATGGCAAGCGGCGAGCCTTGCAACATTGAGGGGCAGATGGCGCTGAAATAAATTCTACAACTACTATGATCGATGTTAGCCTAACCGTAAAATAATCGCCAACAAATCCTAATCGGCCCAGGCATGCCGCATTAAATTGAAAATTGTGGTTCATATTTGATGCACCCTCGTATATAGTTTCTTTTTGAAGTGTAAACTTCTTTAAGCGCGTTTAGCAGTTTTTGTGGGTAGTGAATTGAACTGAGCCATCAGGCTCGGCTATGTAACGCTCATTCGGGTGAAATCGGCTCGAGTCGACTAACTGTGAGAAACTTTCAGCGAGCGATATGATAATGCAGACACAGAAGAGTTCGGTTTGGTCCGCTTTGCAGAATATGTTATGGGCCAGTATTATTAATTTCGCCTTGTTGAAGTTTACACTTCTGCCATGTGGTCTTAAGCACACACAATAATTTTTTATTTCTGATTAATTTCTTGTATATAAAAAATTGACATTTTTTTTAGGTTGCCAAAGACGTCGATCTCATCTACATCGCCAAAGTGACGCACGGCTTTTCCGGTGCCGACATCACAGAAATCTGTCAAAGAGCTGTCAAACTGGCCATCAGACAGTCGATCGAAAGCGAAATCAGACGAGAAAGGGAAAGGGCGACAAATCCCAACGCCGCTGCCATGGACGTAAGTGTCGCCATCTAGTAGTAACCACTTTAAATTAATAGCACCCCATACACACATCCATTAACGCGGTACATCGTGTAATCTCTAAAAACTAGTAGAAATTCATGTGCGTGAGTGGTCGTGTTTGATCAATGCGGGAAGGGATTTGGCACCTACTTTTCGCTGGAGTGTGGCGTCACGATAAATGGTAGAGTTATTAAATAATGTATACAGTGAAACCTCCTATAAGGGACACTCACGGTTCCGTCGATTTTGTTCGCTTAAGAGAGGGAACTGCGAAATTTTGATATATCGTTACCCTAATTCTGACACGTCGTAACCCACAAAAAAATGAAAATTCATATTTTCGCGCCAAAGGTTAGTAATATGCTGCTAAATCCTTGCAACAAAAAAAATAAAATAAAACGGTCATTCCTGCGATTTCTAACAAGTCGCATAATGCTTACGCTATGTAATTTGCTTTAAACTTTTCTTATTCCTGTAAAATTTTGTTGAATTGGGTTACGTATCACAATTGAGACCTTTAGATTTTCCGATATTAAATTTTTCGACGATCTTTCGTGCTGATAAATGTTCCTTCTCTGAAACGTTAACAACTTCCATTTTTCCACATAAACTAAGAAGTTTTTTTACTAGGTGCCATTTCAAAGAGATCTATTATTATTCAACTGAACAATAAATATGTTACAGATGTATTTAGTCTCCGCATTAAAACGGAAAGAGGTAATTCCCCGACTGCAGAGTGCATTGTTGCCAACATGATGCATAATATTTATGCGCATGTCGTGCAGCGCTCCGTCCCGTTGTCAGAGGTTCGCGTCCGGTCAAGGGAGGTTTCAGAATCTTTTAACCAAAAACAATTGTCCGCGTCCGGTTATTAGAGTGTCCGGTTTTAGGAGGGAATTTTACATGTAAAGACACAGGCAAAAGCTTGGTTCCAACAAATTTGTCCGCCTAAAGGGAGTGTCCGCTTAATAGAGGTGTCCGCCAGGAGAGGTTTCACTGTATTTATTTAGGATCGACGTTTTTTCTACTACTACTACTACTATGTCGGTTTAAAACGTTTTTCTACGTTGTCCGACGCCTATTCTCCACCTCCTTCGATCCTAACAGTTATCTTCTGTCAGGTTTTTTTGACTCATTGACTGTTGCCATTCCAGTTTAGGACGCCCTTTTTTTCTGCGTCCTATTGGTTGCCATTCTAGGACCTGCTTTGGTAATCTTTCTTCGTTCATCCGTTGTACATGGCCGTACCATATGACTTGTCTTTTAGTGATCCGTTATGCTTCCCTTGATTCCCATTCTTTCTTTTATGATCTTATTTCTTATGATCTGTTCTAGATACTCTCATTGATCTTGTTATTGCATTCATTTCGACATTTCCTATTTTTGCTTTTTCGTCGATCGATATACATATATGGATGATTCTACCAAAAGTGGGCTATATGGATATCATTTTTGGTCATTGCCTTTAAATAACAGTACAGCACAGTAAATAATTTTGTTTTTTTTAAATTTATGTAACTAATTAGGTGTAAGCTAAGAAACATTTATTTTCCCGAATTTTAGGAATTATTGCATAAAAATTCCAGAGGGATGAGTACCAGAGGAATGAGTTTTTTAATGGTTTTCTAATTTAAATCAAAATCTATTTAGACTACTTAACTTATATATAAACAAAGTTCCTATACTTATAATTTTAAAACAATCAACAAAAAAATTATACTATTGATATCAGTCGAATAGTTACTTACCAGAGGAATGATAATTGAAGCGTTCCTTTTTGATTTCTCCGAAAAAAACTAATTTTCTGCCGAAAATAAAAAGATCTATAACTTAAACCAAACTAAAGTTGACATTATCATTAGGCATTTCGTTTCCCTATGAATTAATTGTATGTTTTGTGGGTTTTGGGAAGTTGAAGAAAAACAACCATTGATTTTATGGCGACGTTTCGTGTTTAGACTAACACTTTTTCAAGCCCTGAAATGAACAACAAGCATTACAATAGGAGCAAATGATTCTTAAATTTATAGTATTCAAATATACAAAACATAAACTAAGTTAAACATTGAGTTGTTGTTTATACATATTGAGTATTCCATTATAAACAATACTTAGCCCTCTAGTGTTTTAAAAACAAATAGGAATTGACGTTCATTATTATTCTTTTGACTAGAAAAGGGTATCTAAATGTTATCTCTATATCACAGAAACTAATTATTTTCTTAAGTTAAACAACTCAATGTTTAACTTAAGAAAATAATTAGTTTCTGTGATATAGAGATAACATCTAGATCCCTTTTCTAGTCAAAAGAATAATAATGAACGTCAATTCCTATTTGTTTTTAAAACTGTAATTTTGGAAATTGTTTTTTGTGACCTGTTAAATGTCTGTATTCTTTTTAAGTGTTGTAATTTTAACTTGACTATTTTAAAATATTATTAAGTGAAACTATTCTCATTTTACTTTAATGAATAAGTTTCTGTGACCTGATTAATACCTAAGTCTTCATTCATTTGGGTACAAATTTAAATTTTAATTAATTTTAATGACTTCGGCTAGCAACACTAGTGAGTAGAAATAATATATTGAGTTTCTAAAAAAATTTTTTTAATCGACAAAGAAAAAACATAATTTGTGAACAATTTACATAATTATCGTAAATTGTGGCTAAATAGCCCATAGAAATATGTCCAGGTAACAATCTACAATAAGATATTCGAAGAATTAAAACTTAGCCTCACTAAAATTATAAATAAAAGACAAAAAATTTCAAAAATAAATATTTTAACTTCCATAAAAAAAAATGTGTAATATGCTGTTGTCAATAAACCAATACTCACTGGCTTTGCTGCCGAAGACCCAACTGTGATTTGAGTAAGTTGTTTTGCAAAGTTATTGTTTTGTATATTTGAATACTATAAATTTAAGAATCATTTGCTCCTATTGTAATGCTTGTTGTTCATTTCAGGGCTTGAAAAAGTGTTAGTCTAAACACGAAACGTCGCCATAAAATCAATGGTTGTTTTTCTTCAACTTCCCAAAACCCACAAAACATACAATTAGTTGACATTATCTGTCACAACCTGCCACCCTCACAAGTAAATTAGATATTCAGGGCCGTCTCTTTCTCTAGAAATTAACCGGTGGTATTCACAAATATTGTGTTATTAAAAATGGAGCACGCTTAAAATTATAAAATTTTCCGAAGAAAATGTAAATTCGGATTTTCAAAAATGACTTCAAACTTAAGTTTTATCAATTTTTTGATAAATAGGACTTGGTTAAATATTATTTATTAGGATATTTTTTTCAATCTGAGTTTTTAATATTTGGTTTGGGACTACACCAGAGGAATGAGGTATTTGCTTTGTAATAAAAAAAATTATAAACTTGCAATTTTTTTTATACATTAAACTCAAATGCTCCATAAAGAAAACATTTCGTTTTAAATCTTATAACTAAAACTATGCTTCATTTGCAGTCTGTGTTTAAAAAATATGCATTCCCACTCCACAGCACCATTTTTGTAGAATCATCCATATAGCTGTTTATTTTCGCCTGCTCATGTTCTAGTTTCTCTCGTATCTCGGTAGATGGCGCTTCTTGCGAGGGTTTTCTCACTATAGACATAGGATTAGAGACAAAACTGTCTAATGAACTTCGCAAGGGTGTCGCATTGACCAAGCAGTGTTCTGAGGAGTCCCATAAGGACAAAACAGTTAACTATCAACACCTATTAAGTGCAAAGAAGAAAGATGGAAAACGTGCTGTGTGTGGATCGATAAAAATCAAAACGAATTTTATACTTCACACAAAGGTATGTGTGCCTAACTTGCTTCGGGCAGTACGGCCTTTTAGTTGCTACGTGATTACGTGGTTTTAATACCACATTAATGGACGAAACTTGTCATAGATGGCGCTTCGGCGTCTCAGACAAGACGATGCCAGTGTGTTTAAACTTTCGAGTGCTCGAGCCAGTCCGCTAGATGGCGCAACAACTTGTAATTTACTGGCATTGCACCGCCGCGAGTATTTCATATATAGGAGTTGGTTTTGGTTAAAATTGGCTTACCTGGGTTTGCTGTTCTCTACTGATGACGTAAAACACACAGAAACGTACGTCTAGAGATGCAACCTTGTGTAAGTAGGAAAACAACCAAAATCAACTCTTCCCTCTCCTTCTGACACTCGCAAGTTAGGCACACATACCTTTGTGTGAAGTATAAAATTCGTTTTGATTTAGATTGATACCTATTAAGTGTCCATTACATCTTGGACCCCCGTGAGGTTAAGCTTTCGAGCTACTCATGCTCCCTTTTACCCGATTACCCACGAAAATTTGTTTGTATGTATGTATAATTTACTGTTTTGTTAATAGCTTGACGAAGACGATCCAGTACCCGAAATCACCCGAGCACATTTCGAAGAAGCGATGCGATTCGCACGAAGATCAGTCAGCGACAATGACATCCGCAAATACGAAATGTTCGCACAGACGTTACAACAGTCCAGAGGTAAGTTTTACAATAAATCATGAGCACTTTGTTTGAAAATTGTAGACAATGGTTCGGTAGAAACAAAGTTTTTGACTTGCATTGTATTTATTTTAAAAACTACTTTTTCGTCTTGGTTAGTTATCTCTAATCTGTTCCAAGTGTAAACTATAACAATCCAGTCTATTATACACAAGGGATAGTCTTTTAAGTCTCATTCATTGCCACCAAACAAGGAGTCATCAGAAGTTTGTATTTGACAGCTGTAAATATTTATAGTAATAATAAAGAATTTACCCCAGAACCTCCAATATTAAAGACAAACCAAACCTAGCAGACTCTCAGAATAATAATCCGTTGGGTATTATTAAAATTCCATATGTTCACGGGGTCTCAGAGAACATAACAATGTTAAAACATCTAGAAACACAACAAAAACAAAAATTGAATATAAAAAAGTAGCCAATTAGAGAATGTTGAAAAATCAGGCTTAGAGGATCATGCTTATTCAAATGATCACAGGATCGAATGGTCTGAAGGTAAAGTTTTGCATAGGGAGAAAACGAAACTCGTAGACAATGATTTTGAATGAGCTTTGATGTAGAAATTTTTTACACCAACGCACAGTGCGGACTCCTATGGGCAATATTCGAAAAACTGAGGTTACATTTTAAAAGTTTAAATATTGCAAAAGTATAGATAAATGTCCAGTTTATCTGTAATCATAACCTATTTTTTAGTCACACTTGCGAAAGTGAACAAAATAAATAGTTAAAGTCGTTATTTTAAAACAGGTACAAAAAAATCGTATAAAAATTAATTTTACTGGTTCTGCATTTAAATATAAAAAAAAATTTCTTTAAGTATTACAGCGATATATATTTACGCTATTTGTTTAAATAAAATTTTGTCAAATTGACGTCTCGCTTTTAAAATAATTTAATTAAAACTGTTATGCTTACAAAAAAAATATTTTTTAAATTTTATTAAGGTTATAAAAAATTGCAAAGATTTGCAAGGTCTGGCTTATATCCTAATTATTAGTCCAATGAATTAGCAAAAATATAGCATAAATATTTTTTGCTACTAAGGGTGCTGTATTTTTTTAAATAATATATTTCAATCCTAATAATTTATAACACATTGGTTACCACCCCTGTTGAGAGGCCTCACATCATCTCCTGTTTAGGTATACCCTTAAAACCAGTCTTGCCGCCATTTGGACAAATATAAAATTGTGACAGCTATCATCAACGTCAAAAATGGCGGCAGCAAGGTGTCAAAAATGGCACTAAATTTGGAGAAGATATGAGACTTATTATTCGGTGATGGTGAGTGGTTATAGGTGATTAAAAAAATTCTCAAAATATTTATGGTACTAAGTCACCTTATACTACTGTGAGCAAAATGGAAAATTAAATATTTTAGAATCGCATATCGTATTGGCCGTTTTTTGTCAATGGGAACACACAAAAACAATAATTTGAGGTAGTCAATAAAATTATAAAAATACTGCTCAGTCTTAAAATATATATGGCAAAAATTATTCTGGTGTTTGTGTGGGCGAATATTAAAAAAAAAAGTTTTTTTGCACTTTGGAGATCAAAAGTGCGCTTTTTATCACAAATTTTTGGGATAAAGTATCACTTTTTATCCCGTGGATAAAAAGTGAGGTTCAAAGATAAAACGTAAAAATGAGAAGTCTGTTTTTCTTGAAAAATAATTTTAATAAAAACGGAGCCCAAAAATGACTAATGTATCTTTTGAGCACTCGGCGAACTGTAGCTACATACAATTTTTTCTTCTCGGGTTAAAAGTGCTACTTAAGTCCCTAAGAAGATAATATACTATTTTATCACTTCTTTTTAACTTTTGGAACGCATAAGCATAAAACATTTAGACTTGTTAAATGTGCTCTCACGAAAATCTGAAGGTGTTAAATATTTTCAAAAAAATTCAACCCTTGTTGGGTTTAGAAGAATGTTCTGACAAAAATAACCAAATTCTAAATAAGGCATCATTAAGTTTTTGCAAAAGTCTCAGTCTCAAATGGAAGCTATCGGGACGAAACAAAATTTATTTTCAAAACCGTTATTTTGAATGGTTAATTAAAGATATTATATCTGAGAAATTTTGTTATAAACGGATTCAGAAAAATCAAAAAATACAGATTCGGAAACAGAGACCGTAACCGGACCAAGTCGTGGACGGCCTAAAACGGCTTTCTTAGAATCATCTTTAAGAACAAAGAAACTTAGGGTGCAATGTGTGTGTGTGGGGTAAAAATAATTATTTTGGGATTGCTAATTTAATTTTTCTGGAAGGGACTTTGCCCTCCCAAGCCTTCCTAACTACGCCCATGAATCCGAATAAAAATAATAATTTTAGTTTAATTTCTAACACAAAAGTAAATTGATTTTTATTTTTAACGTAACTGTAGGTTAAACTGAATGTACTTTCAGTTATTTTTTTAATATTTTAAATAAAATGACATATATATATTTTCAAAAGTTTTACCTATTTTAACCTTTAGACTACACTTTATCACATACCCTATAAAAAAATAAACTTTTTTGAAAAACAACAAAGATATTGATTATTGTCCAAAAACCCTATTTTTCTCCGCACTGTGCAACGTGCCAAACAAATTACAAACTGATGATACAATTCACGAGAGAACAACGCTATTGGTGGAGGAGGTGATGGATCTGTTGAAGCTCTGTCTCCGTAACTCTTATTTTCAAGTGAAACTAAGACTTTTACGCGCAAAAGATGGACTTTCAATGGGTTCGTCTCTTTTGCCAGTGGTAGCAAACATCTACATGAAATGGTTCGAGGACCATGCGATCGACACAGCAAGAGTCAAACCAAAACTTTATTATATGGTCGGAAAATAATGACAAACTACAGAATTTCCTACACCATCTAAACGGTATTCAACCAACCATCAAATGCACCATGGAAATTGAAAAAGATTCGGCCTTACCTTTTTTGGATGTTCTTGTCAAACGATTAGACAGAAACGTCCAAACCACTGTATGTAGGAAATCTACACACACGGGACAGTACCTAAATTTTATGTCATCATTCTGTTACTACAAAGCAAGGAGTTATAAGAAGTTTGTGTTTAAGAGCCGTACATATTTGTAGTAATAATAAAGAATTAACCACAGAAATTAACAGCATAAAAAAGGACAACAAAATGGTTATTCCGAGAAATTAATAAACTCAACGATCTCTAAAATTAAGAACAAACCAAATGTAGCAAGTTCTCAAAATAATAATCTGTTGGGTGTTATAAACATTCCATGTGTTTAAGAATTTCAGAAAACATAAGACGAATAGTCCAGCACTATAATATAAAAACAGTATTTCATCGGGAAATACGATAAGGAGTTTTGTAACTAAAACAAAACCAGAAATTCGTCAAATAATAAGGAATGTATTTACCAAATCCGTGTGAGTGTGGTAAATCATATGTAGGTGAAACGAAACGCCCTCTTCAGGCTAAAGTAAATGAACATCTAAAAAGTACCCAATTAGGGCATACCGGAAAATCCGGTTTAGCGGAGAATGCATGGTCAAATGATCCTAGGATTCAGTGGTCAGAAGCTAAAGTTTTGCATAAGGAGTCGCATTGGCAAAAACGAAAGTTTATTGAAGCTGCATTTATAATACATAAGGATGATTCTACCAAAAGTGGGCTATATGGATATCATTTTTGGTCATTGCCTTTAAATAACAGTACAGCACAGTAAATAATTTTATTTTTTTAAATTTATGTAACTATTAGCTGTAAGCTAAGAAACATTTATTTTCCCGAATTTTAGGAATTATTGCATAAAAGTTCCAGAGGGATGAGTACCAAAGGAATGAGTTTTTTAATGGTTTTCCAATTTAAATCAAAATCTATTTAGACTACTTAACTTAAGTTTTATATAAACAAAGTTCCTATACTTATAATTTTAAACAATCAACAAAAATACTCTGCCAATATATGGGCCCCTAAGCTCACACTAGGTACTATAGTTATAGTGTACGTGTGAGCTAATATAACTAAAAACTGAAATATATTTTATTCAACTCCAGACTAAATTACCTTTTGTTTGATACCACACAAGCCATGTTTTGACTTAAACTCAAATTTTTGAAATCTACCCCCACCCTTACAAAAAAAAAACAAAAACTAAAATGTATTTTGTTAAAGTCCGGACTCAATTACCTTTCGTTTGATATCACACACGCCATATTTTCACTTAAACTCTAATTTTAAAATATACCCCCACCCTTTTTTTTTAAATAAATTAAAATGTATTTTGTTTAACTGCAGACTCAATTACCTTTCGTTTAATATCACACACGCCATATTTTCACATAAACTCTAATTTTTTGAAATCTACCCCACCCTTTTATTTGGTTTGTGTTCGGTGGATTTTGTTCATTTTTAAATGGGACCATCTCGACCCAAGACCCAGCCTAGGTACCAAATTTCATTAAAATCGGCCAAGCGGTTTTTGAGTTATGCGCGTTGGTCGTTACAGACAGACACACAGACAGACAGACAGACGGCGCAACAAAAAGGTTTCAAAATCATCTGAAACGCAAAGATATATAAAAAATTTTGAAATCGGAGCAACTTTTTTTTTCTCGAAAAAATTAGGATCACCATAGCTCACACTACTATAGTATAGTATATGTGTGAGCTAAAATTATACTATTGATATCAGTCGAATATTTACTTACCAGAGGAATGATAATTGAAGCGTTCCTTTTTGATTTCTCCGAAAAAAACTAATTTTCTGTCGAAAATAAAAAGATCTATAACTTAAACCAAACTAAAGTTGACATTATCTGTCACAACTTGTCACCTTCACAAGTAAATTAGATATCCAGGGCCGTCTTTTTCTCTAGAAATTAACCGGTGGTATTCACAAATATTGTGTTAATTAAAATGGAGCACGTTTAAAATTGTAAAATTTTCCGGAAAAGATGTAAATTCGGATTTTCAAAAATATGACTGCAAACTTAAGTTTTATCAATTTTTTGATAAATAGTTAAGACTTGGTTAAATATTATTTATTAGGATATTTTTTCAATTTGAGTTTTTAATATTTGGTTTGGGACTACACCAGAGGAATGAGGTATTTGCTTTGTAATAAAAAAAATTATAAACTTTTTTTTTATACATTAAACTCAAATGCTCCATAAAGAAAACATTTCGTTTTAAATCTTATAACTAAAACTATGTTTCATTTGCAGTCTGTATTTGAAAAATATGCATTCCCACTCCACAGCACCATTTTTGTAGAATCATCCATAACAAAAAAGTTTTCAGACAACCAAACACGGACATACATATGGAAACCACTCTTACGCAAAACAAGTCTCAGTATTGAGGGGCAGTCGTCACACCGACTGCATACCAAGTACTAGCCTGTAAACTAGATTGTTAGACTTAAATAAGGTTAGAGATAATTAATAACACATCGTTGTATTTAAAATAAATAAACAAAGTCCGAATTTTTGTTTTAAAAATCTATCAAAGGTTATACTCTGATAAACAAGTTTCTTTAAAAAAAGCAAAAAAACTTTTAATTTTTTAGGTTTTGGCACAAACTTCAGGTTCCCGGCGACGGGGGGCAGCGGAGGCACCGCCCCTCTCAGCCTCAGCCTGGGGCTGTGCCCGGCGACCAGGCCAACTTTGATGATCCAGAAGACGACTTGTACAGTTAAATATTTAATTTAAAGGTAAGCTTTGAATTATATGTGTTCCCTAGAAAAATTAGAAGTGGAGAACATAAAGAATGTAACCTTTCTCTCTCTAAATTTGTATCGAACACTATTTTTTATGAAAATCTCATGAAAATTGGTTCAGTGGGCCGGACAACATACAGACACACAAACATGGAGAGACATCACGACGAGATTGCTAACACAAGTCAAAATACACCCAAATAACACATTTTCGGCGTTATTTAAAAGTAAAAATGTTTTTTTTTTTTCTGTAAAAACTCGAAAAAGCTATTTTTGTTCCCCAAATGACAAAAATGCTGCAATTAGTAGCATTTATTCTTATTAATAATATTTAATTTATAAGAGCCTATAATATAATAAAGTGCTAGTTTTTTTGTTTTTTAGGTGTTTTTCAACTAGTGGAATAAAGAAGGAGAGTGGTAAGCAAAATAAGTGCTGACATTTTTTACTTTACTTATAAAAATAATATAATTATTTAACAATAATTATAATAATAATTATTTATATGTCAATCTCAACACGGGTTTTTGAGATGGAAAGAAAAAAAAAATAGATTTTAAAGGATTTATTTCATATGTTTTTCTTTTTGAGTTAGTTTGAATTATAATAAAAAATCTTTTTGAAAATGTACATCTTAATTTTTTTTTTACTTTCTTTTAAGTACTAACATATTATATTTGCAACACAACCTTAAAATTTTTTTTAATGCTTTTGAGAATTAATAGGGTTCCTCCCAAATACGTTATAGCATAAATACTTGTTCAAAAAACCGAAAAGTGAAGCATTCATAGGTGGCTTTGGAAACAATGACAAATTTAAATTCGCGGACGCGAATTTTAAACTGCGCATGCGTGTTTTTTGTCATGTAGTCACACAGCTGCTGTGTAGGTGGAGGCCATATTTGTTTTTTATTTACATTTTGCGGTGTTTTGCGTTCACAGTACACCAATTAAAAAATACTCTGCCAATATATGGGCCCCTAAGCTCACACTAGGTACTATAGTTATAGTGTACGTGTGAGCTAATATAACTAAAAACTGAAATATATTTTATTCAACTCCGGACTAAATTACCTTTTGTTTGATACCACACAAGCCATGTTTTGACTTAAACTCAAATTTTTGAAATCTACCCCCACCCTTAAAAAAACAAAAACTAAAATGTATTTTATCATATCACACACGCCATATTTTCACTTAAACTCTAATTTTTAAAATATACCCCCACCCTTTTTTTTTAAATAAATTAAAATGTATTTTGTTCAACAGCAGACTCAATTACCTTTCGTTTGATATCACACACGCCATATTTTCACATAAACTCTAATTTTTGAAATCTACCCCCACCCTTTTATTTGGTTTGTGTTTGGTGGATTTTTAAATGGGACCATCTCGAGCCAAGACCCAGCCTAGGTACCAAATTTCATTAAAATCGGCCAAGCGGTTTTTGAGTTATGCGCGTTGGTCCAGACAGACAGACAGACGGCGCAACAAAAAAGTTTCAAAATCATCTGAAACGATAATTCGCACTTCAAACCAAATCAAACATTACCATCCATAAGAAAATAACACAGAAAATAGGTTCATTCGAGGCGTTTACTGTTTTGTGACGTCACTCGCAGTTATATCCAAGCTCTATGAAAAATTATTGCTTAAAAGAATAAAACCCATCATAGAAAGACAAGAAATTATTCCGTCTCATCAATTTGGTTTTCGAGACAAGCATTCCACGATAGATCAAGTACACAGAATTACTAATATAATAGAAAAAGCACTGGAAGAGGGAAAAGTTTGTTCTACAGTTTTTCTAGATGTAGCACAAGCATTTGACAAAGTGTGGCATGAACGCCTTAATTTTAAACTAAAACAGTTTCTGCCAAAACAATAATCGGATATTTTGGAATCATACATATCTGATAGACATTTTAGATTAAAACAGGAAGACTCATACTCAAATTTAAGAGAAATTCAAGCAGGCGTGCCCCAGGGTAGCGTACTAGGCCCATATCTATACTTATTATTCACTTGTGATATCCCAAAGCCAGAAAATTGCCATTAGCAACATTTGCCGATGATACTGGTTTATTGACGGTAGAAAAATCTATTGAAAAACTTCAGGATGCATATTGAAAAACTTCAGGATGCAGTCACCCAAGTTCACAGTTGGACCACAAAGTGGCGAATAAAATTAAATGAAACCAAATCAATTAATGTTGATTTTACAAACAAAAATATAAATCACATACAAATAACAATTAACAACATTCCCGTACCATATTCAAATCAGGCAAAATATCTCGGTATAACACTTGATGCCAAATTGCGCTGGAAAGCACATGTTAAGAAAAAAAAAGAAGAACTTGAGATAAGGTATAGAAAAATGAACTGGCTAATTGGAAGGAAGTCCAATTTAACAATTCATAATAAGTTACTGCTTTATAGACAAATACTGAAACCAGTATGGACATATGGTATTCAACTATGGGGTTGTGCTAAAGAGAGTAACATTCTAGTTGTACAGAGATTTCAAAATAAAGTATTAAGAAACATTGTGAATGCACCTTGGTACGTTCGAAATAATGACCTTCATCGAGATTTAAAAATCGAAACTGTAGCAGAGACTATAAAAAAGTACGCAAAAAGCCATGAAGATAGACTCCATCGGCATGTGAATGTGGAAGCAATTCAGCTTCTAGACAATACTATGCTAGTTCGAAGACTAAAAAGAGTGAAGCCGTTTGAGCTAGTAAACTAAGTGAATTACACATAAAACAAAATAATGCTATAAACACAACACAATTGTGAGTTCCAGACTAAACAAAGCGGGGAGAACTGTTGAGGGAACCCTAAGTTTAAATCTGACTTTTTTAGTAAATTAAGTTAAAACAAAATTGCTAATTAGTCTTACTGACTAGATTGTAATACAATAAACACAGTGTGTTTGACAAAGAAAAAAAAAACTCGCAGCTGATTGGTTTTAAATCACGTGGCTAATTGTTTTAATTCAATGAATTTATTTAAATAAAAGAACTATGAATTTGAGAAAAAATTAAATAAAAAAGTTTGTTTTTAGCATTCCCAAGACCTAAAGAGATATCCAAAAATAAATATACAGTGTGTCCACGTAAGTTGGCGGCATATGGAAAACATTTTTATTATTAGCTTTACGAAAAAAAGTTATTCTTCATAAAAAGTTCTGCATGGTCCAAAACCTAAAATGCAACCATCAGATGTTAAATTTTTTCAGTCATATTACGAGGTTTGTCAAAAAATGTGATTTTTGCTCTAAAGTAAAGTACCTTTCTTTTTGACAATATCGAAAATTGTTATAAAGAAAAGATGTTTAGAATTAAAAATAACTTTCAAATATTCAACATTGTTTATTTATATTAAAAAAATATTTTTTTCTACATTTTCTCTGCGATTACGTTGGAAATTTAAGTTTGCACATTAAATAAAAAAAAATTTTTTTTTATGTAAATAAACAATGTTGAATATTTGAAAGTTATTTTTAATTCTAAACATCTTTTCTTTATAACAATTTTCGATATTGTCAAAAAGAAAGGTACTTTACTCTAGAGCAAAAATCACATTTTTTGACAAACCTCGTAATATGACTGAAAAAAATTAACATCTGATGGTTGCATTTTAGGTTTTAAACCATGCAGAACTTTTTATGAAGAATAACTTTTTTTCGTAAAGCTAATAATAAAAAAGTTTCCCATATGCCGCCAACTTACGTGGACACACTGTATATTTATTTTTTACTACTGTCAAACACCCTATTAAATGGGAATCCTGGCTTCAAGTATCGCGTGTGTGAATGCATGTGTATGCCCCATATTTATGCTTTAACGTATTTGGATTCACCTGATAAAATTATGCTAATTAGTACGGAAATTTGTCCTTTAGTTCCTTTGGAATTTTCGCTATTAACTGCGCATGATCGACGTACCGCGACGTTCCAAAAACGCCCTGGGCGTTCGGGAACGCAACGCACGCCGAGTAGTCGTACTCCTTGCCGTGGATGTCGGTAATTTTGCCGCCCAGGGCTTTCAGGACGCCTTCAGGGGCGCATGTGTCCCATTTTTTGCAGCCTTTGCTCGCGAAAACGTAGGCGTGTGCTTTGCCTTCGAGGAGAGTCAAAACCTGAAACAAAATTTTTGTTTAATTTCCTAGAACCGTTGAGAAATAGTATATTCAGGGCTCTCAACACCTTTATATTTTATGAAAATATTAATTTTTTTTTTCAGGCTTCATCAAACTTCATATTTTTAAAAAAACCTTCATATTTTTTATATTTTCTGCAATGAAGATCAACTGAGGGGGATAATGTTGGCTCCAGTAGTGACTACTGTTGAAGCAAACATAAATTAAAAATTATATTTTTCGTTTAAAGTATAATTAAGCCTTTTTCCTTCGTCAATGTACAGCACGTCCTATTTTTATACTCGCTTATTAATAAAGATGGCGTTCTGCTGATTTTACCTTACAGTGTTCTTTTTTTGAGCTCTTAAAAATGGTGTTATTAAATTTTTTTCGTACCTTATAGTTTTTGTTATACGGAAATTTTTTTAAAATACTGTAATTTTGTAAAAACATTTTTATAGGAACTTTTTTTACAGAAGAAAATTTTTACATAAAATTTGGTTTTTGGCATCCTTTATTTAAAAACAAAAAAATATTTTTTAAAATGTCAAAAATAACTAAATGTTAAAGATTTTATTGTTCATGCATAATCCCAAATTTATAACAATAACTTATTTTAAAAAATTTGGCAGCATCATTTTTTTTTCAAAATAAGTTTGGATGAAAAAAGAGGTGAGGTGAAATCCACAGAAAATGTACTTTTAAAATATGTGCCTTATTTTTGTTTGGCGATATCCCAGTCAGGCTTATAAATAAAAAAAACATTTTTGTTTAGTATATATTTTCCAAAAAAAAAAAAAAAAATTGCCGGCCATATGGAAAGGGACAAAAAAAATTATTCCTATTTCCTTCATATTTTTTTTTTTTGGAATATTATATTTTTCATATTATTTTGCTGGTTATCTGTTAAGAGCCCTATTCCCCAGAGCCGTTGAGAAATAGTATAATATACAGGGTATGATTTTAATGTTGATAAAAAACTTTAGGGCTGGTGGGGAAGGTCAAGAGTAGACAAAAAGTTTAAATAATGGTCAATAGTTTTTTTTTTTTAAGTGGGGGAAACTGTGAAACTTAAAAATAACAAAATTAATAATTTTCTGATTTAGTACGATTAAAAAATGTTCTATGAGGTTTTGCCAAAATAGGTTAAAGAGATACAGGGTGGCCAAATAATCTTAAGTTGCCAATTTTTTTATATTTATTTTTTGTATAATATTACTTTGTGTTATATCTCGGAAACTAAAAGTGGCAGAGGAAATTTAGTTTGACAATTGTATTAAGCATTAAAAACCCTACAAACAAGATATTTACATAAAAAATAGATTTTAAGAAATAAAAAAGTTATAAGTCCCAATCTAAAATCAAAGTGGGTTTCATGCAGGCAGATTTTGTAGTGATAATGTTTTTTGTCTTAAACAAGTAATGTCAGAAAGTATATGAATATTTGGACAGTGTTAGAACAAAGTAATATCAATGAAAAAATATATAAAAGTGAAAAAAGAACTACACAAAGGGAAAAATCTAAAATTAAAATTAGAAGTCGACTTTCAAAAGAACTCCTTGTAACGAAAGGCTTAAGACAGGGATTTTGTCTCTCCAATTCTCTTTAAAATATATATCGTAGTAGCTCTCAAAAACTGAAAACGTAAAGTACACGGCATGGGAAAACAACTTAACGACCGATTAACTATATATACACTACAGTTTGCTGACGATCAAGTAATTGTAGCTAATGATAAAGAAGTATATGGAGTATATGATGAGAAAGTTAACGGAAGAATACCAAAAGTGGGGATTCACAGTGAACCTGAACAAGACACAGTACTTATGTATTGGAAACGAATCAAGTGATTTGGAACTAGACAATAGACAAACAATATTTCCATGCAATGAGTATGTATACTTGGGTGTCACATTTGATAAGACAGGAACAGACTGTAAAGAACTGTAAAAAAGAATAGTAAAAGCAAAAACGGTTATTGGATGTCTTAACAGTATTTTATGGAGCAGAGATAAAAAAGAATGGAAAATTTTACATATTTAAAATAATGGTGAAAACGACGCTGTTGTATGGAAGAAAATACAAAACAAAAATGGAAAGTGTCGAAATGGATGTAATCAGAAGATCAATGAAAATATCTAGAACAAATGATATAAGAAATGAGATCATAAAAGAAAGAATGGAAATCGAGGGAAGCATAACGGATGACATCACTAAAAGACAACTGATATGGTACAGCCATGTACAACGGATGAACGATGAAAGATTACCAAAGCAGGTCTTAGAATGGCAACCAATAGGACGCAGAAAAAGAGGGCGTCCTAAACTGGAATGGCAACAATCAATCCGAAGATCAATGAGTCAAAAAAACCTGACAGAAAATGATTGTCAGTATCGAAGGAGGTGGAGAATAGGCGTTCGGACAACGTAGAAAAACGTTCTAAACCGACATAGTATGTAGTAGTATATCAAAATGCGGTTTTCACCAAAAATCTTGTCTTGAAATTTGAGCCTCGCAAAAGGGGGTTAGTTTTCCTCGATCTCCCACAAAAAAACCGCATCCCACTTAAAAGTGTTCAATTTGAATCACTCTGTACATACCTTATGCCCGGCACCGCCCACTCGAACTATCTCGTCAGCATTGAGGGCTTCCAGTGCCCTATTAACCACTTCATCAGCATGACTCCTCGTGGTGGTTATGATGAACTTGTCTGTGGGCGGAGCGTGGGGGACGAAACCCCCCACTCCGAGTCCTACCAGACCCCATAGGGTCCTACCTGGGGCGTCCTTTTCTATCTAAAACAAAGCCAACAGTTGAATTTGAATTTATTACATAAAAACAATAAAGTTATATACAGCATAAGGTTATAAGGACAAAAAAATCTTATCTTTGTTAAAACTGTTTGGTTTTCACTCTCTTCAACGTCGATCACAAGGATACGAATGATCTCCGTCTGGAACACGTCCTGACAATCAGGAACTAGTGATCCATGCCCATTGGCGTAGCCAGGGGGGGGGCTGCCCCCCCTGAAGTCCCTCAGGCCCCCCCTAAGATATTTTAGGCCTCCCCTACCGACTACTAATAAAAGAACATGACGCTGAAAATACATACTTTTCTATTATTATTCGGGAAATATTCAAATAAAATGTTTACATTTCAGGAAAAAGCCCTTGTCTTGCGGAATTAGGCTTTTTCTCTTTAAATTATCGGTAACTTTTCTGCACTTATGCAATTTCCCGAAAATATTTTTTAAATTTAAACATAATTATGCATATTGAATATTTCATACATATTGGCGACATCTTGTAAAATATTATAGAAGTGTAAGTTGAATTTCGCATTTAATAAAGATAGCGACCTTTGCCCCTCTGTTTCCGAAATCGGGTTGTAGATGTCGTAAGGTTATAAAAGACCTTTTTAAACTGTTTTTCTAAAATAAATATAATAATCTTTTTAGTTTTTTTGAGGTTAGCGTTTAGTGTCTTATGGAAATTTTTCGATTTTGGTGACAATTTCATAACCATTTTCATATTAAGTTTTCCCACGTCGTTAAATGGAATAAATTCGTCGAGCAATACCGGGAAATTTTTAATATTAATACTTCTGCTCTAAGAGCAGAAATGACCGTTTTAAAGAATTGTATTTTTCGGTTCAAATCAAACTGTTGGTCATGATTCTATCAAACAACATATAGCAGAAAACACCTAGCCAAACCTCTACCAACTTTTTAAAGTTGCGAGTATTCTTCCAATTTCAAGTGCAACTTGCGAGAGGTTTTAATTGGCTTAGAACAACTATGACTCAAGAGAGACACTCAGGTTTGTCATTGTTATTCATAGAAAAAGATGTTGAGGTCGACTTAGACAGTGTGGTAGACGCTTTCAGTCAGCGACGTAGAAAACTTTCTTTGTAGAATTGCTGAATTACATACTTCCTGTGTATACATGTAAATAAGTTGGTAAATGTATTATTAAATTTGTTATATTAAAATATTAGAACATTTAATGCGCGTATTTTTTTTTATTCATTGCACACTTTGCACGACTCTTTAAAACCTATGTTTGCTTTTTGTTCAAGATAGACCGGGGCCACGGCCCCCCCTGAAAAGCAAGGCTAGCTACGCCAATGTCCATGCCAATCCACGACCGGTTTCGACCTTTTGGGCCATCCTCAGGTGAATGTAGGCGATAGCTCCGTGTAGAGCATAAGTTGTGTGAAACCAACAGAAACAACTACTCCGAGGGAAAATACCCCTACCGGCGTTAAATTATACTGATGGTTTGATGCTTTCGTTGGGAACTTGTTAAAACTGTTTGGTTTTCAATGCCGGTAGGGGTATTTTCCCTTCGCCTGCATTCACCTCAGGATGGCCCAAAAGGTCGAAACCGGTCGTAGATTGGCATGGATCACTTGTTCCTGATTGGAAAGAGTGAAAACCAAACAGTTTTAACAAGTTCCCAACGAAAGCATCAAACCATCAGTATAATTCAATGCTGGTAAGGGTATTTTCCCTCGGTGTAGTTGTTTCTGTTGGTTTTTTTTTTACGGGTATGCGCACTCGCAAGGAGATCCCTATCACGCTCGAGAAGCGGCAAGTGCGCGGAAATGTTGGTGTGTGTTGGTTTTGAAACGGTTCAGGTTGTAACCTGCAGGGAAAACTTGTCGCAGGGCGTTTATTTCACAGTGATGCTGTTCTCCAGAGATATCAATTCTGATATAATGAGGTTCTTGGTGCCTCTATTTTGACAATAAATTGGTGGTTACCGTCTGTTTGACGTGTTCGCCTAGTAGGTGCTACTCCCGGGGGGATCATACGTGCCAACTCTTCACAGCATTTTCCGTGATAATACCTGTAGAAGAGAGATAGATCGCCCACAGTTCTTCGATGTTCGAGACTATCCAAGCTACGGGTAAGTGCGGGGTCATTGATCAGCTTGATAGCTCGTTTTTGCACGGTGTTCAAAAGCATTAAGGTATGTTTGAGTGCCGCACTCCATATATGTGAGCAGTACTCCATAGTTGGTCGAATCTGGGCTTTGTAGAGTGTCAGCAGTTGGCTTGGTGTATACAGATATCCTGTACGAAACAGCACCTCAAGCTTTTGGGACGCCCTTTTAGCTATATCTGCCACGTGACTGTGCCAAGACATGTTGGTCTCTGCAGTGACTCCTAAGATGTTCAACTGGCTCTGCAATGCGACAGCACTTCCAGATAGCATGATGTTTGGCTCACCGGTGCTGGTCTTTTTTGAAAACAGGGCTGCTTGGGTTTTCTGCGCGTTGAACTGTACAAGGTTTTTGTTGCCCCAGTCCTCTATTATCTCCAAGTCGTTATTTATCTGTGATATTTCAGTTAGTTTAAGGTAATGGAATTCACGTGCGGAGAGACATGTGGGTGGTATGACTGGTTTCACACAACTTATCTTTGTTGTTCTGAATATGTACTATAAATATACAATTTAACATTCCTAAAACTAAAAAACTTAAAACCAAATATTTGACATGACATAGGCTTAATTATTTTTGCCCAACTGCAGCACGGCGAAAGGAAGCGTAATGTTTTTCGATTGTTGTACGTACAGTACCGGCCAAAAGTAGAGAAACCACCTAAAATTTTATATAAATCTGATCCTATACCAACTATAAAAGAACAAGTAATACATTTGAAAACTTGAATCCAGTTCTCAGTTCACGTGTTTCGGCGATTTTCGATACAAAATCATTTCATGCCTTTTTGCCACGGTTAAAAAAAGCTTAAAATAAAACTTTTTTCTGTGTAATTTTACGCAATAATGGCAAGTACCATTCGAAAAAGACGTAAAAGTTTTACATGTCCTGAAAATTTTATAACAATTGCAAAAAAAATCGTCTACATATAAATTTTTAAAATTGGCAAAAATGATCATTATTGGCAAAAATGTAGAAATATTGGTTCATTTTTAGCACTTTTAAAAATTTATATGTAGACGATTTTTTTTGCAATTGTTATAAAATTTTCAGGACATATAAAACTTTTACGTCTTTTTCGAATGGTACTTGCCATTATTGCGTAAAATTACACAGAAAAAAGTTTTATTTTAAGCTTTTATTTAAACGTGGCAAAAAGGCATGAAATGATTTTGTATCGAAAATCGTCGAAACACGTGAACTGAGAACTGGATTCAAGTTTTCAAATGTATCACTTGCTCTTTTATAGTTGGTATAGGATCAGATTTATATAAAATTTTAGGTGGTTTCTCTACTTTTGGCCGGTACTGTATGTAAGTAAATATGTATGTTTGTGTCACGCTAGAGGCTAAACGGCTGAACCGATTTTGACAAAAAAGGTGTCGTTGAATTCCTACTGATCCCGAAGGAAACAGGAATCAACATGGCGGTGTTCAGACGCCATTTTGTGACATGATGTAGGCTTTAAGACATACAAATAATCTAAATTTTAGGCGATTTTATTGAAATTCCTTTGATTACCCATTACAAATGTCCTTTAATTTGCTGTAGTTACTTTGTAGTCCCCCCGGCTCCCACCCATTCCCCCTCCTGTCATTTCCCCCACCCTATTCAAAAACCATATTCGCACAATTTTATTATCAAATATAGAGCGATTTTAAAAATTTTTTCTGCATATGCTTTCAGATTTTTTTTCCAACACCATTTTACTAGTCCCCCCCCAGCCTTTCCCTCTCTCTCCTCCCCGCCATCCTTATTAGTAATAGTTACAGCTATAACTTTCACAAATATAAAGCAATTTCAAAAGTTGTTTCTGCACACGTTTGAAGACTTTTTTTCCAACATCATTTTACCAGTTTCCCTTTCTCTTTCTTCTCCCCTCCCTCCTTATTAGTAATAGTTGTAGCTATACCTTTGACAAATACAGAACGATTTTAAGACTTCATAAGGCTGAATAAGAATTAAACCTAAAAGTTTGAAGTAAAAAAAAACACCGAACTGCTAAATATACTTGTAACTACTAGTCGCAGTTGGGTACAAAATTACCCAATAACCTGATTCATGAAAATACAAAACTGTATAATTTTATAAGTGCACTTTGGGCATCAAAACAAAAAGTTGAAGCATGTCATACATTATAGGTATACCTATCAATTTTGTACTCAACTGTGGCTAGTAGTTACAAGTAAATTTAACAGTTGAATGTTTTTAAAAAAAAATTATTGTATAAATTTCAATTCATTCAGTTTTTAAGCAGGTTTTTGTTCTATCATTTCTCGTAGACACCAAAGCTCAAAATGTATTTATCTGATTTTGATGCAATTCGGCAGGGTATGTTATATGAGGAAAATCGTTTTTCAGAAAAATCCAAAATGACAGAACATATTTTTTTAATTAAATTTAAAGTTTGTTTTGATATTTTGGGCTTTCTGCAAAAACCTTCAAAAAAAGAAAGTCCTGTTTGGGAAAAATTCCGATCAGGTGATAATTTCTCTCTTTGTTGAAAGTTATTTTCTTTTTGATCACCTGATCATTTTGTTGAAAGCGCGTTTTTTGCTCACGCTGGGAGTTTGAAGCGCCACCCTGTGTGTGACAGGGGAATGAAGAAATCACTTCCGCCAAAAAACTAAAAGAAGTCACACGTGTTTTCGGGTTGAAGACCGAAATTCCAGTCGCAAGAAGGGGCGGTGCCGCCAGTGAAAAGAAGGGACTGCTGCAGAATTACAGAAGGTAAGCTTCTAGCGTGTTGCCGATTTTTTCCTTTGTTTTTTTAGTTTAATAGACTCTGTTTTCCCAGGCGGGGCGAATTTAACTTTGGGGTTATTTTTTTGGGATATCTCTAGTTTTTCTCCCCTTCAGGGCTCAGATCTCTAAAATTGTTAGGTACATACCTTATAGTTATGGTAAGGCTGATGTATGATACCTCCCACCGCTTTTCCTTTAATTGCCAGTCCTATAAGAACCGTTACATGGTCTAGTAAACCCTGAAACATTAAAAAACACATAAAAAACAAATATATTTATAAGTCAAAAACTAGCTGGGTTTGAATAGACCGGTGTTCGGATCTTATAAATATATGTCGAATTTTTCACGTCACTGGTGGTCCAGCTGATTTTTGTTAACAAAAGTTAGATCTGTTATGAGTGCCTTCTTAAATTAATTGAAAATAAACGACGAGAGTTTTAAATTCGACTTTGGTATGTCAATTTTGAAGGATTAACTGTCAGTTTTCAATGTGAATGTGTCAAAATAGTGCCTGGCACAATTATAGCCTGGCTGTGTTTTAATAATTCTCTATTATATTAAGGCGAAAAACAGTCGGTGAGAATTGCCCTTGGATATATTCAGGAGCGGATAGTTTACAACTTGCATTCCATTTGCTATTGGTTGACATAGTCAGGCGGGATTTTTTAAATTAAAACTTTCCTCACCTCGTTTTGGGAGGTTGAAATCGGTGTTAAACCAAACTGAAACAAAACCTAACCGTGGTCCATTGATGGGAAACGTATCCTAACCGGGGCGTGTCTGGACAGGTTAGGATACGTTGTCGAATAATTTATCAGGGTTAGGTTAACACCGATTTCGACAGGAAAAACAGGATAGGGAAGCTAATTTAAAAGAATATATGTTTTTAAAAAACAATAAAAAAAAACTCATCGGCACAAACCACTACACTTTTTAATCACTTACAACTAGTATATATTCGTATTTTACGCCGAAAGCTGTAAACATAATGTTTGTTAAATGCTTGACTGGTGGCACCATCTCTTAATATAATATAATAACAATCTTAAACGGCAACGTTTTTAGCCGCTCCTTCAACATCAAAAAGTCAGCTGACTATTTCGACCAATAGCAAACGGAATGCAAGTTGTGAACTAGCCGCTCATATATATTCGGAGGTGGTTCCGTGTAAATGCGTAGATGGCGCTGCACGAAAGAACGCTCTAGGGTCACTGCATCCTCCTGGAAGCCTGGCGTCTCCAGTGTAGTTTTCGTGAGACAGTGACCCTAGAACCTTCGACTTGATAATAAGAGATAGACTTACATTGACGTTTTTGTTCGTTCCTTGGCATACAGAGTTTCATACTACATCCTATTTCCTTTACCTTAAGAAACGCGAAGAATAGTCTGTGAGATTGACCCTTGGCTATATTCAGAGGTGGTCCTGTGTGAATGGCGCTGATAGACTTACACTGACTTTTCTAACACGAAAATAGTCTGTGGGATGGGCCCTAAGAAACTTACTTGGGTATATTCAGAGGTGCCATCTAGCGGATCGACCCACACAACAATATCCTTTGGCTCAGTTTGGACATACTCCTGTGGACAGTCTGTCGCCAATATACTCTCGTCTAAATCTGTGACTATCCAATCGTTTGGAATCTAAATGAATTTGAAAACTATTTAAAAGTTTAGGACTTTAACACCAGTATTTACTAAGACCTTAAGACTTAGCATTGTAGACTGGGTTTATGTATCAAATCTATAGACTTGATACCGACCGGTTTAAGTGTATTTTTTTAATACTCACAGGTCAAATAGCTGCGAAGATTTGGTTCACCCTAATGTGCAATCTGATAGTAACCATTTCTCAGTGAGTTTCATCTCATATAAATTCAAATTAACTTTAGAAATAAAGAAAAATCACATAAAAAATTTGTTACAAAATGTAATTTTTGGGAAATTGAGTCCGTGCAGTCGTAGGATTCCCGTTAAAAATAGTCTCAAATTGTAGTATCACCTCTGAGGGGTGGTTTAAAGTTTGAAAAACAATAGAAATAATCCATGATTGACAAAAAAACTTATATACAAAAATATTCAAAGCTAAATAATACATAAATAACTTAAAACTATATCTGTAGATGCATTACCGTATTAAATACGTATCAATATTTAAATACTGTAAAAAGCACAAGATATATTAGAATCCCTTTTCAATTACACATTCACCAAAACAATCGACCATCGGTTTAATCGTCGCTAACTTGTCTAAAAAATTTACTTACACCGTTTTTATTCGACATTTTCTAGTGATGTTTGGAGATTTAAATATGACCACCATTTTTAAACCAAAATATTTTGTTCTTTTTATTTATTTATAACCTTTGTGTGAAAATAATGTCTTTGTTACAACGAAAAAAGATGACTCATATCGCAAGGTATTTATGAACAATTTATATAAATATTAAAAACTATTGCATCCACAGCAAAAATAAGTTAAACCTTCAATCAAAATGTAGACTTTTAAACCTAGGATTGTCGCACTTAGCACTGTAGAACCTTTAGTAAATACTGGTGGAAAAGAACTTCTATTAATTCTTGTAAAATGACTATACTTTACCTCTTCCTCACTGTCCAATGGTCCTTCTTCACCAATAATTGTGACATCGGGAAACAGTCGTGTCAAAGATGCCACTATACACTTTTGGGCTGATCTGTCCGCTTCTGTTTGAAGATCATTCTTTCCAATACCCTACAGAATTCACCTAATTACAAATAACAATGAACAACATTCCCGTACCATATACAAATCAGGCAAAATATCTTGGTATGGCACTTGATGCCAAATTGCGTTGGAAAGCACATGTTAAAAAAAAAACAAGAACTTGAGATAAAGTATAGAAAAATTAACAGGCTAATTGAAAGGAAGTCCAATTTGACAATTCATAATAAATTACTGCTTTTTAGACAAATACTGACACCAGTATGGACATATATGGTATTCAACTATGGGGTTGTGCTAAAGAGAGTAACATTCTAGTTTTACAGAAATTTCAAAATAAAGTATTAAGGAACATTGTGAATGCACCTTGTTACGTTCGAAATAGTGACCTTCATCTGGATCTAAAAATCAAAACTGTAGCAGAGACTATAAAAAAGTACGCAAAAAGCCATGAAGATAGACTCCAACGGCATGTGAATGTGGAAGCAATTCAGCTTCTAGACAACACTATGCTAGTTCAAAGACTAAAAAGAGTGAAGCCGTTTGAGCTAGTAAACTAAGTGAATTACATAAAACAAAATAATGCTATAAACAACACAATTGTGAGTTACAGACCAAACAAAGCGGGGAGAATTGTTGAGTGAAACCCTAAGTTTAAATCAGACTTTTCTAGTAAATTAAGTTAAAACAAAATTGCTAATAAGTACGTCTTACTGACTAGATTGTAATACAATAAACACAGTGTGTTTGAAGAAAAAAAACCTAATTAGTAGTAGTAGTAGTTCTTTTTAGCCATCTACACCATAAGGTTAGGTATTGCAATAGTCAAGAAAAAAGATATTTGGGTCAAAAAATGCCTAACTACCAAATTTTGTTATGGTGTCGGTCTGTCTGTGACACGATAACTCAAAAATCAATAATTATCCAAATTTGGGTGAAAATTTTTGAGTTACTCATAGATAAGGCTATTAAATTTTGATGGTGGTGGAGGCTGCAAAAGGGTACTAGGGGGTTCAAATATTTTTAAAAATCATAATCATAACAAAAACATTTCATGTAAAAAAAAGCCAAGTACGCGAAAATGGCATTCCATAAAAAGAATTGAGATGAAAGTAAAGCCAAGTTCTCCAATACAAATTTCAAAATGAATGGTTCTTACTAGTTTGGAAATGTTTTTTAAACTTTGCTATTCCAGCCAAACTTCTTTACATTCAATTTAGCACTGTGCCTCACAGCCATAATAGCCAAGTTTAGAAAAACATTTCCAAACTAGTAAGAACCTTTCATTTTAAAATTTGTATTGGAGAAATTGGCTTTACTTTTATCTCAATTCTTTTTCCGGAATTCCATTTTCGCCTACTTGGCTCTTTTTTACATGAAATGTTTTTGTTATGATTTCACTTCTTTTTTAAAGGAATTGGATAATATTTAATTTTTAAAGTAATAAAATATGAAAACTTTTGCAATGCCTTACTTAAAATTTTGAGGTTTTTAAATTTTTTCCCTTGGTTTTATCATAGCTCTCATCAGTCTTCCAAAGCTCAGCTCTCTAGCGTTTCTGAAAGTGGACAATCTTACTTTTGCATAACTTTACCTGTATAGGGGAGGGAATAGTAAATTAAAATTTTCATGCTTTTAAATTTTTTCCTATAGGTTTATCATAGTTCCTCTCAATCTTCCAATGCTCAGCTCTTTAGCGTTTCTGGAAGTGGGTAATGTTACTTTTCCATAACTTTACATTTATAGGGTAGGAGAGTAAATGAAAATGTTGTTTTTAAATGTTTTTCCATCAGCCTTCCAAAACTCAGCTCTCTAGCGTTTCTGGAAATGGGCAATGTTACTTTTATTTAAATTTACATTTATAGGAGAGGGAAGTAAATTAAAATGTTGGTGTTTTTAAATTTTTTAATAGTTTTATCATAGTCTCTTTCAGACTTACAAAGCTCAGCTCTCTAGCATTTCTGGAAGTGGGCAATGTTACTTTTACATAACTTTACATTTATACAGGAGGGAAGTAATATAGAATTTTAAGGTGTTTTAATTTTTTTCTATAGCTCTATCGTAGTTACTATCAGCCTTCCAAAGCTCACCTCTCTAGCTTGTCTGGAATGGAGCAATGTTACTTTTACATAACTTTACATTTATAGGGGAGGGAAGTAAATTAGAATTTTGGGGTGTTTTAAGTTTTTCCTATAGTTTTATCATAGTTCCTATCAGTCTGCCAAAGCTCAGCTCTCTAGCATTTTTGGAAGTGGGGAATGTTACTTTTAGGGGAGGGGAGTAAATTAGAATTTTGGGGTTTTTTGATTTTTCCCAGCGGTTTGGTCATTATTTCTATCAGTCTGCCAAATTTCAGCTTTGTAGCATGTCGGTAAATACAGTAGAATTTTGATGATCTATATCAGTGAGTGAATGGCAATTTTTGAAATTTCGTAATTACTTTGCTACTTTATAGAAGTCCATGAAACTTGGAGGGGTTGTTAACTCTATGAAGATCTACGACTGTGCAAAGTTTGAGTTTCGTAGCTCATTCCAAAGTAGAGTTTTAGATAGGTCAAATATAGACTCAAATGTTTCAAGAAAAGATGGTATGGCAGCGCGAACTTGGTGAGGCACTGCCGTGCCCTCAGATTCAAGAACCACAGCAACTAGCAAAATATATATATTTTTGCAAAGGCTAAAAATAGAATGAAAAAGGAAGAAACAAACTTGTTTGTCTAGTTTCAAAGAAAAAATTAAAAAAAGGTACCTAAAAAATGTCTTATTTTATGTTGTATTTTAGAGCAGTTGATAAACAAATTACAGATAAAGATCTAAATAATTTCAGTAGACACCTAAAAACCCCTTTATAAATTAGGAAAAATACACCATTATCAAGGCTATAATTTTGGCTACAGACCCTGTATGTATGACAGATTTTTTACAAATTCTTTAAAATATGTCATACATACAGGTAGGGTTACCAGATGAAAATGTCTCCAACCAGGACCAGCCGTCAAGAAAATCCGGGCAAAATCCAGACTTCAAAATTTTTTCGATGCCACACACAAAAAATCAAGTTTTTTTTTAATTGAAACAATAACTAATAAATAACATAATATACCTACTATTTTATAGGTACTTTTCACTGCTTTGTATTTTATTCAACAGCGTTAAATTTTTAGTCAGAAGTACAAATCGTAAAATTCTGAGCAGCTCATATTTCTTAAATTGTATGAAGTCATGAGTATTCCTTTTACAGAAGATAAAAGCAACCTATTTCTTTCTTTGGTCCACTGGGTAGAAATACTTGCATTAAAATATTTTGCCCATTTTTCGTGGGTAGGCAGATTGTGGTCATCAGAAGTAAAATTGTCTGATATGTACATTTTTAGATTACAAACTTACATCAAAAAAATTGTGTGTGCTTAAGACCACACTGCAGAAGTGTAATTCAACAAGGCGAAATTAATAATACTACTTTAAGCGGGGTCATAACATAACATTTTACCTTACGTCTTGCCTGTCAGTCAAAAGGGTCAAGTATGACGGTTGAAAGACTAGCTTAGACACTTGATAGTTTTAACGTACGTTTTTAGATCAGTTTTTGATACAAAACAATGGTTTTATTGGAAAACAATGTGTGATCCGGTCAGTTCTCTAGGCGGTCTTCCGTCTTCAATCAGTTCAAGTAAAACATCCGTTTTTCCGTCTACACACAAAGTTTTACTTGATGCATTTTGACTGAACAGGCAAGATGTAAGGTAAAACGTTATGTGAAGACCCCACTTAAAGGTGAATTCACACTGCTAAATTTATCGACGATTATTGTTTAATTACATTTTTTGAAAATAGTTTATTTTGCATTATTTGATGTTTATAAAGGCGGCTACTTTAAAATCCGGACATTTATAAAAAATCCGCCCGGACCCACCCGGACGTAGTAAAAATCCGGACATGTCCGGATTAATCCGGACGTCTGGTAACCCTACATACAGGGGTCTCTAATTTTGGCTTATTAGGAAATTGTATTGCAAAATAAAATTAGGTCAAAAATAATTTTTACTTTTTCAACGATACAGAGTTCTCCTTTCTTCATGACATCTTTAATGATCTTGCCAGCTCGAGTTGCCACAGTTGATGAAGATGCTAACAGCCTTAACACTAAGGGAGCATTTTGGGCCATTATAAAGGTTTAATTTCTATTCAACTAAAAAAAAATTAAATCAAGGATTATTAATAGGATTAATATTGGAGTAAGTAAGGTATCTACACTGTTTAAATAAAAAAAAAAACAAATATTTGATTTAAATTTTAATTTAACACTTGACTATGTAAGTACAAGGTTTTAAGAAAATAAATATTTTTTTAATATGAAACCTATAGAATTAAGAGAGGAGAATAATTAATTATTATCCGAACTTACTTTAAACCCAAAATTTAAATAAATATAAATTAAGTTTAAAAACAACACAAAACAGCTGATTTTCGAAAACAAATTTTGATAAAAAAATGGATTTTACAGCCCGTGCGTTAGAACTACCAAACTAAAGTAGAAGTGACCTTAGTGTAGGTGCTTTCCGTTTAGAATTGGCTAATTGACTACAAGATTATTTTGACAGGCGAAGGTAGTTGACCTTGAACCTTTCCCATCATCAAGTTTGTTGTTGCAAAACAGAAATTTCGCAAATATTTTTTAAAAAATCGGCCCAAATACCGCTTGATTTTGACATTGAATCGCTGTAGCAGATTGTCTGTGTAAATAGTGTTTAATTTGGGCGAAAAGGCGAAAAAAAATTCGTTGTTTTGTTTGTTAATTAAGTAGTAAAGGAGGTTCAGAAGAAACAGTAAAAAAGAAGGTGCATAAGACTTCATTGGAAGCTTTCAGCTAAAAAACGAGCAAGAAAGACAGGAACGGAATTATGCCTCGAAAGGGCAAAGTGAAGATTGATGGCCCTGAGTCTGGTGAGGACTCTGATGAATATAGAAAGAGGAGGGACAGAAATAATTTGGTAAGAACTAAGTACCTATTTCCAAGGCCACCTTTTGAATTTTGTCTGTTGTAGTAAAAACAAAAGATTTGTTAATGTTCTCTTTTTTACAGGCAGTAAAAAGAAGCCGAGTTAAATCCAAACAAAAAACTCAGGAGACCATGACTAGAGTCAACAAACTTCGCAATGAAAACTCTGTCTTGGAAGAAAAAGTAAAGACCCTCACGAAAGAGCTTAGCTTTTTGAAAGAACTATTTTTGGCCCATGCTTCCAACAATGTTGATCCTGCAAAATTTGCAGGAGTTGATTTGCAGAAACTGTTGGAGGAAGATCAAACAGGTGGTGAGGTGGGGGGAAACATGGAGTAATGTTCCCTAAAAAAGATAAATTTTAATTTTTTGTTTTACTTTGTATTATAAACTAGTTTATAACATTTAAGATTCACAAAAAAAAACTATTTAATTTTTGAGATTGTTAATTTTTTTAGGTGAGTTGAGACATACATTTTTTTTATTTTTAGAGAGAAACACTCTGTATAATGCAAATACTACAAATTTATTCTTACAGAAATAATTGGCTTTAGTAATTATCTTTATAGAGATCTCTTTGTTTTAAAAATTATATATTTTTTTAAGTTTAATAAATTTTTTTTTTACAATATATTTGGGATTAAAGTATAACAAGGTTTTTTGTAAAGAAATAAAAAGTTTATTCTAAAAAATTGAAGTCAGTTTGTCAGAAAAAACTAAAATAATTATTCTTAAAACCTAAATAGAAATAAGCATCCTACTTAAAAAAATAAGTACAATTTATACATGGGATGGCACAATTTGGCAGGGACAATTTGCCAGAGTCTCATTTGCCAAGAGAATTTTAAATTAAATATACAGGGTGTTCAGCACATGAACCATCAACATTTTTTGGGATATTGTTGAGGTCATTTGCTACCTTTTCAACCTTGGAACTTGGGTCCTAAGAGTCACGGCTAAAGAGATATGAATTTTTTTATTTTTTTTCTTAAATTACCCAAAATCTCACCTTTAAACCCTTGTAAGCTTTTTATTAATGTCTGGAAAAGCATCATTTTGTTTTATAATTCTGTAATCTTATGCTTCTTCAACTAATTAATAGATTTGTTAAAATTGATGTACCAAAGGGACATATCAGGTTTTTTATTGAAGAACTAGTGATTTTGTGAAAGAAAATCAATTTCAAAATTAAAAATCAAAAAAAGTATAGACAATTGAGAACTTCATTTTCTTTGAAAAACTTCTTTAGTTGATTACCTTTCTAACGGTATGCTACACATTGATGAAAAAAAACATTTCTGCTTTAAAATACAGATATTCTGTCAGAAGGGCGAGACTCGTTTGGAATTGGTAAGAAAAACAATTTGATGTGTATGATCGTTCACCTACTTAAACAAAAGTTAAACTTTTAACAATAATGTATTGTGTTCTTTATTTATAAATTTTGTTCGAAACGATCATAAACATTGTTTTTCTTATCAAATCCGAACGATTATTGCCAGTCTCATAGAATATCCATATTTTAAAGCAGAATTGTTTTTTTTTTAATGAATGTGTAGCATACCATTAGAAAGGTCATCAACTAGAGAAGTTTTTAAAAGAAAATGAAGTTCTCAAGTGTCGATACTTTTTTTAATTTTGAAATTGATTTTCTTCCACAAAATCACTAAAGTTCTTCAATAAAAACCTTGTATGTCCCTTTGGTACATAAATTTTAACAAATCTATTAATTAGTTGAAGTAGCATAAGATTACAGAATTATTTTAAAAAAAATGGTGCTTTTCCAGACATTAATAAAAAGCTTATGAGGGTTTAAAGGTGAGATTTTGGGTAATTTAAGAAAAAAAATTAAAAAATTCATATCTTTTTAGCCGTGACTCTAAGGACCCAAGTTCCAAGGTTGAAAAGGTAGCAAATGACCCCAACAATATCCCAAAAAATTTTATTTATTTTTATTTTTTTATTTATTTATTTCAACGGGAAACCCCACTAAAAAAATTTTAAAATAACAACGTCACAATGTCAATGTCATTAAAAAGAAAAATAAATTACACTAACATTAAGATACACACTAACAAATAATACAATAAGTGCGAATTTTCAAGTTTACAATAAATAAAAATGTGATTGACCATTAAACCACCAGTGAACAAAGAAAAATTCAATTAATAGATAACTACTCTGGTAAAATCCTGAGTGCAGATGTTTTTACAGAATTTGTAGACATTGAAAATATTAGTTTCTGGATACTGATTTAGGAGTTTTAAAGTTCTCTCAATTAGTAAGTTGTTACCATAGTCAGTGGCATGGAAAGGAATACGAAAAGTTTGATAATATCTGAGATTTCTTGATGGTATGTTTAATGTTATCCATGACAGGAGTTGCGAGCAGTTAACTAATCCATTTATTAATTTGCAAATAAAGCAGATGTCTACGTTTTTTTAAAGTTGTCATCCCAAGCCACACTCTAACATGATAGTAATTTAAATCCACACTATTAAACCTGTTGTTAAATAAATTATATTTATAAAAACAATATTTAAAGAATTTGTTTTGTACCCTTTCCACACGAGCAATGTGTACTTCTCTATAAGGACTCCACACTGTTGAGCAATATTCAAGAACTGATCTAACAAGTGAACAATATAATGTTTTTAGACTATACAGTTTTACTGTTTTTACTGTTTTACTGTTTTACTATTATACAGTGTGAAATCTCTACAGTTCCTCACTATAAAACCCAATATTTTAAATGATTTAGAGACTACATTGTCAATGTGTTCGTTAAAAGTTAATTGCTCATCAAAAAGAACTCCCAAATCTTTCACTGTGGCTTTGTACTCAAGTTGTGCTCCGTTAATTGAATATGAGAAGTTAACTTTTCTGTTGCCTCTAAAAAAGCTGATATAATTACATTTTGAAGCATTAAGGGTTAAACCATTTTGACGGTTCATGTGCCGAACACCCTGTATATATAAATTAGTTTTTAGAAAAACTACTAAAAAAAAAAAAAGTATAATTTCCAAAGTAATATTTTTCTAAAAAAAATTGAAAAACTTTAAGCATTCTGGGGTCATTTTTTATTGCAAAATGTTGGTGTCTTGACTGGTTAGGATATGTTTGCGATCGATATACCATTAGTTAGGTTTAACATAGATTTTGATATCCCAACAAGAGGACAGGGAAATGATGATTCAAGTTCATCGAATCAGACCATGTCAAATTGTCCTCTACCCATTTAAACAATATCCTTACTTATAAAATTATTTTTAATATACTGCAAAATTTGACATAAATAGTCTTTATTCCCACTTTCATTAAATGTATTAAATTCCAAAACTATGATGTTTTCTTCACAAATAACACTAAAAACAAATTTAAAAAATACTGAACTACCAGAAGAAGTTTCACTTTCTTCAAGTTTTAACTTTTTCTGAAATACTCCATCACATAAGTCTTCTAGTGTTCTTTTTCCAGGAGATTTTATTTCACTAGAAACTTCTTTGGATTGTTCATTATTATTTTTTTCATTAATTTCATCACTTTGTGAGAGTTTTCTAATTTTTTCCCTTCTTTTTCTTCTTTGGTTTGACCAAGTGTTGGCATGAGCAGTAACAAAAAATCTTTGGTTCATTTTGTTTCTTGTGGCTTCTTCACAAGTCATTTTTAATTCCTTATACATGTTTAAAATGAATAAAGTTGCTTTATTTACAGCTTCTGGTGATGTATCTTCAATAGGAAGAATATAACGCAGAGGTTTGTTGTGTTTCTTCTCAGGTTTTGATGCTAATTTTACCAAATCAGGCATTTTTAATAGGTCAAAATCACAGTAAGTCCATGCCAGGCCCCAACGAGTAGTGTTTCCTTGACAAAACTCAGTTTCCTTGAAACTGTGAACTTCCATTTCTCTTAAGTACAACTTCAAAGTAGGCAAATGATTTTTATGACCCACCATAGTTGTGTAAATTTTAATTTTACTTTTTAGTTCACTGCTTTCTTTAATAATTTTTTTAATAAACTCAACTTCACCACCTTTTGAGATGACCTCATTGACATTTGCTACAAAAGCGTTTTTTGGATGTGGTCTGCTTTGCTTACGAGATTTAAAAAAGGGATGTAATTCCTGAGGACTAGAGAAAAACGGTGGATTACACATACAAAAGTCAAAATCTCTGGCCTCATTTACAACATCTTTTAACACAGTATCACCAGTAACCTTTCTAACTAAAATTAAATTTTCTAAATGGTTTTTTTCAACATTTTGTTTTGCAAATTCTATGCTTTCTGGGTCTATTTCTGTGGCTATCATTGACCAATTTTTTGATTTTGCTGCCATCAAAGGATAGACACAAGATGCTCCAGTTCCAATATCTATACCTAGAAAAAGTTTTAATTAACAGGTGAATATCAAAAATTTACCACATTTCAAGGTAAAATTTTTAAAAAATGTAGCTTAAAATAAAAATAAAAAATTTGGCCAAAGAAATTCCAGATAAACAATTTCACAGAAGAGTGACTTTCATACATTTATCTATCTCTCCTGGAGTGACACAGGCAAGAAAGGAGCCAGGCCAGGAGAGATAGAAAACAGTACTTATAACTTTTTCCTGTTTTTCTCTATGAAAGTTTAGGATGATTCTACAAAAATGGTGCTGTGGAGTGGGAATGCATATTTTTTAAACACAGACTGCAAATGAAGCATAGTTTTAGTTATAAGATTTAATGTTTTCTTTATGGAGCATTTGAGTTTAATGTATAAAAAAAATTGCAAGTTTATAATTTTTTTTATTACAAAGCAAATACCTCATTCCTCTGGTGTAGTCCCAAACCAAATATTAAAAGCTCAAATTAAAAAAAATATCCTAATAAATAATATTTAACCGTCATTATTATTATCAAAAAATTGATAAAACTTAAGTTTGCAATCATAATTTTGAAAATCTGAATTTACATCTCCAGAAAATTTTACAATTTTAAATGTGCTCCATTTTTAATAACACAATATTTGTGAATATCACCAGTTAATTTCTAGAGAAAGAGATGGCCCTGGATAACTAATTTACTTGTGAGGGTGACAAGTTGTGACAGATAATGTCAACTTTAGTTTGGTTTAAGTTATAGATCTTTTTATTTTCAGCAGAAAATTATCAATTATCATCCCTCTGGTAACTAAATATAATTCGTATAGTAATAGTATAATTTTTTTGATGATTGTTTTAAAATTATAAGTATAGGAACTTTGTTTATATAAAACTTAAGTTAAGTAGTCTAAATAGATTTTGGATTTAAATTGGAAAACCATTAAAAAACTCATTCCTGGTACTCATCCCTCTGGAATTTTTATGCAATAATTCCTAAAATTCAGGAAAAAAAATGTTTCTTAGCTTACACCTAATTAGTTACATAAATTTAAAAAAACAAAATTATTTACTGTGCTGTACTGTTATTTAAAGGCAATGACCAAAAATGATATCCAAATAGCCCACTTTTGGTAGAATCATCCTTTAAAGGAATGTAAAACCTAGCAACTCATTGCTTATGTTGAGACCTAAGCTTTGTTGAGCTTCTATTTTTGCAAATTTTTATTAACACATCCAGAAGAAATAGATATAATCAGTATACCTACTTTTCAGAAAACTTTTTTTCTTTAAAACTGCTAACTTTCTTCTGGAAGACAACAACCACATGACTAGAGAGACAACTGACTTGATGACTGAAACTGGAATCAACTGAGTAAATAGGTAGATGGGGTCATAAAAAGTGGACATTTTTTGATATTTAACCAATTAACCTGTTTTTATGTTTTTGACTCTTTGTTTTAAAGACAAATTTTTAACAGTGGACAAGAGGGTCCATAAAAAAGTTTAGTTTAATAATAAAGTTAACTTTCATACCTTTGACATTTTTGATTCTTCCAATATAATCCATAAGATCCTCAATCCATAAAATGTAGTTTAGTCTCAGTGGAATTGTTGGTATGAGTTTGATACTGGGAATTTCAACATCTAGATTGAAGTCTTTTTTGAGTAGGGTTTTAGATAAAGCTCGTAAGGAATCCAGGTCTAAAAAATGTGGAATTTTTAAAAAGTCTATGTAAATACACTGGTCAGCAAACCAGAAGCAAATTACATAAATGTAAATTTAACATGTTCATGCTTGACATTTGCATAAAGGTTTTTCTGTCATCAAAAACAGCGTAAATTGGGCCTTAAAACACGAGACAACAATACGATGCCATGATACGAGTCGTTAAATACCGAGATGAATTCCAAGACGTGCGCAAGCGTTGATCTGTCACTTCTGCCAACCAATCAACCTGAGAGATATTTCGTGTATGGTTTTATACAGCAAAACTTTAATAATTCCCAGTTCTTTTTGATGAAAATTCGTCGTTTTTGTTCTGTGAAAATGCCGGTGATGTGCAAGTTGTGTGACAAATTATTTAGTGCCCAATTTAATTTGAATAAACACTGTCATCGGGGTTCTACTGTATGTCTATGCTACGATAAACATTTTTTTAAAAGATTTAGCACATTTAAATTTGTCAATACTCCCATGGCAAAACAAAATAAATGTGAAATGCATATAGAAGAAATACTGCATATACCTCAAAAAATATTAATCGCAGCACATAGATATTGTATATGTTTGAAATCAAAAAGAAAAGACGAATCTTAAAATGCAAAAATTTACAGGGTCTTCCCTCTTAAAAAATCGACTTTATTGTCACACCCTGTACAGGGTGTCCCAAATTCGTTGTTTTTTTGTGGTGTCGGGTATTTCTAGGGGAGAAAGAAAAAAACTGAGCCCCCTTTGCGACACTCAAATTTTAAGAGAAGCCTAAAGGTGAAAACTACATTTAGATATAGCAAGCCGTTTTTAAGCTACGGAGTGTTTTTGTCTGCATTTTGCTTTTGTGTAAATAGCTTTCTTATAGATCTTTTCTTGAAGAATTGACAGATGTCAACGGTTTTTATTTATCTCTTTTGGTTTTTAAAATATTGCATAAAGTTGTTATTTTTCTTACAGAATAACTCTAAAACTCTCTCTAAAATTTCCTTTAAAATGATGTATCACACTCAATATTTTAATTTTTAATTTTTTTTATTGTTTTCTTTATTTTTATTTTTTAATCACCTCTTTATTATTTTTTAATATTAAGCAATCTAAAATATGTGGTAAAAATTAAAAAAAAAACAAAAATATAAAGAAATTCCACTAATCCCATAAAGAAAAATTAATTTTATGTGATATCTCAAAAACTAAATGTGACAAATGAAATTTAATTTAACAGTTAAATTCCTCTTAAAAAAGTGTCTAAAGAATGTTTTCACAGAAATAAAAATATTAATAAATAAACAAGTTATAGACCCCTTCCCAAAATGCAGACTTTTTAAAAACACCCCGTAGTTTAAAAACGGCTTGCTATATCAAAATGCGATTTTCACCTTTAAGCTTCTTTTGAAATTTGAGTGTCGCAAAGGTTGACGAGGTTTTTTTAGTTCCTCTAGAAATACCCGAAACTCCCCAAAAACATCGAATTTGGGACACCCTGTACATGGTGATGGATAGAAAAAAATTATGTTGGCTTTTAAAGTTCATCATCATCATAATTAACCAAAAAAAATCTACAATTTATTATAGCCCTTTATTTTCAATGATAAAGTTGCTGAGTGCTCCAGTTATAAAAAAACCACCCGGTACCTACATAAAATCATACCTAAAAATTAGAATCGACCATTATTTTATACCTTGAATTTTTTATTATACGTTAAGCTCTTCGATCTCGTGCCAATCCCGGTATTCGCGCCAATAATTTAAATTAGACATTTTGACGTTAATTTTGGCGCATGCTCCTTTGATGGAATTCATCATATTTAACGACTCGTGCCATGATGAGCACCACAGTACATAAACCCACCTTTAAAATTAAAAGACACTTTGCCTGAGATGTCCACATTAACAAATTTTCTAAACTCAGGATAATCGAGAGCCAACTGCTGAAAATTTGGAGGACTTTTGTAGATATTTCGCGGATGCATAAACTTATTCATTGCCATTTTTTCACTCAATTTAAAAAAACAAAAGTGGTTTTTCAAAAACGTTTTCCGTTTTAAGATTTTCAAAAAAAAGTAGGGTTAAGATTTTGTGGCCAGTTGACCAATTGACTAGTTATTTTTGCTCCTTTTCTTGAAAGCCATAATCGTAGTTCGAACGCAGAGCCTGCTAATTTAAAAGCGTTTATGAGTTTTTTGTTTATATATTTGAGGTTTGTGGGGTAAGTGTGAAGTAAATAATTTTATATTAAATTTAAATGTTTTATTTATATTTTTTTTGATACTGATACTAAGTTTTTCACATTTGTCACTGCAAAATAGTGGTTATCTCCACAACTGAAAAAAAAAATTTGTTTTGAAAACTTTGTTAATAAAAATTCAACAGTTAAGGTTGGTTCAGCCTCATAAATTATATTAGATTAAATTAAATTAACTTGCATTAACTTACCCTAAACCAAATTAGACTAACTTAAGAAATTTTTTTTGTGAAAAAGTTATTTTTTTACTTAGGAAGTTTCCAAAAGGCATAAAAACATGTTTACAAAAAATACAAGTGAAAAACTTCAGAAAAACAGTAAAAATTGAAAAAATTTCCTCTTAAGTTAGTGTAATTTGGCTTAGGGTAAGTTAATGTAAGTTAATTTAATTTAATCTAATGTAATTTATGAGGCTGAACCAATCTTTACAATCATAAGTTCTCTCTGGCTGTGGCTTCTTGAGAATTTGAGTTTAAAACACTTGGTTTGTTGGTGTTTATTTTTAATCAAACATTTCAAATCAAGCCTGTGTATGAAATCAAATCTAACTAGTAAATTACTAAAAAAAAAATTACTACAAAAAACTTAAAACAAGCTAATAAAACACTTGGAATGCCCAGTAATTAAAATACATATAAGTACTTTAAATAATATACTTAAATATATAATCTTAAAAGTTGTCCTTTTTGTTTGTTTTAATGTACCAAATATTAAAGGGTGCTAACAAAATTATTAATTTTTACTTATATCTACATAAATGTCCATAAATTTGTACTATTTAAAAAATATTTCTTAATTTTGGTTACAAACAGGTCTAATTTGTTTATTGATTTTATTTTTTGTGGTAAATTGTTAAAGGTTTTTGGATGCATTGACTATGGGATTAAATAGGCCAAGGTTAGTTCTAGTGTAGTTACAATAAATTTCATTATTGTGGTTATGAATTGGTTGAGAAGTAAACTGTGTAATTTATACATATTTAATTCATTATAAAGGATTTCAGTATGTGTTAATCTATCAAAATTGTTTAAAGTTTTTAAAATTTTGTTTTGTAAAATTTGCATTTTTCAAAAGTTATTTTTATTACACATCCCCCAGATTGGTATTAAATATAGTAAGTGTGATAGAACAGATGCATTGCATATCATTAATCTTTTTAGTTAAATATGTTCAGCATCTGTATGTTAATGCAATCATTGGTAAAAGTTTCTTTGACAAGCTTTCTATAATTAGACCCAAATGCTTGTTTTTGGTTACTTGCTTTAATTCTATATTGTTAATTTTCAGAGTGATTTTGCTAAGTGGTTTATTTTTTGTGATCTTAGTTAGTCTTGTCAATATTGAGGTTCTAATATGACTTTAAACATTTATTTGCAGCTTAAAAATAATGGAATAGGATTAGGAACTTATATTATGAGTATTTTGTGTAAATAAACATTATTCTATTCTTTGGTAAACTTATCATGTCCTTGCAATGCAACTATAGGTAAATTTAGTGGGAATAAGGACACTGTTGTTCTGGTAAATATACGTTTTAATCCATCGGTAACGTTTCGACAATGGTTTCTATCTTCATCAGACCTTCAGACTAGATCGTACATTGGAACAACAAAAAACAAGAATTCAAGCACATCATGAAAACAAACGGCACAAAATTAAAAACGAAACCCAACATTAATCTGCTAATTATTTATATTTTCTTTTTTTCAAAAAGATAATTATTCTATTCTATTCTTCACAAAGGTAGCTGAGTCATTCTCACCAAATCCACAGAAAACCTATAAGATTAATATAATAATTAATGAAATGAGTTATTTTTTCCATGTAGGTTAGGGTTGCCAACCGTCCTCCAGCCAGGAGGACAGTCCTCCTTTGAGGCAAAATGTCCTCCGTCCTCCACAGACCCTGTGGAGGACGCCATTTGTCCTCCTTTACCAAAATTATGTGCTTAAATCAAAAATAACGTGATAAAAAGACATGAGAAATGACCCGAATTCATAGTTGTTCCCCATTTTTTTTCTCTGTCATCCATATAAAATAACACATTTAAGAAATAAATAAACCAAGCCTGAGGAACGTATGTAAAGCGGACCTCACACGATCAGTATTACTGACAGTATTTTTATATATTTCTTTGTTTATAACTTTTGACAAAGATCATCATTCGTAAGTTTTCGTCACGTCTCCCGCGGAAAAGCAAAGGTTAGTGTCAAGTGTTCTGTGGTCAGTCCGGCACAGACGATCACGCATAGAAGATCGCAGAATTTGCACCCTATGTTTCCCTCCAAGTTTTGGTTTGTTTTACTAAGTATTTAATATTTTTTCTCTTTACTCTTGGGGTATAGTAGTATGGTAAGTAAACAGTTACTTAGGATGATTGCCCCAAATGCCTTAATTTACTGTTTTTTTTTTTATATTATTGAAATCTAGCACTTCTGCTTATGCTGCAATATTTTATGCTGAGTTTATACACTATACATACAGATAAAAATAATAGTTGATTCTATAAAATAAAAAGTTGGACAACTTTAAACGTTTTTTTTATTTTTTATTTATCACATCATATGATCTTTGTTGTTCTTTTGGTATAGAATTTGATTATTTTTTTCAGTTTTTTTTTAACCATTTTAAGATTTTTAAGCAATCCAACTTTAAGAAGCCATTTATCTTTTAATTCAAAAAAACTTACAGATTGTGTTTTTTTACAAAAATATTGATGTTTGTTTTTTATTTTGGCTGTCTAAATAGCAAAATGGGTATTTTAATTTTTATATACATAACCCCAGCATAAAAATAAAACAAAAGCACATATTAAAATAGAATTCATATTATTTTCTACAAAAACAGTGTTCAAAATTTATTAAAAAACTACCTCCGATAATGAAGTTTTTCACTGAAAACGGCGTTTTTCACAGAGCAAGTGCAAAAGTTTTGCACACGCTGTATATTGCATGAAATTTTTTTTTCACAACTCGCTCGAATTATGGACCTCGCTAAGGCTCGGCCCACCAAACTGTCTCGCCCATATAAATACATTATTTTTTAAAACTTGTTTTTTAAATAACTATTAATTTTGATTGGGCTGTTTCAACAGCAAAATATTTTTATTTTAATTTTTACTTTAAAATGAGTCTCAGTGGCGGCTCGTGGTCATTTGCAAAGGTAAAGCAAAACAATGACATAAAGGTACTTGCCGCAGGCAAAAAAAATTAGGCATCATGATCAAAAACATTAATTTTGAGCCGTAAAAAGTAGTTATTTTACCCATTATTGTAAAAAATAATATGATATTTAAGCTCCTGATTAATTTTTATCTGTATAAACCAAGCACACAATACGTTTCTGTTTTGAAGCGACAGAATAAACCATTTGTATCTCCTTTTTTTCAGTTTCACCTCCCAAGAAAATTTGTTTGGTGTTTGTGTTGATGTTTCGTATATATATATATGTATATATATATATATATATAAACCGAACCAAACCGAACCGAACCGAACCGAACCGAACCTGTTATTTAATAAATGTTTTTTGAACAAGATTTTTTTTTAATTTAAAAAATACATACCAATATATATACGCACCTACCTAGTAAATTTCTATATTATGTTTATACGTATAGACCTTTATTTTAAGGAACGTGCACTAGAATTTTTTTTTTAATTGTGAGATCATATAAAAATGTCCTCCTTTGACTCCAGTGGGAGTTGGCAACCCTAATGTAGGTGCTACCCCTAAAAGGGGCAACAAGAAATTTAGTCCAAAACTTTCATGGTACATGGGATGGAATGGTGGTGATTTTTTTTGGGTATTAACATGTAGAGTTTAGTGGTTTGTTGTCTTAAAAAGTATTTGACATTTAAAATTTATGATTTATCTCTAAAAAAGCATGTAAAAAAAGCAACATTCTTGAACAGACTAAAAAGAAACAGCAAATGGAGATTTATTTAAAAATGCAATCTTCGACCTTCTACACCTTCCTCGCTAACCTATTATCACACAAGTGCCATGATAATATATTAGCCTTGAAAACAGTTTTTTGTAGATATCTCAGAAACGAAAGCTCCTACGCAGTTTTTGGTTATAACACCAACTATTGAGCAAAATATAATCTACTATATTCCGAAAACAGTGTATTGATACGATGCTCCGTTTAAAAGTTAGCATTTTTTTAAGTTTTTAATTGTCAAAAAACTGTCATTAGCATTAATGGATTTTGACCGAAATCTAATCAGCTCGTAAGAGTGTTGAACACTATTTCACCTGAAAATTTTATGAAAATCGGTTCAGCGGTTTAGGAGCTATCGTGTTACGGACAGAAATAATATACACACACACACACAGACAGACATCACGACGATATTGCTAGGATAGGTCAAAATACATCCAAACAACATATTTTTGGTGTTATCTGAAAAAAAATTTTTTGTCGAAAATAACACCTTCTCTAGCCATTGGTATGTGGGCTGGAAAGGTAAAAATACCATTTTTATTAATTTGATACAGTACAATTAACAGGTGACATGCTTTCTGTGAATTTGGTGAGAATGACTTACCTACCTATTTATAGGGTTACCAGACGTCCGGATTAATCCGGACATGTCCGGATTTTTACTACGTCCGGGTGGGTCCGGGCGGATTTTTCATAAACGTCCAGATTTTAAAGTAGCCGCCTTTATAAACATCAAATAATGCAAAATAAACTAGTTTCAAAAAATGTAATTAAACAATAATCGTCGATAAATTTAGCAGTGTGAGTTCACCTTTAAGCGGGGTCTTCACATAACGTTTTACCTTACATCTTGCCTGTTCAGTCAAAACGCATCAAGTAAAACTTTGTGTGTAGACGAAAAAACGGACGTTTTACTTGAACTGATTTAAGACGGAAGACCGCCTAGAGAACTGACCGGATCAAAACAATGCGTGGTTTTCCAATAAAACCATCGTTTTGTATCAAAAACTGATCTAAAAACGTACGTTAAAACTATCAAGTGTCTACGCTAGTCTTTCAACCGTCATACTTGACCCTTTTGACTGACAGGCAAGACGTAAGGTAAAACGTTATGTTAAGACCCTGCTTAAAGTAGTATTATTAATTTCGCCTTGTTGAATTACACTTCTGCCGTGTGGTTTTAAGCACACACAATTCTTTTGATGAAGTTTGTAATCTAAAAAAGTACATATCAGACAATTTTACTTCTGATGACCACAATCTGCCTACCCACGAAAAATGGGCAAAATATGTTAATGCAAGTATTTCTACCCGGTGGACCAATGAAAGAAATAGGCTGCTTTTATCTTCTGTAAAAGGAATACTCATGACTTCATACAATTTAAGAAATATGAGCTGCTCAGAATTTTACGATTTTGTACTTCTGCCTAAAAATTCAAAGCTGTTGAATAAAATACAAAGCAGTGAAAAGTACCTATAAAATAGTAGGTATATTATGTTATTTATTAGTTATTGTTTCAATAAAAAAAAAAGTTGATTTTTTGTGTGTGGCATCGAAAAAATGTTGACGTCCGGATTTTGTCCGGATTTTCTTGACGGCTGGTCCTGGTTAGAGACGTTTTCATCCGGTAACCCTATATTTACACAATGGTTGGCGTTTGATGCAAACATTCAGAAATAATGGAACGAAAAATGCACAGACACCAAATTTACATAGATAGAGTTTTTGTCAACTGTACGCCGATGATTTGACGTAACAAATACATGAATAAAATAATATTCATGCGCAAAAGCATAACCAATCAGGACATTTTATCTTAAGGACCGCAAAAAGGATAGACTTATACCCATTGATATTGCTATTTCAAATATGTTTGCATTCTGCATCATAAGGTACCGTAGGTATTGCAATAATACGTACTATGTGGAAATAATATGCATATGTCTTTGAAAGCAACTAATCAGGTAATTTTTGCTTAAACACCCTAAGGCCCTCATGTTTGCGTCATAAATGGGCAGTTACCGTGGGTATTGGAATATTATGTATATGAAAGAGACACGGACTGTAGTTTGACAAAAAAAATGCACAGATAAAAATAACTCATAGACATGCCATTTTTCGGATTTTTTTTGGTTGCTCTCATTATGCATATGATAAACAAAGAGGTTGGAAATGTCATAAACTGTAACTGCCTATGGCAAGGAAATAAGTACTAAATTTATTTGTTATAAATAAACATCTAAGGTTAACTATATGTAGCACTTTAAATTATCATTTGTTTTGCGCTACCTACATTATTTAAATTTTTCTTTATTTGTTGCAAACGCATTTTTTTAAAATTTTTGCATTTAGTAGGTATGACCCAAAACACTGACATTTTGATAAAAATAAGACAACAATGGGTTTTTTATTTGCATTTGTTGAGTGTTCAGTGTAAATTCTTTAGAAGACCGGTAGGTGTATAAAGATTCAAAAAACTTATATTGTGATAAAAAAAATTTATTGTAAAATATTTATATTTTGTGAATATACACGGATTAAGTGCAGGTAAGGTACAAATGACAAAAAAAGTTTTTGGAAATTGCTCCTGCTTGGTCTTAAACTAAGGTGTTAAGAAAATGAGCCAAATCAATAAATATAGAGGTTGATGACAAAAAATTTTGGATTTCAATTCTGATTTTCTAGGAATCGCTTCTGCTTAGTCCAGTGCAAAGTAGGATGTTTAAAAACTGAGCCAAATCAATTAATATACAGGGTGGTTTAGTAGGCTGAACTTATAAAAAGTGTTAAGAGTAAAGAACCTTTGTTTTAAAAGATATCGGAAGAGGTTGTTAAAAAGAGTTGTTTAGAATGAAAAGTTACGGCAGATTCTCAATTTTCATTTTGTAAGTCGGTTATGAAAATTTTTCTTTAGACGATTTTACCTGATTTTTCTGAAAATTGAAAATTAACTGTTACTTTTAATTCTAAACAACATTTCTTAATAACTTTTTCTGATATCTCTTAAAAAAAAGGTACTTTACTTTTAACAGTTTTTATCAAATCAGTATACTTAACCACCCTGTATATTGATCGATTTGGCAACATGTTTGTTTAACACCAAGCAGGAGCAATTCCCAAAAAAATCAGAATAATGCATGGGTCAAAACTCTTTCTTTGTCGAGATACAGAGCATCAAAGTTGGCGATTTTTTAAACTTTTTTGATAATAACTTTTGAAAAAAAACGCAGTAAAAATATAAATTTGGGTAAAATCATGTACTAGAATAAGAGCAATAAATTGAAATAAAAATTATTTTAAAAAAAATTTGTTGGTTAATTTTTTTTTAAAAAAACAATTTTTTTGGTATAAACCTTTCGAAATGCCATATTAAACGCAATTTTCTTTTTATATTTTTTGTTAATAAAAACAAGTGTCTAGCGAGACATAATAATAAAATATTATTGATATTTTTTAAAAGAATAAGTAAGCAAAAATTAATTTTAAAAAAAATTATTATTTTTTATACATTTTTGGAGATTATTTTGACAGCCTGTATCTCTATAACTTGTAATTTTATCAGAAAAATAAATACTATATTTCACACGAGCACTTCGTGTTACCTGTGGATCTGACCATCATCTGGTAAAAGCAAAAATATTATTCCCTTTAAGAAAAACAAATAAGGACGAAAGTATTAGAGAAAATGAAAACCTAGAGTGAATCGAAGAGAATCAAAAATACAACTTTAGAAGTCTAGAAATCGAAAGTACTCAAAGATTGTATCAGAACCGATTAGATCAAAAATTAATTAACACAAATCACTCATTTGAAGAGATATATACAAACATAATAAAAAGCTTGAAGGCAGCAAGCAACGAAGCTGTTGGATACCAAGATAATAGAAATAACAGGAAGATGTGGTGGACGGAGAAAATACAAGAAATGGTCAAAGAGAAAAAACGCACATACTTGAAATGGCTCAGTACTAAAGAGCAAAGAGACCTAGAAATATACAGGGAAACCAGAAGACAGCTAAGAAGTTTGATATGCACAGAAAAAAATGAAATGTTTGAGCGCAAATGCCACGATATAAATACACACGTAGGAGGTAGGCAGAGCTCTAAAGTAAAAAAACCCAACAAAAGAAAAAGTAAACATCCAGATCATCAAACCAGAACAATGGACAGAACACTACAAGGGACTGCTGCAGGAGACGAGACTCGAATATCTAACAGCCTCTCCGAGGAGAGACATAGAAGTACATGGAGAGGAAGTAATCATCGAAAAAGAAATGATAAAGAATAGTATAAAAAAGCTTAAATCCGGAAAAGCTAGAGGACCTGGGAGAATATATGCTGAAATGCTCAAATATGGATCAGAGAAACTACTCGAAAATCTCACATATATTATCAATCAATGCATAAACGGACATCCAGTACCTAATGATTGGAAAATTGCATTCATATCCTCAATACATAAAAAAGGAAACAAGCTGGATTGTAACAATTACAGAGGAATTTCAGTCACCAGCACTCTAAGTAGATTGTACGGTAGGATTCTTAGAGATCTAATAGAGAATGATTTTCATGAACAAGAAGAAGAAGAGCAAAGTGGGTTTCGTGCAGGCAGATCTTGTAGTGATAATGTTTTTTGTCCTAAACAAGTAATTGAGAAAAGAAGCGCCAGAAATATAGAGACTCATGTTACCTTTGTGGACCTACAAAAAGCATATGATACCGTTCCAGTGTTGGAACAAACTAATATCAATCATACATACATAAAAGCGATAAAAGAACTATACAAAGGGTCAAAATCTAAAATTAAAATTGGAAATCGACTTTCAAAAGAATTCCTGGCAACAAAAGGCTTAAGACTGGGATGTTGTATCTCTCCAACTCTTTTTAAAATATATATCGCAGTGGCTCTAAAAAACTGGAAGCATAAAGTGCACGGCATGGGAATACAACTTAACGACCGATTTACTATATACACACTACAGTTTGCTGACGACCAAGTAATTGTAGATAATGATAAAGAAGACATGGAGTATATGATGAGAAAGTGAACGGAAGAATACCAAAAGTGGGGACTAACTGTGAACGTGGACAAGACACAGTACTTATGTATTGGAAACGAATCCAGTGAGTTAGAACTAGACAATGGACAAACAATATCTCCATGCAATGAGTATGTATACTTGGGTGTCACATTTGATAAGACAGGAACAGACTGTAAAGAATTGGAAAAAAGAATAGTAAAAGCAAAAAAGGTTATTGGATGTCTTAACAGTATTTTATGGAGCAGAGAGATAAGAAAGAATGTAAAATTTAACATATGTGAAACAATGGTAAAAAGCACGCTGTTGTATGGAATAGAGACTTGTCGCGTAACAGAAAAATACAAAACAAAAATGGAAAGTGTCGAAATGGATGCAATAAGAAGATCAATGAGAATATCTAGATTAGATCACATAAGAAATGAGATCATAAAAGAAAGAATGGGAATCGAGGAAAGCATAACGGATGACATCACTAAAAGGCAATTAATATGGTACGGCCATGTACAACGGATGAACGACGAAAGATTACCAAAACAGGTCCTAGAGTGGCAACCAGTAGGGCGCAGAAAAAGAGGGCGTCCTAAACTAGAATGGCAACAGTCAATCCAAAGATCAATGAGTCAAAAGAATCTAACAGAAGATGATTGTCAGGATCGAAGGAGGTGGAGAATTGGCTTCGGACAACGTAGAAAAACGTTCTAAACCGACATAGTAGTAGTAGTAAATACTATATTTTTAAATCACAATTAGCTGAGGATTCAGCTGGCTGCTGTGACAGAATTTATTTTTTTCTTAAAACCTTGTTTCCCCCCACTTCTCTAACGTTAAAAATCCTATATCTTAAAAACAGATGTGACTAAAATAACCTTTTCTATCACCTGCTGCACTATGGCCCCTAAGTTATGGGACACCCTGTATATATATTTTTTTATTAATTTTAAAGATTTAATTACGATAATTGTTAAGTGAGTATTTTGAATTATCATTATTGGTCAAGGTTTTTCATTATCTCAAAAAACAATAATTTTATTGAGATTAAAAAAAATTATGTTTTCAATTTATATACTTACATATATTTCTCAAGGTATTGGCTAATCTTAACAACAATAATTATTAACATTTTTGACATAACAGCATAACAACGCAGGGTTATTACAACTTGCACATATTCTAAATTATCATTTGGTGAAAATAACTGTTGAGAAATCTGTTTTTTTTTTCATACAGTACTTATTTAAATTTCACAAAATTTCAAGTGTTTAAGTTACTAGGTATGTGTGAGTGATAACATAAGTAATTTTTGCCAGCAGCATTGTGAATCAGTCTTTTTTTGTGTTTCTAAGTAGGTTAATAAGGTAAAGTGGTCAGTTATTTATACCTTAAGCTCAAAAATATAGGAAACATCTTATTAAATTGTTAGTTTGGAAGTAAAATTACTTTTTTAAATTTCAAAATTTATATTCGACATTTCTTGATATTTAAAGATACATACAGTCGAACCTCTCTAACTCGAACCTCTATAACTCGAACCTCTCTATAACTCGGAACTTTTAAGTGGTCCCTGCATTTTTTATATGTATTTTAACCTGTTTAACTCGAATTTTTAAAACTCGAACTCTCCATAACTCGAACTGTTTTGGTTGTCCCTTGAAGTTCGAGTTATAGAAGTTCGACTGTATGTTTAAAACACATTAAAACTTTCATACTAGGACAATAGTTAAAAAAATATATTTTTTTTTCAAAAATGTCACAAAAGAAATTAGAAGACGTAAGAAATAAAATGTATACACATAATTTTTTTTTTCAAAATATAAAGTTTTTTTGCCGGGTATTGGTGGGGAAATTTTGTGAAATTTCAGTTACTGATATCCTAGTCATTGAAACTTTTTATGCTATACTTACTTTGCTATCATGAGTTATAAAAAAAAGTTGTTTAAATAGTTATAACCAAGTTTAGAAAAACATTTCCAAACTAGTATCAATCAATCAATCAAAAAATACTTTATTGTCAAGAATAAATCATCCTATTGGAATGGAAATGGAAAAACAATAATAAGAAAAAAAAAGAGAACACTGTGTTTTTTTTTACCTTTCAGAGTAGCGGACTCCAATATATAATTTTTTCTTTCAATAATTTTTCCTCTATTAATTATTTAAAATATCTTCAAACCCACAATGTTTTAAAAATAATGGCCACCAAAGTTTTAAAAAAAAATGGGGACCGTAAGTTCTCCATTACCTGACGTGCACACAGCGCCACCCTGGAAGGTTAAAAAAGATTTAAATTATGTTTAAAAGGTATCAAATTTAATATAAATTATACTAAACATTAAATAAAAGAAAAGTAAAAGGTCTTAACAAAAAGTTTCACAGGCAAGACCTCAGAGGTAAAGGTAGCTACGGGGACGCGTTTCTGCCTCTTTAGGCTTCATTCAGCCCGAGCATAACCATATAAAAGCAGGGAGCAGATTATATCTGTCTCCGTCGCGACGTCAAAATTAGCCTCAAAACCGATGCAACCCTGACCGAAGCTGCAAATTGACAGTTGGTCTCTCCTCAGTAAACACCATATTTCATATTTCTTTTTCAGTCACCCACATCATCATTTCATCTCCTTCCATTTTATGGTTATGCTCGGGCTGAATGAAGCCTAATGAGGCAGAAACACGTCCCCGTAGCTACCTTTAGACTTTATACCTCGTGAACTTCCTTCAAATTTAAAAAGTAAAAGGTACAAACAAACTAACAGTAAGAACCCTTCATTTTGAAATTTGTATTGAGGAACTTGGCTTTACTTTTATCTCAATTTCTTTTACTGAATACCATTTTTGCGTACTTGGCTTTTTTTACATGAAATGTTTTTGTTTTGATTTCACTCATTTTTCAAAGGATTTGGATAATATTTAAGTTTTAAAGTGGTAAAATATGCGGAATATTGTTCAAAACTTTTGCAATGCCTCCAAATTTTGAGGTTTTTAATTTTTTGTTTCCATTGTTTTATCATAGTTCCTATCAGCCTTCCAAAGCTCACCTCTCTAGTGTTTCTGGAAGTAGGCGATTTTACTTTTACATAAATTTACATTTATAGGGGAAGCAAGTAAATTAAAATCATAGTTCCTTGTGGTTTTCCAAAGCATAGATCTCTAGCGTTTCTGAAAGTGGTCAATGTTACTTTTACATAACTTTACATTCATAGAGGAGGGAAGTAAATTAAATTTTGGAGTTTTTAAATTTTTTGCTATATAGTTTTGGCATAACTTTAAATTTATAGTGAAGGGAAGTAAATAAAAATTTTGGGGTTTTAATTTTTTTCCATAGTTTTATCATAATTCCTATCGGCCTTCCAAAGCATAGGTTTTTAGCGTTTCTGGAAGTGGCCAATGTTACTTTTACATAACTTTACATCCATAGGGAAGGAAAGTAAAGTAAAATTTTGGGGTTTTTTGATTTTTTCCAGGAGTTTGGTTAATGTAAAGAATTTCATTTTCTATAATGTTTGTATATTTATTTACAAAATTCAAAACAATCTACTACCAGAACAACTTAAAGATTTTGTCCTCCAAAATTCAAATTTCCATTCACATTATACAAGATACAAAGACGATTTTCATTTAAATAATTCCCAAAAATTAATTGTCCAAAAATCAATTTTTTGTAAAGGTTTGTCAGAATTCAATAAATTAAAAAACTCAATAAAAATTTAAATGAAATTAAACACATTTAAAAAAAGTTTTAAAAAATATTTATTTTCAATGCAGTTTGTTTAATTATAGTATTATTCATTTGGATGCAGATAGAATAAATTGGTTAGTCTATTAATATTTATTTCAATTAGATTTTAATGTAATTTACTTTACTATTGTTAAAATTGTAGCATATTCTTGCTAAATAAAGTTTTAAAGTTAAAGTTAAAGTTAATTTCTATCAGTCTGCCAAATTTCAGCTTTTTAGCATGTCTGGAAGTACAGTAAGAATTTTGATGATCTATACATGAGTGAGTGAGTGAGTGGCAGTTTCGACTTTTTTTAAAATTTCGTAACTACTTCACTACTTTATGGAAGTCCATGAAACTTGGAGAGGTTGTTAACTCTATAAATATCTAGAACTGTACAAAGTTTGAGTTTCGTGGCTCATTCCGAAGTAGAGTGTTAGTTAGAGAAATAGGTCAAATATGGGTTGAAATGTTTCAAGAAAAAATGGTACAGCAGTTCCTGCGCGAACTAGGCGGGGCAGATAAAAAAGCATTTTACACCAAAATAAAATTTTCATAAATAAAAAATTTAGAGGCCTTGTCCCTCTAGAAATACTTAAAACCCCCAAAAATCATCGAATTTGGAATACCTTGTGCATATCTTATTTTTTTCAGACCAATATAAACAATGGGAAAAACCAAGGCAACAGAAAACGGTACTACATTAGTGTGCCCAGTCAAACAACTAAAACCCAATCCACTCAATGAGTTACCCATCTTCCATTCCCCCCTGAATGATACTATTGCGCCCCCTGATAAGTCTTCGAAATGCACTTGGTCTAAAGAGAAAAAAGGGCAAGTCAATCCACATGGCATCAGAGATTGGTAAGTAGTCGAAAGCCATTGGCGTAGCTAGCCTTGCTTTTCAGGGGGGGCCGTGGCCCCGGTCTATCTTGAACAAAAAGCAAACATAGGTTTTAAAGAGTCGTGCAAAGTGTGCAAAAAACAAAATACGCGCATTAAATGTTCTAATATTTTAATATAACAAATTTAATAATACATTTACCAACTTATTTACATGTATACACAGGAAGTATGTAATTCAGCAATTCTACAAAGAAATTTTTCTACGTCGCTGACTGAAAGCGTCTACCACACTGTCTAAGTCGACCTCAACATCTTTTTCTATGAATAACAATGACAAACCTGAGTGTCTCTCTTGAGTCATAGTTGTTCTAAGCCAATTAAAAACTCTCCTCATGGCAGAGAAAGACCTCTCGCAAGTTGCACTTGAAATTGGAAAAATACTCGCAACTTTAAAAAGTTGGTAGAGGTTTGGATAGGTGTTTTCTGCTATATGTTGTTTGATAGAATCATGACCAACAGTTTGATTTAACCGAAAAATACAATTCTTTAAAACGGTCATTTCTGCTCTTAGAGCAGAAGTATTAATATTAAAAATTTCCCGGTATTGCTTGACGAATTTATTCCATTTAACGACGTGGGAAAACTTAATATGAAAATGGTTATGAAATTGTCACCAAAATCGGAAAATTTCCATAAGACACTAAACGCTAACCTCAAAAAAACTAAAAAGATTATTATATTTATTTTAGAAAAACAGTTTAAAAAGGTCTTTTATAACCTTACGACATCTACAACCCGATTTCGGAAACAGAGGGGCAAAGGTCGCTGTCTTTATTAAATGCGAAATTCAACTTACACTTCTATAATATTTTACAAGATGTCGCCAATATGTATGAAATATTCAATATGCATAATTATGTTTAAATTTAAAAAATATTTTCGGGAAATTGCATAAGTGCAGAAAAGTTACCGATAATTTAAAGAGAAAAAGCCTAATTCCGCAAGACAAGGGCTTTTTCCTGAAATGTAAACATTATCTGAATGATTTTAAATTTTAATGCACCTATTTTATTTGAATATATCCCGAATAATAATAGAAAAGTATGTATTTTCAGCGTCATGTTCTTTTACTAGTAGTCGGTAGGGGAGGCCTAAAATATCTTAGGGGGGGCCTGAGGTACTTCAGGGGGGGCCAGGCCCCCCCTGCCCCCCCCCCCTAGCTACGCCAATGTCGAAAGCTACGATAGTTGAGTAGCTTGTAGGGAAATGAGTGTTCTAGCTCCCTTTTAAAGTAGAGGAGGATAGGGAATAATAATGATTTTTTCAGGTTGAACAGTTTTATTGTAATTAGCAAGTTAAGGTTATACAATTTAGAAAAAAATAATACACTGTGTTTATTGTATTACAATCTAGTAAATAAGACTAATTAGCAATTTTGTTTTAACTTAATTTACTAGAAAAGTCAGATTTAAACTAAGGGTTCACTCAACAGTTCTCCCCGCTTTGTTTAGTCTATAACTCACAATTGTGTTCTGTTTATAGGATTATTTTGTTTTATCTAATTCACTTAGTTTACTAGCTCAAACAGCTTCACTCTGTTTAGTCTTCGAACTAGCATAGTATTGTCTAGAAGCTGAATTGCTTCCACATTCACATGCCGATGGAATCTATCTTCATGGCTTTTTGCGTATTTTTTTATAGTCTCTGCTACAGTTTCGATTTTTAGATCTCGATGAAGGTCACTATTTCGAACGTACCAAGGTGCATTTCACAATGTTTCTTAATACTTTATTTTGAAATCTCTGTAAAACTTGAATGTTACTCTCTTTAGCACAACCCCATAGTTGAATACCATATGTCCATACTGGTTTCAGTATTTGTCTATAAAGCAGTAACTTATTACGAATTGTTAAATTGGACTTCCTTCCAATTAGCCAGTTCATTTTTCTATACCTTATCTCAAGTTCTTCTTTTTTTTTTCTTAACATGTGCTTTCCAGCGCAATTTGGCTCAAGTGTTATACCGAGATATTTTGCCTGATTTGAATATGGTACGGGAATGTTGTTAATTGTTATTTGTATGTGATTTATATTTTTGTTTGTAAAATCAACATGAATTGATTTGGCTTCATTTAATTTTATTCGCCACTTTGTGGTCCAACTGTGAACTTCGGTGATGTTGCTAAGTGACAATTTTCTGACTTTGGGATATCGCAAGTGAATAATAAGTAGAGTTTTTCAGTTTTAATGTAGATTATTACAAAAGTTAAAAGATTAGCTCGCCTATTAGCACACTTCAAGTGAAGCTATGATAATCAGCCTTGAAAACAGTTTTTTGTAAATATCTCAGAAACTAAAGCTCCTACAAATTATTTAGCCTAATGTAGTCTACTATATTCCGAAAACGACATATTGATGCCATGCTCCGTTAAAAAATTAGCATTTTTTACACCTTTAAATTTTCAAAAACCTGTCATTAGCATTATTGGATTTTGACTAAAATCTAATCAGCTCGTTAGAGTGTCGAACACTATTTTCCCCGAAAATTTGATGAAAATCGGTTCAGCGGCTTAGGAGGTATCGTGTTACGGACAGAAAAAAAATACACACACACAAAATAGTGACGAGCTGATTAGATTTTGGTCAAAATTCAAAAATGTTAATGGCAGTTTTTTGAAAATTTTAAAAATGCTTACTTTTTAAAGAACAAAGCGTCGTATCAATACGCGGTTTTTAGAATGTAGTGGAGCACATTTTTCTCAAAAATTTGTATTATAACCAAAAACTTCATAGTAGCTTTCGTTTTGGAGATATTTACAAAAAAACTGTTTTTAGGGTTGATATAGCATGGAGTTTACTTGGAGTGTGCTAATGTGCCAGGAAGGTATCAGATCTGTCATGGACCCATTTATTAGCTCACACATATACTATACTATAGTAGTGTGAGCTATGGTGATCCTAATTTTTTCAAGAAAAAAAAAGTTGCTCCGATTTCAAAATTTTTTATATATCTTTGCGTTTCAGATGATTTTGAAACTTTTTTGTTGCGCCGTCTGTCTGTCTGTCCGTCTGTCTGTAACGACCAACGCGCATAACTCAAAAACCGCAGGCCCGATTTCAATGAAATTTAGCACTTGCGCTGGGTCTGGGGTCGAGATGGTCCCATTAAAAAATGAACAAAATCCACCGAACACAAGCCAAATAAAAGGGTGAGGGTAGATTTCAAAAATTAATGTTTATGTGAAAATATGGAGTGTGTGATATCAAGTGAAAGGTATTTGAGTCTAGAGTTAAACAAAATACATTTTAGTTTTAAAAAAAGGGTGGGGGTAGATTTAAAAAATTAGAGTTAATGTGTAAATATGGCGTGTGTGATATCAAACAAAAGGTAATTGAGTCCGGAGTTAAACAAAATACATTTCAGTTTTTGTTTCTTTTTTTAAGGGTGGGGGTAGATTTCAAAGATTAAGAGTTTAAGTCAAAACATTGCTTGTTTGGTATCAATAAAAATGTAATTTAGTCTGGAGTTGAATAAAATATATTTTAGTTTTTAGTTATATTAGCTCACACGTACAGCGTGTCCCATTTTCGATGGGATTAAATGGGAAACTCGGTTATTATTAAAGATATTGATTTTCTGATTGCACCTTACCGTGCTCATTTTTTGAGCCCTTAAAAATCGTGTGATCAGATTTTTGCTATACCCCATAGTTTCGCTAATACAGGGAGTTTTTAAAAAAATTGCATTTTTAATAATCCCTTATATCTCGCTTATTTTACAAGATATTTTTATTCTGTAAAAAAATGACGTTGTCAATTTTTTTAAATTTTGTTTAGTTTTTGAGATATTGTATTTATCATAAAAAATTAAATAGGGACCTGCATTTTTATTATTACTATTTTGATTGGTTTCATGCTCTTATTATAACAAAATAATAATTTTTTTTTTTGTTTTAAGGTTAAAAAAGAAAATTTAATATTAAAAAAAAAAAATTAGTCCGAACCTGGAAATTTCCAACATAAATATAAATTACAAATTGCTAGTTGAATTATTTTTAGTTTAACTGTTTTCATACTTAGCAAATTAAAATTGTTTTACATTAATTTAAAGATTTATTTGAAACAAAGTCTACGACAAAATAATAACTAATTTTTCTTTAATGATATAAATGTTCAAACTGATTGCCATTATGTGTAAGACACTGTTGGCATTTTTGAGTAATTTTTCTTAGCGCATTTTGCATAAAAATATTACTGCCGTTTAAATATTGGGATTTTGTTGCTTGAATAAAGCAGTCAAACATATCACATTTTTCAAAATCTGGATATGGTCGATTTCTGGCCATTTTAGAATAATTTTGAGTAAGCTATTCACAAAAGTGACAAGTAAAATGACAATGTCAGTTCCACACTTTTGTTTTTCCATGTTAAAGTGATGAGTTGCTTTGCTACCATCAAATAATTACTATGATATTATTTTTTTAACGTTTTTTACTTTATTTATAAATCTTTTAATTAACGTCTTAAAACAGATAAACTAAAAATCGTTCAACTGGTGTGTCTTGCAATTTTTAATTTATATTTACGTTGGAAATTTCCAGGCTTGAACAAATTTTTTTAAAAATATTAAATATTTTTTTTTTACCTTAAATCAAAAAAATATTAAAGTTTTATCATTTTAAGATAATAATAGCATGAAATCAATCAAAATAGTAATACAATAAATACAGGTCCGCATTTAATTTTTTTATGATAAATACCATATCTCAAAAACTAAACAATGTTTTAAAAAATTGACAACGTTATTATTTTCTTCTAAAAAAGTTGCTACAAAAAGGTTTTTACAGAATAAAAATATCTTGTAAAATAAGCGAGATATAAGGGATTATTAAAAATGCAATTTTTTCAAAAACTCCCTGTATTAGCGAAACTACGAGATATAGCAAAAATCTGATTACACCATTTTTAAGGGCTCAAAAAATGAGCACGGTAAGGTGCAATCAGAAAATCGACATCTTTAATAATAACCGAGTTTCCCATTTAATCCCATCGAAAATGGGACACGCTGTACACTATAACTATAGTACCTAGTGTGAGCTTAGGGGCCCATATATTGGCAGAGTATTTTTTTGTTACCGTCGTACATAAATGATAAATGATTGGGTTTTAGGAGACAGAACTTGAAAATTCTACCTGATTCCTTAAGTGCTATCGGCAATACTCCGTTGATTAAACTGAACAAAATACCACAAACTCATGGATTGAAGTGCAATGTATGTAAGTATACAAGGTGATATTCAAATTGGGTAACTTTGAAGAGTTTCAAAAGCTACTTTCAGGGAAGACAGAGTACAACTGTGCCCCCTTTGTGAGGCTCAAATTTTAATTAAACAGTGAAAACCATTTGACTTTTTCGACTTTTTTAAAACTTTTTTCGACTTTTTTTTTATACTGTTTTTGACTTTTTCGCCTTTTTTTAAACTTTTCTTCACTTTTTTGACTTTCTTCGTCTATTTTTTATTTTTCAACTTTTTTCAACTTTTTTCGACTTTTTTGACATTTTTCGACTTTTTTTTACTATTTTGTGTAAATTGCATATTCATAGTTTTTTTGTAAAGAATCTTACATACTGTCACACTAAATTTAATTTGGTAAACTTATCACGTCCTTGCAATGCAACTATAGGTAAATTTAGTGGGAATAAGGACACTGTTGTTCTGGTAAATATACGTTTTAATCCATCGGTAACGTTTCGACAATGGTTTTTGTCTTCATCAGACCTTCAGACTAGATCGTACATTGGAACAACAAAAAACAAGAATTCAAGCACATCAGGAAAACAAACGGCACAAAATTAAAAACGAAACCCGACATTAATCTGCTAATTATCCTCCTTATTCCCACTAAATTTACCTATAACTAAATTTAATCTGCCACTTTTAGCTTTCTTTATGGGATGACCCATTTGGATATTTATTTATTTTCAAAATCAGTATAAAATTTCTTTTAAATTGACGTACATATCAAAATCCACGAAGGAACCAAGCTAATCCGCATAAAAAGAGGTGTCACACAGGGTGACACAATATCCAATAAATTATTTAACCAGGCCCTAGAAGATGTTTTTAAAAGCTTTTAAGACCTCCTTTATGACGCTCAAATTTTAATTAAACAATGAAAACCATTAAACTTTTCGACCTTTTTAAAACTTTTTTCGACTATTTCGACTTTTTTTGACTTTTTCGACATTTTTTTTGAGCTTTTGATTTTTTTTTACTTTTTAGACTTTTTTAAACTTTTTTCGACTTTTTTGACTATTTTGTGTAAATTGCATATTCATAGTTTTTTTTTGTAAAGAATCTTACATACTGTCACACTGAATTTCATCTGTCACTTTTACCTTTTAAGATATTACCTTAAGTTGGTATTCTTTATGGGATGACCCATTTGAATATTTATTTATTTTCAAAATCAGTATAAAATTTCTTTTAAATTTACCTACATATCAAAATCCACGAAGGAACCAAGCCAATCCGCATAAGAAGAGGTGTCACACAGGGTGACACAATATCCCCTAAATTATTTAACCAGGCCCTAGAAGATGTTTTTAACAGCTTAGATTGGGAAGAAATAGGCATCAAAGTAAACGGACAATTCTTGAACCACCTAAGATATGCTGATGATATCGCCTTAATAACAAACAAGAAAGAAGAACTGATAAAAATGCTGGAAGAACTGGACGCCATTTTCTAGTACCAACTCACTGGATTCGTTTCCAATACATAAGTACTGTGTCTTGTCCACGTTCACTGTTAATCCCCACTTTTGGTATTCTTCTGAATCTAAACTATTATGATAATAATTGTCTTGTGCACAAAGCTGAATATACAGGCTATTTAATACATGTTTAAATTTGAACCTAGTGTTTATTTTGTTTTTTAGATGTAAAATGTGAATTTTTCAACCCAGGCGGATCTGTGAAGGACCGCATTGGCTACAGGATGGTTTTAGAAGCCGAAAAACAGGGTCTTCTTAAACCTGGATCGACAATTATCGAGCCTTCTTCGGGCAACACCGGGATCGGGTTGGCCTTAGCTGCTGCTGTCAAAGGTAAGAATATCTTCCTCTCTTTCTTTTTCTCTCTCTTTCTTAACTGTAGAGTAGAATAGTGTGTTGTTGTTGTTGATTAGTAACCTTTTATTATTTATTTATTTACACATTTTTTAAAGATAAATCTTTGTATAAACCTAATTGATCTTTTTCTAGAACACAATTTGTCTTTAGTACTGAAAATGGTGTGAAAGTTGCCAAGTATATAGCTTCACTTGAAGTGTGCTAATAGGCTAGCTAGGATTGTATCAAATCTGTCATAGATCCACTTTTTTTTCTAAAAACTAGTTGATCGGGTGAAAATTTATCAAATTGCGTATTAAATTTGCAGTTTTTCTATAATTAATTGTGCAGTTTTATTGTGGACATCATGAAGAGTGTTTAGTGGCATCTATAAACCACTCTTAACTTTATTAACAAATTATAAAGAAATATATAAGTACTTACCTATTTTTAGCCCAATCATATTAGCTAAAAAAACCCTGAAACTTGGAAAAAAAGCTGGATTTTTGTATAATTATTCCTTAGCATCTGAAAAAACAAAAACTAATTTTTAGTACAAGTCGGGATCAAGCTTAATATTAAAAATGAATCAACATTTTTTTTAAATATATTTTATAAAATGTTAGGTTAGGTCTTTTTCTTAATTTTATAGTATAGACCGAATAATTTTGCGTATTTTTTCACTTTTTACTTTTTTTGAAAAAGTTATTAGTTTAGGGCCTAACTAGCGAAGCTCAAGGAGAATTTTTGCGGAGAATTTGTGGGGATGTGTCCCGGATGGTAAAGAATAATTATACAAAAATCCAGCTTGCATCGATTTTTATCCAGGTGAATTCCTAATATGACTGGGCTATTTCCACAAACCGCACATGTTTTACGTGAATTATTTCCCATTTTTCAGAGAAAAAAACACATTTTTATACGACAAACGCAAAACACCGGAAAATGTAAGTAAACAACAAATATGGCGTCCATCCATACAGCAGCGTGCCAAAATACAGGCATGCGCACTTGGAAATTTGCGAGTTTAAATTTGCCATTGTTTCGAAAGCAAGCTTTGATTTTTTGACTTATTTATGCTCTTAAGGTACAGGGTGTTCTCAAAGTTGAGTCATTTATTTTAACAGGTTGTAGAACGCGTAAAAATAAGTTTGTACCAAAAATCATCAATATAAAATTTAAGAACTTTAGGACCTGACTTTTTATCAATGTTTTGTTTACTGGTGATACTGGGTATGCCTCATTTTTAGCTCACACAGATACTATACTATAGTAATGTGAGCTATGGTGATCCTAATTTTTTCGAGAAAAAAAAAGTTGCTCCGATTTCAAAAATTTTTATATATCTTTGCGTTTCAGATGATTTTGAAACTTTTTTGTTGCGCCGTCTGTCTGTCTGTCTGTATGTCTGTCTGTAACGACCAACGCGCATAACTCAAAAACCGCTTGCCCGATTTTAATGAAATTTGGTGCCTACGCTGGGTTTTGGGTCGAGATGGTCCCATTTAAAAATGAACAAAATCCACCGAACACAAGCCAAATAAAAGGGTGGGGGTATATATATCAAAAATTAGAGTTTATGTAAAAATATGGCGTGTGTGATATCAAACGAAAGGTAATTGCGTCTGGAGTTAAATAAAATACATTTTACTTTTAAAAAAAGGGTGGGGGTAAATTAAAAAAATTAGTGTTTATGTGGAAATATGGCGTGTGTGATATCAAACGAAAGGTAATTGAGTCTGGAGTTAAACAAAATACATTTTAGTTTAAAAAAAAAGGTGGGGGTAGATTTGAAAAATTAAAGTTTTAAGTCAAAACATTACTTGTGTGGTATCAAACGAAAGGTAATTGAGTCTGGAGTTCAATAAAATATATTTCAGTTTTTAGTTATATATTAACTCACACGTACACTATAATTATAGTACCTAGTGTGAGCTTAGGTGCCCATAGATTGGCAGAGTATTTCTTTTATTTTCGAATTTTATTTTTATTTGTTCCAATTATTCATAGACTAAATTTTGTCTTAAACAAAATTTTGTTAGTCTTAAATTTATATTTATCCTAACTAGATGGGTTAATTATTAGTTAATATAAAATTTATCTAAAGCAAGATTGCATAAAATTGCAAGAATTCAACTCAAAAAAATTCAACTTGCATTCTAAATTTAATAATTATTATTTTAATTCTTATTTCTTTATTTTATATACTTTGGCACTATCAGCGTCCTCTATCATGTTTTTCACATATCAATAAAATTTAAAATATAGTGATTTGGTTTCCTGTAGAGGGTGAAGTGCTGTGCGCATGTCCGCAAAAAACTTAGAGAACATATGTGAAACCGTGAGCTGCGCGTCGCCATGTCCGAAACCGACAACATTTAAAAATTAAAAAATAGTGAAAATTCACTTTAAAATTCCGCTAATAATTAAAATAATTGTGCCGCCTTCGTTTTGAAACTTCAAGCCACATAGCTCTTGTATATAGGTGTACAGCGTGTCCCATTTTCGATGGGATTAAATGGGAAACTCGGTTATTATTAAAGATATTGATTTTCTGATTGCACCTTACCGTGCTCTTTTTTGGAGCCCGTAAAAATGGTGTAATCAGATTTTTGCTATACCCCGTGGTTTCGCTAATACAGGGAGTTTTTGAAAAAATTGCATTTTAATTAATTCCTTGTATCTCGCTTATTTTGCAAGATATTTTTATTCTGTAAAAACCTTTCTATGGCAACTTTTTTAGAGCAAAATAATGACGTTGTCAGTTTTTTAAAATATTGTTTAGTTTTTGAGATATGGTATTTATCATAAAAAAATTAAATACGGACCTGTTTTTTTTATTACTACTGTGATTAGTTCCATGCTATTATTACCTTAAAATGATAAAACTTGAATATTTTTTTGATTTAAGGTTAAAAAAAACTATTTAATATTTGAAAAAAAAATTATAGTCCAAACCTGGAAATTTCCAACGTAATTATAAATTAAAAATTGCAAGTTGAACGATTTTTAATTTATCTGTTTTAAAATGATAATTAAAAAATTTATAAATAAAGTAAAAAACGTTAAAAAGTTACAAAAATAATATCATACTAATTATTTGATAACCGAACAGCAGGTCGTGAAATTTACAAACCAAAAGCATTGAATTAATTGACATTGTCATTTTACTTGTCATTTTTGTGAATGGCTTACAATTATTTCAAACTGGCTAGAAATCGACCATATCCAGATTTTGAAAAATGTGATATGTTTGACTGCTTCATTCAAGCAACAAAATCCCAATATTTAAATGGCAGAAATATTTTAATGCAAAATGCGTTAAGAAAAATTACTCAAAAATGTCAACAATGTCTTACACATAATGGTAATCAGAAAAATTAGTTATTTTTTGTAATTTGTTTTTTTTTTGTATTTTTCGTAGACTTTGTTTCAAATAAATCTGTAAAGTAACGTAAAACCATTTGAATATGCTAAGTATCAAAACAGTTAAACTAAAAATTGTTTAACTAACAATTTTTAATTTATATTTATGTTGGAAATATCCAGGTTCAGACTAATTTTTTTTTTAAATATTAAATTTTTTTTTTTTACCTTAAAACAAAATTTTTTTAAATTTTGATTACTTTATGATAATACTAGCATGAAACCAATCAAAATAGTAATAAAAAAATCCAGGTCCGTATTTAATTTTTTTATGATAAATACAATATCTCAAAAACTAAGCAATATTTTAAAATTTTGACAACGTCATTATTTTCTTCTAAAAAAGTTGTCATGAAAAGGTTTTTACAAAATAAAAATATCTCGCAAAATAAGCGAGATAGAAGGGATTATTAAAAATACAATTTTTCCAAAAACTTCCTGTATTAGCGAAACTACAGGGTATAGCAAAAATCTGATTACGCCATTTTTAAGGGCTCAAAAAAATAGCACGGTAAGGTACAATCAGAAAATCAATATCTTTAATAATAACAGAGTTTCCCATTTAATCCCATCGAAAATGGGACACGCTGTACAACCTGTTAAAATAAATGACTCAACTTTGAGAACACCCTGTATTTTTGTCAAACGCACGGTGTTCCAAGCTTTTTTATTTTGGTTGTTTTTGAAAATAAATCGCTAGCTTTTCTATAATCTTTGCTTAAACTATGTTGGTTTTCTAGAAAATGTAGTTTTTCTTTTACCACAGGTTACAGATGCATAATAGTCATGTCCGAGAAAATGTCAAACGAGAAAGTGTCAACGCTGAAAGCACTCGGAGCAGAAATCGTGCGGACTCCGGTCGATTGCGACTCCATGTCACCAGATGGCATGTTCGGCGTTACCCACAAATTGCACAAAGAGATACCCGACTCTATCATCTTAGATCAGGTAAGAAAACACAAAACATTCCAGAACTTTTTTATCAACGACGTAAATTAAAAGGTGTTTATCCTAAGGTAATTGATAATGGGTGTTTTTAAGCTTAAAACAGAGATGGCGCTGACAGCGCGGCACCCATTATCAGTATCCTTAATTTATCCAAGCCATACGTAGGAGTCCCACACAGAAAGACCGGCCCGGGCGCCGAAATATCACGTGACCGTAGGAGTCCCACAAAAAACGCCTCACGGCCCGCTGTCATTATAAAACATGTGTGTGTTCAGTTTTGGTATGTTTGTTTACGTCGATTTTTTTTTAATTCGGGCACGAATTTTATGTGAATTTTATCAAAGTTATTAAAATAACGCAGCCCACGGAAAAGACTGTAGTGGGCTGCGTTAATATAATTAATGGCTAATGAGTTAATTATAAAGAAAATACCTATAAGATAAACAATGCAGCGAACGTGTAATTAGTGTTGTTCCTTGTCGGTCCAACTATAAAACTGAAACCTAATATATTGCAAACTGGCAAGAAGTGGTAAAAAATAAGATCTTGGATAAGATTGATCAAGTAATAGACATCCTTAGTGACATTTTCGATAGTGAGAGTGAAAAATGTGTTTAGTTGTCATTTCTTATTGAACAATTAGGTCTCTTGAAAGGGTAACCTGAGAATCGAATATATGGTGGATACACTTTAATGTTGGCTTCATCTTTGTTTATCCTGTTATCCAGTGCATACACGTCAATTTACAATTCTAAGGTAATATGTCTTCCGCACCCTCGCAATATTAAAAAACTGATTTGTAAAATATTGTTAACAGATAGTAATCTCTCTGGTAGTGTGAAATATTTAAAAAGTAAGATACAGCTTTTAAAAGAACATGGGTTGGTAGTTAACTTACACTTTATTGAAATAGATATTTAACTTTGTGCTGTGTAATTTTTCAAAAAATTATTGACGACCACTACATTCAGTTCATTGAATGGGAAAACCGTCTCACTTATTCACAAAATCACTTGTTTCTTTTTAATAAATTATTGTGAAATGTTTTATATTGAAAATTTTTCTTCAGATAACTCTAGCGAGTGTTTTTGTGGAGAAAAACTATTGTCAAAGCTTGAAAAAATTAGTTTAAGGACATGTAAAGTTTTTTTAAATAATTTTATTAAAAAGCACAATGATTTAGTGTCTGCTAATAAATCTTTGAATAAGAACTCAAAGAAGATGACAGTCAAAGAAAAATTAAAAAAGCTTATGTTTGATATGTTCAATTTTGAAAGACTTGTATAGATTTGAAGTTACTAACGATATTATGTACCTAATATATGTACCTGAAGATATTAGGGTGCAAATTTTGTATAATTTTTTATTTTATAGATTCAGTTCTTTTATCCATAATAAACACATATATCAGCAAAAGATTTTTTTCAATTTTTGTCTATAAAACAACAAAAATTTTTTGTTAATTTATTTAAATTGTGTAAAAACATATAATATATTAAGCAATACAATAAGAATCCTGGAACTCTTAAGCTCACGTGACCGCCGACTTGCTTATAACGCGCCATGGCCGGTCTTTATCGTTGGCTGCGATGGAGACCATCAAACAACGGTTAAACTTAATCTGAAAGCGAACATGCCGGCACGTTTGAAGCAGTCATTTTTAGATGCTCTTTTTCCCAGTACAGATCTTAAGTAGGTGGTCATGAGTCCAATAATTTTTTTAGTATTCAAACCCCGGTAATCCTTTGGCCCACTACGATTCGACAGCCGAAGAAATTTTCGACCAACTAGACAAAAAAGTTGACATGATCGTCGTGGGATCGGGTACTGGCGGCACGATATGCGGAATCGGCCGAAAATTCAAAGAAATCTCACCTCAGACGAAGATTGTCGGTGTGGATCCGGAAGGTTCCATATTAGCTCAACCAGGTATAACAAAAATCTTTATTTTCACCTTTCGAACAACCACAAAGAGATGGGAAAACAGTATTTGTGTTTTTGGTCCTCTGAGCCATATAGATTCCGGCTCGAAGGACTAGACATTTTTTCTTTGTAGAAACTATAAACAAAACCGACGTGTCATTCTACGAAGTGGAGGGGATAGGATACGATTTTATCCCGACCGTTTTGGACAGGTCAGTGGTTGACGTTTGGATCAAGTCACGTGATAAGGAATCGCTGCCCATGGCCAGACGGTTAATCAGAGAGGAAGGACTATTGTGTGGTAAGAAAAATAAATAATGGACAACACAGCAAACACTTTAAAATCCAACAAAAATATATATTCATAGTTCACAGTATACCGGTCTATTTTGAATTTATGTAAATAGCTTTATTTTGCTCATTTGTTCAATTTTTTCCTCTGCCAAAAATCTTGAAAGTGATTTATAACGTATGCAGGCGCTTAAAAAGGCAAATTTTTGTTACACCATAGTAATTTTTTGACTTTAAGGAAACTAAAATCCAAAACAGTCTAAAGCCCGCATTTAGGCTGGTTAAGTCGAGCCGAGAAATTCATCTTTTGCCTATCTGCGGTTACATTAAATTTATTTTGAGGTAGGCGTTCTAGTGTACTTAGCTTTGACAAGAACTGATATTAAAAGGCACTTTAAATTCTGTTACAAATGTTTTCGTTTCAAAACTTTAGTACAAAATTTGCAAAAATAAAGCAGTCAATAGAATATTTTCAATCATAACATCGATTAATCATTTTAAACATTTAAACACAATTTTTCCTAGAGTCTAACCCCAATATAGTTTTTACTTTGTGTCTAGCACATAATTGTTCGATTTAAGTTTAAAAGGCATATTATTTCCTTTTAAACACCAAAACACTGATATTAAAGTCTAGGTTTTACAAGTTCCTATAAAAATTACCTCGTCAAATAATGTCCAGGAGCCACCATAAGTGTTTCATATATCTAAGGCACCATTTTACCTTTCAGCACCATTTTTCTTCCTCCAAAAATGTCTCGTTTCTTTTATGAATTATATATTCACTACTAATAGTTTTTATGCAGTTCTACAACCTGCATCTTGTTACGTAAAATACTGATTTTTAACTTTTTCTAGTTTACTTTACTAACTGGGACTTTTTAATTTAACAGTTTAACTGCGGTTTTGATACTCATCTTTTTTATGTTAATAGTTTCACTGGGTTTTTGATATTGCTTCTAATATTTGCGACTCGTCCTTTTATATCCCAAAATCTGTCGTTCTTTAATCCACATGTTTAGAACTAATTTAGCCAATTTGAATAACAAGGTAATCTAGTAGTTTACCTAACTAGTGCGGAAAGTGCCTCTTTTCGGCACGCGATTGCAGAGTTTGGCCAGCAATCAAGTGCGGAAAAGACACTTTACGCACGAGTTAGGTACACTATTTTTTCTATAAGCGTGAGGAAAAAACTAAAAATTAATCAGAAAATTATTTATATTCAAAACGTTTTAATCAAATCAATTATTATTATTCACATTCTAGCGGCTTCTAGAACTGACTGGGGTAGATCTTCGTCCGAAGAATCCATTGAAAATCGGATTTTTTTGTTTGAAAAATTCAAAAGACGCTTGTATCTGCAAAATTGGCTTTGTTTTGACAGTTTGTACTTTGTTGCTATGGTGATTTAAGATGCCAAATCTAAAACCACTAGTGTTCATTGTTGTTTGACATTAGCAATGACGATATTTATACCGGGGAGGTTTAAAACTTATAATTTGAACCTATTTTACTGAAAACTTTATTTTATCGAAAATATTGAAAATATAGCAGAATTTTAGTCAATTTGAATATTTTTAGGATATTTCGTGTGCTAGGAAAGATACAAATGTATTTTGAACGGTCTAAATGTTATAGAACACCTCAAAATCGTAACAAATTTACAAATATTTTTTCCGCACTAGTGCGGAAAAGTGGCACTTTCCACACTAAAATGCGTGCGGAAAAGTGGACTTTTCCGCACGCTTATCGAAAAATTAATTTTCATTTTATTTTTGTTTGACATATTCACTATTAATTATTAATATCTTTTTGTCTTATATCAAACAAACCGGTGGATGTGTGTTTATTCTTATTATAAAATTGTTTTTTATATTTAAATCCAAAATATTATTCTGGTGACAGTTGACTAATGGGTTTAAGCTATTTATCCAGAATTGTGCTCAATTAATTTGTTAGTTTTTATATTTTTATTTCCGAGAAAACGCAATAAATCAGCCACCTGTATTGGCGGCCGCTGGTCTCAAAGAAAATAAATCAACAATTAAAAATTATTTAGTATTTAATTTTTTCCGTGAAATGGGCCATAAATAATTTTATTTCCTGTGCCGACTAAGTGATTTTGGTAATTTACTTTACTAATTTAAAATGAATTATTATTTTGTTTTTAGCTCACACATATACTATACTATAGTAGTGTGAGCTATGGTGATCCTAATTTTTTCGAGAAAAAAAAAGTTGCTCCGATTTCAAAAATTTTTATATATCTTTGCGTTTCAGATGATTTTGAAACTTTTTTGTTGCGCCGTCTGTCTGTCTGTCTGTATGTCTGTCTGTAACGACCAACGCGCATAACTCAAAAACCGCTTGGCCGATTTTAATGAAATTTGGTACCTAGACTGGGTCTTGGGTCGAGATGGTCCCATTTAAAAATGAACAAAATCCACCGAACACAAACCAAATAAAAGGGTGGGGGTAAGTTTAAAAAATTAGAGTTTATGTGAAAATATGGCGTGTGTGATATCAAACGAAAGGTAATTGAGTCCGGAGTTTAACAAAATACATTTTAGTTTTTGTTTTTTTTTAAGGGTGGGGGTAGATTTTAAAAATTTGAGTTTAAGTAAAAACATGACTTGTGTGGTATCAAACAAAAGGTAATTTAGTCTGGAGTTGAATAAAATATATTTCAGTTTTTAGTTATATTAGCTCACACGTACACTATAACTATAGTACCTAGTGTAAACATCTTTGATCTATTTAGTTCACAAGTGCTTTGCTAAGTTTGAACACCTCTTTGGTTTATTAAAATGATTTTATAATTCAGTCTAAAACTTACGCGCGCTTCGAACAAATGGTCGACGTCTAAAGTGTGCACCAGATAATTAGTGACTTGTTCCTTATTGTTGAATAATACTTAAAATGATTACTATTGTACAACGATGTGAATATTTAGTGCGTGGCCAAAGTTAGTTTTATTTTTAAGATTTTATTTATTCGTTGATTACCTTTAAAACAATTTATGCCCTTTCTTTTTCGGATAAATAAGGATACCAACCCTGTTAAAACTCTGAAACTCTCATAATTTAGGTTCATCACAACAGCGCGAGGTAATTGTTTTTCTACGAACGTGCGAGAAGTATCACTTTCCGTACTCATTTTATTTTTGAAAAAGCTAAGCTGTTTTCTACACGCTCGTTGGAAAATTAACTATTTCGTGGTTCAAAAACATGTGACCATTATTCGTGACGTCATGATCAGTATATTTTCCCTCTTGCAGGTTCGAGTAGTGGGGCTAACGTGTGGGGGGCCCTTCAAGTGGCCAAAGACCTAAAAGAGGGCCAAAACGTGGTGGTTATTTTACCGGATAGCATCCGTAATTATATGACCAAGTTCATCTCGGATCAGTGGATGGAAGCGAGAGGTCTGCAAGAGTGCGAGAACGAACACAAACATTGGTAAGTGTCCGACAAAGGCAGCGCTGGATTGGACCGCCGGCGCCTCCTGGATGGGGTATGTTTGGCTGCTTTTAAAAAATCAACAAAAATATCGACAAATTATTGTAAAACTTTGGTGGAATATCGGGATGGTGTCTGAGAATATTTCACTGAAATTTCGCGGAAATCTGTAGTGTAGTTTTAAAAATATTATAAAAAAACGTCTGACCTTTCATAAGACCCAATGTAAAAGACAGCCCCCCGAGAACAGCTGCCCACATTCGAGCAACATTCATCTTGTCATATTTTGCTGAACCATAGTGCAACCTTTAATGCTAAGCCTAGATGGTCAATAATATAGTGCAATATTATTGGCCGTCTAAGGGCTAGGTTACATTTTTAGGGTCACTGCATCCTGGAAGCCTGGAGACGCCAGGATGCAGTGACCCTATAAATTTTGCATACTAAACTCCCTCTAGCGCATTCTCTACAACTTTTATAGGTGGTGGGCCCTCCCTGTAACCAAATTGGATCTACAGCAGTTGCAGGTAGCCAACAAAACCATGACATGTGACCGGCTTATGCATTTGATGAAAAAAATTGGCGCCGATCAGATACCAGTACTCGATTCCATTGGGTAAGGCTTGATTAATACTGTTACAAATTTAAGTTATTTAAATTTTATAAGTGGCATTTATATAGGTTTAGTGTAGTATTAGGTTGATTTATCTTAAGGTTGTATTCTTAGTCTAGGTTTTAGTTGCGTTATCTGTGACTTGCGGTCTCAATAATACGAGAACTTTCCGGACGTCGAAGGCTGCCGGAAAGTTCGAGAGAGATGGACGATCCTATATATAGGGCCGGTCAGTCAGAGATAACCAATGGTAGTGATCGCTAGATGTTAACGCGAAGTTAATAGGCGTATTAAAGTAGTGAATTATTAGCAAGTTATTAGTAAGTTTAAGTGCGTGTTTTTGTACATAATTTGTCGGAATAAATTGACGTATCGTTTTCAACAATTGCGAGTTTTAATTCTTGTGGAGAACCCGTAACAATACTGTTACGGGTTCACTACCACAATTAAAACGACCAAATGTCAAAAACATTATTTTTGACAACGCAATGTACAAAACCGTCACTAAAACTCACTACTCAAATTGGCTTATTAACTTCGTGTTAATATCTCGCGATTTCTACAGCTCGCGAACTAAGCTTTTTAAATATTTATAATATTAATTTTTAATATGAGTATGTTTCAAATGCCAAATTGCAAATAATGCAAGGACAATAAAACTATAAACAACAAGTGAAATTAAAGAAAGAAAAATAAGAAAAAAGTTTTTCTTTCTTTGGCCGGGCCTCGAACCCGGTACCTCTTGCTCTGTACGGAAACATTCTCAGCATTGAACTACCGAAGACCACACATAAATTTTCGGAAAACTTCTATCTATGCATGTGTGTGGTGTCTCAATACAAGAACGAGAAACTCTCAGGGTATTAACACAACCATGTCATCCAACTGATCGCTTTAATTCTTCTTTCCCACTGTCAAAGGTATTGTCGGGTAGGATTTTATTTTAAATCGAGCCCTTAAACGAGGGTACCGTAATGGATCTCTTGTGTGTATAAAATAAATATAAAACAGTTTTAAAAACGTTACAAACTTTAATGAATACAAAATAAAACTCTGTTGCAATTTACAAATTGTTACAAGACTTTTCTTATGACCTATAAAACGAACAAGACCCAAAATATTAAAATAAAAACTTTAACTTACCATAATAACAAACTGCAAAATATTATTTAAATATAAAAATCTTATGTTTCTTTACTGACAATTACTTTTAGAGGTTTTAGTTAAGTTCAACAAAACTTAGAATGTAACTACCGACTTGTCTCCTCTAAGTTCGGGTTTTTATAAACGGTAGGTTGGACCTAAATAATCCATTATCCCCTCTTTGAAGAGCTTGGAGGAACCAAGTCAGTGGCGTTGCTGATAATCCTAAAATTTACTTTACATTCTAGCTAATGAGCTAAACAAGATAACCTAAACAAAAACAGAGATAAAATACATTTTATAGACAACATTTTCTTATCTCACAGTTTTTCCATGTCCAATCACTTTGAAGGGAAAACCCTCTCGCTACTTGCTGTATCCCCACGCTTAACCATTACGACTCCCACACTAGACTTTTCAAAAAGTTTTTCTCGCATTAACCAGCTGCTGTGTGGTAGGCGGCAACCAAATGTTTTCCATTTTGGAGGGAGGCGGAACCACTTTCTTATCTCAACAGAACCATAATTGTGTTTGTCGCTTTTCCAAGATGGTTTCGTACAGTGGCACAGTCAGGGGAAATTTACATTCCTGACAGTATGATAACTCAAAGTAGACGTAAAGAATTAACGTCTGAAAGCATGAGATCACCTTTTCGTGTGTTAAAATTTCTGATCGCAATGGGTGATTGCCAATATAATTATCAAATAGCAAATTGCAAATAATGCAAGGACCTAAAACTATAAACAACAAGTGAAGTTAAAGAAAGAAAAATATATAAAAATTGTTTGGTTTTCGTATCCCTGTGGCATAATTTAGTTTTGGTTTCGTAGGTTGTCAGAGGCTTTGGTGAAGAAAAATGACAATTTTTCCTTAGGACGTTTCGCCAGTTTATTCCAGCTTTTTTAACCTTTGGAATCTGTTGGCACCATTGACAGATTCCAAAGGTTGAAAAAGCTGGAATAAACTAGCGAAACGTCCTAAGGAAAAACTGACATTTTTCTTCACCAAAGCCTCCCACAACCCACGAAACCAAAACTGAAAAACATATATATAGTGTGAATATGAGCATGAAGTTAGCGAAGCACCCATCGCAGATCGAATCGAGACTAGGTGGATAATTTGCCGTTAATTAGTCGTGAATTAGTTGTGGAAAAATTAATTTTGTCGCTCCTATTTTTGACCGTTTTTGAGGGTGCTTCGCAAACTTCATATGAAGTTAGCGAAGCACCCTCGTAAAAATGGCTTTTATTAAAATCGAATATGGTGGATAATTTGCCGCTAATTAGTCGTGAATTAGTTGTGGAAAAATTAATTTTGTCGCTCTTATTTTTGAACGTTTTTGAGGGCGCTTCGCTAACTTCATATGAAGTTAGCGAAGCACCCTCGTAAAAATGGCTTTTATCAAAATCGAATATGGTGGATAATTTGCCGCTAATTAGTCGTGAATTAGTTGTGGAAAAAATTAATTTTGTCGCTCTTATTTTTGAACGTTTTTGAGGGTGCTTCGCTAACTTCATATGAAGTAAGCGAAGCACCCTCGTAAAAATGGCTTTTATCAAAATCGAATATGGTGGATAATTTGCCGCTAATTAGTCGTTAATTAGTTGTGGAAAAATGAATTTTGTCGCTCTTATTTTTGACCGTTTTTGAGGGTGCTTCGCTAACTTCATATGAAGTTAGCGAAGCACCCTCGTAAAAATGGCTTTTATCAAAATCGAATATGCTGGATAATTTGCCGCTAATTAGTCGTTAATTAGTTGTGGAAAAATTTATTTTGTCGCTCTTATTTTTGACCGTTTTTGAGGGTGCTTCGCTAACTTCATATGAAGTTAGCGAAGCACCCTCGTAAAAATGGCTTTTATCAAAATCGAATATGGTGGATAATTTGCCGCTAATTAGTCGTGAATTAGTTGTGGAAAAATTAATTTTGTCGCTCCTATTTTTGACCGTTTTTGAGGGTGCTTCGCAAACTTCATATGAAGTTAGCGAAGCACCCTCGTAAAAATGGCTTTTATCAAAATCGAATATGGTGGATAATTTGCCGCTAATTAGTCGTGAATTAGTTGTGGAAAAATTAATTTTGTCGCTCTTATTTTTGACCGTTTTTGAGGGTGTTTCGCTAACTTCATATGAAGTTAGCGAAGCACCTTCGTAAAAATGGCTTTTATCAAAATCGAATATGGTGGATAATTTGCCGCTAATTAGTCGTGAATTAGTTGTGGAAAAAATTAATTTTGTCGCTCCTATTTTTGACCGTTTTTGAGGGTGCTTCGCAAACTTCATATGAAGTTAGCGAAGCACCCTCGTAAAAATGGCTTTTATCAAAATCGAATATGGTGGATAATTTGCCGCTAATTAGTCGTGAATTAGTTGTGGAAAAATTAATTTTGTCGCTCTTATTTTTGACCGTTTTTGAGGGTGCTTCGCTAACTTCATATGAAGTTAGCGAAGCACCTTCGTAAAAATGGCTTTTATCAAAATCGAATATGGTGGATAATTTGCCGTTAATTAGTCGTGAATTAGTTGTGGAAAAATTAATTTTGTCGCTCCTATTTTTGACCGTTTTTGAGGGTGCTTCGCTAACTTCATATGAAGTTAGCGAAGCACCCTCGTAAAAATGGCTTTTATCAAAATCGAATATGGTGGATAATTTGCCGCTAATTAGTCGTGAATTAGTTGTGGAAAAATTAATTTTGTCGCTCTTATTTTTGACCGTTTTTGAGGGTGCTTCGCTAACTTCATATGAAGTTAGCGAAGCACCTTCGTAAAAATGGCTTTTATCAAAATCCAATATGGTGGATAATTTGCCGCTAATTAGTCGTTAATTAGTTGTGGAAAAATTAATTTTGTCGCTCTTATTTTTGACCGTTTTTTGAGTGCTTCGCTTAATTCACAAAAAGTTAGAGAGGCACTCAAAAAACGCTCAAAACTAAACGCGACAAAATTAATTTTTCACAACTAATTAACGACTAATTAGCGGCAAATTATCCACCATATTCGATTTTGATAAAAGCCATTTTTACGAGGGTGCTTCGCTAACTTCATATGAATTTAGCGAAGCACCCAGAAAGAGGGTCAAAAATAAGAGCGACAAAATTAATTTTTCCACAACTAATTCACGACTAATTGGCGGCAAATTATCCACCTAGTAGCGATTCGATTTGCGATGGGTGCCAAAATATGAAGTTAGCGAAGCACCCAAAAAAAACGGTCAAAAATAAGAGCGACAAAATTAATTTTTCCACAACTAATTCACGACTAATTAACGGCAAATTATCCACCTAGTCACGATTCGATCTGCGATGGGTGCTTCGCTAACTTCATGCTCATAGTGTGAATTATATATCTAATATGCCAAATAAATAATCTAATCTAAGGTATTTGCACTGATCTACTGTCTTATAACTTGTTTTCTTTTCAGAGGTATGGTTGGCGTGGTGACCATGCAAAAGCTGTTAACAGCGTTGGTAGAAAAAAAAGTCCAACCCAACGACACCATCGAAAAAATAATCATCCGAGTCTACCCGAAGCTTTACAAGGACGCACGATTGGGCGTGGTCTCCAGAGTTCTGGAAACGGAGGCATACGTTTTAATTCTCGATCAAAAAGGTACATTACATCAAGTAAGGTCACTCATCGTCAAGCAAGCTTTACGATGAGTGTCCTTAACATCAAGTGGGGCTCCCTGGTGGTCCAGAAAGGAGAGTTGTCTGGAATTTAACGGTGTCAGATGTGGACTGTAATTTTAAGGGAATAAGGTCATAGGCTAAGCTGGTACAAGGGATTCTGAAATGGTCTAGTTTACCTTCTAGGTTAGTGTAGCAATAAACAAATGTATGTAAGGTAAAAATAATGCATTTTCACTTACCATTTTTATACAGGAAGCGGAACTCATGGGAGGACACGCTGTTAAACCGTGCTTTTTGCACCCACATTCATGTGGTAGGAGAGTCGCTAACACGCGTGTATTATCGTTCGAAGGCGAAACGGTTCCCTGTGATGCTGCAGCAGGTATTCGCTACTGCGTTCATTCTCCCACATGGCGCCCAGTGGCGTCGTTAATCCATAGGCGTAGGAGAAAAGGAATGAGTAGGAAGGAATGAGATTACGAAGGTCCATATTAAAGGAACTAGGAACCTTAGTAATTCAAAATGCATTTTATGTAAAGTAAATTAATTATAGCAAATTGTAATATTTGCCTTTAAAACCGCGGGAGTTTCAAATGCAAATAACCCAGTAATTTTAAGTACTTAATTAGTTAATTAATACTAAATAAACAAAAAATAGAAAATGCTCTAGTGAATCACCAAATAGCCTAATTCGAACCAATTTGGTAAATTATAGTAAAAAGAACATATTTACAAAAAGGAAGGCGGGACGAACCATTTCCCACCCCCCTGAGAATGCCCAGGGGCATTTCAGAGAGTTTAATTTGTAGGCAGGGCGCATAGTTTTACCAAAGGCCGTTTGTAGGTACCTTTAGTAGTCTTTACAATAGCAACCCGTGGAACATTATCAGAACCTTTAATAAGGTCTTCAATGCGGCCTAGGGGCCAATCCAATGGAGTGGAATTTTCATCTTTGATCAGTACCATAGTACCAATATCAATGGAAGCAAGAGGTTGGTGCCATTTGGCTCGCTGTTGCAAAGTGTGCAAATATTCGCGATGCCAGCGAATCCAAAAATCGCGGTGCATTCTTTGCAACAGTTGCCACCTGGACAGCCTGTTTAATGCAATATCGCAGTAGTTTGGATCGGGTATTGTACCTGGAGGCCTCAAATTTAAAAAATTATTAGGAGTCAAGACCGCCAGATCAGTAGGATCGGTGCTTAAGGCACATAAAGGACGTGAGTTCATTATGGCTTCAACTTGGGTTAAAACCGTATTTAATTCCTCATAGGTGAGTATTTGATTTCCAACTACCCTGTGAAGATGAGTCTTTAAAGATTTAATGTTTGATTCCCAAATGCCTCCCATGTGGGGAGCAGCAGGTGGGTTAAAAGACCAAACTATACCTTCCCCCTTCACGCAATCAGAAAAAATTTGTCGCAAGTATTTTTCAGAGGCCACGAAGTTGGTCCCGCAGTCTGAAGAGATCTTTGAGCATAGTCCTCTTCTAGCTATGAAGCGGCGCAGAGCAGCCAGAAAGGCTTCTGATGTCATATCAGAGACTAACTCTAAATGCACGGCTTTAACAGCGCAACAGATAAATAAACAGACATATGCTTTCATGGTTTTGGCACCTCTGGTCCGACCAAGAGTAATCGTGAACGGACCACAAAAATCTATACCTACATTTTCGAACACCTTTGCTTCGGAAACTCTAAATTTCGGTAGGTTACCCATAGGGGGTTGAAGGGAGTTAGGTTTAGTTTTCCAGCAAGTATGGCAAGAACTTAAAACTTTTCTCACTACCTTTTTAGCAGACAATACCCAGAAGTTTTGCATTAGTAAAAAAGTTGTGGTCTGTATACCACAATGAAGATTGCTGCGATGCAAATCTAAAATCAGTAATTCAGTGAATTTTGCACTAGAAGGCAAAAGAATTGGAAATTTTTTATCGTATGATAAATTTGAATGGCATAAACGGCCTCCAACACGAAGCAAATCGTAGCTTTCATTATGCAAAAATGGACATAATTTTTGAAAAGCTTTTGGAAGCTGTTTCTTATCTTTTAGTAATTCAATTTCTTTTTGGAAAGAAAAAAATTGTACGCATTTCGAAATAAAAAGTAAGCCTTTGTAGTAATCCTGATTTGTAAGGTAATCAGTAGCAAAATTGTATGAGGGATTTTTAAACTTTTGTAACCCTCGCAAAAAGTAAGCAACTATTCTCTTAATTTTAAAAAGAGAACTGTATTTTTCAAACAAGTTGTTTACATAATATTCAACTGTTTGTTCGCAAGTAAAAACGTTAAAAATATTTTTTCGCTGTTCTTCCAAAACTGCATTCCCATCGTAAGTAACTGTCATAAAATCCCAAGTATTTGTAGGTTGGTTTAGAAAAGAAGGCCCTTCTAACCAAAAATAAAATCTTTGTAAATCAGAGGGATACATTTCCCTAGTACCGCAGTCAGCAGGATTTTGTTCAGTAGGAACATAATGCCAAAACTCAGGGCTAATTCTTCCTTGTATATAGGCAGTTCTATTCGAAACAAATGTTTTAAATTTGTGAGGAGATCCCTGAATCCAAGATAAGGTCACTGTGCTATCAGTAAAAGCAAGAATTTTATCAAATTTAATTTTTTCCGAGAACGTTTCTAGTAAAAAATCCATTAATTTAGCCAACAAAACAGCTCCTAAAAGCTCTAGTCTTGGTAAAGTTAGTTTACGACGCAACGGTGCGACTCTAGATTTACTACAAACAAAAAAAACTTTAATGTTTCCATCAGAATAAAAAATTCGAATATAAGCGACAGCACAATAGGCCCGTTCTGAACTATCGCAAAATCCTACTAGCTGGATTTGACTAGCATTAGGCAAAATTATTTGACGAGGAATTTTAACAGAATGCAAAAACTTTAATTCATTTTTAAATTTTTCCCATTTAAAAACAATTTCCGGACTGACAGGGTCGTCCCAGTTTAAGTCTTCTGCCCAGCAGTATTGAACAATTAATTTTAAAATTAAAACTATTGGCGCCAAAAAAGACAGAGGGTCGTAAATGCGGGCCAAATTACTTAAAATTGTTCTTTTAGTGCATGTTTGGAGAGAACAGTCGAAAGTATAAAAAAATTCATCAGTATGAGGGTTCCAATTTAAACCGAGAATTTTCAAAGTTGAATTTTCAGCATCTAAATCGAGAGAAAGAGCCTTCATCGAAATGTGTGACTCAGGAAGATCGGATAGTAACTCGGGACAATTGCTCGCCCATTTACGCAATTCGAATCCACCTCGGCTAAGTAGCTCGATTAATTGATTTTTCATCTCAGTGGCCTTAAAAAAGTCATCACTTCCCGAAATCACATCATCGACAAAAACTGCCTCCTCAATGATTTTTGAGGCAAGAGGAAGGTCCTCATGCTCTCTAGCAAGTTGCAGCAAAGTTCTGATAGCCAAAAAGGGGCTACAAGAGACCCCGAATAAAACTCTATTTATTTCGAAGTCTTGAATAGGCTGGTTAGGATCAAACCTCCAAACTATTCTTTGAAAATTAGTTTGACTAGGGTCAACTAAAATCATCCTGTACATTTGACGGATGTCGCAACAAAAGCAAAATTTATGCAAACGATAAAGTAATAAAATTTTTTGTAAGTCCCTTTGTAAAGGGGGCCCAGTATAAACAGCGTTGTTGAGCGAGATTTTGCCAGGGGCGTGCATGCTCGCATCAAAAACCACCCTCAGGGGGGTGCTAGTAGAATCTTTTTTAAACACCGCATGGTGTGCAATATAAAAATGATTTGAAATTTCGGTCGGCAAAGGTGCAGAAACCGGTTGCATATGATTATTATCTAAATAATCTTGTAAAACAGAGCTGTAGGCAGCATAAAAATCAGGGTTTTGTAGCAATTTCTTCTCAAGGGAGAAAAAACGACGTACGGCAATGGATCGAGTGTCGCCAAAATCTGGAGCAGTAACTTTAAATGGTAAAGATACAATATATCTCCCCTCCTCATTTTTTGAGGTAGTTTTCAAAAAATAATTTTCGCAAAACTCATCTTCGGGGTCAATGGCCTTGACATTAGGTATGTCATCTATTTGCCAAAATCGTTGTAGATTTTTATCTAAATTGACAAAAGAATCGTTCATTGACGTAGTAAAAAATGTTTTAATTTGATTTGTAGTTGAAGGTGAAAGTGAAAGATTGCCCATTATTCCCCAACCAAAAATAGTATTAATGCAGACGGGGTTGTTGGGTCCCGTAGACAAACGACCGTCTAGCAAAATGTAAGGGTACACATCGCCGCCCAACAATAAATCAATTTTATCGCTTTTATTAAAGCCTGGGTCAGCTAGTTCTAAGTTGGCGAGAAAAGGAAAACTTTTAATCGAAAATGAGGAATGAGGTAAATCACTACAAATTTTATCGAGTATTATCGCATCAAAATTAAAAACAAAATTATTATCACGCAAAGAGGATATATTGCAATTAATTCCAGATTTTGCCGAAGTTGTCATTCGATCTAAGCTTTGTAGAGTCATGGCGATATTAAATTTAGGAAGGCCCAAACTATCAGCACATGACTTAGATATAAATGAAGATTGAGCACCAGAGTCACAGATGGCGCGCACTGTGTGCCAATTTTGAAAAACATCCTGTATTTGTATTAAAGCGGTACAGAGAAGTATTTCGCGATCATTTAAAGACATACCAGTAACAATGGTGTTAGTGGTTCTATTAAATTCGGTAGCCACGGGGCTCCTCGGGGGTTGCACTGCAGAAGTAGAGGGGCTACTCGCAGGACTAGGTGTAGAATTAATAGGAAAAAAATGTAAGAGACTGTGATGAAATTGGCCACAATGTAAACATCTTTTTTCTGATTTGCATTGCTGGGGTAAATTATGCTTTGAGGCCAAACAGTTGACACACGCTTTATGTTGTTTAACAATCTCAAAACGTTGCTGGGGAGTTTTCGCCAAAAAATTAGGACATCTGTATATTATATGATCGCCACTTTTACAGAGAAAACAAAATTTTTGAGGGTTTGGAGTATTATTTAAGCCACTTTGGCCATTTGGAGACTGGGAGGCATTTTTGGAGGCTCTCTGAGTATTAGCAAACAAAGCAGATCGATTTTGAAACTTTGCTTGATTTTTCTGACTTGAAATTGACAAATCTTTATTTTTTAAGTAATCTTGAGTTTGTTGTATTTGTTCCAACGCAATGCAATGGCTAGAAACAAAAGCACGAATTTTATCATAAGAGGGGATCTCATTGGAGCAATAATTTTGCTCAAATGCCTTGCGCGTGGTTAGGTCCAACCTATCCAAGAGCATTTGTGCCATAATATAATCCCAAAACTCCGTTTTAAAACCCATGACTTTTAAAGCACTTAAGTTTTTCGAAAAACAATCAAGCAAATTCCTCAAATTCGTAGCATTCTCTTTAGTAAGAGGAGAGAAGCCTTCAATTGCCTTCCAGTGAAGGTAAGCTTGTAATCGTTTATTTGTATACCTATCCACCAAGGTGTGGTAGGCATTTAAATAATTTTCAGCAAGGATAGGAATGTCAGAAATGACATCCAGGGCAGGGCCCTTTAAATTAGAAAAAAGCAAATTGAATTTTTCAAAGTTTCCCAGCGACCTATTATTGTGCACGGTAGCATTAAAGGCTTGCAAAAAGGTTGGAAACTCCTTAAATTCCCCTTGAAAAAGAGGTATTTTTATCCTAGGCAGTAAACCATGCTGGTCTGTGGAGGCACAGGGACTGCCCATGGGATTTATCGTACTGCTCAAAAGCCCTCCATCTTCAAAGGGTAGTTCGAAAAGTTCGTAAAATATAGTGGAAATCTCGTCACAGCGTTTGCAAAAGTCCATAAACACTTTGTTTTCTACTACTAAGCGATCCTCATCAGAGGCTACCAACGTCAACAAAGTATTATGGTGCTTTTCAAAATCTTTTTTGATTTTTGACAATGTCCGAAATTTGACTTTAAAGCCGCTGTGATAGGCAGGGTCATTTTTTGCGAGGGTCGCGGATTCAATGATCAAATTTAGCTGTGAAATCGCACTATAGCGCAAGGCTTTAGCCTTTAAAATTTTATCCGAACTAGACATGATTAAAAAAAAAATCCAAAAAATAATTGACAAAAATTAGGTAAACTGAAAAAAAAATCAAAATTTGGACACCCTGTATAAATATTAATGTCCTACGTTTAATTACAATAATCAAACTATAAGCGCACAAAAGTAAAGAAAATACCCGATGCAAACTAATGATAACAAAAAAACTTGTGTATAAGTTTTTTTATCTTCGCCTGGCGAATTCAAATAAGTAGGTACCTACTATGTATTAAATTTAAAAATAAATACCTACAAATCAAAAGCATTTAATTTGGTAAAACTATTTATCTGCCTTTACACGAAAACAAATTCTCAAGTTAAGAATTAAATTTCCTTCAAAATTTATTATGCACGCAAAAAATGGATACAATCATAGCCATTTGCAGACAGATATTATAATAGTAAATTAGAAATAGATATATTCATAGCAATTTTTACGCAAAAACGAATATAGTAAAGCATCCGCAATCGGATATAGTCATAGCAATTTGCAATAAGCAAAAATGAATATGGCAATTTGGAGATTTTTTTCGAGCAAATTGGATATAATTATAGCAATCCACAAATGTGAAGGCACAACGGCTAAAATAATAGCACTTTGCAGACACTATTTTAAACTATTTCCAGTGACAAACAAAAAAACACCCAAATTCCATACGGTTTTTTTTTTTTACAAAAAAGAAACGAAAAAACTTGATTTATTCGAAACAAAAAAAAGCATAGTAGTTTACAGATTTTATCTGTGTTTGGTTTTTCGCATGAAAAGGCTAAATTTATTGGTAAAAATATTTAATTTTTACACAAAAAAAATCGCAAAATGTATTTTAGAAACCTAGGGGTTTTCTAAAGTAGGCATGTAAGAAAAACAAGGGTTTTTCTTGCATTTGTTTTTACACACAAAAAAAAATCGCAAAATGTATTTTAGAAACCTAGGGGTTTTCTAAAGTAGGCATGTAAGAAAAACAAGGGTTTTTCTTGCATTTGAAACCAGTAAAAAAGGCATTTAGGAAAAACAAGGGTTTTTCTTGCATTTGAAACCAGTAAAAAAAAACTAACCTAAAAAGGCAAAAAAACGATTCCAGAAATCCGGGTCGCTAAGGATCAAAAATGGGGCTCCCTGGTGGTCCAGAAAGGAGAGTTGTCTGGAATTTAACGGTGTCAGATGTGGACTGTAATTTTAAGGGAATAAGGTCATAGGCTAAGCTGGTACAAGGGATTCTGAAATGGTCTAGTTTACCTTCTAGGTTAGTGTAGCAATAAACAAATGTATGTAAGGTAAAAATAATGCATTTTCACTTACCATTTTTATACAGGAAGCGGAACTCATGGGAGGACACGCTGTTAAACCGTGCTTTTTGCACCCACATTCATGTGGTAGGAGAGTCGCTAACACGCGTGTATTATCGTTCGAAGGCGAAACGGTTCCCTGTGATGCTGCAGCAGGTATTCGCTACTGCGTTCATTCTCCCACATGGCGCCCAGTGGCGTCGTTAATCCATAGGCGTAGGAGAAAAGGAATGAGTAGGAAGGAATGAGATTACGAAGGTCCATATTAAAGGAACTAGGAACCTTAGTAATTCAAAATGCATTTTATGTAAAGTAAATTAATTATAGCAAATTGTAATATTTGCCTTTAAAACCGCGGGAGTTTCAAATGCAAATAACCCAGTAATTTTAAGTACTTAATTAGTTAATTAATACTAAATAAACAAAAAATAGAAAATGCTCTAGTGAATCACCAAATAGCCTAATTCGAACCAATTTGGTAAATTATAGTAAAAAGAACATATTTACAAAAAGGAAGGCGGGACGAACCATCAAGAGTGTATGACCCATATAGAGTGGCAACCGGTGAGCCTTGCAACATTGAGAGGCAGATGGCGCTGAGAATTATTCGTCTAGTACGCCATATTCAGAGAAAACTACTATGATCTAATGGCATTTGTATGATAGGCGGGAACTTAGGGTAAATCGTACTAGTTGTCTTTGAATATTGCGTACTAAACAGACTTTTAAAATTTATAATTATTGACATGTCTTTATAGGGATGGCCGGAGTAGTAAATTTGCCGGAACAGGTCTGACCTGTTCCGATTTTTATTATGACCTGTTCCGAAACATCTGCTCCTGCTCCAAACTGTTCCGGACTTTTCAAGGGAAATAAATTGCAACTGTTCCGCATTTTATGAAAGGAACAATTTGTTCCTGCGCTGCAGGAACAGATGTGCTGCATGAAATCTAACTATGCGTGTGCTCTGTTATTGGTGTTACAAGGTATATAAATGAGGTACAGGGTGTTAACCGCTATATCTGGTTGTCGCTTATAACAATTTTATTTTTTTAAATAGAAAAAGAAATGCAATTTTTACAAAACGCTTCACTTTTTGCTGTTTTCCTTATTTCACGTAAATTTTATTGAATTAAACGTTTTTTATATTCAATTTCAAATATTTTTATTGTTTCCTACTTCCTTGGTTTGAACGAAAGAAAACCCGGCAAGAAACGCCACTGTTAAAGATAATCTGCCGTACGTCACACCGCACCCCGCCAACCCTAGCACCATGCGTGTTGTCTATCTATCAGTAATTTCTACGAGTTGCCCCAGTGCGCACTAAGTGTATCTCTGTCCTTTTTCAAAACAATAATTTAGAAAAGGACGAAGATACACCCAGTGTGTGTCTCATAAAGGTTACGTAGCGAGCCTGAGAAAGATGCAGCTAGCTGAAGTGAAGACTCGGAACAGGCGTAAAAGTAGGGAGCAAGTTGTTTCTGTTATGTTCTGGCTCTCTCGAAGTTTCCTTGTCACTTCTGCTCCGGCGGAACAACTTGTTCCGGAAATTCATACCTGTTCTCCGACTTGCTCCGGGCACAAGCCTGTTCCCAAAAGAACAGGTACTGCTCCGGAGTGCCATCCCTATGTCTTTACAAAAATTGCAACATCAAACAATGATTTTTAAAAAAAATATTAACACTGGTATTTTTGGATTCTAAATGAACTTTATTGTAAAAAATCATTAAAAAATTGAAAAAGTTTTACAATACAAACAAATTCCATGACAAACACAAATGACAAAGTCAAATACATGTCAAATATAAGAGTTGGCGAGCGGTACATGGCGGGAAGTTTGAATTTAAAATAAGGAATGCTAATTCTGGAAGATTTTAAGCTTTTAATCATCTTGCATCCTTACAAAAGTTTGATGGAATATCGTAATAGTGTCTGGAAATATTTGACTGAAATTTCGCGAAAATCTGTGGTGCCATTTGGAAAATACTTATCACAAATAAACCTCTGTTCTCCCATTAGACTCAATGTAAAATTCCGCCCACCATAACAGCTGATTTTTTTAGAGTTGTGGCCTGTATTTTTTGTTGGCCTTGGCTCAATCAAGGCCAACAAAAAAATACATGCCACGACCCTGAAAATATCAGCTGTTCTCGGGGGGGGGCTGACTTTTACATTGGGTCTTATGGGAGGTCAGACGTTTTTTATGATATTTTCAAAATGGCACTACAGATTTCCGCGAAATTTCAGTGAAATATTCTCAAACACCATCCCGATATTCCACCAAACTTTTGTAACGATGCAAGATAATTAAAAGGTTAAAATCTTCAAAATTTAGCATTCCTTATTTTGAATTTAAATTATCCGCCATATACCGCATGCCAACTGTTACATTTAATGAATTGTAGATTTCTCCAGGGTGAAGTCCTTGAACCATTGTTACAGGAGAAGAAACGAAAAGTCCTGCTTACTTCACAAATATTATTATATATTAAATAATATTTGTGAAGTAAGCAGGACTTTTCGTTTCTTCTCCTTTAACAATGTAACTGTTACATTTGCCATGTATTTGACTTAGTCATCTGTGTTTGCTATGCTAGGCTATAATTGTGCCAGGCACTATTTTGACACATTCACATTGAAAACTGACAGTTGATCCTTTAAAATTGACATACCAAAGTCGAATTTAAAACTTTTGTCGATTATTTTCCATTAATAAAAGAAGGCACTATTTATTCCGGTTCATATAGTAAACAAAGGCCGTGTGTTGAAAGATTACAGCTGATATTACAATGTGAAGGTGTCAAAATTGTGCCTGGCACTATTATAGCCTGGCTTTGTTTCAATAATTCTCTAATAAAGCGGCTCTGAAAAAGTAAGGATTACTATACATTTAAAAAAAATAGTTCTGCAATCTAAAAACCGGCTTTATTTTTTTAAAAATCAAATATTCATGAACCGTCATTCCAACATCAATAATTTAAAGCCAATCAGCTGTGTCGTGACGTGATCATCAAAAAAAAATCAGCCCCCGATATGACGTCAACAAAGTGGAGGATCGTGGCCCGTCCGTTTTGATACCCCTGGCTCAATCTATGAAAAAATGGCAGATCTGAGGGCACGGCAGTGCCTCGCCAAGTTCGCGCGCCGTAACCATCTTTTCTGGAAACATTTCAGCCGATATTTGACCTACCTAAAACTCTACTTCGGAATGAGCTACGAATCTCAAACTTTGCACAGTCGTAGATCTCCATGGAGTTAACAACCCCTCCAAGTTTCATTCAATTCCATAAAGTAGTAAAGTAGTTACGAAATTTCAAAAAACGTCGAAATTGTCACTCACTTACTGACTCACTCATGTATAGATCATCAATATTCTACTGTACTTCCAGACATGCTACAAAGCTGAAATTTGGCAGACTGATAGAAATTATGAACAAACCCCTGGAAAAAATCAAAAAGCCCAAAATTTTAATTTACTCCCCTCCCCTATACATTTAAAGTTATATAAAATTAGCATCGCCCACTTCCAGAAAGGCTAGAGAGTTGAGCTTTGGCAGACTGATAGGAACTATGATAAAACTATAGGAAAAAATCAAAAAAACCCCTAAATTTTAATTTACTCCCTTCCCCTATAAATGAAAAGTTAAGTAAAAGTAATATTGCCTACTTCCAAACATACTAGAGAGCTGAGCTTTGGAAGACCGATAGTAACTATGATAAAGTTATAGAAAAATATTAAAACACCCCAAAATTCTAATTTACTTCCTTTCCCTATTAATGTAAAGTTATGTAAAAGTAACACTGCCCACTTCCAGAAACGCTAGAGAGCTGAACTTTTTAAGACTGAAAGACAATATGATAAAACTATATGAAAAAATTTAAAAACACCAACATTTTAATTTACTTCCCTCTCCTATAAATGTACATTTATATAAAACTAACATTGCCCACTTCCATAAATGCTAGAGAGCTGAGCATTGGAATGCTGATAGAAATTATGATAAAAGCATGGGAAAAAATTTAAAAAGTCCAATATTTTCATTTACTCTCCTTCCCTATACAGTCGAACCTCTCTAACTCGAACCTGAAGGGACAACCAAAACAGTTCGAGTTATGGAGAGTTCGAGTTATAGAAACTCGAGTTACATAGGTTAAAATACATGTAAAAAGTGTAGGGACCGCCTAAAGGTTCGAGTTATAGAGGGGTTCGAGTTATAGAGGTTCGAGTTAGAGAGGTTCGACTGTAAATGTAAAGTTATGTAAAAGTAACATTACCCACTTCCAGAAACGCTAGAGAGCTGAGCATTGGAAGACTGATAGGAACTATGATAAAACTATAGGAGAAAAAAAATACGACAATTTTAATTTATTTCCCTCCCCTATACATGTAAAGTTATGTAAAAGTAACATTGTGCACTTTCAGAAAAGCTAGAGAGCTGAGCTTTGGAAGGCTGATAGGAACTACGATAAAACCATGGAAAAAAATTAAAAAATCTCAAAAATTTAAGTAAGGCATTGCAAAAGTTTTGAACAATATTCCGCATATTTTACTACTTTAAAAATTAAGTATTTTCCAATTCCTTTAAAAAAGAAGTGAAATCATAAGAAAAACATTTCATGTAAAAAAAAGCCAGGTACGCGAAAATGGCATTCCGTAAAAAGAATTGAGATAAAAGTAAAGCCAAGTTCTCCAATACAAATTTCAAAATGAAAGGTTGGAAATATTTTTCTAAACTTGGCTATTACGGCTATAAACGACTCTTAGGCACAGTGCTAAATTGAACATAAAGAAGTTTGGCTGTAATAGCAAAGTTTAAAAAAATATTTCCAAACTAGTAATTTTGAAATTTGTATTGGAGAACTTGGCTTTACTTTTATCTCAATTCTTTTTACGGAATGCCATTTTCGGGTACTTGGCTTTTTTTTATGTGATTTTAATTTCGTCCCATTTCCTAAGGTCTGCTTAAGCTTTGACAATCATTCTATTTGTTTTTCCATTCCTATGGGTTTAAATAAATGTATTATCTTTTTTTTTTAGAAAAAGATGGAGCTAAAATTGACGTGCCAGTCGGCATAGTTACTGCCATAGATCTACTTCAATTTATCTCAAAAACTCAATCAGAATAAAGGCTAAAACAAAATACATTAATTAGGTTTAAAAAATGGTTGTTTATGGTAAGATTTTTTTATTATTCTATTTTTAGAAACTTAGTTTATAATAGAGTTATTAAATTATCAATAAATCGCCTTAGGATACAATCAATTATGTATATCTTTAACAATGGCGCACTCAATAATATTTTTTGGGGTGCACCGAGGCATATTCGACACATAGAGAGTATTTTTTGCTATTTTATTTTTTTATTTATAAAATATGTGGAAAATATCTAAAACATTCTTAGGTTTTGGGGGGGTTATCCGAAGCCCCTCCTTCTGAGTACTCCCATGCATTTAAACAAATTTCTAGTGTATATATTTTAAGCCAAGCGTCACAAATGAAAGTTGGTGGGATGGTGCGACCTCGGGGGTTGCCGCTCGAGGGGGGGGGGATGAAAACTCCACATCGCGGCGCTTGGAGGAAAATAGCACCGTTGGAGTAGGTTCTATAAAAAAAAAGTTCAAATAAAATATATAGAGAACAAAATTGCGCACAACTTTGGTTTTATGCATTTTTTCGCTCCGACCAATAGTTTTTGGTTTATGGCGGGCTAAAGTTGGGGGGTAGTTTGCAAATTTTAACAAAGTCAGAGTTTAATCGCGGATTAAAACAAATATGGCTACCAAACAATTCTGGTATATTTTTTTCTGTAAGAGTAAGATTTCTCTACATATTTTATTTGAACTTTTTTTTTATAAGACCTACTCCAACGGTGCTATTTTCCTCCAAGCGCCGCGATGCAGAGTTTTCATCCCCCTCTCTCGAGCGACAACCCTCCGAGGATCAAATGGGAAACTCCGTTATTATTAAAGATAATGAGTTTCTGATTGCACCTTACCGTGCTCCTTTTTTGAGCCCTTAAAAATGGTGTATTCAGATTTTTGCTATACCCCGTAGTTTTGCTAATACAGTAGAGTTTCTAAGAAAATTGCATTTTTAATAATCCCTTATATCTCGCTTATTTTGTGAGATATTTTTATTCTGTAAAAACCTTTTTATGGCAACTTTTTTAGAAGAAATTAATGACGTTGTCAGTTTTATAAAATATTGTTTAGTTTTTGAGATATGGTATTTCTCATAAAAAAAATAAATACGGACCTGGATTTTTTTTATCACTATTTTGATTGGTTTCGTGCTATTATTATCACAAAATTATAAAAATTAAAAAAAAAATTGATTCAAAGTAAAAAAAAATATTTAATATTTAAAAAAAAAATTTAGTCTGAACCTGGAAATTTCCAACATAAATATAAATTAAAAGTTGCTAGTTAAACTATTTTTAGTTTAACTGTTTTGATACTTAGGAAATTAAAATGGTTTAATGTTAATTTACCGATTTATTTGAAACAAAGTCTACGAAAAATACAAAAAAAACACGAATTACAAAAAATAATAACTAATTTTTCTTTAATGATATAAATGTTTAAGCTGATTGCCAATATGTGTAAGATATTGTTGGCATTTTTGAGTAATTTTTCTCAACGTATTTTGCATAAAAATATTTCTGCTGTTTAAATATTGGGATTTTGTTGCTTGAATAAAGCAGTCAAATATATCACATTTTTCAAAATCTTGATATGGTCGATTTCTAGCCATTTTAGAATAATTGTGAGTGAGCCATTCACAAAAATGACAAGTAAAATGACAATGTCAATTCCACGCTTTTGTGTTTCCATGTTCAAGTAAATTTCATGAGTTGCTGTGCTACCATCAAATAATTACTATGATATTATTTTTGTAACTATTTAACATTTTTTTACTTTATTTATAAATCTTTTAATTAGCGTTTCAAAACAGATAAACTAAAAATCGTTCAACTAGTTCAACTTGCAATTTTTAATTTTTAATAAAGTTGGAAAATTCCAGGTTTGGACTAAAATTTTTATAAAAATATTAAATAGTTCTTTTAACCTTAAATTAAAAAAATATTCAAGTTTTATTATTTTAAGATAATAATAGCACGGAACCAATCAAAATAATAATAAAAAAAATCCAGGTCCGTATTTAATTTTTTTATGATAAATACCATATCTCAAAAACTAAACGAAATTTTAAAAAATTGACAAAGTCATTATTTTGCTGTAAAAAAGTTGCCATAGAAAGGTTTTTCAGAATAAAAATATCTTGCAAAATAAGCAAGATAAAAAGAAATAATAAAAATGCAATTTTTTCAAAAACTCCCTGTATTAGCGAAACCACGGGTTATAGCAAAAATCTGATTACACCAATTTTAAGGTCTCTAAAAAAGAGCACGGTAAGGTGCAATCAGAAAATCGATATCTTTAATAATAACCGAGTTTCCCATTTAATCCCATCGAAAATGGGACACGCTGTACTATCAGGGGACCTATGTCTACCATCCCACCAAATTTCATTCCTATTCGACCTTTTGCAAATAGAACCCCATATTTTGTACCCAACGCTTGGCCTATTTGATAATACAAGCCTCAACTCGACCTTATACACGTACATTTTTTCAGACACAAAAAAAAAGTTTCTTATAGGACTAAACACATTGTGCCTGAATGAAGTATAGGCTACATAAAAATGGTTCCAAAAACTAATTGCATATTAGCTCACACATATACTATACTATAGTAGTGTGAGCTATGGTGATCCTAATTTTTTCGAGAAAAAAAAGATGATTTTGAAAATTTTTTGTCGCGCCGTCTGTCTGTCTGTATGTATGTCTGTCTGTAACGACCAACGCGCATAACTCAAAAACCGCTAGGCCGATTTTAATGAAATTTGGTACCTAGGCTGGGTCTTGGGTCGAGATGGTCCCATTTAAAAATGAACAAAATCCACCGAACACAAGCCAAATAAAAGGGTGGGGGAAGATTTCAAAAGTTGGAGTTTATGTGAAAATATGGCGTGTGTGATATCAAACGAAAGGTAATTTAGTATGGAGTTAAACAAAATACATTTTAGTTTTTTTTTCTTCAAAAAGGGTGGGGGTAGATTTCAAAAATTAGGGTTTACGTGAAAATATGGCGTGTGTGATATCAAACGAAAGGTAATTGAGTATGGAGTTAAACAAAATACATTTTAGTTTTTGTTTTTTTAAGGGTGGGGGTAGATTTAAAAAATTTGTGTTTAAGTCAAAACATGGCTTGTGTGGTATCAAATAAAAGGTAATTTAGTCTGGAGTTGAATAAGATATATTTCAGGTTTTAGTTTATTAGCTCGCACGTACACTATCACTATAGTACCTAGTGTGAGCTTAGGGCCCATATATTGGCAGAGTATTTTGAATATGGACTCTTTCCTGAGTTCAGAGCCATATTCATATAAATCCTAATTGATCCTCTCGAAATTTTATCAATTTTTTGCAATTTTTCTAGTTAGCCTAGGCGCTGGCTCCTGTCACATGTGACCTAATATGTGCGCTCAGTTTGACTGCGGGGCATTGTTAAGCACTCATAGAAGTATAAAAAAAGTTTGGTCACGTGATCGAACTCATGGTCGTTTGGCCGCCATCTTTGAAAATGGCCGCCAAATGAATAGATTTTTTTGTTTAAGTGTATCTCCCTACCCAGTGGTCCGATTTTAATTTCTTAAAGCCTGTTTAACTCCTTTTTTAAAGACAAACAAATTATGTTATTACATACTTTTTGATAAATCAAGTAGTTTTTGAGATATACCAAGATTATTAGTATTTCCGCTCGCAAAAGAATTAAAATAATACCCATGCTTATTTTATTGTAGCTACAATATTATTGACATTTGTTTTTTTTTTCACCTTTCACAGAAAAGAGGATATTGACTTTGTCTTTAAAGAAGTAGGTTTCTAAAACTGTTCACAAGATTATAGAATAAATGAATTTGCAGCGAAACGATGCATTCTAGCGAAAAACGATAAAATTAATTTTTTGTAGTACTTTTAATTCCGCTTCTTTTGATGTATCACTTAGCATCCTAGCTTCGATAGTTAGCTAGACAAGCCAGCTAAAATATACAATTTTGTAAAAATTTCATGTTTTCGCTCCAAGATAGATTTTTTCTTAAAAATTGTAAAAGATCTGACAATCATCAGAAGAAGCGTGATTTAAAAGTACTATAAAAAATTATTCTTAACAATTTTCAAATTCACCATGAGTTCGACCACGTGACCAAACTTTTTTTATACTCCTATAAGTCCCGTAGTCAAACTGAGCGCACATATTAGGTCACACGTGACAGGAGCCAGCGCCTAGACTAAATAGAAAAATGTTAAAAATTTCGAGAAGAGGATCAGCTAGGATTTATATGAATATGGCTCTGAACTCAGGAAAGAGTCCATATTCAAAAAGCCTTTTTCCTCGCAGTAACTACAAGTTACCAGGTAACCTGGTTACTCGTTTTCTGTTTTTCTTCGCTGAGTAACACTAACTATGATGTCACGAGTAACCAGAATCACGAGTTGCTGAAATATTTTGAGGTTAAGATCGTTTTGTTTTGTTTTTTTTTCGAAATGTTTGATTTTAATCATTGACTTCTATACCCTACAGGGCATTATACAACTCAATGATTTTAATATATATATTACCAACGAATTATGTTTGGTAACGGTAGAAAATGAAGCACATCCCTTGAAGTTGGTCCTATATCAATTCAACTGCAACTAGTCTTAAAATGTACTGCATTTGGTGTTCTGTGGTACTGCGGCCTTACCACAGAATACCAAAGGAGCACCCTTTTCCACTCCGATTCAAAAAACGCATCAGGTAACGCTGCATTTAAAACTGGTGTAAATCCATGTCCCGTGATACGTTTTTTGAATCGGGGTGGGCATGCATTGATGGAAACAATGAATTATTTTCTGCATTTCGGAAGCTCCTGGTAAAAACAAAAACAAACAATTGGAAATGTCATCCACAGCTGACTGTCTGACGTCATACAACGGTTACTCCGAGTAACCGTGACGTCATTTCGAGTAACTTAAATGAGTGACTAGTAACCTCGAGGAAAAAGGCTTAAAATGTGCATTCAGGCACACTGTAAAACAGAGAAAAACATATTTTATTTGAGAGTTACAGTACATGATTGATTGTATTTTAAATCGTTTTATTAGGTCTAAGCTAAGCCTTTAGAAAGGTAAACAAAGAAAATAGGTATATAAAATAATATTTTTTACATATATTAAACTTAAATATGTGTATGGTGTTGTCAATGTCACTTATTCACAGGTTTATTGAATTTTTATATATTATTCATTTCAAAAACTTTTTTCAACATATTTTTTATATTTTTATCTTGTTTCTCAATTATGTTTCCAAATAAAACAATTGACAAGTTTAAATTTTGTCTTTATTGATTTTAAATTTAAAAACAGCATATTACAAGAACATTAGTCCAGTTTTTTACTCAAAAACACAAAAATGTTGGGGTGCAATTGAATCGGTCATTTCGAAAATATTTTTAAACTGAAAGATTCCGCTAACTTTTACAAATTTTATTTTGAGAAACACACTACATCGTATATATACAATTTTTAGGGATTGATCTTTCCACTATTTTTCGCATTCCCTTCCCTAAGGAAAGAAAAACCAAAATTAAATCTGCACCTAGACCTTTACAATAACTAAACGATAGCATATATTTAACTTAACCTAACAAATTACAACTTTCAGATTTTCCATTTCACTATATAGTTGTCTTTTTTATCAACTTTCGTTTTGGTATAAAAAAATTTGTTTGCCTATTTTATTTTAAGGTTTAAAACATTTTTATAAAGAATAACTTTTGCTTTTAATTATTTACAAAAAAAAATGTTTTCATGTCATTCTAATATAGAGGTGCTGAAAAAGTAACTATTCGTTACTAGAGTACTCGTTACTTTGATTCCTTCGATTATTTTATTATTCAGAATGTATTTTTGTTGTTTTTGTCCAAACTTTTTGTATATTTTTTAATTTCTTGTCTAAGATTGTTATTTTTGTCTCTATTTTTATTTACTTTTAGATTTTAAATATGTACTTCTTTGTATGTAAAACATTCGATTTTTAAAACAAAGTTGTACACAGAACAGTTTCTACGTAATTCCTGTTGATGTTTTGAGGTTTGAGGTATGAGGTAGAGCCGCGGGACTGTAAGCGCGCTGGTCGTTTTATAAAATCTGGGTGCAAAAATCCTTAAAAGGACGATGTAAAAATATTAATTTTTCCGAGCCACACAAAGACAATATAGAGGATTGGCACTCACCTTTTTAGTTGTTTCCGTCGTCCAGAGGAGCTCCTCTCGCTGGCCCAGTTGCTGCAGTCGATCCACACTAGAATCTCTTGTTTGTGTAATGGTTTAGTTTGATTTTCTAAGAATGTTATTGGATTTTTTGGTTAATAGAATTTATCACCATGCTGCGTGGTGATCTCGATAGAATACGACAGACGAATCCTTTTTGGTTACGCCTTTTTGCGCAGATTCATTTTTCGTAGATGGCGCTGGCGTTTTGCTTGTGCCAATCAAAATTGAAATTGTGTGGGTTTTCCGAATACGGGAATTTGGCGCAAAATTTGAATTTAAAATTAAAGTTGCACGAACAATTCCTACCTTTAATTTTTTAAATTTTAACCCGCATTTTGAAAATTTCAATTGAATAATTCCATAATATCAACAACAAAAATATACCTACAACTAAATTAAACTTCGAATTAACGACAGTCCGAGAATTTTGCACTAATTGTATGATTGAATTGAACGATAGTAACGAATATATAAAATGATTACTTAGTAGTCGAGTAACGATTAGTAACGAGTATTCAAAAGTAACGAAAATCAACACCTCTACCTAATACATATATTAGTAAAATAGACAAAGTTTTCACTAAAAATCTTAAAGTAGTCTTATAAAGTCATTAAGATGCATTTGTAACATACGACCTTTTTAGGATTTTAAGATATCTTTCAGTAAACACGAAATGTCCTCAAGATATATGTTACGTATCAGAATGGATATATTTAAGATATTTCAAGATGTGTCTTTTTGCTTTGTGGCTTATATTCAGTGTGTCCAAGGAATGAGGGTGGGTAAAAATACAAAAAAAATTCGGTTTAGATTCTGATTAGATAGATTGAGTTTCTGTGAATCCTGCTTGGCTTAACCTAAGATATTGTCATGTCATGTGTTACGAGGGGGTTGTCGTGACTATTTGTGTACGTGTTGCGCACAAATAAAGAGGATTGTGAGATAGTTTAAGGGTTTATTTAATACTAGTACAAAGATACTTACACACTAATCACTACTGTCTGGCCCAGTTTTCTGATAAAAATATTATTCACTTGTAGGTCGGGTTCAGCTCTCGATCAGAATCTCTTTACTGCTTCTATACTTGACTATTAAGAACTTAAGTACTTAGCGTACTCAATGAACTGAACCCCGACTATCCGTTCTTGATTGGTTTTATAGAAGCATGTGATTACAAACGTGTTTTAATCTCAAACATAAATCGTTTGCACCACATACTTCCTAGGTTGACGTCCTAATACTTTTACATCAGGTCAACCAACCAAGTGCCGGATAGCATGCCCAAATTACATACATGACAATATTAGGAAAATGAGTTAAATTAATTAATAAAAAGGGTAGGATGATTTGATAAAAAGTGTTAAGAGTACCTTTGTTTTAAAAAATATCGAAAAAGATTATTAAGTTCTTTAGATTATAAATACAAAGTGGACTGATTTTTCTGAAAATTAAGAATCTGCCGTAGCTTTTAATTCTAAACAACTTTTTTTAAAAACCTTTTCCAATATCTTTTAAAACAAAAATACTTCACTCTTACCACTTTTTATCAAATCAGCCATTATTAAACCACCCTGTATATTAATTGATTCGATTCATTTTATTCTTAACATCTCAGTTTGAGACCAAGCAGAAGCAATAGAATTTAAATCGAAAGTTTTTTGTCATTGATACCCAAATACCTTAAAGCATAAATACTGGCACGTAGAGACACACACCTGCTGTGTGGATGGACGCCATATTTGTTGTTTATTTATATTTTGCGGTGTTTTTTGTGTTTGTCATGTAAAACTGTCTTTTTTCTCTGTGAAAAATTTAATATAATTTATGTAAAACATGTGAGGTTTGTGGAAAAATATCCGGGGAAGTAAGGAAGTGTCATTCCATAGATAATTACTTGTATTTTTCTTTATAATTTGTTAATTGACTTATGAATGGTTCATAGATACGATTAAACACTCTTTGTGGTGTCCACAATAAATCTGCACAATTAATTTTAGAAAAACTACAAATTTTATTCACAATTTTCACCCGATTAACTAGTTTTTAAATAACAAAATCATAAACCACCTTAAATTTTTGGCAATTGTCAAATATTGTAGTGACGTAACGGAGTAGGTATGTTCCAAAATTACCAAAACTGATACATGCACAGTTACCGAAATCTTTTCTACCTGAAAATTAAAGGGGGTGCCAGCCTTAAGAATCGCGTGTAAGAATGTATTTATGCTCTAAGGTATAATATTTGTTTATCCTTACTGTAGTGTTTGCATATAAGTGAAACGACAAACACACGAATTTAAATTTCCCGCGCCGTGACAAAGTGTTAGTGACGTAGGCAATATGGCCGCGGGGCTGACCAATGAGAAAGCAGCGTTGGAGTGACGTCACATGGGACGGCCTCTCGTTACGAAACCATTTTAATTTTCAGGTCTACACGCATTTTATGGTAAGTCTGTTTTCTTCCATAAATATTTGCGCAATCATAAATAATTACGCGGCTTAAAAAACATAAATATTTCACTTACATACCCTCAATCCGTGAACAGACTATAGCCCTTAAAACTATTATCTATGTCCTTAATAGCACTTTTTAATACAAGCGTAGAAAAACACGTGTAAACACATGTAGAAGATGATCAAAAATCCAACGGAGAAACAGACGCCTCGGGCGGGGAACGGGATGACATAAACAGCATACACGATGGTGTGTCCGACGCGGGCGATCAGGAATATGTACAGCAGGGCTATGGCGAGTCCTGTGGGAGGATTGACCCACAGGTAGCAGAGACTGATGAACAGGAAGGCCGGGATGTTTTCCAGGTCATTTTGGAAGGCTCTGTAATAATAGAAATAGAACTAACAAACGTGAAATTTAGTACCCGGGAATTTAAAAATCAAACAAGTTTCGTGGCTAATCGGGTAAAAAGGAGTTTTTGTTTCTCTCATATTTTTCCGTGAGTAGCTCGAAAGCTTAACCTCACGGGGGTCCAAGATCTAATGGACACCTAATAAGTGTTGACAGTTAACTGTTTCGTCCTTATGGGTCTTCACAGAACACTGCTTGGTCAATGTGACATTCTTGCGAAGTTAATTAGACGGTTTTGTCTCTAATCCTATGTAAATCGTGAGAAAACTTTCGCAAGAAGCGCCATCTACCGAGATACGAGAGAAACCAAAACGAAACAAACTGGTTCGTGACCTACGACAGCTCTTCTGCCTTTCAGGCCAGATCAACGCTTATAGGATTAGAGACAAAACCGTCTAATTAACTTCGCAAAGGACGAAACAGTTAACTGTCAACACTTATTAGGTGTCCATTAGATCTTGGACCCCCGTGAGGTTAAGCTTTCAAGTTATTCATGGAAAAATATGAGAGAAACAAAAACTCCTTTTTACCCGATTAGCTACGAAACTTGTTTGAAAATAAAAATGGAGTTATAATATAGAACTTAAAAGGCTGGATCAGCAAAACTGCGTCGCTAGACTTCAGAACGCAGTGACCTTACACGCGTAGTATAAGCTACCACCCTAGAGGTCGCCATGAAAAATAAGCAGTGACGCTCTGTCACATATCTTTAATTGAGATCAGTGGCTCCATATATTTTATCACGAGTTCAGTTTAATGCCACCGCCTTTCAAATCGTGTCTGTTAAAATTAGCGTTGATCAATCTGTGAAAAAATAGCTAAATTTTAAAGTTTTGGTGAATGCTCTGGGGAAGTTTGCCTGCTAATTCAACGCGACTTCTAGGGGCAACTGCTTTTACTCAAAATATGTAAAAAAAATGGATGTCAAATGTTCAGTTGTCCCTATTTAAAGCTACGCAGTAGGAGAAGCGAGATCTATTTATTTTTCTATATCTATGGGTTTATTGGATTTTGGAACTTTTAAAGTCCATACCATTATTTTTGGGATAACTTTTGACGATTTTTTTTCGCTGGCCTATGCTATTTGTTATGGTAACAGCTGATTACTATCAAAAAGTTATCTCAAAAATTATGGAATGAACCAGGGCTATCAAAACGGACGGGCCACGATCCTCCACTTTGTTGACGTCACCTCCGGGGCTGATTTTTTGTTTGATGGTCACGTTACGACACAGCTGATTGTCTTTAAAATATTGAAGTTGGAATGAATATTTGATTTTTTTAAAAATAAAGCCGTTTTTGAGATTGTTTTTACTTTATTCTGGCAGAACAATTTTTTTAAATGTATAGTAATCCTTAATTTTTCATAGCCGCTTCATTAGCTCACACAAAAATTAAGTTTAAAGCAGAAGCGAATGTGACAATCACAGATAACAAAGTCAAATACATGTCAAATATAACAGTTCCCAACAAACATTTAAAGTTGTAACGACGAAACCCCAACTAGAAAGAATTTCTTAAAAGTAACCGCAACGTACTCCCGCTACGTCTCAGTATACCATACAGCGACGTTATAATTCCCTAAGTGGGGAACCAATTTCTGGTTATAACTACTTGGCCAAGTGTTTAAAGTCACTGTAGTAACAACTACACTACTACGTCGTAGCCAGGTATCTACTACGTCGTAGAGGCTGTTTTTTTTCCGTAATGGCATAAAAGTTGCGATGTAGTTGCAAATAATATAATCGTTTCTTTTTGGTAGAATTGTTACACAATATGGTGGACACAACAGTAAACAGACTCGCTTAGTTTTTTTGTTTGGTTATGGTTATAATATGTACTATGTTATCCAAAAGTGTGAGAATTTACAAGCAGAGGATCAAAATTCGAGTGCGACGCAAAGTTTTTTGTATAACATGCATTATATATATTGCAAAAAACCGGTGCGCCCGTATTATTGAGCCGTTTTCTGGTAGCTGATGGAATTTTTGTGTTGTGATTTCGGAGGTTATGTTTTCATAATCGACAGTTAACTCCAACAAATGGTGCTTAAGAAGAGCATTTTTGGTAAGCTTCAACTAATTTGTTTCTAAAATAGTATAGCTCTTTAATATGAGCTCATAAAACGACAACAAAAATATTAAATTTTCTTTCTTAAATAAAAACATGGCGTCCCAAACTATATTCCCTGATAGTCGAAAGGGTTACTTGAAAGTGAGCCTAAGTTACGGTAACGTGTCACTTACGATTTTTATGTCGGCATTCCTTTTTAGTTCTAGATAACACACTCGAATTTCTACTCCTTCGTTGCAGAAACGTATAACTAGCTTTCGCCACTAGAAAACGTCTACAGAGTGATAGGAACCACGCGATAAGTATAACTACTACCCTCAAGTTATTGGGGTGTCGCCACTTGTCATTTGCCGTTTCTGTCAACAACAACACCACTGCTTATAGGTTATGTACGAGCGTGAATTTGTGGTAGGTTTTAAAACAAAAACAAGAAAAATTAAATTCCATTAGAACAATAAATGAAGTGCCAATAAAAAGAGTTTTTTAAAAATGTAACACAGCACAAATTTAAGTTTATTCGCTTCAAACCAAGCTTTAACAACAGCACAAATTTGAAGAAAACCAAAAAGAATTATTGACCCAAGCTCAACACATAAAATGAATCACAGTGAGACACGACGCGTCAGCACAAGATGCCTAGATAAACGAATTCGGTTTAGTCCGCACAAGTGGGTTACGATGGCGATAGGGTGGTGCCACACACAAACCACGAACGACCGTAAAGACAGTGAATAGAACAGCAACAAGTAGCGTAAAAGATTAAGGATGGAGATTAAGTATGGACCAGGGAATTCTTAAAATCCGGGTGCGGTACTCGATACTTTGGATCAATATTTTGCATTTTGATTGTTTTGCTCAAGGTAGTTAAAAAAATATTTGCAAAACTATTCATAATATTCCCATATTATAAAAGGAGCCACAAAAAGTAGGGTTAAGAATGTGTGCGACAAAGATGCGACTTCAAAAAGTCTACGTTTTCAAAGTAGAAACAGGAAGGAGAGATTACTTTATAAGATCGACATTAAAAAAAAGTCAAAGTAGTTGCGGCTTTAAAGTTGATCCACAAAGTTATTTTGTCTACATTGTTACATCAGATGTTACTATGATGACACAAACTTTTGTGGTAAAAATTAAAGTTATAATGTAGTTGTCGGATACACTTGTTTGGGACTCCAATGAAGCTTAACTTTCTAGTGGTAATTAAGTAGGATATAAAAGTCAGGGCGACTACGAAATAACGACTAAAAAGAAAGTAAAACTTTAGCAACGTCCTATTGTGGTAGAGAAGACTATCAGAATCGACTATCAAGAAACAATCCTAAGAAGTAGTTTAGAGGGTCGTTTTTACGAAACATCTACTATTTCCTGATACTAAATAGTAGTTAGAACTAAAAAGTAATAAATTTTGGTTGGGATCACCACATTTCTACTATAAGAAAGTAGCAAAGCCTTTAGAACATGTAGCCGCTACTATAAATGTTAGTTGGGTTGGCATGTGGTACATGGCGGGTAATTTGAATTCAAAATAAGAAATGCTAAATCTTGAAGATTTTAACCTTTTAATCGTGTTGCTTTCTTACAAACCTTTGGTGGAATATCGGGATGGTGTCTGAGAATATTTCACTGAAATTTTGCGGAAATCTGTAGTGCCATTTTGAAAATATCATAAAAAACGTCTGACCTCCCATAAGACCCAATGTAAAATTCAGCCCCGGGAGAACAGCTGATTTTTTCAGGGTCGTGGCCTCTATTTTTGTGTTGGCCTTGAATGAACTTATAGAAGACAACCCATTATCTTGACGTAACCGCTTACTCTACAAACAATGAATTACACTAAAACTAAAATCATAACAAACACAGATGAAGATATTACGGTCAGAATGAACCAAAAGAAAATAGAACAAGTAGAGGAATATATATACCTGAGACAAATTATTAAACTGAAAAAAGAAAACCAAACAGCTGAAATCAAGAGGCGAGTAAGATTTGCCTGGGCAGCATTCGGTAAAATAAGCTTCATATTAAGAAATAAAAAATATCCTCAGTACCCAAACGAAAGTGTATAACCAATGTATCCTTCCTGTACTTAGTTTTGGATCCCAGACCTGGACATTTCCAAATCAAACATGGATAAGTTAACAAAAACCCAAAGATTAATGTAAAGACAAATGTTACATGTAAAGCTAACAGATAGAAAAAGGAATAAATGGATAAGAAATAAAACAAAAGTAAGGGATGTCAGAGGAGAAGTAGCAAAATTAAAATGGAAGTTTGCCAGTCATAATATCAGACAGAAAGACGATCGATGGAACAAATGTATTGTAAACTGGAGACCTTGGGAAAATAAAAGAAGTAGGGGAAGACCACAAATGAGACGAGCGGACGATTTCTCTGAACTTCAGAGTTAAATCGCATCTTACCTTCTAGTCCTTTCCACATCAGGATGAACATCAACTTTTGCATCCGGTTTATCCTTTGGTACGTCTTCTTCATTAATGTAAACCTATAAAGAAAAGAGAATCAAATTCATATACCTTAAAATATAACAATACATAAATATATACATAAAAGTACACATTTATTTTGTCATTGAAATTTTTAATATTTTAAGAAATTTAAAGAACTGTGGGGACATGATTCTGCAACGGTTTTGATTTTTATTTTGTTTTTGACTTTTCAATTTGTTTGATAGTCCTAATGTCCTTATTAAAGATGTCTTTTATCTGAGAGCACGGTAGTGCCCGGCCAAGTTTGCAGCGTAAACTGTTTTTAAAAATGTAAATTGTACAACTATTTTTGATATCACCCTGTAACTCACCCCCTGAACCTAAATTTTAAATAATCCGTTAATACATAGTATGCTTTTTGGGCTATTTTCAACTTTTTATTGTTAAGTAGAGAACTAGAATTTCTAAACAAATATATAATAGATTTTAAGGACACCCTGTAGCAGACCTGAACCAAACCTTCATAACCTGGGTTTGGCAGACTTTTTTTTCTTCTCATACCTGTTCATAAGAAATATTAGACAAACATTATTTTTAATTATATGATAATAATAATAACAAGTTTGATATTTATATATTTCAAAGGTTTTACGATTGATTTTCTGGTCGGCTGTACTTAGCCATTCGGTTTAGTTCGAGGAATGTTATGTTCGTGTTATTTGAATCTAACTTTAACGAAGTAAGAAAAACATCTTATGGTTTTGTCATGGTGTTTTTCCGGAAAAATACAATTTTTTAAAAACCTGTACAGGGTGTCCCAAATTGGGCACTTTTAGGGGGTTTAAGGTACTTCTAGGGGAGACAGAGAAAAACTGACCACGCATTGCGAGGTTCAAATTTCAAGAGAAGACTTATAGTGAAAACCGCATTTTGAAATATCGTCTCGTCTTTGAGCTACGGGGGCTTTTTGAAAAGTCTGCATTTTTGAAGGGGGTCTATAACTTCGTTATTAGTGGAGATTTAGAGTAAACTGCAGTTTTATAGACTTTGTCACGAGGAATTCACCCGCTAAATTATATTTTAACTGTCACTTTTAGTTTTCGAGATATGACATAAAGTTGCATTTTTTCTTATGGAATGGCCTATATTTTAATTAATTTTCGAATTCGTCATTGAATTCTTTTCAAAATGATGTATCATATGTCATAGTTTGATTGAGCGGTTTAGGAGATATTCAGCTTTTTCACTTATTTCTAGTGCGCTATGATTTCCTGCTGAGGCAGGTAAAGGCACTCCAGTATTTTTATTATTTTACACAGTCACAAATATAGTAAGGCTGTTTTGGAAAAATTATAATTCAGCTGACGGCCCTCAAAGCCTAGTTATAAAAAGTTTTTAAAAAATGATACATATTTCAAAATAAAATTAAAACCGCAAGGCTTTCACGTCAATGGCGCATGACGTCATTCAACGCACACTAGACAAAAATAAAAAAACTTTAATTATCTCCGAAACCGCTCAATCAAACTATGACATATGATACATCATTTTGAAAAGAATTCAATCACGAATTCGAAAATTAATTAAAATATAGGCCATTCCGTAAGAAAAAATGCAACTTTATGTCATATCTCAAAAACTACAAGTGACAGTTAAAATTTAATTTAGCGGTTGAATTCCTCGTGACATCGTCTATAAAATTGCAATTTACTCTAAATCAATATTTCTAATAATAACGAAGTTATAGACCCCCCTTCAAAATGCAGACTTTTCAAAAAGCCCCCGTAGCTCAAAGACGAGACGATATTTCAAAATGCGGTTTTGACTATAAGTCTTCTCTTGAAATTTGAGCCTCGTAATGCGTGGTCAGTTTTTCTCTGTCTTCCCTAGAAGTACCTTAAACCCCCCAAAAGTGCCCAATTTGGGACACCGTGTACATCATCAACAATCGGAAAAATATTAAATTATCAGCAATCGAGTTTAAAGGTAGGTTTTAGATTACATTTTTCTTTATTTTTTGATTTTTAAGGCTGTACAAAAAAACTGAAACTTACAAAGCTGCCATGATTAACGGCCTAAATTTGAACCGTCAAAAAATTTTGTCAGATTTTTTCACATTTTGTCAAATTGTGAAGAATTGCCTCCTCTACTTCAGAATGAGCTACGAAACTCAAACTTTGCACAGTCGTAGATCTTTATAGAGTTAACAACCCCTCCAAGTTTTATGGACTTCTATAAAGCAGTTACGAAATTTCAAAAAACGTCGAAATTGCCACTCGCTCATGTATAGATTATCAAAATATCAAAATTCTACTGTACTTCTAGACATGCTACAAAACTGAAATTTGGCAGACTGATGGAAATTATGACCAAACCCTTGAAATCAAAAAACCTCAAAAATCTAATTTACGTTCCTCCCCTATACATGTATAGTTATGTAAAAGTTTGAACATTACACACTTCCAGAAGCGCTAGAGACATTGGCGTAGCTAGCCTTGCTTTTCAGGGGGGGCCGTTGCCCCGGTCTATCTTGAACAAAAAGCAAACATAGGTTTTAAAGAGTCGTGCAAAGTGTGCAATGAATAAAAAAAAAATACGCGCATTAAATGTTTTAATATTTTAATATAACAAATTTAATAATACATTTACCAACTTATTTATATATATACACAGGAAGTATATAATTCAGCAATTCTATAAAGAAAGTTTTCTACGTCGCTGACTGAAAGCGTCTACCACACTGTCTAAGTCGACCTCAACATGTTTTTCTATGAATAACAATGACAAACCTGAGTGTCTCTCTTGAGTCATAGTTGTTCTAAGCCAATTAAAAACTCTCCTCATGGCAGAGAAAGACCTCTCGCAAGTTGCACTTGAAATTGGAAGAATACTCGCAACTTTAAAAAGTTGGTAGAGGTTTGGATAGGTGTTTTCTGCTATATGTTGTTTTATAGAATCATGACCAACAGTTTGATTTAACCGAAAAATACAATTCTTTAAAACGGTCATTTCTGCTCTTAGAGCAGAAGTATTAATATTAAAAATTTCCCGGTATTGCTCGACGAATTTATTCCATTTAACGACGTGGGAAAACTTAATATGAAAATGGTTATGAAATTGTCACCAAAATCGGAAAATTTCCATAAGACACTAAACGCTAACCTCAAAAAAACTAAAAAGATTATTATATTTATTTTAGAAAAACAGTTTAAAAAGGTCTTTTATAACCTTACGACATCTACAACCCGATTTCGGAAACAGAGGGGCAAAGGTCGCTGTCGTTATTAAATGCGAAATTTAACTTACACTTCTATAATATTTTACAAGATGTCGCCAATATGTATGAAATATTCAATATGCATAATTATGTCTAAATTTAAAAAATATTTTCGGGAAATTGCATAAGTGCAGAAAAGTTACCGATAATTTAAAGAGAAAAAGCCTAATTCCGCAAGACAAGGGCTTTTTCCTGAAATGTAAACATTATCTGAATGATTTTAAATTTTAATGCACCTATTTTATTTGAATATTTCCCGAATAATAATAGAAAAGTATGTATTTTCAGCGTCATGTTCTTTTACTAGTAGTCGGTAGGGGAGGCCTAAAATATCTTAGGGGGGGCCTGAGGGACTTCAGGGGGGGCCAGGCCCCCCCTGGCCCCCCTCTAGCTACGCCAATGGCTAGAGAGCTGAACTTTAGCAGACTGATAGGAAATATGATAAAACTATGTGAACAAATTGAAAAAACCCAAAATTTTAATTTGCTTCCCTCCCCTATAAATGTAAAGTTATGTAAACGTAGCATTAGTTTCGGTGGCCCAAGCAGTAGGACGCTGGCGTACAAGCGCGGATTTAAGGGGTGTAACGGTAAGAATTTTTTTTTAAATAATTTTTCGTTCTTTAATTCACCCAAAAACATTCAACCCTTGAATTTCTTTGATTTCACCCCTCTTGGAATCGTAGTTTACGGTTTGAGTAAAACCTTGCATTATTGGACTTTGGTAAAAAGAACTAACCCCTAAACACACTGAATGAATTTTAGCTAAGGACACTCATCGTAAAGGCAAGCTTTATAGGAAGCGAAACCTGTCAAGAATTATAACCCAAAAAAGCTTGCTGTACGATAAGTGACCTTAATTTTTGCTACCTACCTTATTTCTAAGCCTCTGAATGACAGTCATACAAGTAACTGCCAACATTTTCAAAATCAGCAGCGACGCCACAATCAAATAATTTCGAAAAGCCGGGTTGGTGTACGTAAAAACTTGCGGAACGGCACATTTCAATGTCTCCAATGTAGATTCAGCGCCCGACATTTTTGTTTTTTTTTAATTGGGAAACTTTTTTAAATCTAGAGTCTACGAATTTTTGCTTATTTCTTACCCTGATTTTTAAACAACTAAGCAAATTAATATAAAAGGTGACAATTTGAAAAGAATCCACTTGGATTTTCTCGTATATTTTCAGGAAATTTAAAAAACGCTATTTAAAAAGTGAGAAATTAATCAAAGTAATAAAATAAAATATTGAGGGTGATATGTGTCTAAATAAATAAAATTTCACGGTTATTTAAAAAAAAATACAAAAAAAGGTTAATTATGAAATTGACAGATCAAATATAGTTTGGCAATTGGATTCTTTACAAAAAACAGTAAAAGGAAACTATACCAAAATAAATTTTTCATATATTAAAAAAGACCCTTTAAACCCTCCCCAAAATTAAAACTTTTGGAAAACTTGGGCATCGCAACGGGGGGTCCTAAAAGCACGGAAATGCCCAATTTTGATCACCCGCTTGTTTTGAAAAATAAGACTTCAAAAATGTGGTTTAAAAAAAATATAATAAAAATTTCAAAAAAAAAAGAATAATAACTTAATGAAATAATATTAAGTTATTCTAGTCGGTGATAACAGTTAAAAAATAAAAATAACAAAGTAAATTTCCTGAAATCATAGAAAGTTTTTAAAAAAGTTTTAAAAATTTAAAAGATTTTTTTGTTGTGTAAATACCGACCGATTTTTTACACTGCGGCAAAAATTTTAAAACACATTTAATTAAAAAAAAAGTGTCAAGTAAGCCACGTCTACCTTATCGAACTGAAAGAGGGAAAGTTTATTCCTATTACAATAGGTCAAAAATAAAAATAAACGCCGAATAAGCACGACAAGCCCTCCATCCCTTTGAAACTACAATCAACACCGCAAATTTTTTTTTCTAAAAAGTTGCATCAAAATGTTTGAAGGAGTTGCCACCCTATCTATATCTCAAGTTAATATACAGGGTAGCCCAGCGAGAACGTACCAGAGGGGAATACTTTTGGTGATCTTTATTTAATTATTTTATCTGTCAACCACTACCTGAGGTGGTTTGACCCTATAATTTTAGAGAGAGAGAGTGGGTTAAATGATACCGTGTTTGAAAGATTTTTTATATTTAGCGTTATTATTATTTTGAAAATCTATAAATTGATTTTCAAGATATTTGCATTTCAAAAATGTTAAATAAATCAGTAAAAATTATTAAAAAAAGTACAAACTTAAGAAGTACGATAAAAGCCCTTGATAACAAGCAGATACTTAACCGTGATTCCCAATCTGTCTCCCCCCCCCCCAACTGTCTCGGGCCCCCCTGTATTAATTATATGATAAAAAAACATTTTATTTCAAGATATTTCAAATTGGCACACTTTAAAATAACCTCCTGTAGATATGTTTGTCACTTTACTCACTCGTTATAATATTTTAAACAAATAGTTAAAAATTTTCAAATACTTTATTTTTATTTTAGATTTTTTTTTGGTTTTTTTTTGTTTAAAACTGAAAAACTAGACAGACCACTTTTAACGTAAAATACGAAGATGTTTTCGACAATTCTACCTCAAAATGATTAATAGAAGACATCCATACCATTTATTTTTGTGAATAATTATTAATAAATCGATGTCTGCAAAACTTGACCCACAAGTCTAGCCATATAAGTACCTAATTACTAATTAGGTAGATAAGTCTAGCCTCAAGCCGATATTTATAAAGTATGTGTATTGTCTAGCTATGTTGGAACCATATGGAAATCTTTTTTATTATTAATTTTAGGAAACACGCCATATTTTCACATAAACTCTAATTTTTGAAACCTACCCCACCCTTTTATTTAGCTTGCGTTCGGTGGATTTTGTTAATTTTTAAATGAGACCATCACGGCCCAAGGCCCAGCCTAGGTACCAAATTTCATTTAAATCGGGCAATAGGTTTTTGAGTTATGCGCGTTGGTCGTTACAGACAGACCTACAGACAGACAGATAGACAAAAAAGTTTTAAAATCATCTGAAACGCAAAGATATATAAAAAATTTTGAAATCGGAGCAACTTTTTTTTTCTCGAAAAAATTAGGATCACCATAGCTCACAATACTATAGTGCAGTAGTAGTGTGAGCTAAAATACAAACAATATTTTACATGGGCGTATACACGGAGGGGCTTGCGGACTTAAGCCCCATTTCAAGAACCTGGACGTAACGTGCGTTTAATATGGCATTTATAAAAGTTTATACCAAAAAATAGTTTTTTGTAAAAAAAAATTTACCGTCTAATTTTTTTCCAAATAATTTTAATTTCAGTTTATGGCTCTTGTTCTAGTACACGACTTTACCCAATTTCATATTTTTACTGCGTTTTTTTAAAAAGTTATTATTAACAAAGTTAAAAAAATTGCCAACTTTCATGCTCTGTATCTCGACAACGAAAGAGTTTTGATCCATGCATTATAGGAAGTTTTTTATCAGACATGACCTCCTCTATCACCGGTTGGCCTAGGGCCTCTAAGTTATGGGACACCCTGTATTAAATTAAATTAAAAACACTATTTTATTTTATAATTAAGGACCATTTTTTGCTTTGTCTGTAAAACTCTACTTTTTTGACAATAAAGCATATTTGATTTGATGATTTGATTTGAAATAAAATAAATAAATACTCAAAATGTTTTCGAAGAATTTTTTCGAACAAATTTCCGTGAACCTTTTGAAATTAGCTCTAGTATGGAGTGTTCAAAAAACCACCTGTATTGATCGTTTTGTATTATAATAGGCCAGTAGTGGACATTGGTTGAAATATTTAGCTAAGAAACGCAAATCGGTCATTATAGCTGCTCAGCGGCGCGCGTGCTCAAAGGAGATATATCCCCCCGGGTCCATAAAACATAATAATGATTTTTCATTATAGATTATTTGGTAAGTATTTATGCAGGGTGTCCCATAACTTAGGGGCCAGTGCAACAGGTGATATGGAAGGTTATTTCTAATAAAAAAGTTTATATAACATGTAGGTCAACACCATTGAGTTGTATAAAGCCCTGAAAGGGCTTTAGAGACGGAAAGACAAGGCATTTTTTATTGACCCTAGCCAATTTGGTTTCTAAGGGCGGGTATTTCTTTTACATTTAAAACAGAGATAGACATTATTGAACATGTGAAACGGACAAAGAGAGGCTGATTTTGCATGCTAATAATACCCTAGATAATATATGGGTACTTTTATCTCTTTCACACTGACGGCATAAGTGCGACAGAAAAGCAGCTGGCTACTTTTAAGTCACCTGCCGTATTTTGAGTGATTCGACCTGCTAGTCGGTTTATACAGGGAAAACTGATAGACAATGTTGTCTAAGTACGGAGATGAAAAATAAATCTTAAAAACGTATAAAAAAAAGTTTAGAAGTAACTATTTGAGTTCAAACATGGTGCAAAATTGTTTTTTGTGCAAAAGAAGAAAAAAATCGATAAAAAAACAACATTTCATGGGTAAGTCGTCTTGACGGATAGTTTTTGCTAAAACACGAGAAAGTTCAGTAGCGTCACAATAGATAGTTTTTTCTTCGACCGTGCGATTTTACCCCCACACATTTAGATTCAGAAATTGTCACTTTCCCGCACTTATAAGATTATTTTTTAATAATACTTTGTCCTGAAATGTGTTGCAGTCTAGGACAACTAGACTTACTTTACTTTAATCAGCATCGCTATTTTAAACTATTTAATTAATAATTATAATGGTAGCAAGCAAGTTATAATTAAATAATTTATAATTAAATAATTTCTGGGCAATTCGAGACCTTCTGACTAGAAGATGAGAATAAACGGGTCACGGGACTTCTAAGTTTTATTTATAATGGTTGGAAATATGTGTCACAATGTGACATTTTACTATATCTGTAATTGGCCTTTGGTTCATTGAGAAATAAAAAAATAAAAATAAAATAAATAAACAACTGGGCGCCGCCAACTCGGCGCCACCAACTGGGCGGCGGGCCAACTGGGCACCGGGCCAACTGGACGCCGGGCCAACTGGGCGATGTTATATGTGTTCGGACTTACCAAACCGAAATTATATTTTCATCCCTGTCTTGCTCATTAAATTCTTACTTGTATTTGGTCAATTGCGATAAAAGCTTGATATAATGGCAATTAAGGCCCATGCCGGGTCTACCCGTAGGGTATAGAAGTCAATGGTCAACACTCATTTATTTTTAAGATATAGGACTTTTAAAGTTAGAAGAGGGCAAAAAAGGGTTTTACAAAAAAAAGAAAATCTGTTACAGCCAAATGAATACCTAGCTAAGTGATCCAAAAATGTTGTATTAATTTTTTTAAAATATTACACGTTGAGGAGATACAGGTTGACAAAATACCGAACCCTTAGAAATGTAAAAAAATAATAATTTTGAAATTTTTTAAATTTTCGTTTATTTATTTTTTTAAAAAATATTAATGTGATATTTTATTATTATGTCTCCCTACATACTTATTTTTAATAACAAAAAATATCAGAAAAAACATTGTGTTTAATAGGGCATTCATAAAAGTTTACCATTATCAAACAAAAAAATAAATACTAAATGACTATTTAAAAAAATTAGCAAATTACAAAAAATTGTTTTAATTTTTTCCTTCAAAACTATACAAAAAATACATACTTACATACAAAAAAAACAGGTTATTTTAAAATCCATCAGGGGCGCACCATAAAATAATTCACGGGCAGGGAAAATTTTAATGCCCTGAAGCTCGGTATAGAGACTCATGTAACCTTTGTGGACCTACAAAAAGCATATGATACCGTTACAGTACAACAACTATGGACAGTGTTAGAGCAGACTAATATCAATCATACATACATAAAAGCGAGAAAAGAACTATACAAAGGGTCAAAATCTAAAATTAAAATTGGAAATCGACTTTCAAAAGAATTCCTGGTAACAAAAGGCTTAAGACAGGGATGTTGTATCCCTCCAACTCTTTTTAAAATATATATCGCAGTAGCTCTAAAAAACTGGAAACATAAAGTGCACGGCATGGGAATACAACTTAACGACCGATTTACCATATACACACTACAGTTTGCTGACGACCAAGTAATTGTAGCTAATGATAAAAAGACATGGAGTATATGATAAGAAATTTAATGGAAGAATACCAAAAGTGGGGATTAACAGTGAACGTGGATAAGACACAGTACTTATGTATTGGAAACGAATCCAGTGAGTTAGAACTAGACAATGGACAAGTAATATCTCCATGCAATGAGTATGTATACTTGGGTGTCACATTTGATAAGACAGGAACAGACTTTAAGAAACTGGAACAAAGAATAGTAAAAGCAAAAAAGGTTATTGGATGTCTTAACAGTATTTTATGGAGCAGAGTGATAAAAAAGAATGTAAAATTTAACATATATGAAACAATGGTGAAAAGCACGCTGTTGTATGGAATAGAGACTTGTCGCGTAACAGAAAAATACAAAACAAAAACGGAAAGTATCGAAATGAATGCAATAAGAAGATCAATGAGAATATCTAGAACAGATCACATAAGAAATGAGATTATAAAAGAAATAATGAGAATTGAAGGAAGCATAACGGATGACATCACTAAAAGACAACTGATATGGTTCGGCCATGTACAACGGATGAACGACGAAATATTACCAAAGCAGGTCCTAGAATGGCAACCAATAGGGCGCAGAAAAAGAGAGCGTCCTAAACTAGAATGGCAACAGTCAATCCAAGGATCAATGAGTCAAAAAAATCTGACAGAAGATGATTGTCAGGATCGAAGGAGGTGGAGAATAGGCGTCGGACAACGTAGAAAAACCTTCTAAACCGACTAAATACAAAAAAAAAGCTCGGTAATGAAGCTTTTTCTTTCAAACAATGTCAGAATACTATGATACAAGCAATCACCATGTAAATTTTTTACAAATGTTTAGAAACCACTCTGTATAAAGCAATAAATATCCATCAAGGCCATATCCCTGCGTACGCTACTGAAAAGCTGCCCAGGAAATACAAAGGATAATGGAAAAAATAATCGATTCTCCATAATAAACTCGTATGTAGGTAAGTAGAAAGGGAGCGGGTGAAAGGACTGCAATGCTATTATAAACATATTAGCATAAATAAATATTGGTCGACAAAAAGAAATTTTAATACAGACTGGAATATCATATTTTGGTATAATAGAGCTGATAAAAATGCTGGAAGAACTGAATACAGCAGCCAAAAATATAGGCTTAATGAACTACACTAAAACTAAAATCATAACAAACAAGTAGAGGAATATACAGGGTGGTCCATAATTATTGCGACAAAATGATAGTCAAACGATTAGACAGAAACATTCAAACCACTGTATACAGGAAACCTACACACACGGGACAGTACCTAAATTTTAAGTCTAATCATTCTGTTGCAACAAAACAAGGAGTTATAAGAAGTTTGTATTTAAGAGCCGTAAATATTTGTAGTAATAATGAAGAATTAACCACAGAAATTAACAACATTAAAAAGGACTTACAACAGAATGGTTATTCCGAGAAATTAATAAACTCAACGATATTTAAAATTAAAAACAAACTAAATGTACCAAATTCTCAAAATAATAATCCGTTAGGTGTTATTAACATTCCATATGTTCAAGGGATTTCAGAAAACATAAGACGAATAGCTAAACACTATAATATAAAAACAGTATTTTCTTCGGGAAATACGATAAGAAGTTTTGTAACTAAAACAAAACCAGACAATCCCTCAAATAATAAGGAATGTATTTACCAAATCCCGTGTGAGTGTGGTAAATCATATGTAGGTGAAACGAAACGCCCTCTTCAGGTTAGAGTAAATGAACATCTAAAAAGTACCCAATTAGGGGATATTGAAAAATCCGGTTTAGCAGATCATGCATGGTCAAATGATCACAGGATTCAGTGGTCAGAAGCTAAAGTTTTACATAAGGAGTCGCATTGGCGAAAACGAAAGTTTATTGAAGCTGCGTATATAATGCAGAATAAAGAAGTTTTCAGTCAACCAAGCACGGACATACCAAACATATGGAAACCACTCCTTAAGGAAAACAGGCGTCTTAGGATTAAAAAAGGGGGCGGGCCGTCACACCTGACTGCACACCAAGTAGTATAAGTCATAGCCTAGAGACTAGATTGTTTAGTTTACACTTGATAACGGTTAGAGATACTTACTAACCGAAACGTCGTGTTTTAAAATAAATAAAGACAATGGAAGTCCGAAATTTTATTTCTAAAAAATGATAAGGATTGTAGAACAATTTTGCCTTATAAACCCCTGTTCGGAAATATGCCGTTTGGGCTCAAGCAAAAAAAAAAAAGATCAGTTTCTTGGAACAGCTTACCTACAGTAATTGGTCAAAGTGTCCTCCACCTTGCTCAATACACAGTTGGGCACGATTGTTTAATGATCAAAGAACTCAGTGACATACCCCCGGTATGGTGGGTGTGCTTTCGGGCTGTTCGGCCGTCGTCGTTGGAAATTCGTTCTCGACGTTTCGCCATCTCGAGTGGATGGCATCTTCAGGAGATGTTGACTGTTTGTCGGCTTCTCAAAGACTGGTGGTTAGTCTGTCGCGGGCGCAGGTTATATACGCTATGGTGGGCGGGGCGTATATCAGAGCTGGTCGGTGATTGGTCACATTCCCTTGATTAAGTTTTGTTATTGTAAGCGAGCCGTTTAGTGTTTTTAAGAACCGGTACCCATGTTCTGTTAATTTTAAGAGTTTCTTCAGATCTGTTGAAGTTCTGCTGGTGTTTATGAATTTCGATTGCTTCTCTATAGAGTCTTGGATAGTATGAAGAGGAGGCGCAGAGAACTTGTGTGTCTTCGAATTTTATTCGGTGGTCTTCATTGTTTAGTGTGTGGTCTGCAACTGCGGATTTTTCCGTATGTCCGAGTCGACAGTTGGCTTTGTGTTCTTTGATTCTTGTGTTTACGGACCGTTTGGTTGTTCCGATGTAGACACTTCCACAGGTACAGGGAATGCGGTATACCCCCGAAGAACTTAGTGGGTTCCTTATATCCTTCGCAGATCTGAGGTGGTTCTCGATCTTCTTAGATGGCTTGAAGATCGTTTTTATGTTGTGTTTTCCCAGAATACGTCCGATCCTATCTGTCACTCTAGGGATGTAGGGCAGAAAGGCTCTTGAAGTAACTTGTAACCGAACCCCGGTATGTCCTGAACATGTGCGGACGCGGCCATCACTCTTCCAGGAGGTCTTGTTGGAACAGGGGTTTAAATTGCTTATTTTGATGCCCTCTACAACCCCTAGCATTTTGTCGCAATAATTATAGAACACCCTGTATAAACCTGAGACAAATTTATTAAACTAAAAAAAAACCAAACAGCTGAAATTAAGAGACGAGAACGATTGGCCTGGGCAGCATTCGGTAAATTAAGATACATATTAAGAAATAAAAAATACCCTCAGTACCTCAAAACGAAAGTGTATAACCAATGTATCCATCCTGTCCTTACCTATGGATCTTAGACCTGGACACTTACAAAATCAAACATGGATAAGGTAACAAAAGCCCAAAGATCAATGAAAAGACAAATGTTACATGTAAAGCTGACAGATAGAAAAAGCAATGAATGGATAAGAAATAAAACAAAAGTAAGGGATGTCAGAGGAGAAGTAGCAAAATTAAATTGGTAATTTGCCGGTCATATTAGACAGAAAGACGATCGATGGAACAAATGTATTGTACAAGACGCTAGCGCTACCAAGTGCACTTCCAATCCCTGGCTTCGCATGCGTAGATCTACCAATATTATTTACCTCATGTATTAAAATCGATGTACAGGGTGATTTTCACTTGAATGATTCTAACCACATGAAAATAGAATGTTTCAAAAACCTAACCTAACGAAACCTAATCAGATCTAACCGAACCGAACCAAAGCAAACTAAACCAATATTTTTTTTCAAAAAAAAACCTTTCCTGACTTCCTACCTGGGATGCTAGAGGATGTGAATCCGAACCGGACCGTACCGGACCGTACCGAACCGAACCTATCCTAACCTAACCCTACCCAACTAAACCTAATTAGCAGTACGTGTTGTAGTTTAGTTTGGTTAGGTTAGGTTTGGTTCAGTTTAGTTAGGTTCGGTTTGGTTCGGTTCGGATTCACATCCTCTAGGATCCCGGGCAGGAAGTCAGGAAAGTTTTTTTTTGAAAAAAATTATTTGTTCAGTTTCCTTCGGTTCAGTTAGATTTGATTAGGTTTTGTTAGGTTAGGTTTTTGAAACTTTCTATTTTCATGTGGTTAGAATCATTCAAGTGAAAATCACCCTGTATGCATCTATTCTAAGACATGAGGTAAATAATATTGGTAGATCTGCGCTTGCGAAGCCAGGGATTGAAAGTGGACTTGGTAGCGCTAGCGTCTTGTATGTAATGTAAACTGGAGACCTTGGGAAAATAAAAGAAGTGGGGGAAGACCCCAAAGAGATGGGCTGACGATTTGAAAAAACATGCGGGAACTAGATGGATGAACACGGCGACAGACAGAGAAGAGTGGAAGATATTGGGGGAGGCCTATCTTCAAAGATGGATTGAAGAAGGCTAAATAGAATGTTTAATAAGGACCTTTTGGATGTCCCAATCTTATCCTTTACTATAGGATAGTGTTTGACCTTACTTGTGTTCGAATAACGCAGGCTACTAGCATCGAAGAAATAATGTTATTTCTTCGATGCTACTAGTTTCTTTGTCTAGTGTAGACACTAGACAAAGCTATAAAAGATAGAAACGTACAAGGAAGAAAAGCAATAACTGGACTATTGGAGAAGAGCAGCAGGGAAATCAAAAAGAGAAAGAGTTACAAATCAAAGAATAAGAGAAATTATGACAGTGGGTGAACGTACTTTAGTGGATGATATAAGGACAAAGCAACTGGTGTGGTACGGACATGTACAAAGAATGAATGATGAAAGACTACCTAAACAAATACTACAATGGAAACCAACTGCCCGAAGAAAACGAGGAAGGCCGAAGAGAAGCTGCAGAGAAGGAATAGACAGTGAAATAAGAATAAGAGGCCTAGATGATGAATTATGGGCAAACAGAAAGGAGTGGAGATTGGGTATCGGAAAACGGAGAACGTCGTGAAACCGATGAATATATATATATATATATATATATATATATATATATATATATATATATATATATACTAGTTCCTTTATTTAACGACAGTGTTGCTGCGCATATACCGTTATGACAAAATGTAATGTAAATTTAAAATATTTTTGATACCAGACAAATTATTTCAAGAGCCACCAATGCGGGGTAATCCGCTGATTTATTTTTATGCCAATTATTTAAAATTATTTTTTAAAAAAACTGGTAGGTATTTGTTGTTTGGCAACAATGTTTACCAACTAACCAAAAGTCATCAATATTCTGTATAGTGCGTAAAAAAAATAAGAAGAAGTACACAAGTAAATACAGACCTAATCTTATATTTTTCTGGCGGTTTTTCACTAATATTGCTCTTTCAGTTTTTCCCTAGTTTCGGAACTTTTTCATTAATTTTGCCTACAGAACACAAAACAGGCTTTTAACTGTATATTGACTACAGGGTGTTTTCTAAAGCTGACAGAGGCATTTTAAATCTTTTTACAACCGTGTAAAAATTTCGAAAATCTATGGATTCGGTTTTGAGATATTTGCACATACATATTATCTTTTTATTAATTAAAAAAAATTTTGGTTAATAAAAATAAGTATTAGGTTTTCTAGATTTTTAATCGTTGCTTGACTTTCTCTAGCTTTTTAAAACAAAAAATGGCGAACAAACAGTTTACAGTCACACAGAGCTGTCTATTGTTGGAATTTTCCGTTAGTTTCATTTGTTTTTCTTAGTAATTTAGGCTGCTATCAGTGGCGTATATATGGGGGGGGGCCTAGGGGGCCCGCCCCCCCCCGTTCGTCTGTCGTATTCTATCGAGATCACCACGCAGCATGGTGATAAATTCTATTAACCAAAAAATCCAATAACATTCTTAGAAAATCAAACTAAACCATTACACAAACAAGTGATTCTAGTGTGGATCGACTGCAACGACTGGGCCAGCGAGAGGAGCTCCTCTGGACGACGGAAACAACTAAAAAGGTGAGTGCCAATCCTCTATATTGTCTTTGTGTGGCTCGGAAAAATTAATATTTTTACATCGTCCTTTTAAGGATTTTTGCACCCAAATTTTATAAAACGACCAGCGCGCTTACAGTCCCGCGGCTCTACCCCTCAAACCTCAAACCATCAACATTTTCCGAACCGAACCGAACCGATATTTTCCACATATTTCATGAATACAAACATAAAATAGCATAAAATACAGCCTTATGAGGTCTCGCCCCCCCCCCCCCCCAAACTGTCGCGGGCCCCTCCTCGAAACTTTTTTCTATATACGCCACTGGCTACTATAATCAATCAATGGGGAAATAAATAAAAATTGTATTTACCAGAAGTATCACCAAGAAAAAGGTGCACGTTCTCGTAATATCCTAACCCCATATTTCTCCCATTCCTCTGCGGTAATCCACAATTCTTGACCAGTCTCCAAACACGCCATGATGGCAGCACCTATTTCAAAATTGCAATGTATTCATGTATTTTTTTTGGTTTGATGTTTTTATCATCTAAAAGTTCATAGGGACTTATTTAAATATAGCCAGGCTGTAATAGTGCCAGGCAGTATTCTGACAGTTTCATATTGAAAACGGACAGTTTCAAAACTTACCAAAGTCGAATTTAAAGCTAAGTCGTTTATTTTACATTAATAAAGGAAATCAGTATTTATTCCGGATTATATAGTTAACAAAGGCAGTATATTAAAAGATCACAGCTGATCTTACCGTGTGAAGGCGTCAAAATACTGCCTGCCACTATTACCAACTGATATCGTTCCAGTAGAAAAATTATATGTTAGAGCAGACTAATATCAATCATACAAAAGATCAAAATTTAAAATTAAAATTGGAAATCGGCTTTCAAAAGAATTCCTGTTAACAAAAGGCTTAGGACAGGGATGGATCCAACTCTTTTTAAAATATATATCGCAGTAGTTCTAAAAAACTGGAAACGTAAAGTGCACGGCATGGGAATACAATTTAACGACCGATTTACCATATACACACTACAGTTTGCTGACGACCAAGTAATTGTAGCCAATGATAAAAAAGACATGGAGTATATGATGAGAAAGTTGACGAAAGAATACCAAAAGTGGGGATTAACAGTGAACGTGGGCAAGACACAGTACTTATGTATTGGAAACGAATCCAGTGAGTTAGAACTAGATAATGGACAAGTAATATCTCCATGCAATGAGTATGTATACTTGGGTGTCACATTTGATAAGATAGGAACAGACTGTAAAGAATTGGAGAAAAATATAGTAAAAGCAAAAAAGGTTATTCGATGTCTTAACAGTATTTTATGGAGCAGAAAGATAAAAAAGAATGTAAAATTTAACATATATGAAACAATGGTGAAAAGCACGCTGTTGTATGGAATAGAGACTTGTCGCGTAACAGAAAAATACAAAACAAAAATGAAATGTGTCGTAATGGATGCAATAAGAAGATCAATGAGAATATCTAGAACAGATCACATAAGAAATAAGATCATAAAAGAAAGAATGGGAAACGAGGGAAGCATAACGAATGACATTACTAAAAGGCAACTGATATGGTACGGCCATGTACAACGGATGAACGACGAAGGATTACCAAAGCAAGTCCTAGAATGGCAATCAATAGGGCGCAGAAAAAAAGGGCGTCCGAAACTAAAATGGCAAAATCCAATCCAAAGATTAATGAGTCAAAAACATCTGACCGAAGATGATTGTCAGGATCGAAGGAGGTGGGAAATAGGCGTCGGCAACGTAGAGAAACGTTCTAAACCGACATAATAGTAGTACTATCACAGCCTGGCTTTATTGCAATAAGTTCCTAATATGTTGTTTAACAAAAAAAGAGCGGTTCTAACACTGCTAGGCAAATTAAGCGTCCTTTACTGTAGGTAAAATAGGAGAAGCAAATTTTCAAGTGCGCATGCGTGTGTTTTAGCACGTAGACAAACAGCTGCTATGTGGCTGGACGCCATATTTGTCGTTTTATTTACATTTTACGGTGTTTTGCGTTTGCCGTGTAAAGTTGTGTTTTTTTCTATGAAAAATGGGAAATAACTCACGTAAAACATGTGCGGTTTGTGGAAAAATGTCCGTGCGAAGTAAGAGCGTGCCATTCCATAGGTAAGTACTTTTCTTTATAATTTGTTAATAAAATTAAGAGTGGTTTATAGATGCCATTGAATGGCACACTCTACAAGGTGTCCACAATAAATCTGCACAATTAATTTGATAAATTTTTACCTGATTAACTAGATAGATAGATAGAAAAAAAATAACAGACCCAAAAAATTTTTGACAATTGCCAGTGACGTAACGGAGTATGTTCCACAAATACCAAAACTGACGCATGCGCATTTATCAAAATCCTGTCTACCGGAAAAAGAGACCTAGAATTAACTTCATTACGTGTACGAATGCAGGGTACCGTCAAACGCGGCGAATCGGGACGATTTTCAGATATTTTTCAAAATAGTTTTTTTTCTAAAAAAACCATAGACTTCAAACCACCGCCAAATGATAGCTTACCGTTGGAGCTTTAAAATGACATGTCACACATTTAAAAAAAAAACGGAAAAAAAAACTTTAAAAATAAGCCAGAAAACGAGGTTTATTCATAAAACTTAAAAAATACAATAAATCTCAAATAAACTAGGTAGGTAACGAGCTGAACAGTTCAACTAAAACCACATTTAAATAAAAATAAATAAAAAACTCCAACAAAACTAAACTTAAATATTCTTCTTAAAATTATTGATTTAAATATGCCCTTTAGCAGCACTTTTTCGGGAATCCTAAAAAGTACATTTTTTTTTTTAATTCTGAAAAAAAAAACTTTTTTTTTAATTTGATTCTTCTTTTTACACCGTCGATCTTACGAATTTTCAGTCTTCTGGGACAATTAGAAGGGAGGTTTTTAAGCAAAGTTTTTCTCTGAACAAAAAACCGTTAGTTTTTTTCCGTGCTGCTCCATTGAAAAGGCTAAAGCGAACTGACCGGCGACTTGCAGAAACGCGTTCACTAAGATATCACCTATCAGTTTTGAATATTATTGAACGTAAAAACATTGACCTTGAGATACAGGGGCCATTTAAATAGTAAAAAACAGGTGTTGTCCCGATTGACCCCGCTGTCCCGATTCACGCCGTTTGACGATATGCTTTAAGGTATTTGGGGCCTCTTAAAAATAAACATGTTAATCGATAACACTCTGTATACCTTTCCAAGCTACCGTAGCGGAATCCATATCTCTTGGGTTCATAATGATATCCAGCTGTTCAGCACGGTACAAATAGGGAATTTGGAGAGAAATCCTGTTTTGAAGCCAGGTCGCTGCAAACAGAAAAAAATACTCACAAACTGAAATATATTTTATTCAACTACAGACTAAATTACCTTTTATTTGATATCACACAAGCCATGTTTTGACTTAAACTCAAATTTTTGAAATCTACCCCCACCCTTAAAAAAAACAAAAAACTAAAATGTATTTTGTTAAACTCCGGACTCAATTACCTTTCGTTTGATATAACACACGCCATATTTTCACTTAAACTCTAATTTTGGAAATATACCCCCACCCTTTTTTTAAAATAAATTAAAATGTATTTTGTTTAACTGCAGACTCAATTACCTTTCGTTTGACATCACACACGCCATATTTTCACATAAACTCTAATTTTTGAAATCTACCCCCACCCTTTTATTTGGCTTGTATTCGAGGGATTTTGTTCATTTTTAAATGGGACCATCTCGACCCAAGAGCCTAGGTACCAAATTTTATAAAAATCGGTCAAGCGGTTTTTGAGTTATGCGCGTTGGTCGTTACAGACAGACAAACATACAGACAGACAGACGGCGCAACAAAAAAGTTTCAAAATCATCTGAAACGCAAAGATATATAAAAAATTTTGAAATCGGAGCAACTTTTTTTTTCTCGAAAAAATTAGGATCACCATAGCTCACACTACTATAGTATAGTATATGTGTGAGCTAATATTATAAAGAAACTCCATTATTTTAAACATTTTAACGACTATAGACTGACGTTGTATTTTTTAAATTACTTTTAGACCAATTTTTACACATTTTATGACCTTTTTGGAAAAAATTATTACTTCATGTGACTTTTTTTAGAAAAATAATATGACTCTTTATGAATTAAACTTATGAAATTTTTTTCAAGAGATAGATTATATTACTTTAACTTATAAAGTTCAAAATTGGAGGGGTCAACATTTAACGCCTCATCGCACCCTCCCCCCCCCCCCCCCCCCCCCCCCCAGTAGATAAAGCTCCTAATTTTATGACCAATAGAAAAATCTTCCTGTGTAAAAAAATCATACCTATTCCAGAAAACTTCATCCCGCCTCCCACAACTAGGATACAACCGTACATTTTTCGTTTTAAATCTGTCTATACTTTGCAGTACGGCCTGGTCCAAACCTACACAATAATAATATATTTGTATAAAAAAAAACAATTTGCACTTTAACCTAGAAAACAAATTCTGCCCAAAATTTAGTTAAGTTATTAATATAAACCTCTATTCGACATAACACTTTTTTGTTCATCTTTATGAAAAACACTATTTTACGCACTGTCAAAAAATTTAAAAAATAAGATTTTTTTTTTATCTCGTCGACTATTAAAATAGCAAAGAAAAAATCTGTTAGTTTACATTATTATACATGTAACATTCTGCATGCAATACCAATAAATATATAACCCACATATACTCATTGATAATACCTAATATCTGGCCAGGATTTGTAACGAACTCTCTAATCATAGAGGGCGCGATAGGATCTACCGCATCCACCACAATGTCCTCCTCGGTTCCCAGCGCCACCTGCTGGCTTTCATAGTATTCAGCGTTCAGCAATTCGGCTGCAGACGACTCCTCTTTGATACCTGCAAAAAATAATTTATTAGAACTTTAAAAGAATTTATTTAATTTAGGATTGATATTTATTTGGCAAAAAGAAAGTTTTTTATCCATTTTTGTAGGGAACTTTGACAGTCTGTAGTCTGTATCTCCTCAACTTGTCATTTTATCAAAAAAATGTATACTACATTTTTGGTGGTAGATTTTCTTTTTTGCTAAAATTCTTTTTTTTTATTCCTCAAACTTTTAAAATTCTATATGGTATGTTAATGTTATATGTATATGTTAAATAGGGTTGCCAACCGTACTATATTATATAGTATTGTACTATATTTTGGATCTGCATACTGGATACTGTTAAAGAAATATATAGTACGCAAAATACTATATTTTACTTAGATCTTGATTTGGTCGAGGACTGAAATCAGACAAATCCAATGTCTGATATGCCTATAACTGAACGCGCCTTCTGACACAGAAAGTATGGATAAATCGGTGACAATATGCATTTGCCATTGCTTTGCGAATTTCTGTGTAAAATGTCATGGGCGCACCCAGGGGGGGGGCCGGGGCCCGGCCCCCCCCAAGTCTTAATATTTTCTACATATTTGATGATAAAACACGAAAAATACCTTAAAATTTGACATCAGGAGGCTTCGGCCCCCCCCCCAACCCCAAGCAGCGGCGTAGTTGCAAAAAGAATTACCTTTTTTTATTTTTTTTGTCGCAGCAAGTTTTTTGAAGGCGCCCTTTTTAGCTGTCGGGCCCCCCCAAGACACATTCCTGGGTGCGCCACTGAAAATGTGTAAAGTTTTAAGTTTTAATTACATTAGTTATGAAAATTGAAAGCGATAACAAAAGATATGGATGATTCTACAAAAATTGTGCTGTGGAGTGGGAATGCATATTTTTCAAACACAGACTGCAAATGAAGCATAGTTTTAGTTATAAGATTTAAAACGAAATGTTTTCTTTATGGAGCATTTGAGTTTAATGTATAAAAAAAATTGCAAGTTTATAATTTTTTTTATTACAAAGCTTAGAGTAATAATAATATAAAGAGAAGAAGTAAACCGCGGCCCTGTGTAAATTTTCCCTATTCGTGGCGGTCATTCCTGAAAACTTAGAATTTGCAGAATCCCCGGCGATGGCAACATAGCTGCGTCACTGGAATCATCTCGAAAAAACGACACTGGGCTGAATTTTCACAATATTTTCAGAAACATAGCACTTCTTGTTTATTTTTACGTCCAACTAAGTTCTTTTTTACAAAAATAAAACTCAGCAAACAGAAAAAAACACCAAAAATTCAATATACCGAGTCCGACGGCCAAGACAACACTGCATTTAATACAAACACATGTTACTGTCAGTGCCGACCTTAGAGCTTAGGAATATCTGGGCTAACCGGTCACGACTTGAGGACCCACCTAATTAAACTTGTTGCCATTATATAAGTGAAAAAATAATCTTTTGTTTGAAACTCGTAGACAATAATTGAGTAGAAATAAAACTTTGGACTTCCATTGTCTTTATCTGAGGGCATGGCAGTGCCTCGCCAAATTCGCGCTGCCGTACCATCTTTTCTTGAAACATTTTAGCCGCATTTTAAAATAATAAAATAGAATATCCTTAATACCGGTTAAAACTGTTGGAACAATGACTAATTTAATTTTTTTTTAATTTATTGTCCTCTACAATAAGAATAAGGATTCCCTTTTTACCTGGGGTTATAGTCCAAGTAGCTCAAAACGAAACCCGGCCCTGCTAACACGAAATCCGTAATATGATGTCATACACCTATTGCCACGGCCTGAAAAAATTGTGGGAAAAGGGACCGTTCATAAATTATGTTGTATAAATGAGTTTTTATCGCAGATTGTAATACGAAATACATAGCATAAAACGGCGCGACGCGGGCTAATAAGCGCATGACAAATTATCGCACGGTTTGAATAGCCTAACCAACTCAAAGCACTATATATTTTGGTAAGGTAAGAAGTTGAACCTTACTTATTATTTATAAAATTTTACAGAGGCAGAGGAGGCGGCAATAGCGGAAAAGCTACATTGTTTACCAACAAATGAATGAATGACCGCCGAAACCGGGGCTACTACTTCTCTTTATATGTTATTACTCTGAGTTACAAAGCAAATACCTCATTCCTCTGGTGTAGTCCCAAACCAAATATTAAAAACTCAGATTGAAAAAAATATCCTAATAAATAATATTTAACCAAGTCTTAACTATTTATCAAAAAATTGATAAAACTTAAGTTTGCAGTCATATTTTTAAAAATCCGAATTTACATTTTCTCCGGAAAATTTTACAGTTTTAAACGTGCTCCATTTTTATTAACACAATATTTGTGAATACCACCGGTTAATTTCTAGAGAAAGAGACGGCCCTGGATATCTAATTTACTTGTGAGGATGACAAGTTTTGACAGATAATGTTAACTTTAGTTTGGTTTAAGTTATAGATCTTTTTATTTTCGGCAGAAAATTAGTTTTTTTCGGAGAAATCAAAAAGAAACGCTTCAATTATCATTCCTCTGGTAAGTAAATATTCGACTGATATCAATAATATAATTTTTTTGTTGATTGTTTTAAAATTATAAGTATAGGAACTTTATTTATATAAAACTTAAGTTAAGTAGTCTAAATAGATTTTGACTTAAATTGGAAAACCATTAAAAAACTCATTCCTCTGGTCCTCATTCCACTGGCATTTTTATGCAATAATTCCTAAAATTCGGGAAAATAAATGTTTCTTAGCTTACACCTAATTAGTTACATAAATTTAACAAAACAAAATTATTTACTGTACTGTTATTTAAAGGCAATGAGCAAAAATGATATCCATATAGCCCACTTTTGGCAGAATCATTCATATGATACTTTTCTGTCAAACAAAAATTATTAAAAGATGGAAAAGGTGTAAAAAATATTGCTTTTTCAAAAATAAATAAGTACAAATTGCCTTTTTTTCCATAAAATACTATATATTTTTTAGGTGTACTATATTTTTTTTGCTTTATATTGAAAAATGCTATATTTATCTTAAAAAAAGTTGGCAACCCTAATGTTAAAGGAACTCTTTTTCTTATGTCGGCCTCCTCTTTTACACTCTATATTTATAATATCTAACCTTTTCTTCTAATATCCCTCAAATAAGTCTCATCATGAGGATCTTCAGGGTCGCCTTGCGACATTTTTTGAGTTTGGATTTGCTTGGGACCCGTGATGCCAAAGAGTTCTGGATTAAAAAGACTCAATGGGGCTATGATGCATTCATCCCCTAAATTAGAAACAGAAAAATATTAGTCAAAAACAGAACAATTCAAAATTTTGTTTTTCAACCTCATTTGCAAGTAATCCACTGTTAGCTCCCGCTAAATTTCGCGGTTGTTTTTAATTTTAAAACTACATAATTGGATGACGGACAGAGTGCATTTTTCGCGCATTTGGACATGCGCACCAAGAATCAGGGAGATCCTTTTTCGACCGCCTCGGGAAATGGCGTGTTAATTTACTTTCTCCAACTATTTCAAATTTCTACACTTGAAAGTGCTCGATTTTGGTGTACTGAAGCATAGAACTAGAAACTTCAATCCTTCAGCTACGTGGTGACATCATTAGATCCAGACAGGGGCCCCTTGGAACGTGGAGAAATTGGCTGCAAACTGGTGAGTGCTTTGTTTCTGATTTCCGTTGTGTGGTACCCACAATTAACCTATGGACCTTTTAATTATTTCGTAATTTCATATCAATATATTTATGTTTGTTCGGGCTTTCATTAATTAAAATATATACAGTCCATTGCAGTTATCGTTTTTCTTACTGCGGGCATAACAATCCACGGGTACCCAATAAACTCTGTACTGTAAAGTAACTTTACCGCACTAGTGATAAGAAGTTACATTACCCCACTTTATTTTTGCTTGCGGAAAAATGCCTTTAACGCACTAGTACGGAAATAGTAATTTACCGCACCAATGAGGAAAACCTCAACTTCCCGGACGCAAATAAGTGCGGAAAAGTGCACTTTCCACATGCTCTTACAAAATAGTAATTTACCTAACAAGTGCGGAAAGTTGTACTTTTCCACACGCGACGGCAGTTGCACGAACGACGTGGAGCGGAGTTCGGGCAAGTCTTCAAGGGTGGAAAAGATAATTTCCGCAAGAGTTAGGTACAATGTTTTTCCTACAAGTGTTTTTGTCCATCTTCTTTATCAAAATAAATTTAGAAAAAAAAAACTTTTTGAAAACAAGCTTTTATAAAATGCACTAAAAATTAAAAAATAATTTTCTAACATTCTAATATTATCATAATAATAAAAGCGATGGCCGACTGATGGAAATTTTGACGATGTTAGCACGATAAGATATATTTGCAAGAATCAATCTAGCAGAAAAATGCAGAGGTACAGTCGGGGACTTTTTAAATTGCCGGTGTATTTTTTTTCTGTCAAAATTAATCACTGAAAGAAATGAAAAAATATACATTTTTAAATTTTTATGTATACATACAGAGGTAAAGTTCACAATTTTTTTATTTTGATTTAAATTAATTTTCCGAATTTCAAATAAGAATATTTTTTATTTTCAAGGGCGGCCATTTAAAAAGTCCCCGACTGTACCAAACCCACCCAACCCGACCTAAGATACCCTAGAATTTCTCTGACATAGGTATAGCAATGACATAACATTGTGGCACATCAAACATATGTTTGATGACCTGCTATGTTGAATATTCTTTAAATGTTTAGATCTCAAATTTAAATTAACTTATGCTTTGATTTGCGGCCATCGCTTTTATTATTATGATAATATTAGAATGTTGGAAAATTATTTTTAAATTTTTAGTGCATTTTATAAAAGCTTGTGACTTAAAAAAATTTTTTACCAATTTATTTTTTACTTTTTAGTCTCAGCTATCTACTCTATTAAATGAAAATATTTGTTCAATAACAAAACAGAAGAGTTTATTCTAGATTATAATGTAATCGCTGATCGTGAGTTGTTTGGAAACTCATTTTTCTATTTGGGGAAGGAGAGGGTGGGGCTAGAGGTAGACATATATTTTTTGTTTGGGCTGTATTGCCATCGGACCTTTATGCATATACCAAATTTTCTAAAAGTCATTTGAAGTGAAGTGTGTCAAAAACGCATTTTTTATGGAAGGGGGTGGGGGGTAGGGTGGGAGGACATTTTTTCATTGTTGTTGTATTGTCATCGGACCACATATGTATACCAAATTTCATCCAAATCGGATAATGGGAAGTGTGTCAAAAACGCATTTTTCTATAGATGGGGGTGGGGGTAGGAGTGGTAGGATTTTTTTTTCAATGTTTTATTGTCATCAGACCACTATCTGAATACCAAATTTCATCCAAATCGGATAATGGGAAGGGTGTCAAAAACGCATTTTCTATGAAAGGCGGTGGGGGTAGGGGTGGGAGGATATTTTTTTCTTAATATTGTATTGTCATGGGACCACTATGTGTGTACCAAATTTCATCCACATCGGATAATGGGAAGTGTGTCAAAAACGCTTCACAAGATTTGATAGATAGATAGTTAGACAGAACATCTGAAGCTAAATAAAAGCTTGTAAAAAACATGTTTTTATTCGCAAAGATTTTATAATAATATTAGAAAATAATACATAAGATAGAATAGTTACATAAATCATTTAATTAGTCCTAAATATCTTCATTTTTAACAAAACAAAAATCGTGCAGAAATGTAACTTTTCAGCACTAGTGCGGAAAAGTTACTTTTCAGCACGATTTTTTTAATTTTTCACACAATTTTTTTATTCACGGAAAAATAATGAAACAGGATTTTTTTATCATGATATATTAATAAGAAACTTTATGTAAAGAACATTTAATTAACAATAACGAAAAAGTTAACGATGGTAAATATTGAAATTGAAAGTGCACTTTGTGTTTGTTGCATGCTGCAATATAGCAGATGCCGCAACATCTTGAAGAACGTCGTATTTCTTATTTGAATTTGATTGGTTGGTGTTTGGCCCACTACAGAAATGTACTGATTAGTTTGCTGCTGAGAATTACTAGTGTACTGAATGGAGGAAGGTATATTGGTCTGTAAAGGCTATAACACATTACAGGATTCTTCCTTTGGTGTTTCTGGTAACATCGGTACAGCAGCACTTCTTGAAAATGAAACTTGTGTGTAGGAGGACGGGTTTTCATTTGGAAACGATTGTGAACAGGAGGATTCTTCCATTTTGGATGTACGGAAAAGTAAAAATGGCGCGGAAAAGTAAAATCGTGCGAAAAACTAACTTTTTAACACTAGTGCGGAAAAGTTACTTTTCAGCACGATTTTTTTAATTTTCCACACAATTTTTTTATGCACGGAAAAATAATGAAACAGGATTTTTTTATCATGATATATTAATAAGAAACTTTATGTAAAGAACATTTAATTAACAATAACGAAAAAGTTAACGATGGTAAATATTGAAATTGAAAGTGCACTTTGTGTTTGTTGCATGCTGCAATATAGCAGATGCCGCAACATCTTGAAGAACGTCGTATTTCTTATTTGAATTTGATTGGTTGGTGTTTGGCCCACTACAGAAATGTACTGATTAGTTTGCTGCTGAGAATTACTAGTGTACTGAATGGAGGAAGGTATATTGGTCTGTAAAGGCTATAACACATTACAGGATTCTTCCTTTGGTGTTTCTGGTAACATCGGTACAGCAGCACTTCTTGAAAATGAAACTTGTGTGTAGGAGGACGGGTTTTCATTTGGAAACGATTGTGAACAGGAGGATTCTTCCATTTTGGATGTACGGAAAAGTAAAAATGGTGCGGAAAAGTAAAATCGTGCGAAAAACTAACTTTTTAGTACTAGTGCGGAAAAGTTACTTTTCAGCACGATTTTTTTAATTTTCCACACAATTTTTTTATGCACGGAAAAATAATGAAACAGGACTTTTTTTATCATGATATATTAATAAGAAGCTTTATGTAAAGAACATTTAATTAACAATAACGAAAAAGTTAACGATGGTAAATATTGAAATTGAAAGTGCACTTTGTGTTTGTTGCATGCTGCAATATAGCGGATGCCGCAACATCTTGAAGAACGTCGTTTCTTATTTGAATTTGATTGGTTGGTGTTTGGCCCACTATAGAAGTGCATTGATCAGTTTGGTGCTGATAATTACTAGTGTACTGAATGGAGGAAGGTATATTGGTCTGTAAAAGCTATAACACATTACAGGATTCTTCCTTCGCTGCTTCTGGTAACATCGGTACAGCAGCACTTCTTGAAAATGAAACTTGTGTGTAGGAGGACGGGTTTTCATTTGGAAAAGATTGTGAACAGGAGGATTCTTCCATTTTGGATGTACGGAAAAGTAAAAATGGTGCGGAAAAGTAAAATCGTGCGAAAAACTAACTTTTTAGTACTAGTGCGGAAAAGTTACTTTTCAGCACGATTTTTTAAATTTTACACACAATTTTTTTATGCACGGGAAAATAATGAAACAGGATTTTTTTATCATGATATATTAATAAGAAACTTTATGTAAAGAACATTTAATTAACAATAACGAAAAAGTTAACGATGGTAAATATTGAAATTGAAAGTGCACTTTGTGTTGCAATATAGCAGATGCTGCAACATCTTGAAGAACGTCGTATTTCTTATTTGAATTTGATTGGTTGGTGTTTGGCCCACTACAGAAATGCACTGATCAGTTTGCTGCTGAGAATTACTAGTGTAGTGAATGGTCCTTTTTGCCCGATTAGCCATTAAACTTGTTTAATTATGAAATTCACGGGTACGAAATTTCACGTTTGTTAGTATTATTTGGCTTAAAAATTCCGTTGATTGACGCTCACTGTCTTGATGACGGGTAAAAATGCAAAATGCGTTGATCCGGCCTGAAAAGACAAAGAGCTGTCGTAGGTCACGGACTATAGATGTTTTCTTTTATTTGCATTCGATCTTTTCATTGATCGATATTGTATAGCAGTGTTTTCCCTGCTTTTGGTTTTTTGTTTCTCTCGTATCTCGGTGGATGGCGCCTCTTGCTATAGTTCGCTCACTAATTACATTTAATTAGAGACAAAACCGTCTGATTAACTTCGCAAGATTTGTCACTTGACCAGCAGTGTTCTGAGGAGTTCCATAAGGACGAAACGGTTAACTGTCAATACTTATTAAGTGTCCATTAGATCTTGGACCCCTGTGAGGTTAAGCTTTCAAGCTACCCACGGAAAAATATAAGGGAAACAAAAAACTCCTTTTTGCCCGATTAGCCATTAAACTTGTTTGAAGGAGGAAGGTATATTGGTCTGTAAAGGCTATAACACATTACAGGATTCTTCCTTCGCTGCTTCTGGTAACATCGGTACAGCAGCACTTCTTGAAAATGAAACTTGTGTGTAGGAGGACGGGTTTTCATTTGGAAACGATTGTGAACAGGAGGATTCTTCCATTTTGGATGTACGGAAAAGTAAAATCGTGCGGAACAGTACATTTTTCCAAACCAAAAATCGTGCGGAAAATTGACTTTTTCGCACGTTCGTAGAAAAATATTTTTTCAAAAAACTTTAAAATCAAAGAAACGGTATAATTACCCAGTTGTATGGTATAATGCAACACGGGTTTGCCAGGTTGGTTGAGAACGAAGCTCATCTCTTGGGAACCGCAAACGTCCAAATTGACATGACAAAAGTCCTCTTTGAGCTTTCTTAGCAACATAGAATCCAGACGGTTCCGGTCGCTGCACTCTTTGTAGGGAAACGCGCACTTCTGCAGCAGCCAGAAGAATATTTGGGTTATGTCACCACCGCCATAATCTAACCTAAAAAAAATTGACCCATCATGGATCCTTCCTAAAAATTAGACGAGTCGTTAAATACCGAGATGAATTCCATCAAAGGAGCATGCGCCAAAATTAACGTCAAAATGTCTAATTTAAATTATTGGCGCGAATACCGGGATTGGCGCGAGATCGAAGAGCTTAACGTATAATAAAAAATTCAAGTTATAAAATAATGGTCAATTCTAATTTTTAGGTATGATTTTATGTAGGTATCGGGTGGTTTTTTATAACCTGAGCACTCAGCAACTTTATCATTGAAAATAAAGGGCTATAATAAATTGTAGATTTTTTTTGGTTAATTATGACAACTTTAAAAGCCAACATAATTTTTTTCTATCCGTCACCATGTACAGGGTGTCCCAAATTCGATGTTTTTTGGGAGGTTTCGGGTATTTCTAGAGGGGCTAAAAACACCTGATCCCCCTTTGCGACACTCAAATTTCAAAAGGAGCTTAAATGTGAAAATCGCATTTTGATATAGCAAGCCGTTTCTAAACTACGGGGTGTTTCTAAAAAGTCTGCATTTTGGGAAGGGGTCTATAACTTGTTTATTTATTAATATTTTTTATTTCTGTGAAAACATTCCAAGAGGAATTAAACTGTTAAATTAAATTTCATTTGTCACGTTTAGTTTTTGAGATATCACATAAAATTATTTTTTTTTAATTTTTACCACATATTTTAGTTTGCTTAATGGGTTTAAAATATTTTAATATTATAAAACTATAAAAATAAAAAAAATATAAAGAGGTGATTAAAAAATAAAAATAAAGAAAACAATAAAAAAAAATAAAAAATTAAAATATTGAGTGTGATACATCATTTTAAAGGAAATTTTAAGCTGATTTTAAAAATCAAATAAAAAGAGAGTTATTCTGTAAGAAAAATAACAACTTTATGCAATATTTTAAAAACCAAAACAGATAAATAAAAACCGTTTACATCTGTCAATTCTTCAAGAAAAGATCTATAAGAAAGCTATTTACACAAAAGCAAAATGCAGACAAAAACACTCCGTAGCTTAAAAACGGCTTGCTATATCTAAATGTGGTTTTCACCTTTAGGCTTCTCTTAAAATTTAAGCGTCGCAAAGGGGGCTCAGTTTTTTCTATTTCCCCTAGAAATACCCGACACCACAAAAAAACAACGAATTTGGGACACCCTGTACAGGGTGTGACAATGAAGTCGATTTTTGAGAGGGAACACCCTGTATATTTTTGCATTTTAAGATTCGTCTTTTCTTTTTGATTTCAAAAATTTACAATATCTATGTGCTGCGATTAACATTTTTTGAGGTATATGCAGTATTTCTTCTATATTGCATTTCACGTTTATTTTGTTTTGCCATGGGAGTATTGACAAATTTAAATGCGCTATATCTTAAAAAATGTTTATCGTAGCATAGACATACAGTAGAACCCCGATGACAGTGTTTATTCAAATTAAATTGGGCACTAAATAATTTGTCACACAACTTGCACGTCACCGGCATTTTCACAGCACAAAAACGACGAATTTTCATCAAAAAGAACTGGGAATTATTAAAGTTTAGCTGTATAAAACCATACTGAAATATCTCTCACTTGATTGGTTGGCAGAAGTGACAGATCAACGCTTGCGCACGTCTTGGAATTCATCTCGGTATTTAACGACTCGTAAAATTAGCACACTTTAAATGAACTAAACGCTATACAGGTTGGTCCAGGTTAAAGTACATTAATTTTAATAAGTGATAGAACGTCGCAAAAAAAATAAAGTTTCATAAGAAAACCTTTTTTAAAAAATGTTTCCTAACAAAGATACAGGGTGTCAAGGTTTTAGAAAAAAAATTGTTTTTTCGTTATAACTTTTAAACCATTACATCAATTTCCACTAAATTTCGTACACAGACTACTGTGGTAGGCCACTGACAAATTTTAGAAAACGAATACATTCATTACTTAGAGATATGGATGATTCTACCAAAAGTGGGCTATATGGATATCATTTTTGGTCATTGCCTTTAAATAACAGTTCAGCACAGTAAATAATTTTGTTTTTTTAAATTTATGTAGCTAATTAGGTGCAAGCTAAGAAACATTTATTTTCCCGAATTTTAGGAATTATTTCATAAAAATTCCAGAGGGATGAGTACCAGAGGAATGAGTTTTTTAATGGTTTTCCAATTTAAATCAAAATCTATTTGGACTACTTAACTTAAGTTTTATATAAACAAAGTTCCTATACTTATAATTTTAAAACAATTAACAAAAATATTATACTATTGATATCAGTCGAATATTTACTTACCAGAGGAATGATAATTGAAGCGTTCCTTTTTGATTTCTCTGAAAAAAACTAATTTTCTGCCAAAAATAAAAAGATCTATAACTTAAACCAAACTAAAGTTGACATTATCTGTCACAACTTGTCACCCTCACAAGTAAATTAGATATCCAGGGCCGTCTCTTTCTCTAGAAATTAACCGGTGGTATTCACAAATATTGTGTTATTAAAAATGGAGCACGTTTAAAATTGTAAAATTTTCCGGAGAAAATGTAAATTCGGATTTTCAAAAATATGACTGCAAACTTAAGTTTTATCAATTTTTTGATAAATAGTTAAGACTTGGTTAAATATTATTTATTAAGATATTTTTTTCAATCTGAGTTTTTAATATTTGGTTTGGGACTACACCAGAGGAATGAGGTGTTTGCTTTGTAATAAAAAAAATTATAAACTTGCAATTTTTTTTATACATTAAACTCAAATGCTCCATAAACAAAACATTTCGTTTTAAATCTTATAACTAAAACTATGCTTCATTTGCAGTCTGTGTTTGAAAAATATGCATTCCCACTCCACAGCATCATTTTTGTAGAATCATCCATATACGACAATAGTCTGTGTACGAAATTTATCGGAAATCGATGTAACGGTTTAAAAGTTATGACGAAAAAACCATTTTTTTTCTAAATCTTTTAGACCTTTAGGTAACGTTTTATAAAAAAGTTTTATTATGAAACTCTACTTTTTTTGCGACGTTCTATTACCTATTAAAATTATTGTACTTTAACCTGGAGCACCCTGTATAAGCCTTGAAAACAGTTTTTGTAAATATCTCAGAAACGGAACCTCTTACGATTGAATTATTGAGAAAAACGTGTTCCACATATTCCGAAAACGAAGAAGTATTGTTTGTTTTTTTAGAATTCCTTCTTACGGGAATTGTTCTCGGTATTTTTGAAAAAAACAATGGTACATTAGCCACGTTTTTTTTTAATAAAGATTATTTTTCAACTTCTTATACTTTGCTAAGCAAATGTTGTTATTAGCTCACACATATACTATACTATAGTAGTGTGAGCTATGGTGATCCTAATTTTTTCGAGAAAAAAAAAGTTGCTCCGATTTCAAAAATTTTTATATATCTTTGCGTTTCAGATGATTTTGAAACTTTTTTGTTGCGCCGTCTGTCTGTCTGTCTGTCGGTATGTCTGTCTGTCTGTCTGTCTGTATGTCTGTCTGTAACGACCAACGCGCATAACTCAAAAACCGCTTGGCCGATTTTAATGAAATTTGGTACCTAGGCTGGGTCTTGGGTCGAGATGGTCCCATTTAAAAATGAACAAAAGCCACCGAACACAAACCAAATAATAGGGTGGGGGTAGATTTCAAAAATTAGAGTTTATGTGAAAATATGGCGTGTGTGATATCAAACGAAAGGTAATTGAGTCTGCAGTTAAACAAAATACATTTTAATTTATTTAAAAAAAGGGTGGGGGTATATTTTAAAAATTAGAGTTTAAGTGAAAATATGGCGTGTGTGATATCAAACGAAAGGTAATTGAGTCCGGAGTTTAACAAAATATATTTTAGTTTTTTGTTTTTTTTAAGGGTGGGGGTATATTTTAAAAATTAGAGTTTAAGTGAAAATATGGCGTGTGTGATATCAAACGAAAGGTAATTGAGTCCGGAGTTTAACAAAATACATTTTAGTTTTTTGTTTTTTTTAAGGGTGGGGGTATATTTTAAAAATTAGAATTTAAGTGAAAATATGGCGTGTGTGATATCAAACGAAAGGTAATTGAGTCCGGAGTTTAACAAAATACATTTTAGTTTTTTGTTTTTTTTAAGGGTGGGGGTAGATTTCAAAAATTTGAGTTTAAGTCAAAACATGGCTTGTGTGGTATCAAACAAAAGGTAATTTAGTCTGGAGTTGAATAAAATATATTTCAGTTTTTAGTTATATTAGCTCACACGTACACTATAACTATAGTACCTAGTGTGAGCTTAGGGGCCCATATATTGGCAGAGTATTTTTTTATTGATTGAAAATGGTATACATATTTAGAAATTTAGATAGAAATATCTCAAAAACGAATCGATAGATTTTCAAAAATTTTATACGGTTGTAAAGACAATCAAGTGATCATCAAAACAAAGTATTACTTGACCCCGTTTTCCTATGGAAAATATAGGGGTAAAGTTTACCCCTCGAACCCAACTAACATTTATAGTAGCGGCTACATGTTCTAAAGGCTTTGCTACTTTCTTATAGTAGAAATGTGGTGATCCCAACCAAAATTTGTTACTTTTTAGTTCTAACTACTATTTAGTATCAGGAAATAGTAGATGTTTCGTAAAAACGACCCTCTAAACTACTTCTTAGGATTGTTTCTTGATAGTCGATTCTGATAGTCTTCTCTACCACAATAGGACGTTGCTAAAGTTTTACTTTCTTTTTAGTCGTTATTTCGTAGTAGTCGACTTTTATATCCTACTTAATTACCACTAGAAAGTTAAGCTTCATTGGAGTCCCAAACAAGTGTATCCGACAACTACATTATAACTTTAATTTTTACCACAAAAGTTTGTGTCATCATAGTAACATCTGATGTAACAATGTAGACAAAATAACTTTGTGGATCAACTTTAAAGCCGCAACTACTTTGACTTTTTTTTAATGTCGATCTTTTAAAGTAATCTCTCCTTCCTGTTTCTACTTTGAAAACGTAGACTTTTTGAAGTCGCATCTTTGTCGCACACATTCTTAACCCTACTTTTTGTGGCTCCTTTTATAATATGGGAATATTAGGAATAGTTTTGCAAATATTTTTTTAACTACCCTGAGCAGTCCATTTTTTCGAGCTCATTGCTTGACCATTTTGCAAAACAATCAAAATGCAAAATATTGATCCAAAGTATCGAGTACCGCACCCGGATTTTAAGAATTCCCTGGTCCGTGCTTAATCTCCATCCTTAATCTTTTACGCTACTTGTTGCTGTTCTATTCACTGTCTTTACGGTCGTTCGTGGTTTGTGCTGTGGCACCACCCTATCGCCATCGTAACCCTCTTGTGCGGACTAAGCCGAATTCGTTTATCTATGCCTCTTGTGCTGACGTGTCGTGTCTCACTGTGATTCATTTTATGTGTTGAGCTTGGGTCAATAATTCTTTTTGATTTTCTTCAAATTTGTGCTGTTGTTAAAGCTTGGTTTGAAGTGAATAAACTTAAATTTGTGCTGTGTTACATTTTAAAAAACTCTTTTTATTGGTACTTCATTTATTGTTCTAGAATTTAATTTATCTTGTTTTTGTTTTAAAACCTACCACAAATTCACGCTCGTACATAACCTATAAGCAGTGGTGTTGTTGTTGACAGAAACGGCAAATGACAAGTGGCGACACCCCAATAACTTGAGGGTAGTAGTTATACTTATCGCGTGGTTCCTATCACTCTGTAGACGTTTTCTAGTGGCGAAAGCTAGTTAATAATACGTTTCTGCAACGAAGGAGTAGAAATTCGAGTGTGTTATCTAGAACTAAAAAGGAATGCCGACATAAAAGTCGTAAGTGACACGTTGCCGTAACTTAGGCTCACTTTCAAGTAACCCTTTCGACTATCAGGGAATATAGTTTGGGACGCCATGTTTTTATTTAAGAAAGAAAATTTAATATTTTTGTTGTCGTTTTATGAGCTCATATTAAAGATCTAGACTATTTTAGAAACAAATTAGTTGAAGCTTACCAAAAATGCTCTTCTTAAGCACCATTTGTTGGAGTTAACTGTCGATTATGAAAACATAACCTCCAAAATCACAACACAAAAATTCCATCAGCTACCAAAAAACGGCTCAATTCTACGGGCGCACCGGTTTTTTGCAATATATATAATGCATGTTATACAAAAAACTTTGCGTCGCACTCGAATTTTGATCCTCTGCTCGTAAATTCTCACACTTTTGGATAACATAGTTCATATTATAACCATAACCAAACAAAAAAACTAAGCGAGTCTGTTTACTGTTGTGTCCACCATATTGTGTAACAATTCTACCAAAAAGAAACGATTATATTATTTGCAACTACATCGCAACTTTTATGCCATTACGGAAAAAAAACAGCCTCTACGACGTAGTAGATACCTGGCTACGACGTAGTAGTGTAGTTGTTACTACAGTGACTTTAAACACTTGGCCAAGTAGTTATAACCAGAAATTGGTTCCCCACTTAGGGAATTATAACGTCGCTGTATGGTATACTGAGACGTAGCGGGAGTACGTTGCGGTTACTTTTAAGAAATTCTTTCTAGTTGGGGTTTCGTCGTTACAACTTTAAATGTTTGTTGGGAAGTAGCTGCGTGTTACAAAAATTTCAAGATAGTGTCCCAGGATTTTCCAAATTTCATAAAAAAATACTAACAAACGTGAAATTTCATACCCGTGAATTTAAAAATCAAACAAGTTTTATTTTCATGGCTAATCGAGCAAAAAGGAGTTTTTTGTTTCCCTTATATTTTTCCGTGGGTAGCTTGAAAGCTTAACCTCACGGGGGTCCAAGATCTAATGGACACCTAATAAGTGTTGACAGTTAACCGTTTCGTCCTTATGGGACTCCTCAGAACACTGCTGGTCAAGTGACAAATCTTGCGAAGTTAATCAGACGGTTTTGTCTCTAATTAAATGTAATTAGTGAGCGAACTATAGCAAGAGGCGCCATCTACCGAGATACGAGAGAAACAAAAAACCAAAAGCAGGGAAAAACACTGCTATACAATATCGATCAATGAAAAGATCGAATGTAAATAAAAGAAAACAACTATAGTCCGTGACCTACGACAGCTCTTTGTCTGTTCAGGCCGGATCTACTTATTTTGCATTTTTATCCGAAAACGCCTCTGTTAAGTATTTGTTGAAACACATTTTATACACATACCTTACTCTTGTATTTTGATGGCATATGCCGTCCTCAACGCATGAGACTGAAGTTTTCTGATCACCAACGTCTAAAAATAAATAACAAAATACATTTTATTGGTAATATTAGGGACTTATTGCAATAGAGCCTATTTGTGTTGTATTTGGACAGTCAGACTGCAATGTAAAACAGTCAAAATACTGCCTGGCTGTATTCCAATAAGTGCCAATTATCCCATCGCATTGTACGTTATTAGGAGCACGACATAACTTAAGGAAAAAATATGAATATACAGGGTGTCATTAAAAGTTTGTAACAAACTTTGACAGGTGATAGTACACATAAAAATAAGAAAAAAAGTTCATATGAACATAGGTCCTAAAATGCATAGTGGGGGAGCTACGGGCACCAAAAGGGTTAATATCGAAAATGGTTTTTTTTATACAGCAACTTTAAAAAGCTATGGAATTTTACAAAAAATTGCAAATATTAATTAATTTTGACCCTTCACATTGTGATAAGGTAAAAAAATAATTACTTAACTCAAAAGGGTACTTTTGGTAGGGGTAGGGGGATGTTTTAACAAGAATTTTTTTTGTATTGCATTTTTTTACATTTTGAGTCCATTTTTGAAAACTACTCCCTTTTTTAAGTAAAAACGGTACTCTTGTCTAAAGTCGCCCAGAGCAACGGTTTACGAGATAATTGAGCGTAAAGATTTTTAGTACCTTAGAATTTTTTTTTGTATTGCATTTTTTTACATTTGGGTCCATTTTTAAAAACTACTCCCTTTTTTAAGTAAAAAAGGTACTCGTCTAAAGTCGCCCAGAGCAACGGTTTACGAAATAATTGAGCGTAAATTTTTTTAGTACCTCCCATAAGCAGAATAACTTTTACGTTCAATTATCTCGTAAACCGTTGCTCTGGGCGAATTTGGAGTAAAGAACCTTTTCGACGTAGAAAGGTGAGAAGATTTCCAAAATGCACTTAGAATGTAAAAAAATACAATCCGAAAAAAAAAATTAAGTACCTCCCATAAACAGGATAACTTTTACAATCAATTATCTCGTAAACCGTTGCTCTGGGCGACTTAAGACAAGAGTACCTTTTTTACTTAAAAAAGGGAGTAGTTTTTAAAAATGGACTCAAAACGTAAAAAAATGCAATACAAAAAAAAATTCTAAGGTACTAAAAATATTTACGCTCAATTATCTCGTAAACCGTTGCTCTGGGCGACTTTAGACAAGAGTACCTTTTTTACTTAAAAAAGGGAGTAGTTCTTAAAAATGGACTCAAAATGTAAAAAAATGCAATACAAAAAAATATTCTTGTTAAAACAACCCCCCACCCCTACCAAAAGTACCCTTTTGAGTTAAGTAATTATTTTTTTACCTTACCACAATGTGAAGGGTCAAAATTAATTAACATTTGCAATTTTTTGTAAAATTCCATAGCTTTTTAAAGTTGCTGTATAAAAAAACCATTTTCGATATTAACCCTTTTGGTGCCCGTAGCTCCCCTACTATGCATTTTAGGACCTATGTTCATATGAACTTTTTTTCTTATTTTTATGTGTACTATCACCTGTCAAAGTTTGTTACAAACTTTTAATGACACCCTGTATTTTTAAGAGTGAAAACACATACAGTGTCGGTAAAAACAGGTGCGAAATTAGGTTTTGCACCGAAGTATCAATGAAAAAAGCTAGACATTCTTACCAACAACGCAAGCATAACCTAGTCCACTACCAAAAGTTGCTGCGACGTGGTCTTGTACCAAAAAACATCTTGCGAATCCAATCTTACTCAGCAAAAGGTACATTAGTTCTCTTAAATGGGTCCTATAAAAATATTCTGCCAATATATGGGCCCCTAAGCTCACACTAGATACTATAGTTATAGTGTACGTGTGAGCTAATATAACTAAAATATATTTTATTCAACTCCAGACTAAATTACCTTTTGTTTGATACCACACAAGCCATGTTTTGACTTAAACTCAAATTTTTGAAATCTACCCCCACCCTTAAAAAAAACTAAAATGTATTTTTTTAAATTCCGGACTCAATTACCTTTCGTTTGATATCACACACGCCATATTTTCACATACTCTAATTTTTGAAATATACCCCCACCCTTTTTTTTAAATAAATTAAAATGTATTTTGTTTAACTCCAGACTCAATTACCTTTCGTTTGATATCACACACGCCATATTTTCCCAAATACTCTAATTTTTGAAATCTACCCCCACCCTTTTATTTGGTTTGTGTTCGGTGGATTTTGTTCATTTTTTTAAATGGGACCATCTCGGCCCAAAACCCAGCCTAGGTACCAAATTTCATTAAAATCGGCCAAGCGGTTTTTGAGTTATGCGCGTTGGTCGTTACAGACAGACAGACAGACATACAGACAGACAGACAGACGGCGCAACAAAAAAGTTTCAAAATCATCTGAAACGCAAAGATATATAAAAATTTTTGAAATCGGAGCAACTTTTTTTTTCTCGAAAAAATTAGGATCACCATAGCTCACACTACTATAGTATAGTATTTGTGTGAGCTAAAATCAAGTAATTCAAAACTTCGCTTGTTCACACGTAAGTCAAAACTAAAGACCCTCGATATATTTTGACAGTTGACGAAACACATCTGTCAAATGTATCCAGGGTCTCTAGTTGAAACAAGTTTCAATTTTTTCAGGTTACATTAAAGGAAGATAAAAAAAAGTGCCCAATAAGGGGATATTACAAAAACAGGCTTAGCGGACAGGGCTCTCAACACCTTCATATTTTATGAAAATATTCATATTTTTTTTCAGGCTTCATAAAACTTCATATTTTTTAAAAAACCTTCATATTTTTCATATTTTCTGCAATGAAGATCAACTGAGGGGGGTAATGTTGACTCCAGTAGTGACTACTGTTGAAGCAAACATAAATTCAAAATTATCTTTTTCAGTTAAAGTATACTCTTAAGCCTGTTTCCTTCCTCAATGTACAGCCTGTCCTATTTTTATACTCGCTTATTAATAAAGATGGCGATCTGCTGGTTTTACCTTACAGTGTTCTTTTTTTGAGCTCTTAAAAATGTTATTAGATATTTTTCGTACCTTATAGTTTTTAATTATACGGAAGATTTTTTAAAATACCGTAATTTTGTAAGAACATTTTTATAGCAACTTTTTTTGCGGAAAAAAATGCCATTGTCAAAATTTTTACATAAAATTTGGTTTTTGGAATCTTTTATTGAAAAACAAAAAAATATATTTTAAAATGTCAAAAATAACTTTTTTTGTTTTTTTATTTGTCAAACACACTGTGTTTATTGTATTACAATCTAGTCAGTAAGACTAATTAGCAAAAAGTCAGATTTAAACTTAGGGTTCACTCAACAGTTCTCCCCGCTTTGTTTGTCTGTAACTCACAATTGTGTTGTGTTTATAGCATTATTTTGTTTTATGTAATTCACTTGGTTTCTAAACAAATATTATATACCTGTTGTAAACGTCAGGTACTACCAGAACCGCTTGATAATTCTTCAAATCACTTTTGCTGATTTTCAGTTCTTTTTCGATTATATGTGTCCATATTGTTTCCAAATCAGCGATGACGGACGTTATGGAGCCCCCTGGGCCTGAATGCAAGTTGAAATCTCCTGAAATCAATCAGTCAAGTAATACAACTAACTTACAGTAGGTTCGTTCCATCAGGCCGTTCGACAGTCATAAAACCGTCCGCAAAATCCCAAAGCGCGCGCAATGCAGTACGAGGACTGTTTTAAAACGGTTTTGGTTAGATGGAACGACCAAATAACTGTCCAAAAATCGAATGTGAACGATTTATTTCAGGCATGTGATCATATGCGAGAGAGTTAAATTGAAAATCACGTGACTAAAAGAAAGGGTCGGTTTCCGCGTCTCGTGTAAAGGTAGATCGAAGGCAACGTATGAATTCGAAAGCTCTAAATTAAAGTTGCACAGAGAAACAAAGAAACTTGTGAATCACTTTGCATTTACTTTACTTTTGAATTTTGAATTTTGAATTTTGAATTTTGAATTTTGAATTTTGAATTTTGAATTTTGAATTTTGAATTTTGAATTTTGAATTTTGAATTTTGAATTTTGAATTTTGAATTTTGAATTTTGAATTTTGAATTTTGAATTTTGAATTTTGAATTTTGAATTTTGAATTTTGAATTTTGAATTTTGAATTTTTAATTTTTAATTTTTAATTTTTAATTTTTAATTTTTAATTTTTAATTTTTAATTTTTAATTTTTAATTTTTAATTTTTAATTTTTAATTTTTAATTTTTAATTTTTAATTTTTAATTTTTAATTTTTAATTTTTAATTTTTAATTTTTAATTTTTAATTTTTAATTTTTAATTTTTAATTTTTAATTTTTAATTTTTAATTTTTAATTTTTAATTTTTAATTTTTAATTTTTAATTTTTAATTTTTAATTTTTAATTTTTAATTTTTAATTTTTAATTTTTAATTTTTAATTTTTAATTTTTAATTTTTAATTTTTAATTTTTAATTTTTAATTTTTAATTTTTAATTTTTAATTTTTAATTTTTAATTTTTAATTTTTCATTTTTCATTTTTCATTTTTAATTTTTCATTTTTAATTTTTCATTTTTCATTTTTAATTTTTCATTTTTCATTTTGCATTTTTCATTTTTCATTTTTCATTTTTCATTTTTCATTTTTCATTTTTCATTTTTCATTTTTCATTTTTCATTTTTCATTTTTCATTTTTCATTTTTCATTTTTCATTTTTCATTTTTCATTTTTCATTTTTCATTTTTCATTTTTCATTTTTCATTTTTTATTTTTCAAATTGCTTATTGTATGTACATTGTATTTTAAAAAATTACGGCCACACTAGATTTATTTATTACACATTTTTTAAAAAAATTAGCAGGCCCAATTTGCTTTGGTGTTCCAACGTGTTTGTTTGTGTAGCCTTGCTTGTGATCAGTATACGCTCGAAGTTTAAAGTTTTGCGTCCTGCTTATTTTGAAAGTTTATACAGCGTGTCAATTTTAAAAGATGGATAAAAACCAGATAAGAGCCGTGATAAAATATTTTCATATCAAATCGCCGACGGAAATAAAAGCTGAACTAGATGCTACACTAGGGGAATCTGCTCCTTCCTATACCACAGTTAAAACCTGGGTATCGGACTTTAAACACGTATATGCTTTAAACTTGGTCGTACGAGCACGCGTTCTGGCAGGCCAAAAACGGCAAGTTCTGAAGAAATGGTGCAAACCATTCACAAACTAATTCTAAAAGATCGCAAATTAAGACTGGAAGAGGTAGCTCAGGCTGTGAGCATATCAAAAGAGCGAGTTCACCATATTTTATGTGAAGTTTTAGGTATGAGAAAACTATCCGCCCGATGGGTGTCGCGTTTGCTCACGCCAGATTAAAAGCTCGTGCGTCTAACCATTTCAGAGGAAAATTTGGCACTGTTTAGACATGATTCAGGGGACTTTTTGGGCAGATTTATTACGGTTGATGAAACATGGGTTCATCATTATACCCCTGAAACTAAGCAACAGTCCAAACAATGGACGGCAAAGGACGAACCAGTTCCAAAGAAGGCAAAGGACGAACCAGTTCCAAAGAAGGCAAAGGCAGTAGCGTCTGCTGGAAAGGTCATGGCAACAGTCTTTTGGGACGCTAAAGGGATACTCCTTATAGATTATCTCGAAAAAGGAAGAACAATAAATTCAGAGTACTACAGCGACTTACTGGACCAGCTCAAGCAGAATATAAGCGAAAAACGCCCTGGTTTGACAAAAAAGAAATTTTTGTTTATCAGGACAATGCATCTTGTCACAAGTCCGCTCTTGTAATGGCTAAAATCCATCAGCTAGGCTTTGAACTGTTAAACCACCTTATTCGCCAGACCTAGCCTCGTCAGACTTTTATTTGTTTCCAAACCTAAAAAAATTTCTTGCTGGAAAAAAAAAATTCCTCAGATTTAGAACTAGTTTATTTAGTAAGCTGGAGAATAATTTAGGGGAACTTAACCACAATTTTCTCTCACCTCTTTTATAAGGAAAATGCACATTGAACTGCTCCTTAGGATCCTGGAAAAAAATATCGTTTCCCACGATGGTGTCCTTGTCCAGTTTTAGCCAATGGCCGCCGCTGTTGTTGATTAGTTCAGGAGATACGCGCCTGTTAAACGCTGCTATTTGTTGTGGAGGTGTGGCATATCTTCTATGACCTATACCGATAAAAAGAACATTATATGTAATAATTTTAAAAACAATAAAAATAAATTAAAACATTGGCTGAGAGCTTTGGCAAACTGATAAGAAACATGATAAAACTATAGGAAAAAATGCAAAAACCCCAACATTTTCATTTGCTTCCCTCCCCTATAAATGTAAAGTTATGTAAAAGTAACATTGCCTACTTCCAGAAACGCTAGAGATCTGAGCTTTGGAAGGCCGATAGGAACTAAGATAAAACTATTAAAAAAAATTAAAAAACCCCAAATTTTAATTAACTTCTCTCCCCTATAAATGTAAAGTTATGTAAATTCCAGGAACGCTATACAGCTGAGCTTTAGAAGAGACTGATAGGAAATACGATAAAACTATAGGAAAAAATTTAAAAACACCAACATTTTAATTTGCTTTCCTCTCCTATAAATGTAAAGTTATGTAAAATTATCATTGCCTACTTCCAGGAACACTAGAAAGCTGAGCTTTAGAAAGCTGATAGGAAGCATAGGAAAATATAAAAAAAACCTCAACATTTTTAATAAGGCATTGCAAAAGTTTTGAACAATATTCCGCATATTTTACTACTTTAAAACTTAAATATTATCCAAATCCTTTAAAAAAGGAGTGAAATCATAACAAAAACATTTTATGTAAAAAAGCCAAGTACACGAAAGTTTATTTTTTCTGCAAATGACTCTTATGGATCGTTCATACTCGTCTTTTGTCTAGTCTTTTTTGTCTTGGTTTAGTCATATGTCTTGTCATAAGAAAGTTAAAACCACTGTTTCTTATGGGAGTGTTCATACAATGTTTTTGCTTTTGTTTTTGATTAGTCTTTGTCTTAAGAGTTGCCAACTTTCAATCCTTAGGACAACGACTAATGCCGTATTCCATTGGGGAAATGAGTGCAGCACTAGTGCACAACTGGCTCAGTGTTTGCATTCCATTGACATGCATTTTTTCAGTTTTCGTATTCCATTGAGGAACTTATGAATTCAGTTTTGCACTGAGTGCGGCTTTTTTTACACCGGCTCTGAGGGCTCGTGCCGCACCGAAAACTTTTTCCCGCCATTAATTTTAAACGCTTATTATTGTCGTGGGACGTAAAAATGAGTGAAAATAAAGTTGTTAGCGATTTTTTATTATTTTCTTCGCTGCTAAGTAGTAGCAGCGATGAAGATGAAGAAGAACAGTTCTGTGCAATAAAAACAATGAGAACGGAAACCCCATAAATAAAAAAATTTTATTGAAAATGTGGTTTACCGATTTAACAACAAACAGGTAAGTAGATTTGTATGGATTTGGTTGACTGGGGCCCTGGGGCTAATTTTCCGACAGTTGGGGTTTTCTGGCAGCTATGATTATAAGTAAAAATAAATGTATTTTTTAGTTCAAGAAACACTTTCGGCTCGAGATGAGCACTGCAGAATTCCTCATAAATAAATTCAAGTAGCCTCAATTTTGTCCAAAAAAAGAACAAGGGGGACGAAACCCCATTAGCGCTGAGGCACATGTCTTGCCATTTTTATGGTATGTTAAAACACCCTTACGCTTAGCTGTTAGGTTAGGTTATGTTCTTGTTGAATGGAAATTTGTTCAAAAATATTTTCTTCAAAAACTTTTTTGAACAATTTTCCTTATAAAAAAATTACTTTCAAAGAAAATGTTTTTGAACAAAAAGAATTTAATAAAATGTTTTCAAACAATTTTTTGTTTGAAGGAAATGTTTTAAATAATTTTCCTTTTCAAGAAAATGTTATTGAAGTATTAATATTACTTTCGAACAAATGGATTTTGAACAACATGTTTTTGACCAAATTCTGCAAGGCAGGAAAGTTAGGTTTAGCAGAAAGAAACTTGTGAAATAGTATATATGTATACAAGGTGTTTCGAATACTTATGTTCAAATTTTGGGAGCATAAAGTACACTTCTGGTTAGGGTTTTTTGAAAAACAAGCGCGAAATATAGATAACTACTCTATCTGTTGGTATACGAGCACAAGCCTGCATTCAACAAGGAGGTGGGCATTTTTAAAATATTCTTATTAACTTTTTTTAAATAAAATCATTATTTATTTATTTGGCGAATTTTATTTATCTTAGGATAATATTTATCGGCGTGTAACTTTGAAACAAATAAAAATGGATATCGTCGTTGGCCTGATAAAACTACAGGTTATGTGACATTTTTTTCAAAAATGAGATTTTTGCATAATCAATTTGCCCTATTCATAATGGATATACTATAAAAAATTATTTGCATGAAAATGTTATATTAACGTTGCTTAAAGCAAGAATAAAAAAGAAGCTCTGCAGCTCATAATGGCATACCACACTAAGGTCACTATATCACGATGTTAGGAACTTCGTGATATGACGTGAGTGACATACCACACGAGTGCAATTTTTCATTTTCCGCGTGTTCCATTGAAACTGCACTCGGTGCAAATTTTTGACAGCACCGTTTCAGTGTCAGTGCACCACCAGTGCTGCACTCATTTTCCCAATGGAATACGGCATAAGACGAGTGACAGACATCAGCTGATATTTGTTGTTTTTTTTTTACAGGGCGTCCGAAGAGCGCAAGCGCGCGGCCGAAATTTTGAATTTACCGCCATTAATCATGTTTTTAACAGAAAATCTCAACCTAACCTCAAAATTTTATTTGTTTTTATTTTCTTTTTCGCTTTTGTTCTTTCGTGTCTGTGTTTCGTGCACAGATTAGGTTAAATAAGATTGTTTTGTGTAGAAAATGACTTTTGAAAAGGGCCCTTTTTATTGAATTTTTTTTTTTTTCAGTGGGTTATGACTAAGACTAATCAAAAACAAAAGACGAGTATGAACACCCGATTTTGTTTAAGACAGCTAAGACTAATCAAAGGACAATGACTAATCAAAAACAAAAGACTAATACGAGTATGAACAATACTTTAGACAGAGTGCTAAATTAAACATAAAGAAGTTTATCTGGAATAAAAAAGTTTAAAAAAACATTTCCAAACTAGTTAGAACCTTTCATTTTGAAATTTGTATTAGAGAACTTGGCTTTACTTTTATCTCAATTCTTTTTACCGAATACCACTTTCGCGTACTTGGCTTTTTTTGTATGAAATGTTTTGTTGTGATAAAAGTTATTTTTATTCCAAATTTAATAAAAAAAACTGCCAAAAACACAAATATACAAAAAGAACCGCTAGTTGACATTACTAAACCAGAGAACAAACTATCAAACGGAAACGTTTACCGTAGACTAGAATCCCTGTATGTTGACATATTTGGCAAGGCCAACACTAAAATAGAGGCCACGACCCTGAAAAATCAGCTGTTGTCCGAGGGCTGAATTTTACATTGGGTCTTATGGGAGATCAGACGTTTTTTTATGATATTTTCAAAATGGCACTACAGATTTCCGCGAAATTTCATTGAAATATTCTTAGACACCATCCCGATATTCCACCAAAGTTTTGTAAGAAAGCAACATGATTAAAAGGTTAAAATCTTCAAGATTTAGCATTCCATATTTTGAATTCAAATAACCCGCCATGTACCGCATGCCAACTGTTATACTTGACATGTATTGGACTTTGTCATCTGTGATTGTCACATTCGCTTCTGCTTTAAACTTAATTTTTGTGTGAGCTAATGAAGCGGCTCTGAAAAATTAAGGATTACTATAGATTTTAAAAAAATTGTTCTGAAAGAATATAGTAAAAACAATCTTAAAAAAAAATCAAATATTCATAAACCGTCATTCCAACTTCAATATTTTAAAGACAATCACTGCCGTGCAAAGCAGAAACCTACAGTAAGTCAAAAACTAGTGTTTTGGGAAATAGAGTTTGAAGTTTATTTAACTACATACTAACTATAGTTTATTTAACTACATACTAACTATAGTTTATTTAACTACATACTAACTAAAACCTGGCTTGTACCGTTTTTTACGGCGATTTCAATGATATAAATGATATCTAATTTTCGAGTAAGTCGAGTTACTAGGTTTTTGCTTTGCACGGCAGATCAGCTGTGTCGTAACGTGACCATCAAAAAAATACTCTGCCAATATATGGGCCCCTAAGCTCACACTAAAAACTGAAATATATTTTATTCAACTACAGACCAAATTACCTTTTGTTTGATACCACACAAACCATGTTTTGACTTAAACTCAACATTTTGAAATCTACCCCCACCCTTAAAAAAAACTATAATGTATTTTGTTAAACTCCGGACTCAATTACCTTTCGTTTGATATCACACACGCCATATTTTCACTTAAACTCTAATTTTTGAAATATACCCCCACCCTTTTTTTAAAATAAATTAAAATATATTTTGTTTAACTCCAGACTCAATTACCTTTCGTTTAATATCACACACGCCATATTTTCACATAAACTCTAATTTTTGAAATATACCCCCACCCTTTTATTTGGTTTGTGTTCGGTGGATTTTGTTCATTTTTAAATGGGACCATCTCGACCCGAGATCCAGCCTAGGTACCAAGTTTCATTAAAATCGGCCAAGCGGTTTTTGAGTTATGCGCGTTGCTCGTTACAGACAGACAGACAGACAGACAGACAGACAGACAGACAGACAGACAGACAGACAGACAGACAGACAGACAGACAGACAGACAGACAGACAGACAGACAGACAGACAGACAGACAGACAGACAGACAGACAGACAGACAGACAGACAGACAGACAGACAGACAGACAGACAGACAGACAGACAGACAGACAGACAGACAGACAGACAGACAGACAGACAGACAGACAGACAGACAGACAGACAGACAGACAGACAGACAGACAGACAGACAGACAGACAGACAGACAGACAGACAGACAGACAGACAGACAGACAGACAGACAGACAGACAGACAGACAGACAGACAGACAGACAGACAGACAGACAGACAGACAGACAGACAGACAGACAGACAGACAGACAGACAGACAGACAGACAGACAGACAGACAGACAGACAGACAGACGGCGCAACAAAAAAGTTTCAAAATCATCTGAAACGCAAAGATATATAAAATTTTTTGAAATCGGAGCAACTTTTTTTTTCTCGAAAAAATTAGGATCACCATAGCTCACACTACTATAGTATAGTATATGTGTGAGCTAAAATCAGCCCTGGATGTGTCGTCAACAAAGTGGAGGATCGTGGCCCGTCCGTTTTGATAGCCCTGTATTTGGATATATTAATATATCCAAATATGTCAACAAACAGGGACTCTACCGTAGACCAAACCCCCCCCCCCCCAAAAAAAAAGGAGGTCAAATATTTTTAAAAAACTACCATTAGATTGAAGACAACTCTGCAGAGTGTGTGAAACTCCAAGACGAGCTTCTTCAAACTCTCTAGTTTGGCCAGCATCCATTCTCTCTGGCAGAAAACTGTCAGCGTAGACTTTTCCATTTGGTTTCCGTCTTCTGGCCACTGCATGAAGGACTGTTAGAGGGTTTTGGTCGGAAGCTCTACCTACATAAAAAAAAATTTTTAACTGAAAAGCCACTGAACCTCTTCAGCACAATACAGGGTGTCTCAACTCAAAGGTAACAGTGTGGTGGTTGGTCAACTAACAGTTTAAATTTCAAAAGCCAAATAAGGAATCTAAATATTAATTTTATCCAGTTGGAGGTTGACCCGTAAGAAAGTATTTTTGAAAACTAATAAACAATAACAATTGAACAATGTAAAGATAAAGTAACTCACAGTATTGTATTCAACCCATCACATCACGCAGCCCACGAGAAAGACCGGCCCGGGCGCGGAAATATCACGTGACCGTAGGAGGCTCACAAAAAAACGCTGTCATTATAAAACATGTGTGTGTTCAGTTTTGGTATGTTTGTTTACATCGATTTTTTTTTTAATTCGAACACGAATTTTATGTGAATTTTTTCAAAGTTATTAAAATAACGCAGCCCACGAAAAAGACTGTAGTGGGCTGCGTTAAAATAATTAATGGCTAATAAGTAAATTATAAAGAAAATACCTATAAGATAAACAATGCCGCGAACGTGTAATTAGTGTTGTTCTTTGTCGGTCCAACTATAAAACTGAAACCTAATATGTTGCAAACGGGAAAGAAGTGGTAAAAGATAAGATCTTGGATAAGATTGATCAAGTAATAGACATCCTTAGTGACATTTTCGATAGTGAGAGTGAAAAATGTGTTCAGTTGTCATTTCTTATTAAACAATTAGGTCTCTTGAAAAGGTAACCTAAGAATCGAAGATATGGTGGATACACTTTAATGTTGGCTTCATCTTTGTTTATCCAGTCATCCAGTGCATACACGTCAATTTACAATTCTAAGGTAATATGTCTTCCGCACCCTCGCAACTGATTTGTAAAATATTGTTAACAGATAGTAATCTCTCTGGTAGTGTGGAATATTTAAAAAGTAAGATACAGCTTTTAAAAGAACATGAGTTGGTAGTTAACTTACACTTTAATGAAATATATATTAAACTTTGTGCTGGGTAATTTTTCAAAAAATTATTGACTACCACTACATTCAGTTCATTGAATGTGAAAACCATCTCACTTATTCACAAAATCACTTGTTTCTTTTTAATAAATTATTGTGAAATGTTTTATATTGAAAATTTTTCTTCAGATAACTCTAGCGAGTGTTTTTGTGGAGAAAAACTATTGTCAAAGCTTGAAAAAAAAATTAGTTTAAAGGCATGTAAAGTTTTTTTAAATAATTTTATTAAAAAGCACAATGATTTAGTGTCTGCTAATAAATCTTTGAATAAGAACTCAGACAAAGATGATAACACTCAAAGAAAAATTTAAAAAATAGAAGCTTAGGTTTGAGATGTCCAATTTTGAAAGACTTGTATAGATTTGAAGTTACTAACGATATTATGTACCTAATATATGTACCTGAAGATATTAGAGTGCAAATTTTGTATAATTTTTTGCCTATAAAAGAATAAAAATTTTTTGTTAATTTATTTAAATTGTGTAAAAACATATAATATATTAAGTAATACAATAAGAATCCTGGGACTCCTAAGATCACGTGACCGCCGATGCTTATAACGCGCCATGGTCGGTCTTTATCTTTGGCTGCGCTGAAAAGCCACTGAAGCCTCTTCAGCACAATACAGGGTGTCTCAACTCAAAGGTAACAGTGTGGTGGTCAGCTAACAGTTTAAATTTCAAAAGCCAAATAAGCAATCTAAATATTAATTTTATCCAGTTGGAGGTTGACCCGTAAGAAAGTATTTTTGAAAACTAATAAACAATAACAATTGAACAATGTAAAGATAAAGTAACTGACAGTATTGTATTCAACCCATCACATCACGCAGCCCACGAGAAAGACCGGCCCGGGCGCGGAAATATCACGTGACCGTAGGAGGCTGACAAAAAAACGCCTCACGGCTCGCTGTCCTTATAAAACATGTGTGTGTTCAGTTTTGGTAGGTTTGTTTACGTCGATTTTTTTTTTAATTCGGGCACGAATTTTATATGAATTTTATCAAAGTTATTAAAATAACGCAGCCCACGAAAAAGACTGTAGTGAGCTGCGTTAAAATAATTAATGGCTAATGAGTAAATTATAAAGAAAATACCTATAAGATAAACAATGCCGCGAACGTGTAATTAATGTTGTTCCTTGTCGGTCCAACTATAAAACTGAAACCTATTATGTTGCAAACGGGAGAGAAGTGGTAAAAGATAAGATCTTGGATAAGATTGATCAAGTAATAGACATCCTTAGTGACATTTTCGATAGTGAGAGTGAAAAATGTGTTCAGTTGTCATTTCTTATTGAACAATTAGGTCTCTTGAAAAGGTAACCTGAGAATCGAAGATATGGTGGATACACTTTAATGTTGGCTTCATCTTTGTTTATCCAGTCATCCATTGTGCATACACGTCAATTTACAATTCTGAGGTAATATGTCTTCGGGACCTTCGCAATATTAAAAAACTGATTTGTAAAATATTGTTAACAGATAGTAATCTCTCTGGTAGTGTGGAATATTTAAAAAGTAAGATACAGCTTTTAAAAGAACATGAGTTGGTAGTTAACTTACACTTTAATGAAATATATATTAAACTTTGTGCTGGGTAATTTTTCAAAAAATTATTGACGACCACTACATTCAGTTCATTGAATGTGAAAACCATCTCACTTATTCACAAAATCACTTGTTTCTTTTTAATAAATTATTGTGAAATGTTTTATATTAAAAATTTTTCTTCAGATAACTAGCGAGTGTTTTTGTGGAGAAAAACTATTGTGAAAGCTTGAAAAAAAATTAGTTTAAGGGCATGTAAAGTTTTTTTAAATAATTTTATTAAAAAGCACAATGATTTAGTGTCTGTTAATAAATCTTTGAATAAGAACTCAGACAAAGATGATGACACTCAAAGAAAAATTAAAAAACTAAAAGCTTAGGTTTGACATGTCCAATTTTGAAAGACTTGTATAGATTTGAAGTTACTAACGATATTATGTACCTAATATATGTACCTAAAGATATTAGAGTGCAAATTTTGTATAATTTTTTATTTTATAGAATCAGTTCTTTTATCCATAATAAACACATATATCAGCAAAATATTTTTTTCAATTTTTGCCTATAAAAGAACAAAAATTTTTTGTTAATTTATTTAAATTGTGTAAAAACATATAATATATTAAGCAATACAATAAGAATCCTGGGACTCCTAAGATCATAAGCTATTGACTGCCAAACCTAATTTTGTCCGTTTTTGTCAGAATTAACAAGATTGTTTTTCTAAACAAAAGCCCTAGTGAGTGATATCTTGTTTGAAAGATCTTTAAAAACTAACTTTTTGGCGTAACTGCCCCTTGCCTATGTTAAACATGTCGAAATCTATCGACTGTCAAACTTATTCTTTTACCATTTTTAACAAATTTCACAAGTTTTGCCTAACCATAGCTTCGAAAAGGCTTTTAAAAACTACCATGTCGCTTTAACTGTAACTTGTTTATGTGAAAAATGTTTTTTTCATTTTTTGCCAAACTTCAGTTTGAAGTGTTGTAAAGTTGAAATTACTTTTTATGGGGTACAGGTGTCAGTAAACGCATTGTTGAAAAAGCGTTTAGTTTTCCTATAACATCTTGTTCGCACATAAAAAAAATAATTTTAACTTTATCTTCATTTAATCGTGTCATTTTAAACACTTTTGAACTGGAGTTTATCAAAAGATGTAAAAAACATGTTTGACGTAAACAAGTGACAGTTACGTCAACTTCTTAGTTTTTGAAGACAAAATTTGTCAAAAATGGTAAAATAGGTTTGACAGTCGATAGATTTTGACACGTTTGACATAGGCAAGGGGCAGTTAGGCCAAAATATTGACTTTTCAAAGACCTTTTTACAAAAACTGAAAAAAAAATTGGTTTGACAGTCTATAACTTTTGACATATTTAACGCAGACATCTGACGGTTATGTCAAAATGTTAGTTTTTCAAATGCCTTTAAAACGAGGTATCACTCGATTTTAAAATTTAAAGTTGAGAGCCCCTATGCCGCCCCCTAATGCAGGGGCAGCACACTTACCTCTTCATAAAATAGATCGATGTTATGAATCACTGCCAAATATGGGGTTCAGTTATCTTCAATAGTTCAGAAGATATTTGGGTGGACTCGGACTTTTGGGACACTCTGTATATGACCGAACCATGGGCAGAAGTTTTTGACCAAACCATTGAGTAAATATATAGGTTATTTACTCAATGACGAAACATAACAATATGTTCTATGCTTCTAGACAATGTTTAATTCGGATGGAAAGTAAAAGATGGCGTTACGACTTGTACTTATATAATATTACACTAAATCTTTAAGATGAAGCTTACTACAAGCTAATATGCAATAAGATTTATTTTTGGCACAGTCGCAATTGCGATTTCAATGAAAAATTTTTAGTGCTCATTGTACGAGCCAATTATTAATTAAATAGTTTAAATAAAATTAATTATAATGACTCAATAAAAAAGCCCATCGTTACTTTTGCAAAATCATGATTTGAAATTAGTGTCGCCGTTTCAGACAAGACGCTAGCCCTACCAAGTCCACTTCAAATCCCTGACTTCGCATGCGTAGATCTACCAATATTATTTACCTCATGTATTAGAATAGATGTACAGGGTGATTTTCCTTGAATGATTCTAACCACATGAAAATAGAAAGTTTCAAAAACCTAACCTAACGAAACCTAATCAGATCTAACCGAACCGAACCAAAGCAAACTAAACCAATATTTTTTTTCAAAAAAAAAACTTTCCTGACTTCCTACCTGGGATGCTAGAGGATGTGAATCCGAACCGGACCGTACCGAACCGAACCTATCCAAACCTAACCCTACCCAACTAAACATAATTAGCAGTACGTGTTGTAGTTTAGTTTGGTTAGGTTAGGTTTGGTTCAGTTTAGTTAGGTTCGGTTTGGTTCGGTTCGGATTCACATCCTCTAGGATCCCGGGCAGGAAGTCAGGAAAGTTTTTTTTTTTTTTAATTATTGGTTCAGTTTCCTTCGGTTCGGTTAGATTTGATTAGGTTTTGTTAGGTTAGGTTTTTGAAACTTTCTATTTTCATGTGGTTAGAATCATTCAAGTGAAAATCACCCTGTATGCATCTATTCTGACATGAGGTAAATAATATTGGTAGATCTGCGCTTGCGAAGCCAGGGATTGAAAGTGGACTTGGTAGCGCTAGCGTCTTGTATTTTTCTCGAAGCCTTCTACCGAAGACCTCAAGGTCGAGGGTGGCAACACTGGGGACATCCCAATATCATTAATAAAATCGATGAATTTGAATATAGCCTTAGCTCGTTAACGTTAAAAAAAACAAAAAAAACGAGCATTAAAAATTTGTCAAATATCAACTGTCAAATTGATACAATCTGTTATGTCATCGTTTTAGTCTAAAATCCAGCTCCTTAGCCTGAAAAACGTAATACCATATTAGAGAAGTGCATACCGTGGCGCCATCTTCTATTTTCTATCTAAATTAAAAATTTTATAGAAGCTAAACCCGTGCTAAAGCAATTTTCAGTGATGGGTTGTTTTGAGTAAATTGCTATTCAATAACAACAAAACCAGATTTTAACTGCTTTCGGTTAGAGTGGTGTTCTGTGGAGTAGAATATTACAAAAAACTGTTTTTAATTTAGCAGTTTACAATCTTAAGTAATATTCCAAAATACTATTGGTAATTCCGTGTTGTATTCTTAGAGTAATAATGTTATTACTCTGAGGTTGTATTCTATTTTGCGTTTTTAATTTTTAATGACTTCAAACTAGCTGCCACGAACGATACCACGGTACGTGCAAAACCAAAAAATCACTCAAATATCCTTAAAAAATTTGATCTTTTTCATGCTTTTATAAATTCTTTAAAAAGTTAGGTTGACTTCACATGAAAAAAAAGCAAAAAAGTAACGATGAGTACCGAATACTCAAAAAGTTACGATATTTAACATTTCCACAATTTATTCAAAAGCACGGCACAGAATTGTATAATTTAATTCGAGTTTAGTTTCCATACAGTTTTTAATTCAGATGGAAAGTAACAGATGGCGCTACGACTTATACTTATCGAATATTGCGCTAAATTTATAAGGATTACTTTACTGGATTGCCAATGTTAATCTTATTGAATTCCTTCGTGTTAATTTCTCGTAAATCACGATTGACAATTTTTAAAGCTTGTGTTTTTGTTTATGGCACTAACCGAGCAGCTAGCTAATAATATTAAATACAAAATATTTACTAAATAAAAGTTGAAAATTATTAATTAATTTTAAGGTACAATGTAGGGATGGGCGTATTTTTAGGAACAGGTACAAATTGTTCGAAGCACCCTCAAAAACGGTCAAAAATAAGAGCGACAAAATTAATTTTTCCACAACTAATTAGCGGCAAATTATCCACCATATTCGATTTTGATAAAAGCCATTTTTACGAGGGTGCTTCGCTAACTTCATATGAAGTTAGCGAAGCACCCTCAAAAACGGTCAAAAATAAGAGCGACAAAATTAATTTTTCCACAACTAATTCACGGCAAATTATCCACCTAGTCACGATTCAATCTGCGATGGGTGCTTCGCTAACTTCATGCTCATATTAATCAGACATCATAATAGGTATCTAAACCAAAATAAATTTCTAAAATAAAAAACTTCTGTTAAAAAATAATGGTTTCGATTGGCAACAAAGATCCCTTTTAATTAATAATTATTTAATTAGCTCGTTCCCATTATGTTATGTTAAAGAAACCAAAATACGGCCAGGCAATAATTGTGCTGGGCACTATATTGACAGTTTCACATTATAAGAACAGCTGTCTTCTTTCAAAATGAGGCCTTTGTATATCATAAAACCCGGAATTAATAGTGACGCCACTATTAATGGAAAATAAACGACTGGATTTATAAATTCGACTTTGGTATGTCAATTTTGAAAGATTAACTGTCATTTTTCAATGTGAAAATGTCAATTTAGTGCCCGGCACAATTATTTCCTGGCCATATTGCAATAGGTCTCTATTAGCTCGTTGACGTTGTTAAAAAAACAAAAATACGAGCATTAAAAATTTGTCAAATATCAACTGTCATATATCAACTGTCAAATTGATACGATCTGTTTGTCATCGTTTTAGTCTAAAATCCAGCTGCTTAGCCTGAAAAACGTAATGCCATATTAGGGAAGTGCAAGCCGTGGCGCCATCTTTTATTTTCTATCTAAATTAAAAATTGTACAGAAGCTAAAGCCGTACTAAATCACACAATTCAGTGATGGGTTGTTTTGAGTAAATTGCTATTCAATAACTGCTGTTTTAACAAAGCAGATTTTAACTGCTTTCGTTTAGAGTGGTGTTCTGTGGAGTAGAATATTACAAAAAACTGTTCTTAATATAGCAGTTTACAATCCTAAGTAATATTCCAAAACACTATTGCTAATTCCGTGTTGTATTCTTAGAGTAATAATTTTATTACTCTGAGGTTGTATTCTATTTTGCGTTTTTAATTTTCGGCAGCTAACAGAAATTATTTTTTAATGACTTCAAACTAGCTGCCACGAACAATACCACGGTACACAAAATCACTCAAATATCCTTAAAAAATTTGATCTTTTTCATGCTTTTATAAAATCTTTAAAAAAGTTGGGTTGACTTCACATGAAAAAAAAGCAAAAAAGTAATGATGAGTACCGAATACTCAAAAAGTAACAATATTTAACATTTCCACAATTTATTCAAAAGCACAGCACAGAATTGTATAATTTAATTCGAGTATAGTTTCCATAGTTCTTAATTCAGATGGAAAGTAACAGATGGCGCTACGACTTGTACTTATCGAATATTGCGCTAAATTTATAAGGATCACTTTACTGGATTGCTAATGTTAATCTTATTGAACAGTGTTGCCACCTCTACCGATTTTTCGGTAGATCTACCGATTTAGCCTTTTACTTTAAGATATACCGAATTACCATAGTTTTGTACTGATTTTTTTTCAATATAAACTTGTTTTTTTTATACGCCTCGTAATCGCGATTAAAAAAAACACCATAAATAAAATATTCTTTTTATGTAAGATCCTTTGTAGAATAAAAATTTTATTTCAAACCATTGTTGTTAAAAGATGGTGCCATCTCTTGGATTTCGCTATATACTCGGCCAGCAGCCGCAAGCGGCATTAAAGATACGCTACGCCAGGCACTATATTGATAGTTTCACATTGAAAACTGATAGTTGATCTTTCAAAATTGACATACCAAAGTCAAATTTATAAATCCAGTCGTTTATTTTCCATTAATAGTGGCATCACTATATTAATTCCAGCTCTTATAATATAAAAGGCCTAATTTTGAAAGGACGAGAAACTGTCAATATAGTGCCTGGCATAGTGTATCTTTAATGCCACTTGCGGCTGCCGGCTGAGTAAGGTCCCTACTGAGTTTATACTCAATGCATTCTGAAATGTGATGTGTGATGTGTAACCTAAACAAAAAATTTTCTAAACAATGATGGCTACATTATTTTTGATTGGCATCGTCCTTTGCCTTTTATTAAATTTATTAGATACTGTTTAATGCTGCCAGTTATTTTTGTTTTTGTTTTATTTTGAATTTTCGGGAAAACCTAACCTTAAATTTTCATTTGATATGGAAGTCCGAAATTTTTCTGCTCAATCATTGTCTACGAGTTTCAAACCAAGGACTAAAGAATATTATTGTAACATAATCTGAATGTCCAAAACTAAACTTTTAGTGCCGGCTCTTACCTATTCTTAAATTCAGCGACCCAGGATGAATAACGATCGTATTTTTGGCTTGAGTTTGATCGGTAGGAGCATCTTGAGGGGGCCCCAGCCCTCCATATCCATTAGTCATTTCTTATGAATTAATAAATATATTTTTAAAAAACCTCTAAAATAGTTAAAATATGTTATTTATACAATTAAATAAAGTTTTCATTATTTCACAAATTTTTGTTTATTTTTAAAACTAACCTAACTTTTTGTGTTTAATTCCTACTAAGGGCACTAAATTTTAAGTAGTTTATTCGCAAGTCTCCCAAACTGAAAGCACTTTTTGTGGGTTTTTCTTCTACCCAACCAACCGATTACTGTTGTGTGCATCAGCCTGACAATCAGCTGGTTGATTTGACATCTGTGTGTTTACATTTTTACCTTTTTATCCAAAATTTTTTTAAAAAATTAGTTTTTTTCGGTAAAACGGGAAAATTAATATGACTTAAGAATTTTTATAGGAAGAAAACTTTAGTAATAAATAGACCTAGATTAAATTTGTTAAATTGCAAGTTTTACAAAGCCCAAAAATGGCTGGTTTAAAAGGTAAAATACTGAGATATGAATCATGTTTGTATTTAGACAATAAATTAATCAGATTTTTTTTTCATCGAGATCATACTCTATAGCTTAAAGAAGGAGCTATAATATTTTCATCTGTCTGAACATGTAAATTCTTTTCTTTAAGCTTTTTTTAAAAATTTTATGTTTAGAAAGTCTAAATATTGATTTCTTTTTGTTTTTTAGCTTTAGTCACCTTGGCTTTCACAGGATCCATTGGAATGAGCTTTGTCATTTTAGCCTGTGCTCTACCACAATATGCGTAAGTAAAAAATTCAGAAAAATACAAATTTTTTTTTTATTGGAGTACACATACAGAGTAATTCAAAAGTAAGTGGCATCCTTTTGGTGGGGGTAATAAAGCAAATAGCTTCCTCAGCAAGCTATGCCCCTTCGAATAAGACACTTAAAGAGAAATTCTACCACATGTGCATTGCAATAAAAAGATTAGCAGCTTGTCATGATGCTAATGGAATAATTGTGAACATTTTCTCTAAATTGTTCAATAAAATGTTAGTAAATGTAGACGGCTGTGCCCTGAAGGGGAGAAAACTAGAGATATCACAAAAAAATTACCCCAAAGTTAAATTCACCCCGTTATTGAACTAAAACAAAGGAAAAAAATCGGCAACACGCTAGAAGCTTACTTTCTTTCATTCAGCAGCAGTTCCACATTTCACTCGCGGCGCCGTGACTTTTCTTGTGGTTGGAATTTTGGTCTTAATTTTAAAACCCATGTGACTTCTTTCAGTGTCTTGTCGGAAGTGGTTCTTCATTCCCTTGTCAAACACAGGGTGCGCTTCAAACTCCTAGTGTGTGCAAAGTGCAAAATCTTTTGCTAAGATTGTGTAAAAAAAAAGTCATCATGTCTCTAGTTTCCTTTGAAAAGGATTGTGAAGGACTGTGTAAAGATTGTGAGGTTTGTGGTAAGAATGTGTGAATTTTCTGTTGAGTAGGTATATGACTTTGATTAGTAGGTACCTATTAGGCTGATCAATTATAGAGTAAATATTTGTTTGTAAATATTTGTTTCTAGTCATTAGCAACTGATAATAGGCTTAATTATTTTATAGTATATAAGAAAACCAAGAATTGTAACCTTTTTAAATGGGGAAACCCGTCAATAAAACAGTAAGATTTTGAGGGATTGTGAAGGATGGTGGTAAGATTGTGAGGGATTGTGAAGGATTGTGAGTGATTGGGAGGGATTGTGTAAAGATTGTGAGAAATGTGTACACCAATTGTGAGAGCTGTGCACCCCTCGTGATCAGGTGATCAAAAAGAAAATAACTTTTAACAAAGAGAGATATTATCACCTGACCAGAATTTTCCCAAATAAGGAGTTTCTTTTTTGAAGGTTTTGGCTAAAGAGCCCAAAAATATCAAAACAAAATTCAGGGTTCATTCAAAAATTCAAAATAAAACAAAAACAAAAATAACTGGCAGCATTAAGCAAAATGTGTGTTTTTTTTATGGTAATGCATATTAGTTTTTATCAATAAACATATGCAAATCAGAAAATTTTTAAATAAAGAGTATCTTTTTTATATAAAGAAACTCCAGAATTTTATAATTTCCAAACAAAATCGCAATAGTCTAACAATTTCAAGAAATAGGGATGTTTTTACCCTTACTGTCTTCCCCATGTGATGCCACTGAATAAAGTTTTGAATTTAGAATCTTATTTACCATCAAATATTTATACAATTTCCAACACAAAAAACAAGTTTTGCCAAACTATATTTTAAACTTCTAATCTCCCTCTCCCCCCCTGAAATTTTTTCTTGCCCTTGTTACTTATTTATCTGCATTGAAGTACCAGTTTGATTCAGTTAGTTGAGAATAAACTATTTAATAATTTATTGGTTTTAGGCTTTGGTGGCCATTTTTTGTAGTCCTATTTTACGTGTTGGCGCCCATTCCGACCTTAATAGCTAGGCGCTACTCTGACCACTCAGGATCAAGCAACTCATGTTTAGAGGCGGCCATATTCATCACCATGGGTATATTGGTGTCTTCTTTTGCTCTGCCCATTGTATTGGCTAGAGGTAAGTTAAATTTGCCTTAGGGGCAGTGTTGCCACTTCTACCGATTTTTCGGTAGATCTACCGATTTTTCGGTAGATCTACCGATTTAGTCTTTTACTTCATGATATACCGAATTACCATAGTTTTCTACCGATTTTTTTTTTCAATATAAACTTGTTTTTTTTTGATACGCATCGTAATTGTAGAATAAAAATTTTATTTCAAGCCATTGTTTTTAAAAGTGTATTTATGGCGCCATCTCTTGGATTTTGCGATATACTCAGCCGGCAGCCGCAAGCGGCATTAAAGATCACGCTATTATAAACCCAGAGGTTTTTTTACAATATTAGGGACCTATTGCAATAGTGCCAGGCACAAATTGTGCCGGGCACTATTTGACAGTTTAGCATTAGAAACTGACAGTTGATCTTTCAAAATTGACATACCAAAGTCGAATTTATAAATCCCGTCGTTTATTTTCCATTAATAGTGGCGTCACTATTAAATCCGGCTCGTATAATACACAAAGGCCTAATTTTGAAAGGACACAGCTGTTCTTATAATGAGAAACTGTCAATATAGTGCCCAGCACAATTAGTGCCTGGTACTATTGCAATAGGTCCCTATTATCTACCTAATAGGGACCTATTGCAATAAAGCCAGGCACAAATTGACAGTTTCACATTATAAGAACAGCTGTTTTCTTTCAAAATAAGACCATTGTGTATTATAAGAGCCGGAATTAATAGTGACGCCACAATTAATGGAACATAAACGACTGGATTTCTAAATTCGACTTTGGTATGTCAATTTTGAAAGATCAACTGTCAGTTTCTAATGCTAAACTGTCAATATAGTGCCCGGCACAATTTGTGCCTGGCTTTATTGCAATAGGTCCCTAGTATGTACCTAATTTTTTTATTTAATTCTTAATTTTGGTATTTTGTCAGTAAAAACAAATCATAGAAATACAATTTACCTACTAAATCAATCCAAACTATCGATAGTTCTCCAGCACTGCTTGCTGATATGATTAAAAAATCTACCGATTTTTCTCGAAGCCGTCTACCGAAGACCTCAGGGTCGAGGGCGGCAACACTGCTTAGGGGTCTTTAGAAATAATATATTGTTGGGATGATAGGGAATTTCAAAAAAAATAAATTTAGTTTTGTAAGATACTAATGGATCGTTCATACTCGTCTTTTGTCTAGTCTTTTGTCTTGGTTTAGTCATATGTCTTGTCATAAGAAAGTTAAAACCACTGTTTCTTATGGGAGTGTTCATACAATGTTTTTGCTTTTGTTTTTGATTAGTCTTTGTCTTAAGAGTTGCCAACTTTCAATCCTTAGGACAACGACTAAGACGAGTGACAGACATCAGCTGATATTTGTTGTTTTTTTACAGGGCGTCCGAATCTCAACATAACCTCAAAATTTTATTTGTTTTTTTTTTCTTTTTAGCTTTTGTTCATTCGTGTCTGTGTTTTGTGCACAGATTAGGTTAAATAAGATTGTTTTGTGTAGAAAATGACTTTTGAAGAGGGCCTTTTTATTGAAATTGATTTTTTTTTTCAGTGGGTTATGACTAAGACTAATCAAAAACAAAAGACGAGTATGAACAGCCGATTTTATTTAAGACAGCTAAGACTAATCAAAGGACAAAGACTAATCAAAAACAAAAGACTAAGACGAGTATGAACAATACTTAATATATTGTTGTAATGATAGGGAATTTCAAAAAAAAATAAATTTAGTTTTGTAAGACAAGGATGAGATGAAAAGTTTCTGGCCTAGCCTATAGCAGGCCTTTTCTGTATGGTAATACTAATTTGAGTATTACAATTATTTGGAAATAAATAATAAATCAGGATTCCATTTAACCGTATATTATTAACTTGATAATATTATAAACTGCTGTTTAATACATACATAGTAGCGCGAGAGCGAACAACATAGGTATCTAATGGATCGTTCATACTCGTCTTTTGTCTAGTCTTTTGTCTTGGTTTAGTCATATGTCTTGTCATAAGAAAGTTAAAACCACTGTTTCTTATGGGAGTGTTCATACAATGTTTTTGCTTTTGTTTTTGATTAGTCTTTGTCTTAAGAGTTGCCAATTTTCAATCCTTAGGACAACGACTAAGACGAGTGACAGACATCAGCTGATATTTGTTGTTTTTTTTACAGGGCGTCCGAAGAGCGCAAGCGCGCGGCTGAAATTTTGAATTTACCACCATTAATCATGTTTTTAACAGAAAATCTCAACCTAACCTCAAAATTTTATTTGTTTTTTTTTCTTTTTCGCTTTTGTTCTTTCGTGTTTGTGTTTCGTGCACAGATTAGGTTAAATAAGATTGTTTTGTGTAGAAAATGACGTTTGAAGAGGGTCTTTTTATTGAAATTGAATTTTTTTTTCAGTGGGTTATGACTAAGACTAATCAAAAACAAAAGACGAGTATGAACAGCCGATTTTGTTTAAGACAGCTAAGACTAATCAAAGGACAAAGACTAATCAAAAACAAAAGACTAAGACGAGTATGAACAATACTTAAAAAACAATAACACCTTTTTTGCTGTGCGCGTAGAAACTGAGGTTCCGGCACAAAAGTAAATAACTCACTCTTTCCAAAACTTCCAATAATAATACATAACAAGGCCCGATTTGCTTTCGTGTTCCAACGTGTTTGTGTAGCCTTGCTTGTGATCAGTATATGCTCGAAGTTTAAAGTGAGTGTGTCAAGTAGTTTGTGTCCTGCTTATTTTGAAAGTTTATACAGTGTGTTAATTTTAAAAAAATGGAAAAAAACGAGATAAGAAACGTGATAAAATATTTTCATATCACAGGGTTATCGCCGACGGAATTAAAAGCTGAACTAGATGCTACACTAGGGGAATCTGCTCCTTCCTATACCACAGTTAAAACCTGAGTATCGGACTTTAAACATGGTCGTACTAGCACTGATGATGCTCCGCGTTCTGGCAGGCCAAAAACGGCAACTTCTGAAGAAATGGTGCAAACCATTCACAAACCAATTCTAAAAGATTGCAGATTGAAACTGGAAGAGGTAGCTGAGGCTGTGGGCATATCAAAAGAGCAAGTTCACCATATTTTATGTGAAGTTTTAGGTATGAGAAAGCTATCCGCCCGATGAGTGCCGCGTTTGCTCACACCAGATCAAAAGCTCGTGCGTCTAACCATTTCAGAGGAGAATTTGGCACTGTTTAGACGTGATTCAGGGGACTTTTTGCGTAGATTTATTACGATTGATGAAACATTATACCCCTGAAACTAAGTAACAGTCCAAACAATGGACGGCAAAGGCCGAACCAGTTCCAAAGAAGGCAAAGGCAGTACCATCTGCTGGAATAGATTATCTCGAAAAAGGAAGACCAATAAATTCAGAGTACTACAGCGAGTTACTGTACCAACTCAAGTGAATATAAACGAAAAACGCCCTGGTTTGGCAAAAAAGAAAATTTTGTTTCATCAGGGCAATACACCTTGCCACAAGTCCGCTCTTGTAATGGCTAAAATTCATCACCTAGGCTTTGAATTGTTAAACTATCCACCTTATTCGTCAGACCTAGCCCCGTCAGACTTTTATTTGTTTCTAAACCTAAAAAAAATTTTTGCTGGAAAAAAAATTTCCTCAGATTTAGAAGTCATTGCAGCTACAAACGCCTATTTTAACGAGATAAATAAATCAGACTTCAGTGATGGCATCAAATCAGTTGCACATCGTTGGGCCAAATGTATTACCTTACAAGGGGACTATGTAGAAAAATAAATTATTTATTATTCAGCCACTATGGTGTTGCATTCTATGTTAGGCCGGAAACTTTTCATCCCATCCTCGTAATTACAGTATTGGTCAAAAGTATAATAAAATTGAATACAGGGTTACTAATGATTCGATACATTGAACCCTAAGCAAGGCCAACACAAAAATAGAGGCCATGACCCTGAAAAAATCAGCTGTTCTCAGGGGGCTGAATCAAGGCCAACACAAAAATAGAGGCCACGACCCTAAAAAAATCAGCTGTTCTCCCGGGGCTGAATTTTACATTGGGTCTTATGGGAGGTCAGACGTTTTTTTATGATATTTTCAAAATGGCACTACAAATTTCCGCAAAATTTCAGTGAAATATTCTCAGACACCATCCCGATATTCCACCAAAGGTTTGTAAGGAAGCAACATGATTAAAAGGTTAAAATCTTCAAGATTTAGCATTCCTTATTTTGAATTCAAATTACCCGCCATGTACCACATGCCAAGTATTATATTTGACATGTATTTGACTTTGTCATCTGTGATTGTCACATTCGGTTCTGCTTTAAACTTAATTTTTGTGTGAGCTAATGAAGCGGCTCTGAAAAATTAAGGAATACTATAGATTTAAAAAAAATTGTTCTAAAAGAATATAGTAAAAACAATCTTAAAACCGGCTTTATTTAAAAAAAAATCAAGTATTCAAGAACCGTCCTTCCAACTTCAATATTTTAAAGACAATCAGCTGTGTCGTAACGTGGCCATCAAAAAAAAATCAGCCCCGGATGTGACGTCAACAAAGTGGAGGATCGTGGCCCGTCCGTTTTGATAGCCCTGCCCTAAGATATATATATATATATATATATATATATATATATATATATCGGTTTCACAACGTTCTACGTCTTCCGATATCCAATCTCCACTCGTTTCTGTTTGCCCATAATTCATCATCTAGGCCTCTTATTCTTATTTCACTGTCTATTCCTTCTCTCCAGCTTCTCCTTGGCCGTCCTCGTTTTCTTCGACCAGTTGGTTTCCATTTTAGTATTTGTTTAGATAGTCTTTCATCATTCATTCTTTGTACATGTCCGTACCACACTAGTTGTTTTGTTCTTATATCATCCACTAAAGTACATTCACCCACTGTCATAATTTCTCTTATTCTTTGATTTGTAACTCTTTCTCTTTTTGATTTCCCTGCTGCTCTTCTCCAATCGTCCATCTCCGTAGCGGAAAGCATTTTTTCTGTTCTATCTTTGATTGGCCATACTTCTGAGCCGTATGTAATAATACTTTTTACAATGGTGTTATATATAAGCTTTTTGTTATGTTTTGATATACTTTGGTCCCAAATTATTCCATTTAATAAAGTTATTGCTTTTCTTCCTTGTACGTTTCGATCTTTTATAGCTTTGTCTAGTGTTCCGTCAGCTGTAATTTTTAGACCTAAGTATTTATACTCATCACAGAACTGAATTCGCTGCCCGGTATTTAAGATTAGATCCTGTTTCATTCCACCGATACACATATACTCTGTGTTATTCAGATTAACCTCTAGCCCCCACTTATTGTACTCTTCTATTAGTTTTCGTGTCATATATTCGAGGTCGTCATAATCCTGAGCCACTACTATCTGATCATCGGCGAAACATTAAGTATACAAGGTGGTTTCGTCCAACGAAATTCCCATGTTTTGGCATTTTCTCTTCCATACTTTAAGGACTTGTTCCAAGTATATCTTGAAGAGCGTAGGCGAGATACAGCAACCTTGTTTAAGACCTTTAGTTACTTGAAAGCCTTTGGTTAGTTTTGTTTTTATTTTAACTTTTGCCTTACTATTGCGGTATAACTCTTTGATGGCCTTAATTAGTTGTACGCTTATGTTTGTATTTTCCAACGCTTTCCAAAGTAGATTTAGTGGTATACTATCATATGCCTTCTGCAAATCGACGTAAAGCAGATGCAGCTCTTGTCCGTATACCATTTTCTTTTCAATAACTTGGGTTATACAAAAGAGATGATCTGAAGTCGATCTACCCGCCCTGAAACCAGCTTGTTCTTCTGCCTCTATGTCTTTATATTCGCTCTCCACTTTATTTCTTATTATTTTACCGTATATTCTGCTTAGTGTACTAGTCACAGATATACCTCTATAATTGTCACATATATCTTTCCTTCCTTTTTTGTGTATTGTGGATATATATGACGTTTTCCACTCAGTTGGTACTACAGTTCCATTTAAATATTTTTGGAAAAGATTCCGTAATCTCCAAAACAGTTCTTCAGTGCCATATTTAATAAGATGCCCTAAGATGCATTATGCAAAAGTCAATAGTTTTCCCTAAACTTGGCAACTCTGCTAATACTTGATTTTGTTACAGCTCAACAAATCCTTTGGGGAGCATGTTTACTCACGCTCAGCGGCAACCTGATAGTCTACGCAACACTGCTGGGATTTTTCCTCACCTTTGAATCAGACGATTCTGATTACAATATGTGGTAAGGAATTTCCAAAGAAAAATCCCTAGTGGCAACAAAACAATGGCGTTTTTTTTACTTTTTATTAAATAAAATATTGTTTAAGTTTGGTCATGAATATACAACAAGCACACGTACTTTACGGAACAACTAATATTTTTTTGAATTTTTTGAAAACTAAGGCATTTTTCCTACTGTTTTTTAGTACATCCTTCTAAAATATAATTTTCTAGACGCATTGTCGTTATTTTTTTTAGCCCGCTTTATTTTTTATTACACAAAACTTAAACTACAAGTCAAACTGAATGTGATCGTTTAGTATCAAAGGTAAACCGAGGACTTGGGAAGTAAACAAAGATGTAGGTCAGCGGATTATTTTTGAAGCTGAAACGAACACATTATTTTTTCGAATTTTAATTTTTGTGTAAAGAGAAATGAAGCGGTAAACGGCTATGCCTGAAGGGGAGAAAACTAGAGATATCACAAAAAAATTACCCCAGAGTTAAATTCACCCGGTCTGGGAAAATAGACGTTTATTGAACTAAAACAAAGGAAAAAAATCGGCAACACGCTAGAAGCTTACCTTCTTTCATTTAGCAGCAGTTCCACATTTCACCCGCGGCTCCGCGGATTTTCTTGTGGTTGGAATTTTGATCTTAATCTTAAAACACGTGTGACTTCTTTCAGTGTCTTGTCGGAAGTGGTCAAATACAGGGGGGGGGGGCGCTTCAAACTACCAGCGTGTGCAAAGCGCGCATGATTTTTGCCAAAATGATCAGGTGTTCAAAAAGAAAATAACTTTCAACAAGGAGAAAAATTATCACCTGACAGGAATTTTCCCAAACAAGGAGTTTCTTTTTTTGAAGGTTTTGGCTAAAGAGCCCAAAAATATCAAAACAAAATTTAAGGTTACGTTTTCCCAAAAATTCAAAATAAAACAAAAACAAAAATAACTGGGAGCATTAAACAAGCGGGCTAAAAAAAATAACGACTGGTATGTATGAAAAATATTATTTTATAAGAATATACTAAAGAATGGTAGGAAAATTGTCTTAGTTTTCAAAAAATTCAAAAAATATTAGTTGTTCATATCATATCTAACTTTTGTTTACAAAAAACAGCTGGAACACCAGTGACGTGAAAATTCGACATACATATATATGGATGATTCTACCACAAGTGGGCTATATGGATATCATTTTTGGTCATTGCTTTTAAATAACAGTACAGCACAGTAAATAATTTTGTTTTTTTTAAATTTACGTAATTAATTAGGTGTAAGCTAAGAAACATTTATTTTCCCGAATTTTAGGAATTATTGCATACAAATTCCAGAGGGATGAATACCAGAGGAATGAGTTTTTTAATGATTTTCCAATTTAAATCAAAATCTATGTACACTACTTAACTTAAGTTTTATATAAACAAAGTTCCTATACTTATAATTTTAAAACAATCAACAAAAAATTATACTATTGATATCAGTCGAATATTTACTTACCAGAGGAATGATAATTGAAGCGTTCCTTTTGGATTTTTCTGAAAAAAACTAATTTTCTGCCGAAAATAAAAAGATCTATAACTTAAACCAAACTAAAGTTGACATTATCTGTCACAACTTGTCACCCTCACAAGTAAATTAGATATCCAGGGCCGTCTCTTTCTCTAGAAATTAACCGGTGGTATTCACAAATATTGTGTTATAAAAATGGAGCACGTTTAAAATTGTAAAATTTTCCGGAGAAAATGTAAATTCGGATTTTCAAAAATATGACTGCAAACTTAAGTTTTATCAATTTTTTGATAAATAGTTAAGACTTGGTTAAATATTATTTATTAGGATATTTTTTCAATCTGAGTTTTTAATATTTGGTTTGGGACTACACCAGAGGAATGAGGTATTTGCTTTGTAATAAAAAAAATTATAAACTTGCAATTTTTTTTATACATTAAACTCAAATGCTCCATAAAGAAAACATTTCGTTTTAAATCTTATAACTAAAACTATGCTTCATTTGCAGTCTGTGTTTGAAAAATATGCATTCCCACTCCACAGCACCATTTTTGTAGAATCATCCATATATAAGATCCGAACACCGGTCTATTCTATCCACCGTAGTCTACAACCACATGTTGAAAAGATAGATGTAGAGGGCGCCAAAGTTGCAAAAAAAAATAACACAATCAATCTTTAAAAAAAAAAATGCGGTACTTTTTTTACCCCAGATTTACTACTAAAAAGGCAAAAACAAAGAAGTTAGAAATTATACTACCTTGTTTTAAAAATAATAAGATTCAAAATTATCTTCAACAACCAAAAGCTTAAAATAAATAATTTATATTTTTTGTGATTTATGTTTTCTGATAGTAATATATATCTATATATATATATATATATATATATATATATATATATATATATATATATATATATATATATAGGTAAGATGTAGCTTAAGTACTAGTAGGTATATTTTCGTCTAAAAGTACTAGTTTAATAATTATTATTAATACATACATTTAAGATTTTTTTAATTGGTTTATTTTTTTCTCATCGATAAAAATTAATAAAGAAATTTTAAATAAAAAAACACCCAACTGCTAAATTTACTTTTAAGTACTACCCAACTAACATTTATAGTAGCGGCTACATGTTCTAAAGGCTTTGCTACCTTCTTATAGTAGAAATGTGGTGATCCCAACCAAAATTTGTTACTTTTTAGTTCTAACTACTATTTAGTATCAGGAAATAGTAGATGTTTCGTAAAAACGACCCTCTAAACTACTTCTTAGAATTGTTTCTTGATAGTCGATTCTGATAGTCTTCTCTACCACAATAGGACGTTGCTAAAGTTTTACTTTCTTTTTAGTCGTTATTTCGTAGTCGCCCTGACTTTTATATCCTACTTAATTACCACTAGAAAGTTAAGCTTCATTGGAGTCCCAAACAAGTGTATCCGACAACTACATTATAACTTTAATTTTTACCACAAAAGTTTGTGTCATCATAGTAACATCTGATGTAACAATTTAGACAAAATAACTTTTTGGATCAACTTTAAAGCCGCAACTACTTTCAAGTAACCTTTTCGACTATCAGGGAATATAGTTTGGGACGCCATGTTTTTATGTAAGAAAGAAAATGTAATATTTTTGGTGTCGTTTTATGAGCTCATATTAAAGAGCTATACTATTTTATAAACAAATTAGTTGAAGCTTACCAAAAATGCTCTTCTTAAGCACCATTTGTTGGAATTAACTGTCGATTATGAAAACATAACCTCCAAAATCACAACACAAAAATTCCAACAGCTACCAGAAAACGGCTCAATTTTACGGGCGCACCGGTTTTTTGCAATATATATAATGCATGTTATACAAAAAACTTTGCGTCGCACTCGAATTTTGATCCTCTGCTCGTAAATTCTCACCCTTTTGGATATCATAGTACATATTATAACCATAACCAAACAAAAAACTAAGCGAGTCTGTTTACTGTTGTGTCTACCATATTGTGTAACAATTCTACCAAAAAGAAACGATTATATTATTTGCAACTACATCGCAACTTTTATGCCATTACGGAAAAAAACCAGCCTCTACGACGTAGTAGATACCTGGCTACGACATAGTAGTGTAGTTGTTACTACAGTGACTTTAAACACTTGGCCAAGTAGTTATAACCAGAAATTGGTTCCCCACTTAGGGAATTATAACGTCGCTGTATGGTATACTGAGACGTAGCGGGAGTACGTTGCGGTCACTTTTAAGAAATTCTTTCTAGTCGGACTTTCGTCGTTACAACTTTAAATGTTTGTTGGGCTAGTCGCAGTTGAGTACAAAATTGATAGGTATACCTATAATGTACGACATGCTTTAACTTTTAGTTTTGATGTCCAAAATGTACTTACGAAATTATACAGTTTTGTATTTTCATGAATCAGGTTATTGGGTAATTTTGTACCCAACTGCAACTAGTAGTTACAAGAAAATTTAGCAGTTGAGAGTTTTTTTTATTTAAAAAAATTTTTATTTCCAACTTTTAGGTTTAATTCTTATTCAGCCTTATAAAAAGCACTATGCATTTACAATTCACTTAGCTTTACCCAAAAATTACAGGGTGTCCCAAATTGGGCACTTTTAGGGGGTTTAAGGTACTTCTAGGGAAGACAGAGAAAAACTGACCACGCATTGCGAGGCTCAAATTTCAAGAGAAGACTTATAGTGAAAACCGCATTTTGAAATATCGTCTCGTCTTTGAGCTACGGGGGCTTTTTGAAAAGTCTGCATTTTGGAAGGGGGTTTATAACTTCGTTATTAGTGGAAATTTTTATTTAGAGTAAATTGCAATTTTATAGACTTTGTCACGAAGAATTCACCCGCTAAATTAAATTTTAACTGTCACTTTTAGTTTTTGAGATATGACATAAAGTTGCAATTCCTCTTATGGAATGGCCTATATTTTTATTAATTTTCGAATTCGCCATTGAATTCTTTCCAAAATGATGTATCATATGTTATAGTTTGATTGAGCGGTTTAGGAGATATTCAGCTTTTTCACTTATTTCTAGTGCGCTATGAATTCCTGCTGAGGCAGGTCAAGGCACTCCAGTATTTTTATTATTTTACACAGTCAAAAATATAGTAAGCCTGTTTTGGAAAAATTATAATTCAGCTGACGGCCCTGAAAGCTTATAATTATTCCGTTTAAGTGTTCGGTGGATTGAAGTTCTCGGTATGCCTGTGGCAGCTTCTAATTGTCTAAATGATCGCGAATTATTTTGTTCTAACTCACCAATAATGCCTATCTCATCTAACTCACGGTCCCTCCTCACGACATATATTTTGGCCCGTCGTTTTGAAAAAGAGCCATACTGAACAAGGTTCCTTTTCAACTTTGGAAATATATCCATATACGGTTGTCTTCGTTCGAGATACCTTTGAAGATATAAGTTTCCAGCGCCCTGTCGATTATCATTACTTTCCCAGTAACATTTTAACATGCCATACTTTTCATCGTTTTGATACATATTTCAAAATAAAATTAAAAACGCTTTTGTGCAAAATAATTTCATATCAAAGCGTAATGTCAAATTGTTTAAACAATTGAAAACAATGACAAAACGCCAAGACGCAAGGCGAACTTGATTTGCATAGTATCAGACAACAAAACTATAGGAGCATTGAAGTAGGATTTGACCGCAAGCTTTCATGTCAATGGCGCATGACGTCATTCAACGCATATACTAGACAAAAATAAAAAACTTTAATTATCTCCGAAACCGCTCAATAAAACTATGACATATGATACATCATTTTGAAAAGAATTCAATGACGAAATCGAAAATTAATTAAAATATACGCCATTTCATAAGAAAAAATGCAACTTTATGTCATATCTCAAAAAATAAAAGTGACAGTTTAAATTTAATTTAGCGGGTGAATTCCTCATGCAAAAGTCTATAAAATTGCAATTTACTCTAAATCAAAATTTCCACTAATAACGAAGTTATAGACCCCCTTCCATAATGCAGACTTTTCAAAAAGCCCCCGTAGCTCAAAACCGAGACGATATTTCAAAATGCGGTTTTCACTATAAGTCTTCTCTTGAAATTTGAGCCTCGCAATGCGTGGTCAGTTTTTCTCTGTCTCCCCTGGAAGTACCTTAAATCCCCTAAAAGTGCCCAATTTGGGACACCCTGTACGTGTAGATTTTCTACGGACGCGAACATTGTTACCTTCCATTAAGTGATGGTGAGGGAGGAAAGAGGGACGAGGGAACTAGTAAAATGGTGTCGAAAAAATTTTTAAAGCGTATGCCGAATGAATTTTTGAAATCGCTCTATACAGTGAAGTCCGGATATAACGAACCTCAAAAATGAACTAAATACGGTTCGTTATATCCATTGGCGTAACTAGCCTTGCTTTTCAGGGGGGGCCGTGGCCCCGGTCTATCTTGAACAAAAAGCAAACATAGGTTTTACAGAGTCGTGCAAAGTGTGCAATGAATAAAAAAAAATACGCGCATTAAATGTTCTAATATTTTAATATAACAAATTTAATAATACATTTACCAACTTATTTATATGTATACACAGGAAGTATGTAATTCAGCAATTCTACAAAGAAAGTTTTCTACGTCGCTGACTGAAAGCGTCTACCACACTGTCTAAGTCGACCTCAACATCTTTTTCTATGAATAACAATGACAAACCTGAGTGTCTCTCTTGAATCATAGTTGTTCTAAGCCAATTAAAAACTCTCCTCATGGCATAGAAAGACCTCTCGCAAGTTGCACTTGAAATTGGAAGAATACTCGCAACTTTAAAAAGTTGGTAGAGGTTTGGATAGGTGTTTTCTGCTATATGTTGTTTGATAGAATCATGACCAACAATTTGATTTAACCGAAAAATACAATTCTTTAAAACGGTCATTTCTGCTCTTAGAGTAGAATAATATTAAAAATTTCCCGGTATTGCTCGACGAATTTATTCCATTTAACGACGTGGGAAAACTTAATATGAAAATGGTTATGAAATTGTCACCAAAATCGGAAAATTTTCATAAGACACTAAACGCTAACCTCAAAAAAACTAAAAAGATTATTATATTTATTTTAGAAAAACAGTTTAAAAAGGTCTTTTATAACCTTACGACATCTACAACCCGATTTCGGAAACAGAGGGGCAAAGGTCGCTGTCTTTATTAAATGCGAAATTTAACTTACACTTATTTTACAAGATGTCGCCAATATGTATGAAATATTCAATATGCATAATTATGTTTAAATTTAAAAAATATTTTCGAGAAATTGCATAAGTGCAGAAAAGTTACCGATAATTTAAAGAGAAAAAGCCTAATTCCGCAAGACAGCTTTTTCCTGAAATGTAAACATTATCTGAATGATTTTAAATTTTAATGCACCTATTTTATTTGAATATTTCCCGAATAATAATAGAAAAGTATGTATTTTCAGCGTCATGTTCTTTTACTACTAGTCGGTAGGGGAGGCCTAAAATATCTTAGGGGGGGCCTGAGGGACTTCAGGGGGGGCAGGCCCCCCCTGCCCCCCCTAGCTACGCCAATGGTTATATCCGAGGTTCGTTATAAACAGTAATAAATAAATTTTGTTTAATTTTTTGTGTTTCTTTTTTTAATAGTATCCAAGATTAAGAAAACTAAAAATATATACAAAAAATACTATAAATTTTTATATTTTTAGAAAAAGGCAGAATACATACGAATAAAGACAATTATTATTATTGTTATACATATAAATATGTAAAGTACATAATATGGTGGTATGTAATGCATACATAAAAGAAGCCTAAATCATTTTTAGCTCACACATATACTATACTATAGTAGTGTGAGCTATGGTGATCCTAATTTTTTCGAGAAAAAAAAAGTTGCTCCGATTTCAAAATTTTTTATATATCTTTGCGTTTCAGATGATTTTGAAACTTTTTTGTTGCGCCGTCTGTCTGTCTGTCTGTCTGTATGTCTGTCTGTCTGTCTGTATGTCTGTCTGTAACGACCAACGCGCATAACTCAAAAACCGCTTGGCCGATTTTAATAAAATTTGGTACCTAGGCTGGGTCTTGGGTCGAGATGGTCCCATTTAAAAATGAACAAAATTCACCGAACACAAACCAAATAAAAGGGTGGGGGTAGATTTCAAAAATTAGAGTTTATGTGAAAATATGGCGTGTGTGATATCAAACGAAAGGTAATTGAGTCTGGAGTTAAACAAAATACATTTTAATTTATTTAAAAAAAAAGGGTGGGGGTATATTTCAAAAATTAGAGTTTAAGTGAAAATATGGCGTATGTGATATCAAACGAAAGGTAATTGAGTCCGGAGTTTAACAAAATACATTATAGTTTTTTTTAGCTCACACTACTACTATACTATAGTAGTGTGAGCTATGGTGATCCTAATTTTTTCGAGAAAAAAAAAGTTGCTCCGATTTCAAAATTTTTTATATATCTTTGCGTTTCAGATGATTTTGAAACTTTTTTGTTGCGCCGTCTGTCTGTCTGTCTGTCTGTCTGTCTGTATGTCTGTCTGTCTGTCTGTCTGTCTGTCTGTCTGTCTGTCTGTCTGTGTGTCTGTATGTCTGTCTGTAACGACCAACGCGCATAACTCAAAAACGGCTTGCTCGATTTTAATGAAATTTGGTACCCAGGCTGGGTTTTGGGTCGAGATGGTCCCATTTAAAAAAGAAGAAAATCCACCGAACACAAGCCAAATAAAAGGGTGGGGATAGATTTCAAAAATTAGAGTTTATGTAAAAATATAGCGTGTGTGATATCAAACGAAAGGTAATTGAGTCTGGAGTTAAACAAAATACATTTTAGTTTATTTAAAAAAAAAGAGTGGGGGTAAATTTCAAAAATTAGTGTTTAAGTGGAAATATGGCGTGTGTGATATCAAACGAAAGGTAATTGAGTCTGGAGTTAAACAAAATACATTTTAGTTTTAAAAAAAGGGTGGGGGTAGATTTGAAAAATTAGAGTTTAAGTCAAAACATGGCTTGTGTGGTATCAAACGAAAGGTAATTGAGTCTGGAGTTCAATAAAATATACTTCAGTTTTTAGTTATATTAGCTTTCACGTAGATACACTATAACTATAGTATCCAGTGTGAGCTTAGGTGCCCATAGATTGGCAGAGTATTTTTAAGGGTGGGGGTAGATTTCAAAAATTTGAGTTTAAGTCAAAACATGGCTTGTGTGGTATCAAACAAAAGGTAATTTAGTCTGGAGTTGAATAAAATATATTTCAGTTTTTAGTTATATTAGCTCACACGTACACTATACCTACCTATAGTACCTAGTGTGAGCTTAGGGGCCCATATATTGGCAGAGTATTTTTTATTATTATGAAATCCATAATTTTTGTTTGTACATTTCTACTTGAAAAATATTCCCTGTTTATATAGCTTTCAAGGTTACAAAATGATGCCCATATTTTATGAGGAACTTGACGTGATTCCAAAAAATACGGAGAGATTATAATTTGCACATCAGTCAACGTTTCTCTTGCTACAATGTCTTTATCAATAGTCACATAATCGTTAAAATCGAAGTCACACATTTTTCTCTTAGCTTGTTCTTCTACTAAATCAAGCATATCATTATCAAATTCATACTCGTGATCATATTCTGGGTCTTGTGCATCTCTTTGCAACCATTCGTGTCGTTGCCGTATCGTCTAGTGTGAAAACGCCCATTGTCTGCTTATATAAAGTTCGTTTTAAAAGAAAAATACATATTCTAGATTATTAAAATTAGGTTCGCTATATCCGGAAGTTCGCTATAAGCGGGATCGTTATAACCAGTAAGACAATACATGAGTATTTATGGATGACTTTTCGTATAAAGAAAAAAGGTTCGTATTAACCAGAAGTTCGCTATAAACGGGTTCGTTATAAGCGGACTTCACTGTATTTGTAAACTATTACTAATATGGAGGGAGGGGAGAAGAGAGGGAGAGGCCTTCCGTCAGTACAAAATAGAGTCGGTACAAAATAGCGCTGGTACAAAATAGCGCTGGTACAAAATAGCGCCGGTACAAAATAGCGCCGGTATAAAATAGCGCAGAACAAAATAGCGCATTTTGTAGGGGCGCTGTTTTATATAAATACATTTTTATCGAATGCCGTTTTATCGAATATTTGATTTGATTCGGTTTTGGCATATATACTTCGACCAAGGGGTTTCTTCTAACATATTAAATAAATTGGTAAAAAAAATTTTTTAAGTCACAAGCTTTTATAAAATGCACTAAAAATTAAAAAATAATTTTCTAACATTCTAATATTATCATAATAATAAAAGCGATGGCCGTCTGATGGAATGTTTGACGTTTGTTAGCACGATAAGATATCCGTATCAATTAAATATCACTATTTGCAAGAATCAATCTAGCAGAAAAATGCAGAGGTACCAAACCCACCCAACCCGACCCAAGATACCCCAGCATTTCTCTGACAATGGCATAACATTGCGGCACATCAAACATATTTTTGATGACCTTCTATGTTGAATATTCTTTAAGTGTTTGGATCACAAATTTAGATTAACTTATGCTTTGATTCGCGGCCATCGCTTTTATTGTTATGATAATATTAGAATGTTAGAAAATTATTTTTTAATTTTTAGTGCATTTTATAAAAGCTTGTGACTTAAAAAAATTTTTTTACCAATTTATTTTCTACTTTTTAGTCTCAGCTATCTACTCTATTAAATGAAAATATTTGTTCAATAACAGAACAGAAGAGTTTATTCTAGATTATAATGAAATCGCTGATCGTGAGTTGTTTGGAAACTCATTTTTTTATTGGGGGAAGGAGAGGGTGGGGGTAGAGGTAGAAATATATTTTTTGTTTGGGCTTTATTGCCATCGGACCTTTATGCATATACCAAATTTTATAAAAGTCATTTGAAGTGAAGTGTGTCAAAAACGCATTTTTTATGGAAGGGGGTGGGGGTAGGGGTGGGAGGATATTTTTTTCTTAATGTATTGTCATGGGACCACTGTGTGTACCAAATTTCATCCAAATCGGATAATGGGAAGTGTGTCAAAAAACGCTTCACAAGATTTGATAGATAGTTAGACAGAACATTTGAAGCTAAATAAAAGCTTGTAAAAAAAACTTCCCTGACTCTTCCTCGGGATCCTAGAGGGTGTGAATCCGAACCGAACCGAACTGAACCGACCAGCATATTTTTCCTAAAAAAAGTTTTCCTGACTTCTTTCCCGGGATCCTAGAGGGTGTGAATGAACCAAACTGAACCGAACCAAACTCGGTTCGGTTCAGTTCGCTTCGGTTCGTTTCGGATTCACACCCTCTAGGACCCCGGGAAAGAAGTCAGGGAAGTTTTAGAAGTGTAAACTTTTTGTGGGTAGTGAATTGAACTGAGCCGTCAGGCTCGGCTATGTAACGCTCATTCGGGTGAAGTCGGCTAGAGTCGACTAACTGTGAGAGGAACATTCAGCGAGCGATATGATGATGCAGATGAAGGCCAGTATTATTAATTTCGCCTTGTTGAAGTTTAAACTTCTGCCGTGTGGTCTTAGCACACACAATTTTTTTTTAAATATATGCTGGTATAGCTAAAATAGCGCATGGTCAAAACACCATAATAGAGCATTTTGGTTCGGTTTGGATTGGTTTGAATCGGATTCGATATTTTGTATTTTAGATATTTTGTTGTTTTGATATATTGCAGTGTCGACTTTTTAATTCGATATTTTTTGTTTCGATTAGGAAACTAATAACCAGCTGGGTTTAACTCTTTTTTTTTAAATTTGCGCTATTTTGTATCGGTGCTATTTTTTACCAGTGCTATTTTGTACCGGCGCTATTTTGTACCGCCGCTGTTTTGTACCGGCGCTATTTTGTCCCGCGACATTTTGTCCAGCGCTATTTTGCCGCAGCGCTATTTTGTCCCGCTCCATTTTGTCTCACACTATTTAGTTCCGCGCTAATTTGTACCGGAGCCGCTCCGGGCAACACTGATTGCTGTTAGAAGATTGTGTCCTTAATTGCACACTTTAGACGAGCGGCTAGTTCACAATTTGCATTCCAGACACCACACAAACCACTACACTTTTTAATCACTTACAACTAGTATATATTCGTATTTTACGCCGAAAGCTGTAAATATAATGTTTGTTAAATGCTTGACTGGTGGCACCATCTCTTAATATAATATAATAATAATCTTAAACGGCAACGTTTTTAGCCGCTCCTTCAACATTAAAAAGTCAGCTGACTATTTCGACCAATAGCAAACGAAATGCAAGTTGTGAACTAGCCGCTCATACTTTAAGGACATTGGTTCGAACAGCGGTTGATAGATGGCGCCCAGCCTTAGAATTATCGAATATTGCGCTAAGAATAGCGAACAAAGTTAGTTTGAATTCTCATTGGAAGTAATCGCATACTGGTTAATAAGTGACGTTGTGATGAAATTACAAACGTCGAATTTTTAACGCCTGGTTTTTTGTTTTTTAACGACCGACCGGGCTTTTTGGGACAATTTATTTTTTATTTTAGAAATTAATTTAAAAAGGTGCCGCAGCCCAACGATTATAATTATAATCGTTGGCCGCAGTCAACGATAAAGGCCGGCCATGGCGCGTTATAAGCAAGTCGGCGGTCACGTGGTCTTAGGAGTCCCAGGATAGATGGAACGACCAAATAACTGTCCAAAAAGAGAGTTAAATTCAAAATCACGTGACTAAAAGAAAGGCTAGGTTTGGCGTCTGGCTTAAAGGGCCGGTTTATCAATGGAGGGTTACCCCTGGAGTTAGAGATAGCCCTGGGTTAAAGTTGTCAAAAGTGTTTATCCATCCAAGGTTAAATGCAAACTCGAGGGTTAACCCTAGGCTAACTTGACCCGCGCTCGAACGGCAGGGTAGCGTATTTAGCTCTGGGTTAACGTCAAAATTTCCAATTATTTTGAAGTGTTTTGTTTTTTTTTGTTGATTTTTCTCAAAAGTATAACATTCAACTTGTGTACTTCAATTTTAGTGTTAAATAGGATACTCCGAAAATTTTAAAACACGAGCGGTGATACTTTTTATGGTGTGAGGCTGAGATGACGGAATTCTCCACAGACATGGAGATTTTGCCATGTGAGCAGTCTACCAAGCAAGCCAAAAATAAATATTCTTTTTTCTATGAGCAAGATCATGTTTAATAGAAAAGCACCCAATAAATATCCCACCTGCCAACTAGAGCTATACCTAATATGTGTAGGTACCGAGTCACAATATAGACCCACTGGCGGTCGCAGCGGAAGGGCTGCAAGGCCCACTCACATATGTCTTCCTCAATATGTGTACCAGTTTTATTATATTACTAATTTATGTATATAATTTTAAAACTTTTAATATATATTTAAAAATGCAAAATAAAAAGTGAATCTATATTTTACACACTGAGTTTTTTTAATTTTTTTTGGCGGCCCCCGAAAAATGACTATTAAGTTCTTTTGTTATACAACAGCATTTTAGGAATCAGAAATAATCAACAATTAAGTTTATATATATATAGTACGTAACATCAAAATAAAATACTTATATTATTGCAACATGCTAGAGCACTTTTATATTTCAAAAAATATGCTACAGAATAAATAATATATCACATCAAGGTTTTAAACACTTTTTGGTCACCCAGGAAGCCTCTGCTTGCTCTGCACAGGGGGGTGTCAGTCATTCCGGGATAACATGTTGATGTGTCAGAAACTAGTACCATTATTTCTTGTTGATGTGCCTTATTGATATTTCTTTATTAAAATGTAGAAGTTTGTTTGGTTTCCTTGTAAAGACATGACCTGTAACAAAAATAAAATAGGTGTATTAGTTTAAAAATAAACTTAAAAAATGCAGAATTATGAAAGACATTAATCCATTTGCTTTTAACTTATTTTATCTCTTAAATTATCTAGCTTTAATAGGTAGATAGGTACTTATAGATGCATTTTTATTTTAGACTATAGTTAGTAGTTAAGTACAACAGAAATAATTTACAAAGTTGAAACTACATGCTAATTTTAATGTAGCTAAATTATTTTCATCATACATATAGTAGATACTTACTGGCTAGAGTACAATAACTGAAGAAACTGAATAAGTTTTTTCCAAATAATATTTTTTAACAAAACACCCGAAACCAACAATACAAAAAACATATGATTATAACCACAAAATGTCAAAAATTCCACAGACTATTAAATAAGAAGGGAAAACTTAGATGGTCGATTGTTACCAGCATTGCCAACCTGCGAGTTTCGGAGCTCTGGGTTAAAATCGCGTGGATAAACACTTTTCTCTTTAACTCGAGGGTTACCCCAAGGTCAGAGTTGGCCCAGGGCTAGCTAACACAAAGAGATACCCCGCCATTGATAAACCGGCCCTTAAAGATAAATCGAAGACAACGGATGAATTCGAGAGCACGAAATTAAATTTGCACACAGAAAGGATTACACAATTACATAGGATTATCATAATATATTTTTAATTTTAGTTCTTTAAAATGCAGATAAAATTACATCAATTTAATTTATACAGGGTATAACTAAATAAGTGTAAAACATTTAAGGGGATGATTCCTCATCATCGAAAAAAGATTGGATCTCGGATCTTCCATATAAAGAAACTTTATTGGAGCATCCCTTGTTAAGATACCGCCCCTTAAAGGGGGTCATAAAATTTATGACGATGTATCTCTGTAGTTGTTCGTGAAATAATTTTTTGCTGCGAACTGGTTTATTTTGGTCAAAAATCCAAGAGACATTTTTTATTTACAATGAATCAGGCTATCGGAAATACATTTTTAAATGGAAAACAAATAATAAGACAAAAAATTACATTGGAAATAAATTTTAGGGGTTGCGTTTTCCACCACTTAAAACCATGGGGTAAACCAAATTAATTTTTTGGTAGAACATTTTATGTACCCCTTTAAGGGGCTGTATACAAGGGATGCTCCTATCTTTTTTTGATGCGGAATCACCCCCTTAAATGTTTTACACTTATTTAGTTACACCCTGTATTCACAAACTATAAACCACTACAGACTGCCTAATAAACTAAATATACAAAAAATTAACACGAACTTGCATTAGCACATATTTTTGGGCGAAACTTGTGAAAATATATTTATTTTTTCTAATATCACAAGTTTTATGTGAAATTTATATTATTTATTTATATTTTCTAAATTGATTTTTATAAAATATTTGTGAAATTACCTACATATTATAGAAAGCCTTAATATTCACAAGGTTTTCGTGATACTTCTAAGAAGTTAGGAAAATCACATTTTGTAGCTTGTACTTTAGTAATGACCTTAATGTCGATGCCTTAAAGCGAATCCTATCCAATCACCTGCTAAACTAGTTTTTCTTTTTCTAAGCAAGCTACCCTATGGTCAGTATAGCTTTTTTTCATGTGGTATACCTACACGATCCGCAGTTCCGTAGTAATAAAAATTAAGAGGCTCTTGCAAAAAAATCACAGATGCTGCAGATGTTTTTTTGGAAATTTAAAAAATATTTGTATATTGACGTGGCTTCCCCGGCATTTTGGATGGATCTGGTAGGGCGAACAGGAACGTTGTATGTTATAGATGCAACCAAACAGGGCACATGGCGATCGGGTGCGCATTACCTAGAGGTAAGCAGTGTTATTCGTGTGGTCAGGCAGGGGTAACAGTCAGAGAATGTCGTAATTGTAATCGTCAGGGAAACGGACCCAGGCGCTCGTAGGCGGTCGACCTTCGAGTCAGCCTGAACAAGCATCGACCGATAGGCTAACGTACGTCTTAGATTATGTGATAAGTCATGCTCGTAAAGATGAGAGACCTTATTTAGAAGTGGATGTGCTCGGAAATAACTTATTAGGTTTGTTGGATTCCGGGGCTTCACGTACCTTTTTAGGGAATCATGGTTGGTCAAAGAAGACGAGTTGTATTGTGGCAAATGGTCAAAGCACGAGTAGTATTGGGACAGTGCAGCTCCCTATGCGAGTTCAAGATAAATTTAGGTTAATAGAGGTCGTCGTCGTTCCTGAGTTGCCGCACACTCTGATTTTGGGATTAGATTTTTGGATTTCGATGGGTATAGTACCGAACTTAAGTACTAATGAGTGGCACTTTGCCGATAATAAAGATGTGATTTGTTCTTTAGAAACATCAGACCAACAAACTACTCTTACGCCTTATGAATCAGAACGACTAGAGGAATTGGTCGATAAATATAAGACTATTATGGGTGACTCACTAGGATGTACAGACAGAGTAGAACATAAGATTACAACAAATGCAGCACCGATAAGACAACGTTCATATAAGGTCTCACCGGTCATTCAGAAACTTATTGATGACAAAATCGACGAAATGTTGAAACTTGATGTTATAGAACGGAGTAGTAGTTCATGGGCTTCACCAGTGGTAATGGTACAAAAGAAAAACACAAAGAAATATCGTTTCTGTGTAGACTACCGCAAATTGAACTCAGTGACGGCGCGTGATAGTTATCCTTTACCACTCGTATCTGAGACTCTTGACAAGTTGAAAGATGCTAAATACTTGTCAACTTTAGATATCAAAAGCGCTTATTGGCAAGTACCAATGGAAGAATCATCGAAGCCACTAACAGCATTCATCTGTCGACGAGGTCTCTTCCAATTTAAGCGTTTACCTTTTGGTCTTCATAACGCACCTGCAACTTTGGCAGAGACTCATAGATAGCATCATAGGGAACGATTTAGACCCCTACGTGTACGTATATCTCGATGACCTCGTAATTGTCACACAGAGCTTTTCTGAACATCATAGAATTCTTGAGGAAGTCCTATGAAGATTGCAGAATGCAAAGATAACGGTAAGTTGGGAAAAATGCCAACTGTGTAGGCCAGAAATGACTTATTTAGGTTTCGTAGTGGACCGTCGAGGCATCCGAGTTGACCCTAATAAAATTAGAGCCATGTTAGGGCTCCAGAGGCCAAGAACTGTCAGAGAAGTTCGTAGAGTTGTAGGGACAATTTCCTGGTATAGACGTTTCACAGAGAATTTTTCAGCGATAATAGCTCCAATTACAGCTCTAACTAAGAAAAATCAAAAGTTCGATTGGACTCCAGACTGCGAAAAAGCATTTATTAAGATTAAGGAACTTTTAGTGACTGCACCGATTCTTACATGTCCAGATTATACCAAGGAATTTGTCATTCAAACAGACGCATCAGGATGATGATGAAGGAGACAAGGTCATATGCTATTTGAGTCGATCTTTGACTAAGCAAGAACGTGTTTACACGACCACCGAGCGAGAATGTTTGGCATTGGTTTGGGCGATAGAGAAGCTCCGGCCTTATATTGAGGGGATCTCATTTAAGGTCATAACAGATCATTTTAGCTTGAAATGGCTTCATAGCTTGAAAGAGCCCAGTGGAAGACTTGCTCGTTGGTCTGTAAAGCTGCAGCAATATGACTTTGAAGTAATCCATCGGAAAGGGAAAGATTTAGTTGTCCCGGACATGTTGTCTCGCGCAGTACCTATGCTTGATACAATTTCGCAGCCCAGAGACGTTTCAACAGCAATTAAAGATCGATGGTACCAAAAGATGGTAAAGAGGATCGTAGAATCACCGTTAAAATTTATGAATTGGAGATACACTGATAATAAGTTGTATAAATATGTCAAACAAGAATACCCTCAACTTTCACCATCTAACGAATATTGGAAAGAGGTAGTCCCCAAAGATCATAGGCGTAGAATTATTGGAGAAGCTCACGATCCTCCTACCGCAGGACATATGGGTGTGTATAAAACCTTCCACAGACTGGCAGAAAAATATTATTGGCCAAAAATGCGCCAGGACGTGGCAACTTTTGTAAAGAAATGCTTTGTCTGTGCAGCTCATAAAGGTGATACACAAGGTGTATCTGATCAGATGATATCGCACCCAAAACCAACTCGTCCTTGGGAAATTATCTCAACAGATTTATGTGGACCTCTACCTCGTTTGACAAAGGGTAATTGCTGGATTCTCGTCGTTACGGACTATTTGAGTAAGTTTTCCTAGTTTTTCCAATGCGCACAGCCCCTACTCAAGCTGTTGTCAAGCACCTTGAGGAACAAGTATTTATGGTCTTCGGAGTACCCCGTTTGATACTTTGTGATAATGGCCCTCAGTACAAAAGTAACGAGTTTAAGCGTTTTGCTGAGAGTTATCAGGTTAAAATTCAGTATAATCCGTACTATCACCCCAGAGCAAATCCAACAGAAAGGACGAATCGTACGTTAAAAACCATGTTATGTTGTTATGTGAAAGACAACCACAGGAAGTGGGAGGAACAAATACATAAACTTGCCTGCGCGATTCGTACTGCAACCCATGAGACAACCAGGATGTCTCCTTTCTTTGTTAATTTTGGTAGGAATATGTGTTTATCAGGAAAAGATTACTCCAACCCAGTTTTATTATCTGAAGAGAATGGTGTACAAACTGCAGCTGAAAGTAAGAACGAAGGTTTCCGAAAGCTATATGCTGATGTGAAGAGAAGGTTAGAGGTGGCAGGAGAGAAAAACGTAGTTCAGTATAATCTGCGTACAAGGGTACCCAACTTTGTTGTGGGTCAGCGTGTTTGGAAGAAGAATTATGTGTTGTCAGATGCTGCGAAGTTTTTCTCGAAGAAGTTAGCACCGAAATTCGTTGGTCCTTATGTGATTAGGAATAAAATTTCTCCATGGATATTTGAGCTTCAGGAACCATCGGGTAAAGTACTACCAGGGAGTTGGCATGCCAAAGACCTTAAGTCGGCAGCGGACCTCTCCGATTAACCGTTTTAGGTTAATCGTCTTGAAGTTGGGGGGGGGATTATGTAACGTGTCATTTTTACGTTTAAGGCAACGTTACATATTTGTTTGTTTAGGTGGATAATCAAGGCTCTTCGACTCGTCTTTCTGTACACAAATTAAGGGTATTTTATAGAGCTAGGTTTGGAGGTTCGGTTCGGTTCGGTTCTTTTCTCATCTTTATTAATTTGATAAGGAGAAGATAAAATAAATACGAGTTATGTACTTTTGTAAATGGGAAATAAACGAGGAATAAAAACCAGGACTAAAAGAATAAACAAAATCGTATTTTTATATTATATAAATTTATATATAATCATAGTTAAGTAAAGTTAATAACTAACTCAGTCGGATTGAAGGGTTGTGTAGGGCTAGCTAGTGGGGAGCAAACTTAACATCTGAGCACTCTTGTGCCGAGTTTAAGCAGTAGTGTGTATTTTTAGGTTCAGGCTCAGAAACAACTTTATTAATGTAGAAATGTTTTACAAAAATGGCGTTAAACCATATGAATCTTAGAGAAAACATTTATAAAGAGCAAAGGAAACTTTTGACTAAGACTGTAACTAAAATACAACTAAATTCTACGCTTAGTATAGCTTTACTCATGTGAGAATTGGTTGAGTGTTCGAATATTCCTGGGTTTGCTGCATGCTCTGATCTCCAGTAATTGGTTTTACAGTTGATGGTTTCAATGCTGAGCTTCTTATAGTCTAGCGGGTTATTTTCCTCCTACTTGCTATGTTGGCAGGGGTCCGGTAGGCAAATGTTCGGTCTATGTATGAAGGGTGTCTCGACGTCCTTGTTATAAAAATTCCAACCGTGGAAATAGATCCGACAACACCTCAGTGTGCGTTTTACGTATTTTCTATCCCCTTGGTCGGTGCTGCCCCCTATATACCGGTATGGAAGTATTGGTGTATTTCCTCATTGGTTAGTTTGTAAACCGCGAGTCTTTTCCTCCAGTGTTGCAAACCGGATTTAGTGATTTTTTTTGGCGAGAAAGTTTTTTTATAAATAGGTTTGCATCCTTATTTGAATTTAACCGGGAAAATTAGGTTGGTACTGTGTGTTTTACTGTCCCCACCACATTTACAAAGCGGTTTCCGGCCACTTCATTTTTTGTGTTCTCGAAAAAGTGCCTGGTCTCTTTCCTAACGAATTTTGGCTGGGTCGGCAACAGGTCTCTGGGATCGCCATTGTTTTTGGTTAGTGGCACTGCAGAAACCGCAGGTTCTGTCCCAGAGACTGTGAAGAGTAAGTCCGTCGTGTTTAGGCGAAATCTAGAGTGACGCTCACACCCTTTTGAGGGGGATTTAAGTCGGCCTACGCCATTTGTACGGGAAATAAGAGCGCCCTGTCCATTCCATCGACAGCTGTGCTGGACGCTGGTGGGAAGTCGGGTGTAGCCTTGTAACCCTGGGAAAGGGTTTTACGCTCGGGCAAGGAACCAACATTTAAGACCAAAGTGCTGGCCTAACATCATGTGCTAAGCAAGCACGAGGGAAGGCGCGAGCAGAGCAGGAGACCCGAGAGTAGCAGGAGGAGAACAACACCAGGTTTACTAAACAAAACACCAACAATAACTAAGTCAAAGGACCAAGGTAGGATCAAGCATCATTGAAATATAATCTTTCCATTAACATTTTTTAATATAATTTTTACAGTCTATATATAATTTCTTGTAAACGCAAGGTAAAGGTATGACGTCATAACCCCAATTTTGCGGTATAATTAAGCTAAATTTTATTGTGAAATTGCTATTGCGGTTATTTTGGCGCTGACTTGTTCCCACCAATTCATTGATTTACACTTCATGTTCCAGTATTATTCTCAGGTTTCAATATTTTTTTTATATTTTGATCAATTTCATTTTCATCCTCTTGAGGAAATAAACAAGATGAACTAATTTGTTTGTATTCCCAACTAACATTTATAGTAGCGGCTACATGTTCTAAAGGCTTTGCTACTTTCTTATAGTAGAAATGTGGTGATCCCAACCAAAATTTGTTACTTTTTAGTTCTAACAACTATTTAGTATCAGGAAATAGTAGATGTTTCGTAAAAACGACCCTCTAAACTACTTCATAGGATTGTTTCTTGATAGGCGATTCTGATAGTCTTCTCTACCACAATAGGACGTTGCTAAAGTTTTACTTTCTTTTTAGTCGTTATTTCGTAGTCGCCCTGACTTTTATATCCTACTTAATTACCACTAGAAAGTTAAGCTTCACTGGAGTCCCAAACAAGTGTATCCGACAACTACATTATAACTTTAATTTTTACCACAAAAGTTTGTGTCATCATAGTAACATCTGATGTAACAATGTAGACAAAATAACTTTTTGGATCAACTTTAAAGCCGCAACTACTTTCAAGTAACCTTTTCGACTATCAGGGAATATAGTTTGGGACGCCATGTTTTTATGTAAGAAAGAAAATTTAATATTTTTGTTGTCGTTTTATGAGCTCATATTAAAGAGCCATACTATTTTATAAACAAATTAATTGAAGCTTACCAAAAATGCTCTTCTTAAGCACCATTTGTTGGAGTTAACTGTCGATTATGAAAACATAACCTCCAAAATCACAACACAAAAATTCCATCACCTACCAGAAAACGGCTCAATTTTACGGGCGCACCGGTTTTTTGCAATATATATAATGCATGTTATACAAAAAACTTTGCGTCGCACTCGAATTTTGATCCTCTGCTCGTAAATTCTCACACTTTTGGATAACATAGTTCATATTATAACCATAACCAAACAAAAAAACTAAGCGAGTCTGTTTACTGTTGTGTCCACCATATTGTGTAACAATTCTACCAAAAAGAAACGATTATATTATTTGCAACTACATCGCAACTTTTATGCCATTACGGAAAAAAAACAGCCTCTACGACGTAGTAGATACCTGGCAACGACGTAGTAGTGTAGTTGTTACTACAGTGACTTTAAACACTTGGCCAAGTAGTTATAACCAGAAATTGGTTCCCCACTTAGGGAATTATAACGTCGCTGTATGGTATACTGAGACGTAGCGGGAGTACGTTGCGGTTACTTTTAAGAAATTCTTTCTAGTTGGGGTTTCGTCGTTACAACTTTAATTGTTTGTTGGGTTATTTGTACAACCCGATGACCAACTTTGCAGAGACATAAGAGAGATGAGGTTATATTTTTTTAGCGGTTTCCTTACATTGTTTTGCCTCATGGGGTAGATCTCGGACTGGATTGCTGTCTGTCTCATTCTACCCAACGTAGAATGATGACAGCGGATATTTGGTCCAGATCTCCCCTATGGCAGAATAATTTTGGAAGTATATTTATCTTTTTCAATCGTTCATATAACTGAGTCTCACACTACTGACTCAGATGTAGGTACACTATGACCTGTTAAAGAGGAGTCCATCTACCTGTAAAGTGCTTCTAGTTTTGCCATCTTAATTCAATCTTTTAGAATTTTATTCTGTTTATTAGTCAATTTTTTTTGGTTATTCTTAATTACATAAATACTCTGGAAGCCTCGGGAGTAAGTAGAGTTTCATTGTTTGGCTACAACGTTTGAGTTGAACTGTATTTTATTTAAGATCTTCTTTGTAAAACATTGGTATTAAACACTGTGGCGCACTTAAAATTTTCTTATTTCTGAACCCCCCCTTCTCCACTGTATAAAAGTTACCGGGCATATCAATGTTTTACCTAGCTGGAAAATACAGTTCTGCTTCCAGATATTTGTTTAATTATTCAGTGGTTTTTTTTAGTGTCACAAGTTGGCAAATTGTTATTATTCTAATTACAGTGTCACAAAATGGCGGCAACGTCTTTAAGCTGCCACAAATGTCACCCAACGCATTTTAATAGGCCACAATTTTTGGAAACTTCTTGCTCATTAAAGAAAATTGGTAATTATGTCGCAATAGTACTTCTTTTATTAAACTGATTTTTGGAAAATTTATTTTGTAGACAGTTTCTCCAAGTTTAGTTTCAGTTTTTTTCTTAAGTTTTTTTAGTCTCTTTATAGAAGTTTTCTGAAACATGTTACAGAAGAAGGAGTGAAAACGGGCGCTGGGTGGGATAAAAACAACTCATTACACAAACAATGTAAATCATTTGAAAAAAAACTTATGAAAATCTATTGATCTAAAGCATAAGAAGTTGAAAAACACATCTTATTTGGCTGTTTTCTCCAAAAACTGACTGGTTTTTGATATGATAATATAATAAATATTGCAATTTTAGATCTGATATATCAAATAAATACCTTTTTGCTAGTACATAATATAAGTGTATTTTATTATATCCGCAACAAAAACAATAAATTATATATCTAATTATATAAATTGATTAAACTTTTAGAAAAAATCCTACTTCTATTCTAAAACTTTCAATATTTAAAAAAAAATATCGTCTGGTAGGAAATTCAGCTCTCAGAGCAAACTCTTGATTTATCAAATAATTTGTTTTGAAGAATGAAATTATTAATTATATTTACTACCACGAATAATTTTTTTTTTGCAAATAAGCAAGAAAAAAGCGGGAAAAACTCACGATTGCAATGTGTATTAAATGAAGCGCGCTGAGGTCCACTAGTGACGTAGCAAGGCGCCGCCTACCGCTAAAAGATTCGAGCAAATAGGCAATCCTGTGTGTTTATAATCGTTGGGTTCAAACAGCGGTTGATAGATGGCGCCCAGCCTTAGAATTATCGAATATTGCGCTAAGAATAGCGAACAAAGTTAGTTTGATTTCTCATTGGAATTAATCACAGTCTCTATGAATCACAGATTTGTTTGAGTGGTTGAAGTTGAAGTTGGTTTAATAAGTGCATGTGAGCAATAACACGTCGAATTTTTAACGCCCGTTTTTCTGTTTTTTAACGACCAACGGGCTTTTTGGGACAATTTATTTTTTATTTTAGAAATTAATTTAAAAAGGTGCCGCAGCATAGAGAAGTGCCGAGTTATAAGCAAGTCGGCGGTCACGTGATCTTAGGAGTCCCAGGATTCTTATTAATTCTGTTCCATCAAACAGTTCGACGGTCATAGAACCGTCCAAAAAATCCCAATGCGCGCGCAATGCAGTACGAGGACTGTCTTAAAACAGTTCGGGTTAGATGGAACGACCAAATAACTGTCCAAAAACCGAATGCTGTTCGATTTACTTCAGGCACGTGATCATATGCGAGAGAGTTAAATTCAAACTCACGTGACTAAAAGAAAGGATAGGTTTGGCATCTGGCTTAAAGATAAATCGAAGGCAACGGATGAATTCGAGAGCACGAAATTAAATTTGCACACAGAAAGGATTACACAATACATTTAAGATGCAGATAAAATTACATCAATTTAATTTATACAGGGTGTAACTAAATAAGTGTAAAACATTTAAGGGGATGATTCCTCATCGAAAAAAGATTGGATCTCGGATCTTTCATATAAAGAAACTTTATTGGAGCATCCCTTGTTAAGATACCGCCCCTTAAAGGGGGTCATAAAATTTATGACGATGTATCTCTGTAGTTGTTCGTGAAATAATTTTTTGCTGCGAACTGGTTTATTTTGGGCAAAAATCCAAGAGACATTTTTTATTTACAATGAAACAGGCTATCGAAAATACATTTTTAAATGGAAAACAAATAATAAGACAAAAAATTACATTGGAAATAAATTTTAGGGGTTGCGTTTTCCACCCCTTACAACCATGGGGTAAACCAAATTAATTTTTTGGTAGAATTTTATGTACCCCCTTTAAGGGGCTGTATCTTAACAAGGGATGCTCCTATCTTTTTTTGATGCGGAATCACCCCCTTAAATGTTTTACACTTATTTAGTTACACCCTGTATTCACAAACTATAAACCACTACAGACTGCCTAATAAACTAAATATACAAAAAATTAACACGAACTTGCATTAGCACATATTTTTGGGCGAAACTTGTGAAAATATATTTATTTTTTCTAATATCACAAGTTTTATGTGAAATTTATATATTTATTTATTTATATTTTCTAATTTGATTTTTATAAAATATTTGTGAAATTACCTACATATTATAGAAAGCCTTAATATTCACAAGGTTTTCGTGATACTTCTAAGAAGTTAGGAAAATCACATTTTGTAGCTTGTTCTTTAGTAATGACCTTAATGTCGATGCCTTAAAGCGAATCCTATCCAATCACCTGCTAAACTAGTTTTTCTTTTTCTAAGCAAGCTATAGCTTTTTTTCATGTGGTATACCTACACGATCCGCAGTCCCGTAGTCATAAAAATTAAGAGGCTCTTGCAAAAAAATCAACAGATGCTGCAGATGTTGCAAAATTTTTTTTTGGAAATTTAAAAAATATTTGTATATTTACGTGGCTTCCCCGGCATTTTGTCATGTGTTAAAATTGGTTGTGAAACTCAATTTATTTTGACAAAAATTTTAATTTTTTGGGTTATTCACTGTTTTTTGAATTTTATCAGACAAATGTAAGTTTAATGTAATTTTATGGTATATTATTATCTCAGGTGATGTAAACTAGAAATGTGTGTGTTTTACATACAATTTTTCCGCGCCTTCGAATGTCTGCAATTCTTGTCTTTCAGAGGAGTCCGAAACCAGTTTAGGTTGCTTGATGGAACGGAAAACTGACTGTCCCATAACAGTACCACAGAAGACCACGGTTCGGTCCGCTTTACCGAACCGAACCGAAACGAGTCAATATGTTATGAACAGTACAACGTCGACCTGGAACACAAACAGGATTTTTCGTACCGTTCTATAACCGTCCCACGCTTTGATGGAACGAACTTAATATCTCTCGAAGATTTGTTCGCGCGCACGATGTACAGGGTGTCCCAAATTGGGCACTTTTAGGGAGTTTAAGGTACTTCTAGGGGAGACAGAGAAAAACTGACCACGCATTGCGAGGCTCAAATTTCAAGGGAAGCCTTATAGTGAAAACCGCATTTTGAAATATCGTCTCGTCTTTGAGCTACGGGGGCTTTTTGAAAAGTCTGCATTTTTGAAGGGGGTCTATAACTTCGTTATTAGTGGAAATTTTGATTTAGAATAAATTGCAGTTTTATAGACTTTGTCACGAAGAATTCACGCGCTAAATTATATTTTAACTCACTTTTAGTTTTTGAGATATTACATAAAGTTGCATTTTTTCTTATGGAATGGCCTATATTTGAATTAATTTTCGAATTTGTCATTGAATTCTTTTCAAAATGATGTATCATATGTCATAGTTTCATTGAACGGTTTAGGAGATATTCAGCTTTTTCACTTATTTCTAGTGCGCTATGATTTCCTGCTGAGGCAGGTCAAGGCACTCCAGTATTTGTATTATTTTACACAGTCAAAAATATAGTAAGCCTGGTTTGGAAAAATTATAATTTAGCTGACGGCCCTCAAAGCCTTGTTTTAAAAAGTAACAAAAATGATACATATTTCAAAATAAAATTAAAATGCTTTTGTGCAAAATAATTTCATATCAAAGCGTAATGTAAAATTGTTTAAACAATTGAAAACAATGACAAGACGCAAGGCCAACTTGATTTGCATAGTATAAGACAACAAAACTATAGGAGCATTGAAGTAGCATTTGACCGCATGGCTTTCACGTCAATGGCGCATGACGTCATTCAACGCACACTAGACAAAAATAAAAAACTTTAATTATCTCCGAAACCGCTCAATCAAACTATGACACATGATACATCATTTTGAAAAGAATTCAATGGCGAATTCGAAAATTGATTAAAATATAGGCCATTCCATAAGAAAAAATGCAACTTTATGTCATATCTCAAAAACTAAAAGTGACAGGTAAAATTTAATTTAGCGGGTGAATTCCTTGTGACAAAGTCTATAAAATTGCAATTTACTCTAAATCAGTATTTCCAATAATAACGAAGTTATAGACCCCCCTCCAAAATGCAGACTTTTCAAAAAGCCCCCGTAGCTCAAAGACGAGACGATATTTCAAAATGCGGTTTTTACTATAAGTCTTCACTTGAAATTTGAGCCTCGCAATGGGTGGTCAGTTTTTCTCTGTCTCCCCTAGAAGTACCTTAAACCCTGTAAAAGTGCCCAATTTGGGACACCCTGTACACGAGCAAATCTCTCGGTGTCTAGGCAAAACGCATTGATAATATCGTGTTTATGTTTAGAACGTTTAATTTTGTCTTCGTGTGGGTAGGCAATTCCACCAAACGTACATGTATGCAGAGATTAGTTCGCGCGTACTAATCTCAAGAAATGCTCGCGTGTCTGTAGGCCCCTTTAAAAGATTGTGTCCTTGATTGCACACTTTAAGGACATTGGTTCGAACAGCGGTTGATAGATGGCGCCCAGCCTTAGAATTATCGAATATTGCGCTAAGAACAGCGAACAAAGTTAGTTTGAATTCTTATTGGTAGTAATCGCAGATTAGGTTTAAGTGACGTGAATAACAAACGTCGAATTTTTAACGCCTGTTTTTTTGTTTTTTAACGACCAACGGGCTTTTTGAGACAATTTAATTTTTATTTTATAAATTATTTTAGTAGCTAGGTAGCCAGGAACTTATGAAAATATTACAGACGTAAGCAGTGTTGCCAGGTCCCACAGAAATATTGCATGAGAAATATTTCGAGAAAGCATGAGATGGCGAAATTGTCGCTGTTGCCTCTAGCATGGTGCCCATACACACTTTTTACCACGCATAATTGTTCCCTTTCTACTACCATTGAGTATATAACCCATATAGAGGAGCCACCGGCGAGCTTTACCATATTGAGGGGCAGATGGCGCTGAAATAAATTCGTCTGGTACGCAATATTCAGGGACTGCCAGTACGATTTAGTTATTATTATTATTATTATCATATATCATAGTAGTTGCACAAAGTTACTTTGTGGTATCAGACGAATTTATTTCAGCGCCATCTACCCCTCAATATAATAAAGCTCGCCGGTGGCTCCTCTATATGGGTTGTTTACTCAATGCCCATATGGCAGACCCAGAGACAAAGGCAGACCCCACTTTGACATTGGTTCAAACAGCGCTTGATAGATGGCGCCCAGTCTTAGAATTATCGAATATTGCGCTACGAACAGCGAATAAAGTGAGTTTCAATTCTCATTGATTCACGCAGAAAGACAAATGGAAAATACATTTGTTAGTTAAAAAACGACAATGTATAATTTTTAACGCCTGTTTTTTTTTGTTTTTTTTTAAACTTTGAACGGGCTTCGTTATTATAATAGAAAGTAGGGATGGGCCCAGCGTTGCCACCTCTACCGATTTTTCGGTAGATTTAGCCTTTTTTTACTTTACGATATACCGATATAAAAATTTTACTTCAAGCCATTGTCGTTAAAAGTGTATTTATGGCGCCATCTCTTGGATTTCGTGATAGACTCAGCCGGCAGCCGCAAGCGGCATTAAAGATCACATTATTATAAAAGGATGATGATGCGAGAAGCGATTCGATTGGCTCCGATCTTGTGAATCCCCTGAGGTTACTTGCCAGTTAATTGAATTATTATTAATGCTAATTTGTTCCTTTTTATAAAAACTTTGGTGTAAATAATTGCCCCTAAACCCAAAAAAACTTTATACCATGAACAAATTTTTTAAATAAAAATGTAAAAAGATACCAAACAATAAAATTTATAATTTAAATCATAAATTAAAAAAAAAATACTAAAAATACAGTACATATTTAAATTTACCCAAAAGTTAATTTTGGTAAAATTATTGGATTATTTGCATAATATATATGGATGATTCTACAAAAATGGTGCTGTGGAGTGGGAATGCATATTTTTCAAACACAGACTGCAAATGAAGCATAGTAGTTATAAGATTTAAAACGAAATGTTTTCTTTATGGAGCATTTGAGTTTAATGTATAAAAAAAATTGCAAGTTTATAATTTTTTTTATTACAAAGCAAATACCTCATTCCTCTGGTGTAGTCCCAAACCAAATATTAAAAACTCAGATTGAAAAAAATATCCTAATAAATATTTAAGCAAGTCTTAAGTATTTATCAAAAAATTGATAAAACTTAAGTTTGCAGTCATATTTTTGAAAATCCGAATTTACATCTTCCCGGAAAATTTTACAATTTTAAACGTGCTCCATTTTTAATAACACAATATTTGTGAATACCACCGGTTAATTTCTAGAGAAAGAGACGGCCCTGGATATCTAATTTACATGTGAGGGTGACAAGTTGTGACAGATAATGTCAACTTTAGTTTGGTTTAAGTTATAGATCTTTTTATTTTCGGCAGAAAATTAGTTTTTTTCGGAGAGATCAAAAAGGAACGCTTTAATTATCATTCCTCTGGTAAGTAAATATTCGACTGATATCAATAGTATAATTTTTTTGTTGATTGTTTTAAAATTATAAGTATAGGAACTTTGTTTATATAAAACTTAAGTTAAGTAGTCTAAATAGATTTTGATTTAAATTGGAAAACCATTAAAAAACTCATTCCTCTGGTACTCATCCCTCTGGAATTTTTATGTAATAATTCCTAAAATTTGGGAAAATAAATGTTTCTTAGCTTACACTTAATTAGTTACATAAATTTAACAAAAAAAAATTATTTACTGTGCTGTACTGTTATTTAAAGGCAATGACCAAAAATGATATCCATATAGCCCACTTTTGGTAGAATCATCCATATATAATTTTGCCTCAAATTAGTCAAAATCCTTCAAATTCGGTTAAAAACCTTCAATAGTCAAAATTTTTGTTCAAAACCCTTCATATTAAAGGAAAACCTTCAAATCTGGCAACACTGCTAAAAGGTTCCTATCTAACCCATTCCAAGAAAGATAAATTATCTAGATCCTTGATTCCACACTTTAAGGACATTGGTTCGAACAGTGATTGATAGATGGCGCCCGGTCATAGAATTATCTAATTTTGCATTAAAAGCAGCAAACAAAGTTAGTTTTAATTCACAACAAAGTTGAAAGGGTTCAAAAAATCATTACATATAATGACGTTGTTTAATAACTTACGTCTAATTTTTGACGCTCGTTTTTTTGTTTTTTAACGTCGAACGGGCTTTTGTATATGACAAGACGCAGCCCTACCAAATTGACTTTCAATCCTTGACTCGCATGCGCAGATCTACCAATATTATGTACCTCATGTATAAGAAGAGATGAACAGGGTGATTTTCACTTGAATGATTCTAACCACATGAAAATAGAAAGTTTCAAAAACCTAACCTAACGAAACCTAATCAAATCTAACCGAACCGAACCAAAGCAAACTAAACCAATAATTTAAAAAAAAAAAACTTTCCTGACTTCCTACCCGGGATCCTAGAGGATGTAAATCCGAACCTATCCGAAACCTCACCATACCCAACTAAACCTAATTAGCAGTGTTGTTGTGTTTGGTTGGGTTTGGTTCGGATTCACATCCTCTAGGATCCCGGGTAGGAAGTCAGGAAGGTTTTTTTTTGAAAAAAATTATTGGTTCACTTTGCTTTGGTTCGGTTCGGTTAGATTTGGTTAGGTTTCGTAAGGTTAGGTTTTTGAAACTTTCTATTTTCATATGGTTAGAATCATTCAAGTGAAAATCACCCTGTATTTATCTATTCTAATAGGTACATGAGGTAAATAATATTGGTAGATCTGCGCATGCGAAGTCAAGGATTGAAAGTGGACTTGGTAGGGCTAGCGTCTTGTGTAAATATGTAATTGTGTAATAAATGGACATTCAAAATCACGAGTACCATGACTCAACTAGGAAATAACAGGTCCTTAGTCTTAGTACTGTTGCCAGACTTTCCTGACGTCTTTCCTTCAACAAAGTGACAAAAACCCTTCATTTCTTTCAAAACAGTAAGGAGTGGGTGGTCGACCCCAAACCCAAAACAACTTTATACCATGAACAAGTTTTTTTTAATAAATGAATGAAATATTTTTTTATTTAAATTATAATTTTTTCAATTTAAATAATAAATTATAAAAACTAAAATTAAAAATACATTACTTAAATTTACCTAATAACTTAAGTTTGGTAAAATTATTGGAATATTTGCATAATATATAATTTTGCCTCAAATTAGTCAAAATCCTGCAAATTCAGTTAAAAACCTTCAATAGTCAAAATTTTTGTTCAAAACACTTCATATTAAAGAAAAATCTTCAAATCTGGCAACACTGCTATATGTTCCTAATCTAACCCATTCGAAGAAAGATAAACAGATCCTTCTTAATCTAAACCTTGATTCCACACTTTAAGGACAATGATAGATGGCGCCCGGTCATAGAATTATCTAATTTTGCATTAAAAGCAGCAAACAAAGTTAGTTTTAATTCACAACAAAATTGAGAGATATTAATAATGACGTTTATTAAGTTACGTCTAATTTTTGGCGCTCGTTTTTGTTTTTTTAACGTCAAACGGGCTTGTAAATATGTATAGTGTACACGTGTGTGCATGAATATATGGGTTACAAAAACTATTTGTACATTTTGAATATGGACTTTTTCCTGAGTTCAGAGCCACAATCATACAAATCCGATCTCTTCTCGAATTTTTTGAAATTTTTCTATTTAGTCTAGGCGCTAGCTCCTGTCACGTGTGACCTAATATGTGCGCTCAGTTTGACTATGGGACTTTGTTAAGCACCCATAGAAGTATAAAAAAAGTTTGGTCACGTGGTCCAACTCATAGTCGTTTGGCCGCCATCTTTGAAAATGTATGAGCGGCTTGTTCACAACTTGCATTCCGTTTGCTATTGGTTGACATAGTCAGGCGGGATTTTTAAAATTAAAACTCTCCTGTCCTCGTTTTGGGAGGTTGAAATCGGTGTTAAACCAAACTGCTTAACAAACTCCCGTAGTCAAACTCAAACATTGTTACGTTCGAACAGTGATTGATAGATGGCGCCCGGTCATAGAATTATCTAATTTTCCATTAAAAGCAGCAAACAAAGTCAGTTTTAATTCACAACAAAATTGACAAATAATGACGTTGTTTAATAACTTACGTCTAATTTTTGACGCTCGTTTTTTTGTTTTTTAACGTAAACGGGCTTGTAAATATGGATTGTGTAATAAATGCAACGTTTAATAATCGTTGTAATAAATGGGCATTCAAAATCACGAACGAGTACCATGATTGACTCAACTAGGGGGCAGTGTTGCCAACCCTACGGATTTATCTGTAGATCTAAGGATTTTGGATTTCGATCTCCGATTTTGGATCCAAATCTACAGATTTTTGGCAATTTTACTAAAAAACGATAAACATCGAAACACAACGGCGGCCGCGCCTTATTCCTCCTTATCAGTCGTCAGTGGGACCTATTGCAATAGTGCCAGGCACAAATTGTGCCGGGCACTATATTGACAGTTTCTCATTATAAGAACAGCTGTGTCCTTTCAAAATTAGGCCTTTGTGTATTATAACGAGCCGGATTTAATAGTGACGCCACTATTAATGGAAAATAAACGACGGGATTTATAAATTCGAATTTGGTATGTCAATTTTTAAAGATCAACTGTCAGTTTGTAATGCGAAACTGTCAATATAGTGCCCGGCACAATTTGTGCCTGGCACTATTGCAATAGGTCCCTATTTTCTTTACCTTTTTCCCTACATTTTCATCATTTTGTAAAAAGGTTTTGCTTGGATCAGTGACCTTATTTTTCTAGACCTCTAGCAGACGGTCGTTGCAACATTATTTAGAACGAATTGTATTACTTCGCGCGTTGTTTGATGGGGAGTCAAACAATGCTTCGCGCCACGAAAGTATGTAAAAAATTTTGTTAAATGACCTCAAGCAATGTAATATTTCAAGTTTGAGACAAATCAGTCAGTAAATAGAAAATCCGCCATTTTGGATTCGCCATTTTGATTTTTTTAAGTTTGAGTAAAAAATTGTGTTAAATGACCTCAAGCATTGTAATATTTCAAGTTTGAGACAAATCGGTTAGTAAATAAGAAAATCCGCCATTTTGGATCCGCCATTTTGTTTTTTTTAAGTTTGAGTAAAAAATTGTGTTAAATGACCTCAAGCATTGTAATATTTCAAGTTTGAGACAAATCGGTTAGTAAATAAGAAAATCCGCCATTTTGGATCCGCCATTTTGTTTTTTTTAAGTTTGAGTAAAAAATTGTGTTAAATGACCTCAAGCAATGTAATATTTCAAGTTTGAGACAAATCAGTCAGTAAATAGAAAATCCGCCATTTTGGATTCGCCATTTTGATTTTTTTAAGTTTGAGTAAAAAATTGTGTTAAATGACCTCAAGCATTGTAATATTTCAAGTTTGAGACAAATCGGTTGGTAAATAAGAAAATCCGCCATTTTGGATCCGCCATTTTGATTTTTTAAGTTTGAGTAAAAAATTGTGTTAAATGACCTCAAGCAATGTAATATTTCAAGTTTGAGACAAATCGGTTAGTAAATAAGAAAATCCGCCATTTTGGATCCGCCATTTTGTTTTTTTTTAAGTTTGAGTAAAAAATTGTGTTAAATGACCTCAAGCAATGTAATATTTCAAGTTTGAGACAAATCAGTCAGTAAATAGAAAATCCGCCATTTTGGATTCGCCATTTTGATTTTTTTAAGTTTGAGTAAAAAATTGTGTTAAATGACCTCAAGCATTGTAATATTTCAAGTTTGAGACAAATCGGTTGGTAAATAAGAAAATCCGCCATTTTGGATCCGCCATTTTGATTTTTTAAGTTTGAGTAAAAAATTGTGTTAAATGACCTCAAGCAATGTAATATTTCAAGTTTGAGACAAATCGGTTAGTAAATAAGAAAATCCGCCATTTTGGATCCGCCATTTTGTTTTTTTTAAGTTTGAGTAAAAAATTGTGTTAAATGACCTCAAGCAATGTAATATTTCAAGTTTGAGACAAATCGGTTAGTAAATAAGAAAATCCGCCATTTTGGATCCGCCATTTTGATTTTTGGATCCGCCATTTTTGTAATAAAAACGAAAATTGTAGTGTTACCAGGTTACCAAACACTACAACTACCAAGATTCAACAGTCGACTTAATGGATTTAACTTTACTTAACAAAAACAAATTTCAAAAAAAGTGTGTAAAGGATTTTTTTAAGATGTTTTTATATAAATAATATATTTTATTTCTTATCTACACATTTTATCAAAAAAAATAAAAATTAGTCCGGTGCCGAGTTGGCCGGCGCCTAGTTGGCGGCGCCGAGTTGGCCCGGCGCCCAGTTGGCCCGGCGCCGAGTTGGCGGCGCCCAGTTGTCCTAGACCGCTTGAAAATACGAATAACATCATATACAACGAACGTAAACATAGGATTTAGCAGAAGTGGTCCTCACCCGGCACAATTTGTTAACACTGGTTAAATGGAACTAAGCAGTCCTTTAATGTCTATAGTCTAGGGTCACTGCATCCTGGAAACCTGGCGTCTCCAGGCTTCCAGGATGTAGTGACCCTATCTATAGTCCTTGAAACAGACCCATCTTTCCACACCACAGATTAGGTAAATAAGATTTTCCAAACTTTAAGGACATTGGTTCGAACAGCGATTGATAGATGACGCTCAATTATAGAATTATCTCATTTTGCGTTAAGAGCAGCAAACTAAGTTAGTTTTAATTCACAACAATAACTGACAAATCGACGTTGATAAATAAGTTAATATTTTGAATTGACGTCTAATTTTTGACGCTCGTTTTTTGTTTTTAAACTTGGAACGGGCTCGTGAAATAGAGATAAGCGAAATCGTGATTTTTCAATCATACTAAACTTGTAACTGTGATGTGATTTTTCAATATCAGCGATTTTTAAACGTGATGTGATGACAGTATTAAGGGAGCGTAACGCAGTGTTGCCACCCTCGACCCTGAAGTCTTCGGTAGAAGGCTTCGAGGAAAATTGGTAGATTTCGGTAGATTTTTTAATCATCTCGGCAAGCAGTGCCTGGAGAACTATCGATAGTTTGGATTGATTTAGTAGGTAAATTGTTGTATTTCTACGATTTGTTTTTACTGACAAAATACCAAAATTAAGAATTAAATAAAAAAAATAGGTAGATAATATTATAAAAAAAAACCTCAGGGTTTATAATAGCGTGATCTTTAATGCCGCTTGCGGCTGCCGGCTGAGTATATCGCAAAATCCAAGAGATGGCGCCATAAATACACTTTTAAAAACAATGGCTTGAAATAAAATTTTTATTCTACAAAGGATCTTACAAGTATATTTTATTTATGGTGTTTTTTTTAATCGCGATTACGAGGCGTATCAAAAACAAAACAAGTTTATATTGAAAAAAAAATCGGTAGAAAACTATGGTAATTCGGTATATCGTAAAGTAAAAGGCTAAATCGGTAGATCTACCGAAAAATCGGTAGAGGTGGCAACACTGGCGTAACGTAAGTCGCGTTTGAGTTTGAGGCGTTACTGCTACTGCTTGGTTTGTTATATGTTAAGTGCGGCAGTGGGGACTGACGATGTTGTTGATTTTGTTATTGTTATTATGTTACATGAACCCGGCTTTCGGAATGATAACTAATGCCAAGTTGCGATCTTTAAAAATGTTTTTATACGACGGTCTTGTAAAAGGGGGTTTTGCGCACGGAGAACACGATCTGAAAATGGCACGCTGTGTGCAAAACGTTTTGCACACGCTTATGTCATTTTTGCGCACGCCTATGTCATTTCTGCATACGGGTCTCCCGTCATTGTGATTTTTGTTGTTGTCACCCATCAATATAAGTTGGCTTAGTTCCGTAGCAACCGTCACTGCTCGTATGTTTTGTTGATTGGATACGTCAAAAAATTGTTGAATTTTTAAAGTTTTGTTGTAAAAATGTCGGAAATAAGAACAAGTTAAATTAAAATTTGATTTTTCTTTATTAGCAGTCGTATAAAAAATATTGTAAAAAACTCGTTTGAAAACCTCTTTGCACACTCCCTCGACTTGTAGACCTCGCCTTCGGCTCGGTCTACCAAACTGTCTCGATCGTGTGCAAAGAGTCGTTTTCAAACCTTGTTGTTTAAATAACTAGTAATTGTGATTAAAAAAAAAAAACAGATATCAAATCACGCGTTGTGAAAGAAAGAAGAAACGATCGTTATATATGTGATTTTTAAATATCAATGAAAAAATATCGGTTTTTAAAATATCGCTCATCTCTAGTGTATATAATAAATGATCATTCAAAATTACGAGAAAAAATATTATTGACCCAGTGGCGTACCGTGGGGGGGGGCGGTGTTGTTTGTCGCCCCCTCGCCCCGATGGTACTCACGCCTCATGGGTGCCCGAAGCGTCCAGCGACCAGGAAAGGAAAAAAAGACATGATGACTTTTTTTTTGTTTTTTTTTGGTTGCAAGATGTTTGATGGGCGCCCTTTGTAGCTGTCGCCCCCCCCCCCCCCCCCCCGCCCCTTCAGGCACGCTACGCCGCTGTATTGACCCAACCACGAGTACCAAGACTCCACTAGAAAATTAGTGATTTAACGCTTGGGGAAAAAACCGGAAAAATTGGAAAAAAACCTCGGTTTTTACCGGAAAAATTGAGGAACCACAAATTATATTTATAGAAGCACAAATAGCTCAAATAAACGTAAATTAACCAAATTATACATTCTTGTGGGGTCAATGGTCAAAATCAAATAACATTTATTTTCATATAATATAAAAATAACGTTAGTTTCAAGTTTTTAAACAAAATAAATGTAAAAAAAACAAAAACATTTTTGGAAAAAAAACTAAGAGGAAGATCTTCCCCCGAGTCCGATCCTGAGTCTTCGACTTCATATTAAGGGAAAATCTTCAAATCTGGCAACACTGCTAAATGTTCCTCTCTAACCACAGCCTTCGTAAACTAACGAGCCACGAACCAGAAGAAACGGCAACACAGCGAGGAGGCCAATCATTTTCGTCCACGTGCCGCTAGTTACTGGCCGTTCCCGCGCAGATAATGTTTTTTTTTAACTTTTAGTATATTTCAAATCGCGTTACCAAATAAAACAACTGTTCTGGTTTTAGTGAGATGTGTGATGAACTTAAAATTATATTACCTACTTAATAAAAGCTGTGTAAAAAAGACCTTTTGTACACCGGTAATAAGTGAGGTTAGAAGATTGTTTTTGTTTGGAATTTTTGGTCTGTTTTTTCTTTTTAAATTTTAAACATGCCGCGAAAGTGTTGGGTACCCGGTTGCAAAAGTAACGATGCATTAATGAAGAGGGTCACGAAACAACCTTTAGCTTCCCAAAAGAAAATGACCTAAAAATGCTTGGCTTCAGGCCATACACAGAGAAGATTATGTTGTGACTGCATCTTCAGTGGTTTGTTGGAAACATTTTGACATAAGTGACGTTGGTAGAACCGAGATAATTAGAGATAAAGAGGGAGTACAAAAGGAGGTGCCACTAACATGCCCTAAGTTAAACAATGGGGCAATACCTCGGCTATTTGAATCTCAACCCGAGTATATGTCAAACCCCAAACCTCCAGTAAGAGAAAATCCTGACGACAACGAAAAAAATTGAAGAAAGGGAGGGTATGGAAATATATATAAATATATATTGCGTTTATAGACTTCGAAAAAGCATTGAGCACTGGGCAGTAAAAGATCTTTAATTAATAGCCGAATAGATCACAGATATACAGACTTAATAGCCAATATATATAGTGAAGCAACAACATTAATCAAAATCCACAGAGGAACCAAGCCAATCCGCATAAGAAGAGGTGTCAGCGTGACACAATATTCCCTAAATTATTTAACCAGGCCCTAGAAGATGTTTTTAAAAGCTTAGGTTGGGAAGAAATAGGCATCAAAGTAAACGGACAATTCTGAACCACCAAGATATGCTGATAATATCAATCAATCTAAAAGAAAATAGAACAAGTAGAGGAATATATAGGACCCGGGACAAATTATTAAACTGAAAAAAGAAAAGCAAACAGCTGAAATCAAGAGACGAGTAAGATTGGCCTGGGCAGCATTCGGTAAATTAAGCAACATATTAAGAAATAAAAAATATCCTCAGTACCTCAAAACGGAAGTGTATAACCAATGTATCCTTCCTGTACTTACCTATGAATCCCAGACCTGGACACTTACAAAATCAAACATGGATAAGGTAACAAAAGCCCAAAGATCAATGGAAAGACAAATGTTACATGTAAAGCTAACAGGTAGAAAAGGAATGAATTGATAAGAAATAAAACAAAAGTAAGGGATGTCAGAGCAGAAGTAGCAAAATTAAAATGGAAATTTGCCGGTCATATTATCAGACAGAAAGACGATTGATGGAACAAATGTATTGTAAACTGGAGAACTTGGCCAAAGATGGATTCACGAAGGCTAAATAGAATAGATATAAAAAAAGGTAAGTTCATTTAAAGTTTAAATTAACATGGTACCACTTAAACTAGATTCATAGTTCTGTAAAGTAAGCAGTCAGACATAAGAAACTATCCCACAAACATCCTGTTGTTCAAACTTGACAGTAATAACTTAGCAGTAAGAAAGGAACAATTTTTATTTCTTACTTCTCACTTCATACTGCTTACTTCACGGTACTATGAATCGAACTTTAGGGTTGTTCTCACAAATTGTTTAAAAGTAATTTCTCTTCTGTTTATTCTAGGTTTTGTTACATATTTTTTAACATGATTAATGGCCACTAATATTTATTTCCAAATGTTTTGTTTGTTTTAAAAATTAAATGTAACACGCCTAAACACAGTTTATTAGTTTTTACAAAAAAAAAATACAAAATCGCCAAACTACAATCAAAACAAATAGCAGATGTTTATATCTCCCATGTATATATCGGCCCACCAGCCGGCCAATTTGCGATGTTGCCTTTTCTGGTTCGTGGCTCGTTAGTTTACGAAGGCTGCGCTCTAACCCATTCGAAGAAAGATAAACAGACCCTTCTTAATCTAAACCCTTGATTCCACACTTTAAGGACATTGGTTCGAACAGCGATTGATAGATGGCGCCCAGTCATAGAATTATCTAATTTTGCATTAAGAACAGCAAACAAAGTTAGTTTTAATTCGTAACAATAATTGACAAATTTTGCATTTTGTCTTTCGTTAAATTTTTGACGCTCGTTTATTTGTTTTTGAACGTCGAACGGGCTTGTAATTATTGTGTAAGAAATGGTCATTCAAAATCAAGATAAAAGGTATTACCAATGTTGCCGTTTCAGTACAATTGTACTGAATTCAGTTATTCAGTACGAAAAATGTTCATTCAGTATGCAAGTCTACATTTTAAAGATGGACCCATTTTCAGTACGAAATTGAATACCAGACATCATAATAGGTATTTTCCAAACGACAATAAATTTCTAAAATAAATATGAATTTTTTCTTAATGTTTCATTTGTGAAACGAAAAACTTTGAATCCCTTATTAATTTTCCAAAAAAATGACTTTAAAATTGACTGTTAGGAAAGGTCAAATGTTACAACCCATGTTAACAACAAGACGCTAGCCCTACCAAGTCCACTTTCAATCCCTGACTTCGCATGCGCAGATCTACCAATATTATTTACCTCATGCATTAGAATAGATGAATACAGGGTGATTTTCACTTGAATGATTCTAACCACATGAAAATAGAAAGTTTCAAAAACCTAACCTAACAAAACCTAATCAAATCTAACCGAACCGAACCAAAGCAAACTGAACCAATAATTTTTTTCAAAAAAAAACTTTCCTGACTTCCTGCCCGGGATCCTAGAGGATGTGAATCCGAACCGAACCAAACCGAACCTAACTAAACTGAACCAAACCTAACCTAACCAAACTAAACTACAACACGTACTGCTAATTAGGTTTAGTTGGGTAGGGTTAGGTTTGGATAGGTTCGGTTCGGTACTGTCCGGTTCGGATTCACATCCTCTAGGATCCCGGGTAGGAAGTCAGGAAAGTTTTTTTTTGAAAAAAAATATTGGTTTAGTTTGCTTTGGTTCGGTTCGGTTAGATCTGATTAGGTTTCGTTAGGTTAGGTTTTTGAAACTTTCTATTTTCATGTGGTTAGAATCTATTCTAATACAATACAATAAATAATATTGGTAGATCTATGCATGCGAAGTCAGGGATTGGAAGTGGACTTGGTAGGGCTAGCGTTTTGTATAATAGCCTAATATAATTTGAGCCTAGTTAAGTGGATTTCAAATGAAGAAAAAAGTTATATGATATATTTTTGTATTTAAATATATTATGTTTTATGACCGCTTAAGCATTTTGCAAAACTTTTTTTAATTGGCTTATGTATGGTAAGAAATCCAATTTTAAAGTTATTTGCTACCAAAAAAGTACATTTTCATCAAATTCAGTACATTTTCAAAAAATTTTTGGTACTTTTTTAAAACTTGCTGCGGCAACACTGGGTATTACATATTAGGGACTTAATGCAATAAGGCCAGGCAATAATTGTGCCGGGACTATTCTGAAAATTTCGCAATAAAAGAACAGCTGTCTTCTTTCAAAATAAGCCTTTGTGTATTATAAGAGCCGGCATTAATAGTGTCGTCATTATTAATGGAAAATAAACGACTGGATTTATAAATTCGACTTTGGTATGTCAATTTTGAAAGAATAACTGTCAGCTTTCAATGCGAAACTGTCAGAATAGTGCCTGGCTTTATTGCAATACGTCCGAGAATACGTCTCTATTGACGCAACCGACCACGAGTACCATGACTCAACTAGGAAATAACACGAGTCGTTAAATACCGAGATGAATTCCATCAAAGGAGCATGCGCCAAAATTCACGTCAAAATGTCTAATTTAAATTATTGGCGCGAATACCGAGATTGGCGCGAGATCGAAGAGCTTAACGTATAATAAAAACTCAGCAACTTTATCATTGAAAATAAAGGGCTATAATAAATTGTAGATTTTTTTTGGTTAATTATGATGATGATGAACTTTAAAAGCCAACATAATTTTTTTCTCTCCGTCACCATGTACAGGGTGTCCCAAATTCGATGTTTTTGGGGAGTTTCGGGTATTTCTAGAGGGGCTAAAAAAACCTGATCAACCTTTGCGACACTCAAATTTCAAAAGAAGCTTAAAGGTGAAAATCGCATTTTGATATAGCAAGCCGTTTTTAAACTACGGGGTGTTTTTAAAAAGTCTGCATTTTGGGGGTTAAATTAAATTTCATTTGTCACGTTTAGTTTTTGAGATATTACATAAAATTAATTTTTCTTTATGGGATTAGTGGGAATTCTTCATATTTTTGTTTTTTTTATTATTTTTACCACATATTTTAGAATGCTTAATGGGTTTAAAATATTTTAATATTATAAAATTGTGTGATACATCATTTTAAAGGAAATTTTAGAGAGAGTTTTAGAGTTATTCTGTAAGAAAAATAACAACTTTATGCAATATTTAAAAAACCAAAAGAGATAAATAAAAACCGTTTACATCTGTCAATTCTTCTAGAAAAGATCTATAAGAAAGCTATTTACACAAAAGCAAAATGCAGACAAAAACACTCCGTAGCTTAAAAACGGCTTGCTATATCTAAATGTGGTTTTCACCTTTAGGCTTCTCTTAAAATTTAAGCGTCGCAAAGGGGGCTCAGTTTTTTTCTTTCTCCCCTAGAAATACCCGACACCACAAAAAAACAACGAATTTGGGTGTGACAATAAAGTCGATTTTTTGAGAGGGAACACCCTGTATATTTTTGCATTTTAAGATTCGTCTTTTCTTTTTGATTTCAAACATATACAATATCTATGTGCTGCGATTAATATTTTTGAGGTATATGCAGTATTTCTTCTATATGCATTTCACGTTTATTTTGTTTTGCCATGGGAGTATTGACAAATTTAAATGCGCTAAATCTTTTAAAAAAATGTTTATCGTAGCATAGACATACAGTAGAACCCCGATGATAGTGTTTATTCAAATTAAATTGGGCACTAAATAATTTGTCACACAACTTGCACGTCACCGGCATTTTCACAGAACAAAAACGACGAATTTTCATCAAAAAGAACTGGGAATTATTAAAGTTTTGCTGTATAAAACCATACTGAAATATCTCTCAGTTGATTGGTTGGCCGAAGTGACAGATCAACGCTTGCGCACGTCTTGGAATTCATCTCGGTATTTAACGACTCGTGAAATAACGGGTCGTTAGTACTGTTGCCAGTTTTTGCTTCAACTAAGTGACAAAAACCCTTCATATTCTTTAAAACAGTAAGGGGTGGTTGGTGGACCCAAACTCAAAAAAACTTTGAACAATTTTTTTAAATAAAAATGAAGGAAAATACCATACCAAACTAACAAAAGATTTATAATTTAAATCATAAATTATAAAAACCAAAAATTAAAAATACAGTATTTAAATTTACCCAATAAGTTAAGTTTGGTAAAATTATTGGAATATTTGTATAATATAATATAATTTTGCCTCAAATTAGTCAAAATCTATTCAAATTCATATAAAAACCTTCACGTCAAAATTTTCGTTCAAAACACTTCATATTAAAGGATAATCTTCAAATTTGGCAACACTGCTAAATGTTCCTATCTAACCCATTCGAAGAAAGATAAACAGACCCTTTTTAATCTAAACCCTTGATTCCACACTTTAAGGACATTGGTTCGAACAGCGATTGATAGATGTCGCCCAGTTATAGAATTATCTAATTTTGCATTAAGAACAGCAAACAAAGTTAGTTGTAATTCGCATGATGTTGTTTTAACATACCCAATTTTTGGCGCTCGTTTTTTTGTTTTTTTTTAACGTTGAAACGGGCTTGTAAATATTAGATAGTTTAAGTTGTGCTACGTATTCTTACGTAAAACTGCACGTTAAGCGCTCTACGTTTTGTTCCAAATTTGAGTTTAAGTTGAATGATTTTACGTTACCATAACAAGTCTACTAATAGCAGAGAATATGGAATTCGGCACTGTGTTTTTTTGATGTTCCAATTTTGTTTTTTGTCTTTTCAACTACAGTAGGAATATATTTGCAAAGAATCGTTTGTACTGGAAGCGGAAATTATCGTCTAGGCCTCGTTTTTCGATCGGTCAATCAACCAATTCTATTCTTTGGTAACGTTAAGGTGCCCGCAGACTGCCGTAAGCTAACGTAAATACGTAAGCTCCTAACGTGACCTTGACGACGGTGTGACGAAGTGCGCTTGCGTAACTGTCAAATCTCATGCTTACGTAAAAATACGTAGCAAAACTTAAACTATCTATTATAAGAGCCAAAATTAATAGTAGGGACTTATTACAATAGTGCCAGGCACTAATTGTGCGGGGCACTATTCCGACAGATTCGCATTAAAAACTGACAGTAGATCTTTCAAAATTGACATATCAAAGACGAATTTAGAAATCCAGTTGTTTATTTTCCATTAATTGTGGTGTCACCATTAATTCCGGCTCTTATAATACACAATGGTCTTATTTTGAAAGAAGACAGCTGTTCTTATAATGTGAAACTGTCAAAATAGTGCCCGGCACAATTTGAGCCTGTCTTTATTGCAATAGGTCCCTATTAGGTAGATAATAGTATAAAAAAACCTCAGAGTTTATAATAGCGTGATCTTTAATGCCGTACTTATCCCAAAAGACAGATAGAAGCAGAGAAGAATACAAAATCGCGCAATCAAAGGTGAGAAGAATGATCAGTGATAAGAAGAATCAATCATGGATGCAAAAGTGCCAGAAAATAGATTCTTACTTTGGAGGTAGGAGAAGTACCGAAAGCTGGAAAACTATAAGATCGATCAAAAAAGAAACATGCAGAGATATTATTTCACCAATACCAGACAAAGAATGGGATGAGCATTTTAAAAAACTTTTAACTGAAGATAGAGCAGAATTCAAGGAAGACGAAAGAGACAATATCATTAGAACGATGGGATCTCCAGTACCCCTCACAATATCTGAGGTCAAAAACGTGTGCAAAACCTTAAAAAGAGGTAAATCTGCCGGACCCGGAAATATCCCAGCTGAACTTATTAAATATGGCACTGAAGAATTGTTTTGTAGATTACGAAATCTTTTCCAAAGATATTTAAATGGAGCTGTAGTACCAACTGAGTGGAAAACGTCATATATATCCACAATACACAAAAAAGGAAGGAAAGATATATGTGATAATTATAGAGGTATATCTGTAACTAGTACGCTAAGCAGAATATATGGCAAAATAATAAGAAATAAAGTGGAGAGCGAATATAAAGATATGGAGGCAGAAGAACAAGCTGGTTTCAGGGCGGGTAGATCGACTTCAGATCATCTATTTTGTATAACCCAAGTTATTGAAAAGAAAATGGCATACGGACAAGAGCTCCATCTGCTTTACGTAGATTTGCAGAAGGCATATGATAGTATACCACTAAATCTACTTTGGAAAGCGTTGGAAAAGACAAACATAAGCGTACAACTAATTAAGGCCATCAAAGAGTTATACCGCAATAGTAAGGCAAAAGTTAAAATAAAAGCAAAACTAACCAAAGGCTTTCAAGTAAATAAAGGTCTTAAACAAGGTTGCTGTATCTCGCCTACGCTCTTCAAGATATATTTGGAACAGGTCCTTAAAGTCTGGAAGAGAAAATGCCAAAACATGGGAATTCCGTTGAATGAAACCACCTTGTATACTTTATGTTTCGCCGATGATCAGATAGTGGTGGCTCAGGATTATGACGACCTCGAATATATGACACGAAAACTAATAGAAGAGTACAATAAGTGGGGACTAGAGGTTAATATCAATAAGACAGAGTATATGTGTATTGGTGGAACGAAACAGGATCTAATCTTAAATACTGGGCAGCGAATTCAGTCCTGTGATGAGTATAAATACTTGGGTCTAAAAATTACAGCTGACGGAACACTAAACAAAGCTATAAAAGATAGAAACGTACAAGGAAGAAAAGCAATAACTTTATTAAATGGAATAATTTGGGACCAAAGTATATCAAAACATAACAAAAAGCTTATATATAACACCATTGTAAAAAGTATTATTATATACGGCTCAGAAGTATGGCCAATCAAAGATAGAACAGAAAAAATGCTTTCCGCTACGGAGATGGACTATTGGAGAAGAGCAGCAGGGAAATCAAAAAGAGAAAGAGTTACCAATCAAAGAATAAGAGAAATTATGACAGTGGGTGAACGTACTCTAGTGGATGATATAAGAACAAAACAACTGGTGTGGTACGGACATGTACATAGAATGGATGATGGAAGACTACCTAAACAAATATTACAATGGAAACCAACTGGCCGAAGAAAACGAGGAAGACCAAGGAGAAGCTGGAGAGAAGGAATAGATAGTGAAATAAGAATAAGAGGCCTAGATGATGAATTATGGGCAAACAGAAACGAGTGGAGATTGGGTATCGGAAGACGTAGAACGTTGTGAAACCGATAAATATATATATCTTTAATGCCGCTTACGGCTGCCGGCTGAGTATATCGAAAAATCCAAGAGATGGCGCCATAAATACACTTTTAAAAACAATGGCTTGAAATAAAATTTTTATTCTAGGATCTTACATAAAAAGAATATTTTATTTATGGTGTTTTTTTTAATCGCGATTACGAGGCGTATCAAAAAAAAAACAAGTTTATATCGAAAAAAAAAATCGGTAGAAAACTATGGTAATTCGGTATATCGTAAAGTAAAAGGCTAAATCGGTAGATGTACCGAAAAATCGGTAGGAGGTGGCAACACTGCTCCTCTATATGGGTATATATATACTCAATGATTTAGTGATGAACCCGTGTGAAGCCAAATGACTAAAAAACGGGCGTTAAGAATCGATAATTTTTGTTGAATACAGATTTCGCAATGAAATCACTGTTGTAACCTTACTTCACTTTCAAAATTTCTGTTCTCTGTTTTAAAAAACGCAATATTAGATAATTCTAAGTCTGAGCGCCATCTATCGCTCTCCGAATTCTATCATTCCTCTCTTATGCCAATGAATATCAACATTGAGTATATAACCCAATATCACAATAAATTCAGTGCAACATCTGCCGTGCAAAGCAGAAACTTAGTAAGTGAAAAACTAGTGGTTTGGGAAATAGAGTTTGAAGTTTATTTAACTACATACTAACTATAGTTTATTTAACTACATACTAACTACATAACTTCCTCGTGTTTCAAGATAGCCACATTCTAGAAAAACTGGCTGGTGCCGTTTTTTACGGCGATTTTAATGATATAAAAATCTCATTTTCGAGTAAGTCGAGTTACTAGGTTTTTGCTTTGCAGGGCAGACATGCTGTCAGTTTATACCTTGTGATTCCGACAGAACCTGGAAGATGGCGACCAATCTTATAATTATCTCATTATAGTAAATGAAAGCATATTAAGACAGAAATATATCCAATCACAAAATAATTGATTATTTTTCATTAAGAATTTTTTAGCGCCCGTTCTGTTATTGTTTTTTAACTTGACAATCGGGCTAGCCCAGAGACAAAAAAGAGGCTGCCGAAAAGATCCAGTAGCGCACAGCGCTGCAATCGCGGACTATGTTTCTATTTGTATTTAAAACTAATTTTATTCTGTTCGATGGGGTCGTTCATAAATTACGTAAAACTTTGAGAAATTTGTCTATCACATAACGCTTAGTATTTTCCTAATGCCATTTGTTGTTAGAAATGGTTTACTATGTTGAATTGAATATGAGCATGAAGTTAGCGAAGCACCCATCGCAGATCGAATCGTGACTAGGTGGATAATTTGCCGTTAATTAGTCGTGAATTAGTTGTGGATTATTTTTGACCGTTTTTGAGGGTGCTTCGCTAACTTCATATGAAGTTAGCGAAGCACCCTCGTAAAAATAGCTTTTATCAAAATCGAATATGGTGGATAATTTGCCGCTAATTAGTCGTGAATTAGTTGTGGAAAAATTAATTTTGTCGCTCTTATTTTTTACCGTTTTTGAGGGTGCTTCGCTAACTTCATATGAAGTTAGCGAAGCACCCTTGTAAAAATGGCTTTTATCAAAATCGAATATGGTGGATAATTTGCTGCTAATTAGTCGTGAATTAGTTGTGGAAAAATTAATTTTGTCGCTCTTATTTTTGACCGTTTTTGAGGGTGCTTCGCTAACTTCATATGAAGTTAGCGAAGCACCCTTGTAAAAATGGCTTTTATCAAAATCGAATATGGTGGATAATTTGCTGCTCAATGTGTCAGTTTATACCTGAATGAATTAGTTGTGGAAAAATTAATTTTGTCGCTCTTATTTTTGACCGTTTTTGAGGGTGCTTAATTTTTCCACAACTAATTCACGGCAAATTATCCACCTAGTAGCGATTCGATTTGCGATGGGTGCCAAAATATGAAGTTAGCGAAGCACCCAAAAAAGGGTCAAAAATAAGAGCGACAAAATTAATTTTTCCACAACTAATTCACGACTAATTAGCAGCAAATTATCCACCATATTCGATTTTGATAAAAGCCATTTTTACGAGGGTGCTTCGCTAACTTCATATGAAGTTAGCGAAGCACCCTCAAAAACGGTCAAAAATAAGAGCGACAAAATTAATTTTTCCACAACTAATTCACGACTAATTAACGGCAAATTATCCACCTAGTCACGATTTGATCTGCGATGGGTGCTTCGCTAACTTCATGCTCATAGAATTTTCGGTAACTTTGCTGTAACAACTTACGAAAGCGATTTTTTTTATTTCATCTCTATTTAAAGCGCCATCTAACAGTGAATAGAAAAATCTAAATGGAGTCTTGGTAAAAGGTATTTATCCATTGTTGGGTCTTCGGTTCCATCTGAAAGGGTGTGTTCCCAAGCAGGAAATATTCTAACTCAAACAAGAAATAGGTTAACTGGAAAACATTTATCACAACTTTTGTTTTTACATTCATTAGATTGGTCCTACTGGTTACGGTTAGATTAATTTTTTTTAGATGATGATGGCAATACCTATGTGTATTTTTATGTTGTTTGTATTGTTAATAAAGGTATTTAGATAATTATATTGTATTTTTGTTAAAAAAACAATATTCAATCGATTTTTAAAAAGATCGATCTTTTGTTGCCGATATATTTTTTGATCGATCTTGAATCGATTTATTTTGTTTTTGGGACATCCCTAGTTTTTACTAAATAACGTGGTAACAACGACGTTATGTCACGATTGGTAACATAACGTTACGTTATCTTTAAATAAGTGTTACTATTTTAATTCAGTGATGAACCCGTGTGCAGCCAAATGACTAAAAAACGGGCGTTAAAAATTGATAATTTTTGTTCAATACAGATTTCGCAATGAAATCATTGTTGTAAAGTTGTTCCACTTTCAAAATGTCTGTTCTTAGTTTTAAAAAACGCAATATTAGATAATTCTAAATCGGAGCGCCATCTATCAATCGGTCTCCGAATTATATAAGTCTTCTCTTATGCCATTGAGTAATATACTCAAGCTCATGCCAATATATATCAATGAGTATATGACAATAAATACTCAGTGTAACATGCTGTTGGTTGGTAACTTGTGATTCCGACAGAAACTAGAAGATGGCGACCAATCGTATAATTATCTCATTATAGTAAATTAAAACCATATTAAAACAGAAATATATCTAAATACGAACATACCAATTATTATTTAATCTAAAACAATTTTTTAGCGCCCGTTCTGTTAGTTTTTTAAGCTGACAATCGGGCTAAAACTGACTGAACCGAAGCAAAAATCCTTCTATCTATGAAATAAACATAATTTTTTATACCCGTTTTTTTGTTTTTTGATAGAAAGGGTTGAATGAAAAGTTTTAATAAAATAAAAAGCAAATATTCCAGCACGGATCACCTTTGTTAGGTGATCCGTGATTCCAGTGTCGATACAATGACGCTGACACCAGTGTTTCATTGTCGCTGTTGCCTCTAGCCATTGAGTAAATAATATACTCAATGTTAGCAACGAGTCGTTAAATACCGAGATGAATTCCATCAAAGGAGCATGCGCCAAAATTAACGTCAAAATGTCTAATTTAAATTATTGGCGCGAATACCGTCATTGGCGCGAGATCGAAGAGCTGAACGTATAATAAAAAATTCAAGGTATAAAATAATGGTCAATTCTAATTTTTAGGTATGATTGTATGTAGGTACCGGGTGGTTTTTTATAACCGGAGCACTCAGCAACTTTATCATTGAAAATAAATTGAGATTTTTTTGGTTAATTATGACAACTTTAAAAGCCAACATAATTTTTTTCTATCTGTCACCATGTACACGGTGTCCCAAATTCGATGTTTTTGGGGGGTTTCGGGTATTTCTAGAGGGGCTAAAAAAAACTGATCCCCCTTTGTGACACTCAAATTTCAAAAGAAGCTTAAAGGTGAAAATTGCATTTTGATATAGCAAGCCGTTTGTAAACGACGGCGTGTTTTTAAAAAGTCTGCATTTTGGGAAGGGGTCTATAACTTGTTTATTTATTAATATTTTTTATTTCTGTGAAAAAATTCTTAAGACACTTTTTTAAGAGGAATTCAACTGTTAAATTAAATATTATTTGTCACGTTTAGTTTTTTTATTTCTTTATATTTTTGTATTTTTTTTATTTTTACCACATATTTTAGTTTGCTTAATGGGTTCGGTTCGGATCGGTTTAATATTATAAAATTATAAAAATAAAAAAGTAATAAAGAGGTGATTAAAAAAGAAAAATAAAGAAAACAATAAAAAAATAAAATATTGAGTGTGATACATCATTTTAAAGGAAATTTTAAGCTGATTTTAAAAATCGAATAAAAAAATGAGTTATTCTGTAAGAAAAATAACAACTTTATGCAATATCTTAAAAACCAAAAGAGATAAATAAAAACCGTTTACATCTGTCAATTCTTCAAGAAAAGATCTATAAGCAAGCTATTTACACAAAAACAAAATTTTCATAAACAAAAAAGTTATAGACCCCCTCCCAAAATGCAGACAAAAACACTCCGTAGCTTAAAAACGGCTTGCTATATCTAAATGTGGTTTTCGCCTTTAGGCTTCTCTTGAAATTTGCGCGTCGCAAAGGGGTGTTAGTTTTTTTCTATCTCCCCTAGAAATACCCGACACCACAAAAAAACAACGAATTTGGGACACCCTGTACAGGGTGTGACAATGCAGTCGATTTTTTGAGAGGGAACACCCTGTATATTTTTGCATTTTAAGATTCATCTTTTCATTCTGATTTCAAAAATATACAATATCTATGTGTCAATAATATTTTTTGAGGCATATGCAGTATTTCTTCTATATGATCTTATGCCTTTCACGTTTATTTTGTTTTGCCATGGGTGTATTGACTCTCAGCTCCAATATTTCTTCAAGTATTTCTTGATTGTGTTTGTATTTCAAATGATCACACAGATCCAAGTTTTTTGGGAAGGAGCATTTACATTCTAGGCATCTAAACATAAAAACACTTTCTGCATAGGAATACCTTTGTTTTTGTATGCCATGTTTACTTTGACAGTGTTTATTCAAATTAAATTGGGCACGAAATAATTTGTCACACAACTTGCACGTCACCGGCATTTTCACAGCACAAAAACGACGAATTTTCATCAAAAAGAACTGGGAATTATTAAAGTTTTGCTGTATAAAACCATACTGAAATATCTCTCAGTTGATTGGTTGGCAGAAGTGACAGATCAACGCTTGCGCACGTCTTGGAATTCAACTCGGTATTTAACGACTCGTCTCTAGCATGGTGCTCATTCATTATTGCTGGCACTTCCTACCACGCATACATTGTTCCCGTCCTACTGCATTCCACCCACGTAACTTTGTCCAGTCTTTTTTAAAATATTGTTTGTAAATCTTTTTCTTCTTAGCAAAACTAGGTCCGGGCAGGTTTTGGTCAATTTCACTACCAGTGCTAGTAGCACTATCACTCAGTCCCATTTTGTATAATCTATGTATCTCATATTATACCATTACACTTGAAAACAACTCTATATAGTAGGACGCGTACGACATAAAGGTGTGGCACATAACAGAATAATCGATTATCATTTTCGGGGAATACCCGAATAAGCGAACCGCGCATTTGTATAGTTTTTGCAAAGTCACCTGAAATGCTCCTAATATGGGGTTCTATCGATTTCATGAAATTTTGCTTCAATCTGCTCTTCAAAAGTTATCCAAATTCATATAAAATCTTCCTGGTATAATTTTAACCCTACCGACAGAGAAAAGGCGCGGCTCTTTGCGGTCCGAGTACAAAGTATTTGTTTTCTGACCGACCCAGCACAGGTGGATAGACGGCACCAATTGGCAGATTTTTTTGAGATGCGCTTTTAATTGCTTTTCGGAACCCTTTTGGTCGGCAGTATGCAGAGTTAGAAAATAAATCAGTGTCGTCATACAAAGGCCTAATTTTGAAAAGACAGCTGTTCTTATAATGCAAAAATGTTAGAATTGTGCCCGGCACAATTATTGCCTGACTTTATTGCAATAGGTCCCTAGTTACCGCTACTATTAATGTAACATGTCAATTTTGAAAAATCAACTGTCAGTTTTCAATGCGAATATGTCAGAATAGTGCCTGGCCTTATTGCAATAGGTCGCTAATTATATAGTATTTTTATTAAAAAACAATAATCGAAGATCGATTTTTAAAAAGATCGATCTTTGGTTGCCGATATATTTTTTGATCGATCTTGTAATGCACGATCTTGAATCGATTTATTTCGTTTTTGGGACATCCCTACTTGATACAAGAAGCAGTGTCAGCGTCATTGTATCGACTAGGGATGGGCTCTCGGAGCAGTACCTGTTCATTTCGGAACAGGTTTTTCAAGTTGTTCCATTTGCTCGGAACAGTTTTTTTTTAATTCTTAACGATCCTGGGATAACAGAAAACGGCTGTTTACGAACAAAGGAAAGACGTGTTTTTTTATTTTAATTTTTTTTTGGTCACAAATTTTTGTATGGACGCTTTGTTCAACATTCGACCCCCCCGCCCTGTGAGGCAGTGTTGCCACCCTCGACCCTGAGGTCTTCGGTAGAAGGCTTCGAGAAAAATCGATAGTTTGGTTTGATTTAGTTATGATTGTATTTCTACGATTTGTTTTTACTGACAAAATATCAAAATTAAGAATTAAATAAAAAAATTAGGTACATACTAGGGACCTATGCAATAAAGCCAGGTTGATTTTTCAAATTTAAGATATCAAAGTCGAATTTAGAAATCCAGTCGTTTAGTTTCCATTAATTGTGGCGTCACTATTAATTCCGGCTCTTATAAAACACAATGGCCTTATTTTGAAAGAAGACAGCTGTTCTTATAATGTGAAACTGTCAGTATAGTGCCCGGGACAATTTTTTGCAATAGGTATAATAGCGTGATCTTTAATGCCGCTTGCGGCTGAGTATATCGCAAAATCCAAGAGATGGCGCCATAAATACACTTTTAAAAACAATGGCCTGAAATAAAATTTTTAATCTAAAAAGGATCTTACATAAACAGAATATTTTATTTATGGTGTTTTTTTTTAATCGCGATTACGAGGCGTATAAAAAAAAAACAAGTTTTAAGTTTATAACGAAAAAAAATCGGTAGAAAACTATGGTAGTAGTATTCGGTATATCGTAAAGTAAAAAAAGCTAAATCGGTAGACAAAGATCTACCGAAAAATCGGTAGAGGTGGCAACACTCATTTACTTAGCCTTTAAAACTTTTCAACCCGTTTGTCAAAAAAACAAAATACGGGCATAAAAAAATTACATTGTTAGGAAGTTTTCGGACTTCCGTAAAGTTTAATAAGGTTGTCTGTCATGTTGATTAATTTTTCAACATCAAAATAATCTCAGAAAAGTATGGATTTGGGCGACATCTGCTGACTCACGAAGCACATACAAAAATCATCAATCTATACAATATAGGTATTGTAAGGGTATTGTAGAATACGAGGATGGGATGAAAAGTTTCCGGCCAGAACACAACACCATAACTATGATTTTACGTAAACAACTGAACAGCAAATAAAAACTTGCCGCAGAAATCTGTAATTTATGTAGAATCTGTACAGCTTGGTGTAACCATTGAGTAAATAACCCATCGCAGCCAACGATAAAGACCGGCCATGGCGTGTTATAAGCAAGTCGGCGATCACGTGATCTTAGGAGTTCCAGGATTCTTATTGTATTGCTTAAAATTTTCTCTGTTTTGACACAATTTAAATAAATTGACCAAATTTTTTTCTCATATAGGCAAAAATTGAAAAAAATAATTTGCTGATGTATGTGTTTATTATGGATAAAAGAACTGAATCTATAAAATAAAAAATTATATAAAATTTGCACTCTAGTATCTTCAGGTACATATATATCGTTAGTTACTTCAAATCTATACGCTTTAAGTTTTAAAATTTTTCTTTGGCTTGTCACAAAGTTTAATATATATTTCATCAATGTATACCAACTCGTGTTCTTTTAAAGGCTGTATCTTACTTTTTAAATATTGCACACTACCGGAGAGATTACTATCTGTTAACGATATTTTACAAATCAGTTTTTTAATATTGCGAGGGTGCAGAAGACATATTACCTTAGTTTTGTAAATTGAGATATATGCACTGGATGACTGGATAAACAAAGATGTAGCCAACATTAAAGTGTATCCACAATATCTTCGATTCTCAGGTGACCTTTTCAAGATACCTAATTGTTCAATAAGAAATGACAATTGAACACATTTTTCACTCTCACTATCGAAAATGTCACTAAGGATGTCTATTACTTGATCAGTCTTATCTTTTACCACTTCCTTCCCGTTTGCAACTTTCATTTCAATAAACTGCATTAACTTTCAAGTGTATCGGGGCTGTTAAAGTAATCAAAGCAACGAAAGTCATCATTTAGTTTTCGGATCGGTATTTGTTACTCCGTTACTTGTCGAGTAACTAGTACTCGAGTAACGAATAGTTACTTTTTCAACACCCCTACTGAATATCTGCTTGTGCAGAGTTTCGATAACCGGTAGCGCCAGTGATTTTTGTTTCACTGTGACTGAATCGCAGTGATTGACATATTACCAATCTCTAGTACACATAATAGAGAATTATTGAAATAAAGCCAGGCTATAATAGTGCCAGGCACAATTTTGACACCTTCACATTGTAATATCAGCTGTGATCTTTCAACACACGGCCTATGTTTACTATATGAACCGGAATAAATAGTGCCTTTTTTATTAATTGAAAATAAACGAAGAAAGTTTTAAATTCGACTTTGGTATGTCAATTTTGAAGGATCAACTGTCAGTTTTCAATGTGAATGTGTCAAACTAGTGCCTGGCTATAATTGTGCCTGTATTTCAATAATTCTCTAATGATAAAACTAATTTTGTTTATGTCCGGTTTTAGTTTTTAAACAGAACGGGTCTTCACTTTAGTTAGTTAACCGCAAATTACTATACAGGAAAAGGAAAAAAGCAGTCTATCAAAAAATTACTTTTTTTTGTTGTTTCTCGCGCATGTCTGATATCATTGTACACCATGAAATAGCGGCTCAATTTTTCAAAAAATTAATAATCTAAAAATCATTAAAATGTTAAATACGGGGTTTTGCAGTTGGCCACCGAACAATACATTTTTTCGATCATAGTTTGATTATGTATGTATGTGCTTTGTGAGTTAGTAGATGTCGCCCAGATAGATACTTATCTGATGTCATACCAAGTGATTATTTAGACCTCTTACTCTAACTAGTTTTAAAAGTTGACAAATAAAAATGAACATGGCATGTGTCATTCATTTAAGTATTTTTTGTTCCCGTTTTTTGTTTTTTTAACACAACGGGTTTTAACTTTTTAATTTATAACTTAGTCACGAATAGGGATGGTTAGGTAGGGTTGTTGGTATCGATATTGGTATCATTTGATATTTTAAAACAGTATCGATTTTCTTCGGTACTTAGCTTTAAACTATCGATAGGTTTAAGAATCGATACCTTTTTATTATTAGGAATATTTTCTTTATCAAGGCACCGACGTCAAACCTTATGCTAAAGCAAGATAAAGAAATAAAGATATTTTTATTGCGGTTCTGAGAATAACAGGGAACTCATTTTTAAACAAAACAATAAAATAAATAAATAAATAACTGAAATAAATTTTGTCTACTTTACAGTTAGTTGCTTCTTGGTCTTAATCTAAAAAATGTTATGTTAGGAGTAGAAATGCAAACTCTTCTAAGCATCGATAACTTAAATATATCGATATTTTTTAACCGATATATCAATACTATAATAGTATCGGGTATCGATACCACAACTCTAAAAACGGCACATAGTTTTAACAATTTTAAAAGAATGTTATGGACTTGTGATGTCATTGTAAATGTAGCATGATAACAGAAGTTATATAACCATGGTGAGCTTGTCAGAGAACGCTCAAATGACAAATAATCTAAAAATCATCAAAATGTTAAATACGGGGTATTGCAGTTAGGCCAGCCATACAATACCTAAATTTTTTTTGATCAATAAATTGATGCTTTTTGTATGTGCTTCGTGAGTTAGTAGATGTCGCCCAAATTCATACTTTTCTGAGGTTATATATTAAGAGATAATTTAAAACTCTTCCTCAAAAGTGTTTTGAATGTTGAGAAATTAACAAATATGACATATAACTAATTTTTTTGATACCCGTTTTTTTGTTTTTTGACAGAACGGGTTAGGAATGTCCCAAAATTAAAATAAATCGATATTTTGAATCGATTCAAGATCGTGCATTACAAGATCGATCAAAAAATATCGGTAACAAAAGATTGATCTTTTTAAAAATCGATCTTCGAAATTAGGGACCTATTGCAGTAAGGCCAGGCACTATTCTGACAGATTCGCATTGAAAACTGACAGTTGATCTTTCAAAATTGATATACCAAAGTCGAATTTATAAATCTAGACGTTTATTTTCCATTAATAGTGGCGGCACTAGGGACCTATTGCCATAAAGTCAGGCAATAATTGTGCCGGGCACAATTCTGACATTTTCGCATTATAAGAACAGCTGTCTTCTTTCAAAATTAGGCCTTTGTGTATTATAAGAACCAAAATTAATAGTGCCGCCACTATTAATGGAAAATAAACGACTGGTTTTATAAATTCGACTTTGGTATGTCAATTTTGAAAGATCAACTGTCAGTTTTCAATGCGACTCTGTCAGAATAGTGCCCGGCACAATTGCAATAAGTCCCTACTATTAATTTTGGCTCTTATAATATACAAAGGCCTAATTTTGAAAGAAGACAGCTGTTCTTCTAATGCGAAAATGTCAGAATAGTGCCCGGCACAATGATTGCCTGGCTTTATTGCAATAGGTCCCTATTATCGCATCACGTGATGGCCCATGGATTTGTACCGGTTTTAAATGCAGCGTCACCTGATGCGTTTTTTTAAATCGGGGTGCATTTATGGAAACAGGCAACAGGGTGTCATTAACAAATAAATAACAGCAAATACCGGGACGCCGGCGCCGGGACCTGTTTCAAAGAATCGATGTAACATAATAAAATCGCGCTTCGATTTTGGATAAAAAGATCGATTATCCAAGAGATCGCTTGGAAAAAAATCGATCGATCTTTTTGGCCAAAAGATCGATCTTCGATTAAAATCGATTCGAATCGTACATGCTAGAACGGGTTGAAGTTTCATAAAGTAAAGCAAATACTAAGCGTGGGCATCGAAGAAATAACATTATATCTTCGATGGCGTGGGTAACACAGCAAATTTTCCCGTGTCAATACAATAGGAACTTACTGGAATAAAACCTGACTTTATTTTAGAGTCGACTTTATCCTGACAGATTTACAAATAAAACTGACAGCTGACCTCTCAAAATTGACATACCAAACTCAAATTAAAAATTTGCTTTGCAAGGTTTTATACTTTTACGCTAGGTCTGATTCACAGTTTCACTTCTTGCCGCTCACTACTATTTCCCTCTTTCTCTAATAGAAAAAGACGGAAATATAAATTGTATCTTTATCTCTTTTCTAGTAGAGAAAGAGGGAAAAAGAAGTGAGCGGTAAGAACTGAAACTGTGGATCAGTCCTAAAGGTATGACAAAAATTTTTAAATATGTCATTTTCCCTAATCTTTAGGTTAGTTTTTTAATGACTTCACTGTCATTCCTATCGGTCAAAATAACAAAATTTCAGTAGCAGGAATAATTAGTTTTTTTATGAATAAATATTTATATAATATCTATATATTTGCAACTAAATGGTAAACAGTATGAAAAAAGAAAAGCTTGAAGAAAATTCCAGGAAAAATAAATTAGACCTGCTTCCACATGGGTTACTGTAAGTATACGCAGGGTATGTCTATTATTATTTTAATTCGCTTGGGATGGAGTATGTGTGCAATATATGATAAAATCGGCTTAAAAAATTGTAGTATTGAAATAAAAACAAGAATTTAGATTTTTTGACTTGCCTTGTAGCACAGATAAATCACCTCGAAATCAGTCTCTACAAGAATAGGGACCGTGTTAATAAACGAGTCTGACGCTATGGGCACGAGATGGCTCTGCGCTAATCCTTAAGGCCACTGGCTACAAGGAAACAAGCAGAAATTTGTAATTCGATTTCTAAAGCCGGTGAAACGAGTATGACGTGATGGTCACGAGATGGCTCCCCGCAAATGACAATCACGTGAAAAGTTCGATCAGCTGTCCGCGCTCGAGTCACGGGAGTGGTTAGTGAGAAATTTTCACGGGTGGCTCAATTTTCCAGAAAACTCACCCCTTCCAGCCAGGTAAATACGCATTTTCCGATAATTTTAGGGCGCGTGCCACCTGTGCACTTGCATTATTTATCCGAAATCGTCAATTTCAAAGGTTTTTTGCAGGTAATAATTGATATATTGCCTTGAAACACTCAAGACAAGGGTACTGTTTTTCAATATTTTGGGGGTTGGCCACCCCCGATATTGACCTACTTAATTTCAATGGAAATGGACAATCAGAGGCAATTGTATAAAGATTTCCTGATTCGGTAGTTAATCAAGGAACCACTTAAAGAAACGTTTTTAGTTAGGTTTACTTGCCAGGTAAGTAAAATACCTATAGGTAATAATAATAAGGATGGTAAGGGATGTTTTAAATTCGTTCCCTGTGTGACTGTCAAAATGTGTTCTTTTTATTTTTATGAAAAGGTCAATTTTTAAAGGAAATACAGTTTTGGGAACATTATATTTTGAGGGTAATTTAAGTTTTAGTAAAAATCTTTTAATTTAAGGATTCAAGGTGGAAGCTATTACCCTAGCAGTCTGCAGTGTTGACCTTTTAATTAGTCCAGAATCAATTTTTTTTATATCCTGCTGTTTTTTACTACGGGATTTTTGAAAAATTGTGTCATAATTTCAAAAATTCAAAGATACCTACAAACCAAAGGCATATATTGCCTATTTTGCAAGATGTTTTCAATTGTGTGCAAATATCAAATCAAAAGTGCTTTAAGGTCAGTTCAGCCTCATAAATTACATTAGATTAAATTAAATTAACTTACATTAACTTAAAGTCAGTTCAGCCTCATAAATTACATTACATTAAATTAAATTAACTTACATTAACTTACCCTAAGCCAAATTAAACTAACTTAAGAGATTTTTTTTGTGTAAAAAGTGTTGTTTTGTTACTTAGGAAGGTTCCTAAAGGCATAAAATAAGATGATTACATAAAATCAAAGTGAAAAACTTCAGAAATACTGTAAAAATCAAGAAAATTTCCTCTTAAGTTAGTTTAATTTGGCTTAGGGTAAGTTAATGTAAGTTAATTTTATTTAATTTAATGTAAATAACTTACCCTAAGCCAAATTAGACTAACTTAAGAGATTTTTTTATGAATTAAGTGTTGTTTTTTACTTAGGAAGGTTCCTAAAGGCATAAAATAAGATGTTTACAGAAAATACAGGTGAAAAACTAAAAATCGAGAAAATTTCATCTTAAGTTAGTCTAATTTGGCTTAGGGTAAGGTTAATTTAATTTTATGAGGCTGAATTGACCTTTATTGTCAAGAAATATTTTTTTCACATGAGAAATCAACCTATATGTAATATGAAAAACATAATGTGAGCGATAAACAAATGCAAGGATGCAAAAAATATCTAATAAATAAAATATCAAGTTGGATAATAAAATATGACTTTAGGATTGTGTCTGTGGGACTCCCTTACTTCCCGCAGACATTTTTCCACAAACCGCTCATGTTTTACATGAATTATTTCTCATTTTTCACAGAAAAAAAACCTAATTTTACATGACAAACGCAAAACACCGCAAAATGTTAATAAACAACAAATATGACGTCCACCCACACAGCAGCTGTGTGTATATGTGACAAAACACGCATGCGCATTTGTATGTATATATCTATTTGTGTTTGTCTCCTCTAGTAATTATTTTTTTTACCAGAAAAGACCGAAGAAGATCGTCAGTGCAATCTGACCAGGAAGTTCCGTCAAAGTCAACAAGTGACGACGAGGACCTGCACAGCTCCATAATGTCGGAATACTGGCTGATTTCCGCCCCAGGCGACAAAACCTGTCAACAAACTTTTGATTCTGTCAACAACCTTACCGCCAAGCAGCACTCGTTATGCACCAATTACAAGTTTCACATTCCTGATTTGAAGGTAAGTACTGCTCCTGTTATTCAAAAGGCTGCAAGTGATGAAATTGTTGTTTCGAGAAAAACAAATTTTAGAAAAGTGTTTAGAATGATACATAGGTCCCTAATTTGCTACGCAAAATTATTAAAATAGTATATTTTATCATGACTACATTTAAAATCAAGTTTTCTAATTTCCGGTTTGAATTTGCCGCTAAAACGCTCATTTCTAGCATGGCGTTGCAATGACGTCACAACGCAGTAAACTCGCGGACAGATACACAGCATTCAAGTGTTTAGATCACTTTGATGTGAGTATAACTAAATTGTTTCTATTAATTTTTCTCACGTTGTCTATAATATATATAACTATTTCGTAAATGACGATGAAATTTTTGAGGTTATGTTTATTACAAGGGGTGAACAACTATAATAGGCAGAAAAGTGTACAAATTTTTAGGCGGTGCATGGCAGTGCAATAATTAAGTTTGATTAATTCTTTAGTTTTTGTTTCTCACATACCTCAATAGTGATCTTTATTTAAGTTAAGGGTGCACACACAGCATCTTGGATGCAATTGTGCATGTATATTTAGTAGCGAGGTGATTATTAATTTTTAAGAAATACTAATCAATTGTAAATGTAAACCATTTTCACTACTAAATAAATAAATAAATAAAAAATCAAAAAAATATAAAAAAAATATTAAGCAGGACTAGGGAGTACCTCTAAGTGCAGGATTAGGCAGTGCACATGCAGGCTAAATGTAGGACTGAGCAGTGCATATGCAAGACTAGGCAGTGCATAGGCAGGACTAGGGAGTACCTACGTAGGACTATGCAGTGTAACCTATGCAAAATGTATTTAGAAAATTTTGTTTTAAAAAAGCAATTTTTGATTGTTTCTTAATGCTTAAAATAATAATGATTGGGTATTTAATTGAATCTATTGTAAGTAGCATATTAAACAAAAAGCAAAACATATAACCTTACCTCAAAATCTAAATGACTAAAAGTAGCCGAAGAATATTGTAAAAAAACTTTCAGTTATATATCAACATCTTAACGTTTCTAAATTCCGCAGAACAAAAATCACTGTTGTTGGCAAAGAAGCCTGCCACCATAAAGGAATTCAGCATTGGCAAGTTGGAGCTATCGGCTTTGGAGAATCCGTTTTCCATTGAAAATGTTTTTTATAAGCAAAACACAAAATAAAATCTAATTTAGTATGATAATTCGCACTTTAAACCAAAGCAAACATTACCATCCATAAGAAAATAATACAGAAAATAGGTTCGTTCGAAGCGTTTACTGTTTTGTGACGTCACTCGCAGCTGATTGGTAGACCGCCTGTTTTGAATCACGTGGCTAATTGTTTTAATTCAATGAATTTATTTAATTAAAAGAACTATGAATTTGAGAAAAAATTAAACAAAAAAGTTTGTTTTTAGCATTCTCAAGACCTAAAGAAATATCTAAACATAAATATATATTTATTTTTTACTACTGTCAAACACCCTATTGTGCCAGGCACTATTTTGACACATTCACATTGAAAACTGACAGTTAATCCTTCAAAATTGACATACCAAAGTCGAATTTAAAACTTTCGTCGTTTATTTTCAATTATTAAAAGAAGGCACTATTTATTCCGGTTCATATAGTAAACAAAGCCCTAGTTCACAACTTACATTCCATTTGCTATTGGTTAACATAGTCAGGCGGGATTTTTAAAATTAAAACTCTCCTGTCCTCGTTTTGGGAGGTTGAAATCGGTGTTAAACCAAACTGATCAAAACCTAACCGTGGTCAATTGATGGGAAACATCCTAACCGGGTCGTGTCTGGACAGGTTAGGATACGTTGTCGAATAATTTATCAGGGTTAAGTTAACACCGATTTCGACAGGAAAACAGGATAGGGAAGCTAATTTATAAAAGAATATATGTTTTTAAAAAACAATAAAAAAAACTCATCGGCATATGCATAGATTTAGTTAAATTCAATAGGTATGTACTGCACAAACCACTACACTTTTTAATCACTTACAACTAGTATATATATTTTAGCATGTGTATAGGCTGCCATCTTCCGTTCGCAACCGTTCGGTAAATGGTTTTTTTCATAGTTTTTTTGTTTAAAATGGAGCCTCGAACCTTTTCTGACTTGGCTTTTGTCATAAATTTGCTCAACTTTAACGAACGGCAACGTATAAATCAGGGGTTAAGGTCACTCATTTTCTGAAAATGGAAGTAATTTTTTTTTTAAATAGATGGCGCTGCAGGCAGCATTTTACTTACAATCCTACAGCTGACCAATGTTATCCCCTATCACTTACTAAAATTGGGTGTCAATAACAATATTTAATTATTTTTTGAAGGCTCGTTCCGTTTTTGTTTTTTTAACGTTACGGTACGGGCATATACGGCTTACCTTTCAATTTAATTTATTTTCGAAATTTGAGTTTGGAAATGTGCCAAATGTTATGTAAAAAAGTTATTTCAAGCAAAGTAGGGATGTCCCAAAAACAAAATAAATCGATTCAAGATCGTGCAATACAAGATCGATCAAAAAATATATCGGCAACAAAAGATCGATCTTTTTAAAAATCGATATTCGATTCTAAATATTATTGTTTTTTTAATAAAAATACAATATAATTATCTTTTTTTTAGTACTTCTTTATAAAATATAATTGTTTAGGCGTATTGTCGTTACTTCGGTTCTCCTTTAGCTAACTTTATCCTTTATAAATGCGACAATTAAATGACAGATGTCACGTGATATTTAGAAGCCCAATTTTGACCTTTTGCAGACACAATTTTTTATCCTTTATCCTTTATTTATCTGTCAAAAGTTTGTTTTGTGTTCTGTAGCAAATTTGCTTTAGTTTTCAAAAAATTCAAAAAATATTAGTTGTTCATATCATATCTAACTTTTGTTTACAAAAATCAGCTGGACCACCAGTGACGGAAAAAATTCGACATATATATAAAAGATACGAAGACCGGTCTAATTCTAGGCATTGAGTAAATAACCCATTTGGGTCTCATATACTCATTGCTTTTGTCATAAATTTGCCCAACTTTAACGAACGGCAACATCAAGTAGGGTCACTGCATCCTGGAAGCCTGGCGTCCCCAGGAGACGCCAGGCTTCCAGGATGCAGTGACCCTAAACTTCAAGGTCAGTAGAGGAACCTCTACAGATCTTGCGGCAACTTATAAATCAGGGGTTAAGGTCACTCATATTCCAAAAATGGAAGTAATTTTTTTTTAATAGATGGCGCTACAGGCAGCATTTTACTTACAATCCTACATCTGACCAAGGTTATCCCCTATCACTTACTACAATTGGGCATTAGTTGATTTACGACTCATGACAATTTTGTCATGGTGCTTCATAACAATATGTAATTATTTTTTGAAGGCCCGTTCCGTTTTTGATTTTTAACGATACGGTACGGGCATTTCCAGTGTTGGAAAGCAAAAATCTGTAGAAATCCGTAGGTTCAAAGATTAAGAACAAAAAAAGGTGCTTTTTTTACAATTAAAAATTTTATATTGGTTTGATTTTTTTTCTTTTTTTGACAGTGACAGGAGTGCACAACATTTTTGGTTCGGAATTGCACGAGAACGGTACGGTACCTACTGCTCCGTTCCAACGGATCCAAATAAACTTTTTTGCAGTGCCGCCAATTTTTTAAACGGATAAACCGTTATAATTAGAAGAAATAAAAAGTAAAGTTTTTGCAGTCAGTTGAACAAAGATATGCAAATATATTCCTACTGTAGTTGAAAAGACAAAAACAAAATTGTAACATCAAAAAAACACAGTGCCGAATTCCATATTCTCTGCTATGTTATGGTAGTAGTAGTGGGGGGGTTGACCCGCAGTTCTGACAAGTAGGCCAGAGTAGGCCATTTTTGCCATGCCCCAAGTCCCTTAACCCACTCTCTGCACTTCCCTTTGATGGTCGGGTAACTCATTGAGCCTTCCTGTTCTCTTTACAAAGTAAAGTAAGTCTGCCCATTTGAGCATGTGCAGTTCTTCCTCGCTCAGAGTTGGCGCTCCGAGTGCCTGTTGTCTCATCCTTGCGTAGGCCTCGCATTCTGCCACGAGGTGTCTTGATGTCTCTTCTTCCTGTCCACAGGCTGGGCAGGTAGGGTCATTCTCGACTCCTATACGTGTCATGTGCTTCCTCAGCCGGTTATGTCCGGTTAGAGTACCTATCAGCAGTCCGAGGTCTTTTCGTGTCCGTCCCAGCATCCATCTAATTCTGGTCGCTCTCTCTGCGCATTCTTCCACCAAGCCGTCAGCAATCTTGGGTGCGTTTAGCGCCTTCAGGGTGGCTTGACTGTCAGAGCATATATATATAAGCTCCTCTTCGCTGTTCCGAACCTCTTCTAGGGTTGCCGCCATTATTATGGCGTAGACTTCTGCTTGAAAAACAGTAGCCTGCTCACCGAGCGAGTAGCTCTTCTAAACTTCTAGTTTTTCCACGTATACTCCCGGTCCTGTAGTTTGCCTCTCTGATAGTTTGGATCCATCAATGTAGCAAACTAAAGCGCTCTCCTCAAACATCATTTCGTCTCTCTGCCACGCTTCCCTGTCTGGGATGTGGATTTTATACCTCTTCTCGAGCCTCCAAGGTGCGTGTGCTCTGCTGACCGTCATTGACGTGAGGGGGATTTCTCTAATTGTCAGCTCTTCTATAGCTAGATGACCAGCTGTTTCCCCTCTTCCTCTCCACTGACCCGTGTCCCTTAGACGTAGGTAGGTCCCCATCGCCTCCCTCTTGATCCAAGTTGGTAGCGATGGTAGTCCCAGAATTGTCTCTAGGGCCAGGATCGGGGTAGTTCTCATAGCTCCGGTTATCCCTCTACACATCAGCCCCTGTAGGCTTCTGAGTTTTAGGGATGTGGTCGTTTTCTCCACTGCCGGCCACCAGACTATGGATCCGTATTGGATCCGCGGTCTCAGTATTGTCGTGTACATCCAGTGGAGGGTCCTGGGGGATAGTCCCCAGATCCTGCCGAATACCCATCGTAGCTGTCACATTGTTGCCTGGACTTTTATGTTATGGTAACTTAAACTCAAATTTGGAACGAAACGTAGAGCGCTTAACTTGCAGTTTTACGTAAAAATACGTAGCACAACTTAAACTATCTAAATAAAGGATAAAGGTCAAAATTGGGCTTCTAAATATCACTTGACATCTGTCATTTAATGTCCCGTTTATAAAGGATAAAGTTAGCTAAAGGAAGGCGTGTAAAAGGTCCCTATTTAGTTTGATAAATTTGCCTTAGGAAAAACTTGTTGACCAAAAAAAAATTTCATAATTATTACGTACTTACAGTGATCGGCTACAACGCCTCGTTATCAACTCTAGCACCACCATTGATTTGATAGGTAACGGTCAATAAACTTGTAAGTAACTGCCAATAAACTTGTAAGTAACTGCCAATAAACTTGTAAGTAACTGTCCTTTGTTTTGTCTTGAAATAGCCCCAAATACTTTCTTACTTTTCTATAATATTTATAGATGGCGCTGAATGCAGCATTTCACTAACATCGCAACAATTATCCAACAAGTCCTCTGTGTTAGTCCCTAACTTCTTTGGTTATTTTCATTCCTGACAATATTAAGAATTTTTGACAGTCTGTTGGTTTTATTAACTTTACGGACTATTTATAAAATGCAAATTGCAAACCAAAATAATTGAGTAATTTTAATAGGGTAGCATAATAATGAGATAAACGGGTTCGGTTTATTAACGTAACCGTTATTGAAAAATAAAGTTACCAAATAACGGCAGAGAAGATTTTTGTTTGTGCTGGCCTTCCTTTTTATGTTTTTACTATAATCGTATTTACTATTTAATTTAATAAGGGGTGGAACGTTATTCGAATAGTTATTTTATACCGTTATTAAATATAACCGAACGTTACCAATCTTAAAATAACATTACCACGTTTAGTAAGCAGGAACACGCGTCTTCAAAAAATTTGACTATTGACCAATAATTAAAGTCCTTATTGTAATAACATGATAAGCCACATAAATGCAGAAATCATATTAGCCTTCTTTTCCATTATGCTTTAATATGACAAGCCACAGTAGGAGTGATTTGGCTAGTTTCTCACAGATACCTAATTAACTTAATAACGGTTTTTTCGTTGTTCAGCGCGTGCGCGGTTTATTGTTCGTCGAGATGTTCAGGTCTTTAAGGTCACTCATTTTCCGAATAGGGAAGTAATTTATTTTTGAATAGATGGCGCTACAGGCTGTATTTTACTTACAATCCTACAGCTGTTCCACATTATCATCTATCACTTACCAAAAGTCCGCAATATTTTACATACTTGACAATATTAATTATTTTTTGATAGTCCGTTCCGTTTTCGTTTTTTAACGATACGGTTACGGGCTAGGGATGTCCCAAAAACAAAATATATCGATATTTTGAATCGATTCAAGATCGTGCAATACAAGATCGATCAAAAAATATATCGGCAACAAAAGATCGATCTTTTTAACCCAGTTGGTCCTGAAATATGTTTTTTTTTTTAATTTTCACTTATTAGATATTTTTTGCAGTTACAAATAAATTAAATGTGACAGAAACATATAAGTAAAGCGCTTTTACAGTCTTGTATTGTTGTGGGAGGGGGTTCCGTTTTCGGAACAGTAGGACAATACACTACTACGCTTTTGAAACCAAAATACATAGATATATTAAATTAAAAGCTACAAATTAAACTTTGTGGTCCAATAAAAAGCATTCTTTAGGATGTTCTACATTTTTTGCATATAAAAAAAAGACTTTTTGGGGAAATACAATTTTTTCAACGTATTCATGTTTGCAATAAACTGATGTTCTGATAAAGAAGATCTACGCCTCCCATGTTGTTATATCTCCATAAGTGTTGCTAAAAGCCAAGGACTAGCCACCAACATTACGAGTGTCAAAAAAACACTTGAAATAACTTATACGGGCTAGGGATGTCCCAGAAACAAAATATATCGATATTTTGAATCGATTCAAAATCGTGCAATACAAGATCGATGAAAAAATATATCGGCAACAAAAGATCGATCTTTTTAAAAATCGATATGCGATTGTGAATATTATGGTTTTTTTAATAAAAATACAATATAATTCTAAATACTTATTGCTATATTTCTAACCAACCATTTTTTTTGCTATGGTTTGACTGTGCGCGTCCGCGTTTTTTGAGCTCTGGTTGGTCTGATTCTTATTAAATCATCATTCACTGGTTTATTTCTATTTAATACTGCCCTAATGTTTTCATCCATTTTTTAATGAAAATCACAGAACACCAAATTAAAAATTTAGGAAATTCCTAAAAAAACATAAACAAACAAGTTGAGGTTATGTAAAACTACTAACTTGACACAGGAACACCTGATTTCTGTTATGTTATTTTTATGTGATCCAAAATCTCTTTTTTTGCCCTGAATGTTACCGTTAATCTTAGGAAAAATAACGGTAACAGCTGCCAAATTTTCTGTTATTTTAACTGACCTAAAATGTCCCTATTACCACGTTTAGTAAGCAGGAACACGTCTTCAAAAAATTTGACTATTGACCATTAATTAAAGGGCTTATTGTAATAACATGATAAGCCACATAAATGCAGAAATCATATTAGCCTTCTTTTCCATTATGCTTTAATATGACAAGCCACAGTAGGAGTGATTTGGCTAGTTTCTCACAGATACCTAATTAACTTAAGAACGTTTTTTTCGTTGTTCGGCGCGTCTGCGGTTCATTGTTCGTCGAGATGTTCAGGTCTTTAAGGTCTCATTTTCCGAATAGGAAAGTAATTTATTTTTAAATAGATGGCGTTACAGGCTGCATTTTACTTACAATCCTACAGCTGTTCCGCATTATCATCTATCACTTACCAAAAGTCCGCAATATTTTACATACTTGACAATATTAATTATTTTTTGATAGTCCGTTCTGTTTTCGTTTTTTAACGATGCGGTTACGGGCGCCGTACGGGCTAGGGATGTCGTCCCAAAAACAAAATATATCGATATTTTGAATCGATTCAAGATCGTGCAATACAAGATCGATCAAAAAATATATCGGCAACAAAAGATCGATCTTTTTAACCTAGTTGGTCCTGAAATATGTTTTTTTTTTTAATTTTCACTTATTAGATATTTTTTTCTGTTACAAATAACTTAAATGTGACAGAAACATATAAGTAAAGCGCTTTTACAGTCTTGTATTGTTGTGGGAGGGGGTTCCGTTTTCGGAACGGTAGGACAATACACTACTACGCTTTTGAAACCAAAATACATAGATATATTAAATTAAAAGCTACAAATTAAACTTTGTGGTCCAATAAAAAGCATTCTTTAGGATGTTCTACATTTTTTGCATATAAAAAAAGACTTTTTGGGGAAATACAATTTTTTCCACGTATTCATGTTTGCAATAAACTGATGTTCTGATAAAGAAGATCTACGCCTCCCATGTTGTTATATCTCCATAAGTGTTGCTAAAAGCCACCAACATTACGAGTGTCAAAAAAACACTTGAAAAACCTTATACAGGCTAGGGATGTCCCAGAAACAAAATATATCGATATTTTGAATCGATTCAAAATCGTGCAATACAAGATCGATGAAAAAATATATCGGCAACAAAAGATCGATCATCTTTTTAAAAATCGATATGCGATTGTGAATATTATTGTTTTTTTTAATAAAAATACAATATAATTCTAAATACTTATTGCTATATTTCTAACCAACCATTTTTTTTGCTATGGTTTGACTGTGCGCGTCCGCGTTTTTTGAGCTCTGGTTGGTCTGATTCTTATTAAATCATGATTCACTGGTTCATTTCTATTTAATACTGCCCTAATGTTTTCATCCATTTTTTAATGAAAATCACAGAACACCAAATTAAAATTTAGGAAATTCCTAAAAAAACATAAACAAACAAGTTGAGGTTATGTAAAACTACTAACTTGACACAGGAACACCTGATTTCTGTTATGTTATTTTTATGTGATCCAAAATCTCTTTTTTTGCCCTGAATGTTACCGTTAATCTTAGGAAAAATAACGGTAACAGCTGCCAAATTTTCTGTTATTTTAACTGACCTAAAATGTCCCTATTACCACGTTTAGTAAGCAGGAACACGCGTCTTCAAAAAATTTGACTATTGACCATTAATTGAAGAGCTTATTGTAATAACATGATAAGCCACATAAATGCAGAAATCATATTAGCCTTCTTTTCCATTATGCTTTAATATGACAGGCCACAGTAGGAGTGATTTGGCTAGTTTCTCACAGATACCTAATTAACTTAATAACGGTTTTTTCGTTGTTCGGCGCGTGTGCGGTTCATTGTTCGTCGAGATGTTCAGGTCTTTAAGGTCACTCATTTTCAGAATAGGGAAGTAATTTATTTTTGAATAGATGGCGTTACAGGCTGCATTTTTACTTACAATCCTACAGCTGTTCCGCATTATCATCTATCACTTACCAAAAGTCCGCAATATTTTACATACTTGACAATATTAATTATTTTTTGATAGTCCGTTCCGTTTTCGTTTTTTAACGATACGGTTACGGGCGCCGTACGGGCTAGGGATGTCCCAAAAACAAAATATATCGATATTTTGAATCGATTCAAGATCGTGCAATACAAGATCGATCAAAAAAATATATCGGCAACAAAAGATCGATCTTTTTAAAAATCGATATTCGATTCTGAATATTGTTTTTTTAATAAAAATACAGAGGGACCAGCTTCAAATAATCGAGCAAACTAATGTGTGTTTTTTATTTTGTCATGTAACATAATAAAATCGAGCTTCGATTTTGGAAAAAAAGATCGATTATCCAAAAGATCGCTTGGAAAAAAATCGATCAATTTTAATCGATCTTTTTGGTTAAAAGATCGATCTTCGATTAAAATCGATTTGAATCGTACATCCCTAAGGGATAGGCGGAACAGCGTATTTTTAGGAACAGGTACAAACTGTTCCGGTTGCAGAAAAAACCTGTTCCTGTGCCTCACGGGGCAGGGGGTCGAATGTTGAAAAGGGCGCCCATACAAAAATTTGCGACCAAAAAAAAAAGGTTACCAGGTCTTTCCTGTGCTTTCTTTGTCTCTGTTCTCCGAGGAACTGTTCCGACCAACCGGAACAACTTGAAAAACCTGTTCCGACCTGTTCCGAAATGAACAGGTACTGCTCCGAGAGCCCATCCCTACCAAAATATGTTTTTACTATATTCGAATAGTTATTTTATACCGTTATTAAATATAACCGAACGTTACCAATCTTAAAATAACATTAGGGACATTTTGGGTCACATATTTTACGCTTTGTTACCGTTATTGTTATAACTGAGTCTGCGCATTAGCATCTTCTCGCTCCTTTTTTGTTATGTACGGTAACGGTGCCCGGTACTTACGGTGGACGACCTTTAATGTTATTGCGCCGTTATTGCACCGTTATTGCTATATTTCTAACCAACCATTTTTTTTGCTATGGTTTGAATGTGCGCGTCCGCGTTTTTTGAGCTCTGGTTGGTCTGATTCTTATTAAATCATGATTCACTGGTTCATTTCTATTTAATACTGCCCTAATGTTTTCATCCATTTTTTAATGAAAATCACAGAACACCAAATTAAAAATTTAGGAAATTCCTAAAAAAACATAATAAAAACAAGTTGAGGTTATGTAAAACTACTAACTTGACACAGGAACACCTGATTTCTGTTATGTTATTTTTATGTGATCCAAAATCTCTTTTTTTGCCCTGAATGTTACCGTTAATCTTAGGAAAAATAACGGTAACAGCTGCCAAATTTTCTGTTATTTTAACTGACCTAAAATGTCCCTATTACCACGTTTAGTAAGCAGGAACACGCGTCTTCAAAAAATTTGACTATTGACCATTAATTGAAGGGCTTATTGTAATAACATGATAAGCCACATAAATGCAGAAATCATATTAGCCTTCTTTTCCATTTTGCTTTAATATGACAAGCCACAGTAGGAGTGATTTGGCTAGTTTCTCACAGATACCTGATTAACTTAATAACGGTTTTTCGTTGTACGGCGCGTTGCGCGGTTTATTGTTCGTCGAGATGTTCAGGTTAAGGTCACTCATTTTCCAAAAAGGGAAGTAATTTTTTTTTGAATAGATGGCGCTACAGGCTGCATTTTACTTACAATCGTGCAGGTGTTTAACATTATCATTTATCACTTACCAAAAATGTGCATTATTTTATCTAATTAGTAATATTTAATAATTTTTAATGGTCCGTTCCGTTTTCGTTTTTTAACGGTACGGTTACGGGCGCTATACGGGCTAGGGATGTCCCAAAAATAAAATATATCGATATTTTGAATAGAGTTGGGCAAAACAGTGATTTTCAACGAACCGGTGAAGTAGCGACAGCGACTTATAAGTAACCAGTGATTTTTAACGGTGATTTCAATCACTGTATAAAATATTTCTATTATTCATTCTTCATTCACTAGTTTACCTAGTAAAATATTTCTATTATTCATTCTTCATTCATATTTTACCTTGTTTTACGAAGAGCATCCACTGCGGCTGCGGCTATACAGTTATTTCGGCCGCGAAAAAGGTTACCTAATATTCGGTAGTGCTATTTATGATTTAACCGGCTAGTTGAAAATCACCGTTTTCGTATGTTACGTGAAACGCGATTTCAGTGCCAAATATGCGTTCGGGTGCGACCAGCGACACGACACAAGACGCTAGCGCTACCAAGTCCACTTCCAATCCCTGGCTTCGCATGCGTAGATCTACCAATATTATTTACCTCATGTATTAGAATCGATGTACAGGGTGATTTTCACTTGAATGATTCTAACCACATGAAAATAGAAAGTTTCAAAACCCTAACCTAACGAAACCTAATCAGATCTAACCGAACCGAACCAAAGCAAACTAAACCAATATTTTTTTTCAAAAAAAAAAACTTTCCTGACTTCCTACCTGGGATGCTAGAGGATGTGAATCCGAACCGGACGGTACCGAACCGAACCTATCCAAACCTAACCCTACCCAACTAAACCTAATAGGGCTGTCTAACAAAACATGATCAAATCCAAGATGTCTTCCATAGGACAAACAAACCGATTTCCCATAAGCCGTAATGTTAACAAAAACGTAAATTTCACAAAAACGACAAGAGCTTCAGTCTCAAAAATTAATCAGTTTTAAGAACGGATCCTTTGTGCATATGGGAAAAATGCGTTTTTCTTAAAAATATTAAACTATAGCGAGAAAATCTGAAATAAATGGGACCATGTTTTCTTAAAAAAGTAGGTTATGTTTTTGTTTATTTTGTTTTTTTTTTAATTTTTTCTAGTTTTTTTACTTATTTTGAATTATTACATGGGCGCACCAAGGGGGCGGGGGGCTAGGGGCCCGGACCCCCCAAACCACATATTATTTTAGATATTTTCCATATATTTCATGAATAAACATAAAAAATAGCATAAAGTACAACATCATGGGACCTCTGGGGGCCCCCCAAAGATGTCGGGCCCCCAAAGGTTTCGGGTCCCCCAAGACATATTTCTGGGTGCACCACTAATTATTATGTCAAGTTTTTTTGCTGTTGTGAATTGTGGCAGCGGAGGAAGTAATGATAATGTTAGTTTTCATTGAATTTGAAGTTTTTTGACCAATAAATCAATGAACTATCAGCCCAAGGTAGGGGGAAGTGGATAACTAGTTCTATTCAAAGAGCCCACTTCAAGGCTCACTTAACAGAGACGAAATTGAAATAGACTAAACTTTTCTCATCAGATTCAGATTTTTCTATTAGGATCTTTTGTTGTACTTGACTAAACCTTTTGCTAAGTAATAGGCCTTCAATAGCGTTAAACTGTGAAAAATATTTCACTATGATTTTTCGGTTTAGACAAAGTTTAATTGTGTTAACCCTCCAGTAGTGACATGAAAAAGAGTCACAACTTATAGGTACGTCAGTGCAACAGATCAATATACACATATGAGTTCCAACCGAGGTTGGTCAAGCAAACTTCTAATAAGTACTTTACAAAATATGTTTATTTAAAAAAATATAAGTAAACATAATCTAAAAAAAAACTTGCAAAATTAAAATACAGTTTTTCCTTGTCATTGGCCTCACACACTGTACATCACCATATGATTTTCCATGAACTATAATACATAGGGCCTAAGTACAGTCAAACCTATGGTTCATCAGCTCACAACAGTACTGTTCAAATTTTACAACAGTACAATATTCGCTGTTGTATTACTACTATTACTTTTATTACTGTTTTTTTGTAACAATATTTGCTCAATTATGTATCTAAAAGTTTATGCAAATAAATATATACTCTACTCTACAATTGGGCGTAACAGCATATGATCCATTAGGACCCAAGTTTTTTTGAGAGAAATTGAAAAAAAAATCTGAGAGAACTTATTTGTTTTTCTTGTGGTCATCAAAGTCAACAAAGATGACTTTTTTTTCCATCTATTTTTTGATGCCATAAAAATTTTTTTTTGGTAATAAGCTCAGAACAGTACTGTAGAAATTGCACAACAGGACTCATAGCAGGTCCAGTCAGATGCTATACAAATTTTACGGTGTACAAGTTTCAGGTGTCAAAAAGCATGGAAATAAAGGAAAATTTGCACCAAAATAGTTTAAGATAAAAAAAGGTTTGAATTAGGGAGATTGTCAAATTCAGCAGTTTATTCTAAACTGTTTTGAGGTTTGTAAAATAAATATTTATTAAAGAAAAAGAAACTTTGATGATACAGGACTCCACTGGACACTATACAGGACGCTACACTACCAAGAGTTTATTTAAGAGTTCTGTAGGATGGTGTACAAATTTGGTTCAGCTCATTACGCACACTTTAACCTCATATTGTTTTCCTTTTCTTCCTTCTCTAGACTCTTTTTTCAACCATAATTTTTTTAATTTTTCAACCGTTTTGAAACAATAATCCATTCAGGAGAGACCCAGTCAGGATCATTGCTGTATTCTAGTTTTGAAAGTTGCTTGCCTCCTAGAATAGTAAAAAAATCATAGTGAAGTATTTCTTACAGTTTAACACAAGTCTATGTTACACTTCTGCAAAAGGTCTACTCGAGCACAAAAAAAGATCCCAAAATGGCAGTGACATATTTATCCAAAACAAACCTGACAAAAAACTTTCAAATATTTCAATTTATCCTCTGTTAAGTCAGGTAATAGAGCACTTATCCACTTTCTTTTCCCTTCTTTGAGCTGATACCTAGTTCATTTAAATAAAGATGATTTTTTTAAGGTCAAAATACTTGGCATTCCATCAAAACTAACATTATCAAGATCTCCCCAGCTACCACAATTCATAACAGCACAGAAACTAATAATAATTATTCAAACTGAGTAAAAAACTAGAAAAAAAGTTTAAAAAAACAAAAGTAAATAAAAACATAACCTGACTTTTTGAACAAAACATGGTCCCTTTTATTTGAGATTTACTGGCTTTAATTGATTTTTTTAAAGAAAAACGCATTTTTCCCATGTGTACAAAAGATCAATACTTAAAACAGCATCTTTGTTGTAAATTAAATCGTTTCACTTTTTTTGAAAATTACGTTTTTGTTAACATTGCCACTTATGGGAAAATGCTTTGTTTGTCCTATGGCAACCATCTTGGATCGCAAAACAGCTGATCGTGACAGTTCGTTAGACAAGCTAATTAGCAGTACGTGTTGTAGTTTAGTTTGGTTAGGTTAGGTTTGGTTCAGTTTAGTTAGGTTCGGTTTGGTTCGGTTCGGATTCACATCCTCTAGGATCCCGCCGGGCAGGAAGTCAGGAAAGTTTTTTTTTTGAAAAAAATTATTGGTTCAGTTTCCTTCGGTTCGGTTAGATTTGATTAGGTTTTGTTAGGTTAGGTTATTGAAACTTTCTATTTTCATGTGGTTAGAATCATTCAAGTGAAAATCACCCTGTATGCATCTATTCTAAGACATGAGGTAAATAATATTGATAGATCTGCGCTTGCGAAGCCAGGGATTGAAAGTGGACTTGGTAGCGCTAGCGTCTTGTGCGACACGACGACGCCGTGAGACGCGACGTTCCTCAGATACCGGTAATAATATTTACCAATCACTGAATAACTGTTTGTGCAGAATTTCGATAACCGGTAGCGCCAGTGATTTTTGTTTCACTGTTACTGAATCGCAGTGATCGATATATCGTCCATCTCTAATTTTGAATCGATTTAAAATCATGCAATACAAGATCGATCAAAAAATATATCGGCAACAAAAGATCGATCTTTTTAAAAATCGATATTCGATTCTGAATATTGTTTTTTTAATAAAAATACAATATAATTATCTAAATACCTTTATTAACAAATACAAACAAAATAAAAATACACATAGGTATTGCCATCATCATCTAAAAAAAATTAATCTAACCGTAACCAGTACTACCAGTAGGACCAATCTATGAATGTAAAAACAAAAGTTGTGATAAATGATTTCCAGTTAACCTATTTCTTGTTTGAGTTAGAGAATATTTCCTGCTTGGGAACACACCCTTTCAGATGGAGCCGAAGACCCAACAATGAATAAATACCTTTTACCAAGACTCCATTTAGTTTTATTCACTGTTAGATGGCGTTTTAAATAGAGATAAAATAAAAAAAATCGCTTTTGTAGTTGTAACAGCAAATACCGGGACGCCGGGACCAGCTTCAAATAATCGAGCAAACTAAGGTGTTTTTTATTTTGTCATGAAACATATTAAAATTTGTTAGGTGATCCGTGTTAAAATCGAGCTTCGATTTTGGAAAAAAAAATCGATTATCCAAGAGATGCTTGGAAAAAATCGATCGATTTTAATCGATCTTTTTGGTCAAAAGATCGATCTTCGATTAAAATCGATTCGAATCGTACATCCCTAATACGGGCTTACAATTCTTTCAATTTAACATCCATTTCGAAATATCAGTGCCATGCGTTACCCGTTACTTAATTATGTCTAGGGTGTATAATCGATAGATAATTCGCGGGCTGTTGGTAAATTACTGCTTGCAGCGCCATCTATTCAAATAAGCAAAAAGTGCTCTAAAAATATAAAAACCATAGGCGTAACAGAAAAAAAATGTTTTTAATGCAGGTGGGTACCCTGGATCAACTGGTAGGCCTCTCGGACGATCTAGGTAAGCTGGACGCGTTCGTGGAGCAGGTTACCCGCAAGGTGGCCTCCTATTTGGGGGAGGTGTTGGAGGACCAGAGGGACAAACTGCACGAAAACCTTCAGGCCAATAACAGTGAGTTTTATGTCTTAATATTAGAGACTTATGTGAAATAAGGTCCAGCAGTAATAATGCTAACGCAGTTGCGCATTAAAATACGGCTTTAATAAGATTTGTGCTAGACTTTATTAGTGCACAAATAAGATGGCTAAAAAAAAGTTCCTACTTTTTATTATTTAAAAAAATAATATTTTTGTTAGTTTTTAAGATATGAGGCTAATTGCTATTGCAAACAAAAACCCTATTTACAGTTTTTCTCAAAGACTAATTTAGGAATAGTAACAAGCCAAAGTTTGTAAAAAAAATTGAAAATGCTGCCATTTTTTATTTCTGAGGCAAACATCCGGCAAACATCACCAATCGATCGAGGGTAGTCTTAAGCTTTCTTGCTCAATCTGCCTGGCACTGTTCTAGCCTATAATTCTCTAATAATTAATTTTTTCCAGCCGCGTTCATTTAAATTTAAAAGATTTATTTAAAAAAAGTTGTTGCATTCTTACTGCTACCCTTATTTTGGAAGTTCCAATAACTCTCTATTAATTGTGCGGGAGACATAGGCGTTCACAGATAGGGGACAACAGGGGGTAATTACCTCCCCCTAAATTTTGCCACAAATGACGAAAAGTTGGCAGCACAAACGAAACGAGGACTCAAAAATATCTAGATTAAAAATAGACTTACATATTATAATTTATCAATCATTCAATATTTTTGACACATTGATATACAGGGTGTTTTTTTTACAAGGTTACACAGGGGGGGGGGTAGCCTCTTTGCTGGATTTCTTTCTGTGAACGCTCTTGTTACCATTTTATTTTCACAAAAAAATGGCTATTTTTTATTAATTAAAAATGGCACTTGCGGATAATTTAGTCAGTGAGAAATTATTGCCAAATAGAACAATACAAAATTTTAATCTTTTGAACAATTTATGTTTGGGGGAAAACAATTTTTAGAGGTTTTAATTTTTTTAATGTTGTTGGATGATTTATAAATTCTTTTTTTACTTTTCTTATTTTCTAGACTAGATAGTTTCAATGAGTATATGACTGGGTCATATACTCATTGATAGTTTTTAAAAATTTGACTAACAGACTATCTTCTGCAAAGAAAACTTTTCTTGGGTATTTTAAATATAAACTAAATTAAAATGCAAAAAAATTAAAGCAAAATGAAATTGTCAGTGGCTTTTTATAAAATATATCTACTTAAAAAAGATATTTAGTAGTAAAAAAAGTAGTTTTAGTTTACTTAAACAAATATTTTAGTGTTTATTAAAAACCACTGACAAGTTAGTTTTTCTAAAGCAAACTTTTTTACTCAATTAAAGTTTTGTTTGTATGTAACATAAATCCGCCACAAACATATTTTTTATTTTATTATATGACTTTTTAATGCAAGAAGTATGTTCATATTTTTTTTTGAATCAAAAGGCATTTTGAGAATTGCCAGATAACATTTTTATAAAACAAAAAGGCAATTGTAATAAACATTTTGTTAATTCTTTTTTTTAGGTTACTATATTTTAGTGAATAGTTTCTGAAATGGGCATGTTTTACTAATTTCTACACTAAAACCCAAACAAACTACTTTTTTTTTCAATTTGTTAGTTATATTATGTGTAAAAACTCTCTTGTATCTAGATGTTAATAAAACTTTATACCAGATTCCCAAAGTGAAATTTAGGATGCCGAAAAACTGTGCACTCTACAAGTTTTTAACTAATTTATTATACAGGGTGTTTCCTAATTGAATGTCAATATTTATGGAGGTGATTTTTGGGCCCATTTTATGAAAAAAACTTCATATGAACATATGTCCCAAACGTCTTACCAGCAGCAAACAGTTTTTATTTTTTAAGCGAAAACCGTGCATTGGATTGAAAAAAATCAAGTTATCAACTTTGGTTAGAAATGATTGGGGATTTCAAAAATAATTTTTATTTCAGGAAAAATCAGTGGCGTGCCATCAATATCTGCCAAAATAGGCAGGTCAAATTACGTACGAACGCCACTGATGGAAAAAAAAAGTGATACATTAAAAAATGCCTCTTGATTCATAGTACATGTATGACAAATTTCATTAAAATATCTGAAGTGGTATTATAGATATTAATAATAAATTATTTATTTTTGAAAACTTTATCACTCTGTATCTAAAAAGGTAAGACGTTTAGGACATATGTTCATATGAATTTTTTTCTTAAAATGGGCCCAAAAATCACCCCAAAAAATATTGACATTCAATTAGGAAACACCCTGTATTAAATTCAAAATCAATAGATCTTTCCTTTCTGAATTAAAAAATATATGATATGTTGGTTCGTCAGCCGTTTTTGAGATATTTGCATTTTAAAAATTTTAAGAAATAATAAGGACATTGACGTTGCCTTAAGTTGTTTATTTATGTTAATATAATCGGGATTTTATATAATATTTTAGCAACTAAATAGCAATTATATAATATATTTTTGAATTCAGAAAGAAAATAACTATTCACAGTGGAATAGGGTGTTCCATAAAAGATTTACCATGTGTGTGATTTTTTATTAATGTCGGACATTTATTTGTTTTGTTGGAAAATATTTTCTGTCGGTTTAGGATAAAATATAAATAAATAAATTTACACTTTTATTCTCAAATATTAAGCGCAGTAGATCTTATAGTGGTTGAATTATACTGAAACACACACAAGCTATTTTAACACAAACAAGAGTCCCACTTTATTAGGTTAGATTAACAACTGTTAAACTTATTGTTTCTTATTCTTAATAATTTTTACTATCTAATAACTTATTGGAATAAAACATGACTTTATTTTAGAGTCGACTTTATTCTGACAGATTTACAAAGAAAACTGACAGCTGACCTCTCAAAATTGACATACCAACTTTCATTTAATAAATACAGACACTAATATATTATTCTGTTCTTAAATACACAAAGGCTGAATTTTGAAAGAAAGCAGCTGCTTTTTATATGTAAATCTGTCACAATACGGTCGATTTTAAGATAAGGTCAGGTTTTATTCCAATAAGTGTCTATTATCTGTTCCACAGTAACATACATAAGGAAGCTTCAAGCAAACAAAAATCAAAAACTATCTACTGTCATTTGACCTATTAAAACACGATTGTTTTTAAATAAAAATTTTTAGACCAAAAAATGGTGAGCCGCGTGACATAGTATAATGTCACGCTTGTTACATTTGTCACGTTCGTTACATATTATTGTCACGCCCGTTACATATTGTCACGCCCGTTACATATTGTCACGCCCGTTACATATTGTCACGCCCGTTACATATTGTCACGTCCGTTACATATTGTCAAGTCCGTTACATATTGTCATGTCCGTTAAATATTGTCACGTCCGTTACATATTGTCCCGTCCGTTACATATTGTCCCGTCCGTTACATATTGCCACGCCCGTTACATATTTTCACGTCCTTTACATATTGTCGCGTCCGTTACATATTGTCACGTCCGTTACATATTGCCACGTCCGTTACATTGTGTAACGTCCGTTACATTGTGTAACGTCCGTAACATCTTGTAACGTCCGTGACATCTTGTAACGTCCGTGACATCTTGTAACGTCCGTCACATCTTGTATCGTCCGTCACATCTTGTATCGTCCGTCACATCTTGTAACGTCCGTCACATCTTGTAACGTCCGTCACATCTTGTAATGTCCGTCACATCTTGTAACGTCCGTCACATCTTGTAACGCCCGTCACATCTTGTAACGTCCGTCACATTAGTAACCTCCGTCACATCTTGTAACGTCCATCACATCTTGTAACCTCCGTCACATCTTGTAAGCTCCGTCACATCTTGTAACCTCCGTCACATCTTGTAACGTCCGTTACATTTTGTAACCTCCGTCACATCTTGTAACGTCCGTCACGTCCCTCACATTTTGTCACGTCCGCTACATTTTTGTCACGTCCGTTACATCTTGTCACTTTGGTTACCCAATTTTACGTCTGTTCGCTTTGCAAGCATGTTTTTTGATGGACGTTTGCTTCTGGCGTTTGTGTCGCGTACATGTTACTGTGGGATGGCTGTAATGTGACATAAAATAGCAGAATCGGCGGATGACCACCGACACCGCCACGAAGACAATCGTCGATCGAGAAGCGGCAGCGGTTCGCAAAAAAGGCGCAGGCGCCAACAGCAGCAAGAGCAACAACGGCAACACTGCCCGGCGGAATCGATCAGTCGACCGTTCGCCGTCGAAGTTAGACCCCGGTGTCCCCGTCGGGGGAGACTGGGGTCCAGGTGGGGCTGCGGGGCGGCCATTGACGGTTAGTTAGTTCTCGTCTTCCATTAACAGCTTTGTTAGAACCTTTTTTTTTCTTTAAAATGCTATCCACTTATTTTTCTTGTAAAGTTGTGCAATATTATTTTAAAATAATATAAAAGTATTCAAAACTTTTTATTGGTAGTATACTAGAAGTCAACATTTTATAGAAATCATTGTTAATTGTCTGAAAAAAAGAGGTTCTAATAAAGGTGAAGAGGAGAAATGGGTATCGAGAGTTGATATTTGTTTAGTTTGGTAGGTCAAAAGTCAAAAAAACTTTAAATACCTTGATAAAAAATTTCTTTTTGTAAGTACATATAAACGGTATGATAGTTATATCTTATTTTGACAACCTGTCAAAATATATATCACTCCTCTAACTAAAAGAAGTCTACTTATACACTGTGTCCCATTTAAAACTTTCCACCCGGGATTTCTCGATAACTGCTAAAAATTTTTAAAAATGCCGAGACATGTCGATTTTGTTTGCGAGGGGGACATTTTTTGGCTATTTTGAAATTTTTGTAGCACTCACAACCTTCGAGGGGTATACTTTACCCCTATATTTTGAATAGGGAAAGTGGGTCTAGTGATATCTTGTTTTGAAGGCCTTTTAAATGTCCTTACAATCGTGTAAAAATTTAAAAAATCTATCCATTAGTTTTTGAGATAATTGCCTTCAAACATTAAAATTTAACATGGACTGATAAAATAAAAATTTAATTAGAATTTTATATTTTTCGGATTTAATTTTTATTTTATCATTCCATGTTAAATTTGAAAATTTGAAAGCAAATATCTCAAAAACTAATCGATGGATTTTCAAAATTTTTACACAGTTATAAACATATTCAAGAGAGATTTAAAACAAGGTATCACTAGATCCACTTTCCCTGTTCAAAATATAGGGGTAAAGTATACCTCTCGAAGGGGGTTTGTGCTACAAAAATGTCAAAATGTCTCACCCTCGCAAACAAAATCGACGTGTCTCGGCATTTTTAAAAATTTTCAGCAGTTCTCGAGAAATCCCGAGTAGAAAGTTTTAAATGGGACACGGTGTATCTTAAAAATAGGAAAGTTTTGAAAGAGGTCAAAGCTACGATAGCTAGGAGTTGATAGAAATAACTTAAGATCACAATAAAGTGTCCCTCTTGCAAACAAGGATTTTTTTGAAAAGTTACTTTAAATATATTTTCTTCGGCCACCCTGTATTTTACTAAAATGTATCTTTTATATGATTAACTCAAAGAGTAGGAAAAAATTTATGGGAAAATGTTTGTTTTGCAGCTTAAGTACATACCATTATTACACATTAAATGGATAAAAAGACAAAAATATTTAGTTTTTTTTATAAACAAAATTTCTAAATTAGAAAAAACCTTTTTTAAAATTTTTTTATGTAAAACTTTATCGACTCTCATACTCATAACTACTAACTCAACGTAATCGCCCCGCCCCCCTAACAACAGGTTGCCTAGCTTTGTTGGGAGCCGCTGGCCGACCTCCAGACGAAGGCGGAGGAGGTGGAGTTGGGACACACACGCCAAAAGAAGGTTCCCCCCACCACCACTCCCGCCATGACACCAGGGCGGACTCTAGCGGCCTATTTAGCAATCCACGTAGTTTCAATTTCGAAGAGCCTAACAAATTTCTCGGTGGTGGGGGGGAGGACGTCAAGAGCCATAGCGGAGGTTCTAGGTGTTCGAGGAAGAGTAGTGGGGGGCCTAACGTCATCGAGGAGGGACCTAGACATCACTGTAGCGGGTGAGTTTAAGAAGGGAATCGAATACGACGATTTTGGGCAATTCCATAATAAATAGCTATATTCAAAGAAAATTATATTCTATATTTTCTATGCTATATTCCAAATAAATTTTTTTTTTTTTTTTTTTCTCGGTTTAGAACGTTTTTCTACGTTGTCCGATGCCTATTCTCCACCTCTTTCGATCCTGACAATCATTTGTCAGATTTTTTTGACTCATTGATCTTTGGATTTTTTTCTGCGCCCTATTGGTTGCCATTCTAGGACCTGTTTTGGTAATCTTTCGTCGTTCATCCGTTGTACATGGCCGCACCATATCAGTTGCCTTTTAGTGATGTCAACCGTTATGCTTCCTTCGACTCCCATTCTTTCTTTTATGATCTCATTTCTTATGTGATCTGTTCTAGATATTCTCATTGATCTTCTTATTGTATCCATTTCGACACTTTCCATTTTTGTTTTGTATTTTTCTGTTACGCGACAAGTTTCTATTCCATACAACAGCGTGCTTTTCACCATTGTTTCATATATGTTAAATCTCTCTGCTCCATAAAATACTGTTAAGACATCCGATGACTTTTTTTGCTTTTACTATTCTTTTTTCCAGTTCTTTACAGTCTGTTCCTGTCTTATCAAATGTGACACCCAATTATACATACTCATTGCATGGAGATATTATTTGTCCATTGTCTAGTTCTAACTCTGGATTCGTTTCCGATACATACATAAGTAATGTGTCTTGTCCACGTTCACTGTTAATCCCCACTTTTGGTATTCTTCCATTAACTTTCTCATCATATACTCCATGTCTTCTTCATCATTAGCTACAATTACTTGGTCGTCTGCAAACTGTAGTGTGTATATGGTAAGTCGGTCGTTAAGTTGTATTCCAATGCCGTGCACTTTACGTTTCCAACTTGTTAGAGCTACTGCGATATATATTTTAAAAAGAGGTGGAGAGATACAACATCCCTGCCTTAAGCCTTTTGTTAAAAGGAATTCGTTTAAAAGTTGATTTCCAATTTTAATTTTAGATTTTGACCCTTTATATAGTTCTTTTATCGCTTTTATGTATGTATGATTGATATTAGTCTGCGCTAACACTGTATATATATATATATATATATATATATATATATATATATATATATATATATATATATATAAGATCCGATCACAGGTCTATTCTATGGACAGATACAGATAAATTTAAGACGTACGTAATCATGGAATTGCCCAATTGTCATCCGATCCTAAACTTAACCTCAACCGCCACTAAATTATCCCCACTCCGCCCGCAGCCTAGACAATAATAGCGACATCGAGTTGGCGGAGGACGCGGCAACCATGAGTTCGTCGGGCGTTTTCGACAGTAGCGAAGCCGAATGCGATGACGACAGCGTGTCACGTGACTACGACAATACGGCCGCGGCAGTTTCGTCCCCGTCGTCGTGGCAACACCGCCACAGAAAAGAATCCCTTAGTAATAGTCAAAGAAATAAGACCGATACGGCGCATGAGCACGTTAGAAAGGATTCCACGAGAAGAGATTCGACAAGAAGAAACAGAAATTCCAAGATGACGAGCGATGAAGATGAGGAGGGGAGTCTGGGAAGCTTGGAGGGACTGCGAGTGATGCAGATGATGCACAACCACCCGTTGGTTGGTCCAGGTCAGTCGTGGTTCATTTTGTATGGGCAGTGCCTTTAGGGACCTTTTATATTTTATTTTATTTTTCTTTTGTTTGTTTATTTACATTGTTATATTTTAGTTTGGTTTGCGGTTAATTGAGAAAGCAAAGTGTATAAAATTATACTCTCCTGACCTTTTTCTTGGGGTCATAGAGAGTATAAAACCTAACCTATGTCAATCGATTGCCAACGTAACCTAACCTTGTCAGTAAAGGCAGTTTTTTTACTGACAAGGTTAGGATACATTAACGATCAATAGGGTATCTGACAAATTTTAGAAAATAGTTTAGAATGATAAATAGATCCCTACTTTACTACTATATTTTATCATGACTACATTTAAAATCAAGTTTTCTAATTTCGGATTTAAATTTGCCGCTAAAACGCTCATTTTTAGCATGGCGTTGCAATGACGTCACATCGCAGTAAACTTGCGGACAGATACACGGCATTCAAGTGTTTATTTGTTTTTGGTCTGTGTTTTTACTGTTTTTTATGTAAAAAAATGTCCTGTAAGTGGTGTGTAGTACCTCAATGTTCGAATACTAGCATAAAAACACCTGAAAAACTATTTATTCATGTGCCTACAGCAGTAAAATAACGGAAAAAGTGGCTAGAACTTGCTCGAAGAGACCCAAGGAACTTATCTAATACAACTTCACTTTACATTTGTGAAGATCACTTTGATGTGAGTATAACTAAATTGTTTCTATTAATTTTTCTCACGTTGTCTATAACATATATAACTATTTTGTAAATGAGGATGAAATTTTTGAGGTTATGTTTATTACAAGGGGTGAACAACTATAACAGGCAGAAAGGTGTACAAATTTTTAGGCGGTGCTAGGCAGTTATTAAGCAGGACTAGGGAGTACCTCTAATTGCAGGATTAGGCAGTGCATGTAGGACTGAGCAGTGCATATGCAAGACTAGGCAGTGCATATTTGTTATGAAGGGTCATAAGAATTCTTTGAAACAAAATGTATTTAGAAAATTTTGTTTTAAATAAGCAATTTTTGATTGATTCTTAATGCTTAAAATAATAATGATTGGGTATTTAATTGAATCTATTGTAAGTGGCATATTAAACAAAAAAGCAAAACATATAACCTAACCTCAAAATCTAAATGAGTAAAAGTAGGTGAAGAATATCGTAAAAAAACTTTCAGTTATATACAAAACAACTCATCGAATACTTACATCAACATTTTAACGTTTCTAAATTCCGCAGTACAAAAATCACTGTTGTTGGCAAAGAAGCCTGCTACCATAAAGGAATTTAGCATTGGCAAGTTGGAGCTATCGGCTTTGGAGAATCCGTTTTCCATTGAAAATGTTTTTTATAAGTAAAACACAAAATAAAATCTAATTTAGGACGATAATTCGCACTTTAAACGAATGCAAACTTTACCATCCATAAGAAAATAACACAGAAAATAAGTTCATTTGAGGCGTTTACTATTTTGTGACGTCACTCGCAGCTGATTGGTAGACCGCCTGTTTTGAATCACGTGGCTAATTGTTTGAATTCAATGAATTTATTTAATTAAAAGAACTATGAATTTTAGAAACAATTAAACAAAAAAGTTTGTTTTTAGCATTTCCAAGACCTAAATAGATATCTAAAAATAAATATATATTTATTTTTTACTACTGTCAAACACCCTATTGACAAAGGTTAGGTTTAACACTCTCTAGGACTTTGAGAAAAGGGCCAGGAGAGTATAATTTAAAAAAATTATATAGGATTGTTTATTAGAATTAAAAAAATAGGAACTAGTAGCCTGCGTTATTCGAACACAAGTAATGTCAAACATTATCCTTTAGTAAGGGATAAAGTTCGCACCTGGTAAATAAAATAAATAAAGGATAAGTGAAAAATGGTGTGTCACTTTGCTTACTCTCTTTTCCGCAGAATTTTAGAGTCTTCAGTTATCTTTTTTTTATATTTTATATATTTTTTTTTAAATAATTTATTGTTTAAGCTTTTATTTTATAAAAGTACTTTTGTATTATTTATAATACATATATATATATATATATATATATATATATATATATAAAATTTTTTTTATTTTTTATAATTTAATTTGTATTTATTTATTTTATTATTTATGGGCTGTTTATAAATATATCCTGTAATAATATTCCTTTTTTCTTTTGTACAAGTCCAACACTTATACACGATCCACACTTGTTTTTAGTTATTTACATCGGCGTAGTTTTAAGGGGGGGGGGGTCGTGGCCAGGTTTTTGTTTTGTGTGATTAAATAAATATCTGTATTTTTTTTATTAGTATGGGTCCAAAAGGTCTGAGATAAATTAGATAGGGGGCAGGCCCCTCTGCACCCCCTCCATCCCTCACCTTGCTACGCCGATGGTTATGTATTCTTAGCTTGCAAGTTTTTTATTTAACTAATTTTTTTGTTGTGTAGCTTTTTTTTACTTTTATCATTTTTTAAATAACCAGCCAGTTAAATTTTCTGAACCTATGTTTTAACTGGTTTGTTTCGTTTTTTTGAAAGGTTTTGTAGAAAAAAAAATGCTTTCGCGGCCATCGTCCAGTCGAGAACGAATTTCCAACGACGACGGCCGAACAGCCCGAAAGCACACCCACCAAAAATGCTTTAGTTTACTAATGTGTGTAATGTTTATGTAAAAAAAATTGAGATCATATTTTTGTGTAAAATTTTATTCTCGGAAAGACAAAAATTAAAATACGAAGTTGTTTGGGATGTATGTTTTTTTGAAATACCAAAAATGTTAAAGATTTGAATGCCTTATTTTCTTTTTGCCTAATTTAAAATTTTTAGTAAAAATTTTTGCCCGGACAGATATTTTTTAAAAAGACAAAAAAAGGACACCATTTCACCCCAATAACTCGAATCGAGTCTAATTTGATGTTTCTATTGGCCGCGTTAGATTTTTCTTTATTTCAAAGAGTTTTCATGCTGCCACAATTTTTTTAACCTTTTTTTTCTTTTTTACAAGTATGGTCTTTTTTCTACAAATCCTTTTTTGATTTAAGTTGCTGTTTTATTGATTTTTGTTTAATTTTTGATTAGTTTTTATTCGTTTATGTGGTGGTCGGCTATATTTGGATCAATACAAAAATGTTAAATATTTAAAAAGCACAGAAAAATATTTAATATAAAAACTAAATTTAGCCAACTCGCACAAAATAGAAATAGAATCTACCTATTATTTTTTATGTTCGAAGGGCTTATAGTTGATTCACTATACCTACACAAGCCCCTTAAAACTTTGTTATTTTATGAATTACGAAATATTGTAAACCGAGATATTAGGAAAATTTAAGACAGGTTTTTTTTTCTGATTCCAAAAATACGTGAAAATAAAGTTTTAAGAGTATTTTTGGAATAAAAGAAGAATCTTACGTCACAAAAATTTTTATTAAATTTTCTTAAAGCTAAAAATAAAGTTAATGGGGGGGAAATTTTATGTACAGGGTGTCCCAAATTGGGCACTTTTAGGGGGTTTAAGGTACTTCTAGGGGAGACAGAGAAAAACTGACCACGCATTGCGAGGCTTAAATTTCAAGAGAAGACTTATAGTGAAAACCGCATTTTGAAATATCGTCTCGTCTTTGAGCTACGGAGGCTTTTTGAAAAGTCTGCATTTTTGAAGGGGGTCTATAACTTCGTTATTAGTGGAAATTTTGATTTAGAGTAAATTGCAGTTTTATAGACTTTGTCACGAGGAATTCACCCGCTAAATTATATTTTAACTGTCACTTTTAGTTTTTGAGATATGACATAAAGTTGCATTTTTTCTTATGGAATGGCCTATATTTTAATTAATTTTCGAATTTGTCATTGAATTCTTTTCAAAATGATGTATCATATGTCATAGTTTGATTGAGCGGTTTAGGAGATATTCATCTTTTTCACTTATTTCTAGTGCGCTATGATTTCCTGCTGAGGCAGGTAAAGGCACTCCAGTATTTTTATTATTTTACACAGTCACAAACATAGTAAGGCTGGTTTGGAAAAATTATAATTCAGCTGACGGCCCTCAAAGCCTAGTTATAAAAAGTTTTAAAAATGATACATATTTCAAAATAAAATTAAAACGCTTTTGTGCAAAATAATTTCATATCAAAGCGTCATAATATGTCAAATTGTTTAAACAATTGAAAACAATGACAAAACGCCAAGACGCAAGGCCAACTTGATTTGCATAGTATAAGACAACAAAACTATAGGAGCATTGAAGTAGGATTTGACCGCAAGGCTTTCACGTCAATGGCGCATGACGTCATTCAACGCACACTAGACAAAAATAAAAAACTTTAATTATCTCCGAAACCGCTCAATCAAACTATGACATATGACACATCATTTTGAAAAGAATTCAATCACGAATTCGAAAATTAATTAAAATATAGGCCATTTATGCAACTTTATGTCATATCTCAAAAACTAAAAGTGACAGTTAAAATTTAATTTAGCGGTTGAATTCCTCGTGACAAAGTCTATAAAATTGTAATTTACTCTAAATCAATATTTCCAATAATAACGAAGTTATAGACCCCCTTCCAAAATGCAGACTTTTCAAAAAGCCCCCGTAGCTCAAAGACGAGACGATATTTCGAAATGCGGTTTTCACTGTGAGTCTTCTCTTGAAATTTGAGCCTCGTAATGCGTGGTCAGTTTTTCTCTGTCTTCCCTAAAAGTACCTTAAACCCCCCAAAAGTGCCCAATTTGGGACACCCTGTACTTATATTGAATCACATTTAGTCCTGAATAATTTTTATTTTTTAGTTTTTTTGCATATAATGGTGGAGAATTCTTTTTTTTTAGAAAAAGTTAAGATTTTTAATAATGAAATAATGGCATTTTGGTTTCTGTTAGATGAAAATTTAGCTTATTTTAGGAGAAATTAGGTATATTTTCTGCATGACAAAAATATTAGCAGGTATCTACATTTTTTACAGGCAAATAGTTTTATTATACCGGGTAATCTTAAAAAAATTACAATAAATATTTTCACTGATACGTCAATACCTTTTTTTGTACCAAAACGAATTTATTAAAACACACTTTTAAACAAATAACAAAATTGTGTCGCCATCTTGTATTTTAAGATGGCAGACAAGTTTTACGTTATCGGCAAATATTGTAGTTTTTTTTTGTCAAAATTGGTTAGGTGCTCCTGTATCATCATCAACCATAACTTTTTTAATTTTCAACGTATTGATATGTTAATTATTTTGGTTTCATTTTGATCCCAACTAGGTGACAACAAATAATATCGGTCAAAAAGGTAAGTAGAAGTTAGTTTTACTTTTAATATAACAAAAAAAATTCATTTGTTTGAATCTTGTAGACAATAATTAAGTAGAAACAAATTTTTGGATTTTCGTTGTCTTTATTTATTTTAAACACGACGGTTTCGGTTAGTAAGTATCTCTAACCGTTTTCAAGTGTAAACCAAACAATCCAGTATACCGGGCGGGCCAAAAAAAACCGAACAATTTTTTTTTATTATTACTTTTGAACTATACCATCAATTTTAATGGGACAAACTGCACTTGGCAGATGATTAATCAGAGTTTTGACTAAATATATCTTTTTATCCGCCATTTCAAAATTCAAGATGGCGGACGAAATTAAAATGTACCCTTCAAAGATGCTCGTTTATTCTTCTGTTGCGAACATGGTTTCATTATTTTCTAAATTAGTATAGAAGCTGCGTTCTTGCCACGCACAACAAGGTACGAATCAGCAAAATCGGTTTGGTGGTTCTAAAAAAATGTTTTTATTTTAACCATTGTTTTAAATATTCTACGATTGCCTTGCCAATCATGTCTGCATTTATTTTCTCAAAAATTCATCACTACTGAACCGATTTTGATGAAATAAAAAGCATCCTGGTGATAATTGATTGCTTATTAAAGATCTTGATCAAAGTCTGTCGTCATCTTAAAATTTAAGATGGCGGATTGAATCATACTTAGTTCTTCAAAATGGCGTGTTTATTCTTATTTTAAAAATTAAAAATTAACTTTTTTTAATTTATAGAAAAGCACTACTTTTCCCCCCGTCCAATGAGGTACAAATTAGTAAAATCGGTATTGCGGTTCTCGAAAAAACTATTTTTGTTTAAGCCATTGTTTTACAGATTATACGATTGTTCTGCCAATCCTGCCTGCATAAATTTCCTTACAAACTCATTATTACTGAACCGATCTTATTACCGAAAAATTATGGTGAGAATTGATTGGAATTGATTGTTCTTTAAAGATTATAATCGAAATTCGCTGCTATTTTAAAAGTTAAGATGTCGGACAGAATTATACTTGACTCTTCAAAGATGCACGTTTATTCTTATTTCCCGAAAATGTTTTAGCTTTTTAGCTTACACTACTACTATACTATAGTAGTGTGAGCTATCCTAATTTTTTCGAGAAAAAAAAAGTTGCTCCGATTTCAAAATTTTTTATATATCTTTGCGTTTCAGATGATTTTGAAACTTTTTTGTTTCGCCGTCTGTCTGTCTGTCTGTCTGTCTGTCTGTCTGTCTGTCTGTCTGTCTGTCTGTCTGTCTGTCTGTCTGTCTGTCTGTCTGTCTGTCTGTCTGTCTGTCTGTCTGTCTGTCTGTCTGTCTGTCTGTCTGTCTGTCTGTCTGTCTGTCTGTCTGTCTGTCTGTCTGTCTGTCTGTCTGTCTGTCTGTCTGTCTGTCTGTCTGTCTGTCTGTCTGTCTGTCTGTCTGTCTGTCTGTCTGTCTGTCTGTCTGTCTGTCTGTCTCTCTGTCTGTCTGTCTGTCTGTATATCTGTCTGTAACGACCAACGCGCATAACTCAAAAACCGCTTGCCCGATTTTAATGAAATTTGGTACCTACGCTGGGTTTTGGCTCGAGATGGTACCATTTAAAAATGAACAAAATTCACCAAACACAAGCCAAATAAAAGGGTGGGGATATATTTCAAAAATTAGTTTATGTAAAAATATGGCGTGTGTGATATCAAACGAAAGGTAATTGCGTCTGGAGTTAAATAAAATACATTTTACTTTTAAAAGAAGGGTGGGGGTAAATTAAAAAAATTAGTGTTTATGTGGAAATATGGCGTGTGTGATATCAAACGAAAGGTAATTGAGTCTGGAGTTAAATCAAATACATTTTAGTTAAAAAAAAAGGTGGGGGTAGATTTGAAAAAGTCAAAACATGGCTTGTGTGGTATCAAACGAATGGTAATTGAGTCTGGAGTTCAATAAAATATATTTCAGTTTTTAGTTATATTAGCTCACACGTACACTATAACTATAGTACCTAGTGTGAGCTTAGGTGCCCATAGATTGGCAGAGTATTTTTAATCTATAGAAAAGTACTACTTTTCTGCCGCTTAACAAGGTACAAAATAGTAAAATCGGTTAAGTAGTTCTTACAAAATCTGATTTTATTTTAATCATTCTTTAACAAATTATTTGATTGCATTGCCAATCCTGTCTGCATTCCGTTCATTTTCTTTAAAGATCAATTGGTTTACACCATGATGTTTTTTATTTCACTAAAATCGGTTCAGTAATAATGAATTTATAAATAAATTAATGCAGACAGGATTGGCAATGCAATCGTATAAATTCAGATTTTGTGAGAACCACTCAACCGATTTGAGTAATTTGTACCTCACTATAAGGGAGAAAAATAGTGTTTTTCTATAAATTAAAAAAAACTAAAACATTTTCGGAAAATCGGAAATGAAAATGATTCTGTTAGAGATCTTAAATTCTAAGATGGCGGCAAATTTAGATTATAATCTTTAAAGGGCAATCAATTCTCACCACGATTTTTATTATTTCCCAAAAATCGGTTCTGTGATGATTAGTAAAGCAATCGTATAATATGCAAAACAATGGTTGAAACAAAAATAGTTTTTTTTAGAACCACTGAACCGATTTTGCTGGTTCATACCCTGCTGTGCGAGCCCGCTCTGTGTGCGCCCATGTCATTTGAGCACGCATGATCTTCAGGTTAGAGTAAAGAAACATCCAAAAAGTCCCCAATTACGTGGTATGGAAAATCCGGTTAAGCAAATCATGCATGGTCAAATGATCACAGAATTCAATGGTCTGAAGCTAAAGTTTTGCAGAAGGAGTCGCAAAAAGAAGATTTCTTAAGCTTATGGAAAACAAGCGTCTTAGGACTAAAAAGGAGGCGGGCCGTCACAGCTGACTACACACCAAGTAGTAGTCTGTAGAATGGATTGTTTAGTCTACAATTGAAAGCGGTTAGAAATACTTACTAACCGAAACGTCATGTTTAAAATAAATAAAGACAATTAATGAAGTACGAAATTTTGTTTCTATAAAAAAACATGTTTTTTGAAACTAAAAATAATCCTATTTGCCTGTGAGATTTTATAGAGTAGATTTTTTTATAGTTAAAAATCAGTTACCTACGTTTTACTAACATTCACCTTTGACACCAGATTATTGCAAAATTCGTTAACAAAAAAAATATTTTGTTATTTTTTTTTATTTGCACTGTTTTTATTTATTTTTTATTGCTATATTATATTTTTTTAGCAGTTATTTGTTTTTTGTACTTCCATACCTCACTATACGCACACTTATTTAAGTTTTTTATTTTTAAATTATTTTTTGTGGTCCTTAGGCACTTGTCATTAAATCTCTAAGGTCACTGAATAACAGGATTTTTCTCTTAATTTAGTGACCTTAATCTTCCACGACTGACGGGGCTTCAAAAACAACAATTTTTGATTTTTTTTTATTATTGAATTTTTTAAGGTAAAAATCAAAATCAAGATTCCAAAATTTTTGTTTTAGGCAAGACTAACCGTTTTTCTTTCTTCTTTATAAAAAATATTAATGATAGCTATTATCTATTATAGTAATTTTTATTAAATGTCAAAAAAGTAGACTTAAATTTCCAAAATTTTGATTTTTACTTTATTTTAATAAAATAATATAGATAGTAATACTTTTTAAGGAGAATAAAATAAAATCTCAAAAATTGTTTTCCCCTCGGAGTTGCTGAATTATTTGATTTTGATAAAAAATTTCATATATCCATTGTTTGACAGGTTATATTTTTGACAGATTAAAATTGTGTTGTTATTTTTTGAGGGTGAGTATGTGTAATTTTTCATAAAGTGGCTTGTTTTGTTTTTTTTTACTTGTTTTTGTTTTACAGCATGACTTTTATTTTATTTTTCTATTAACAATATGACCCTTTCGTTTTTAAAGTGCTTTTTAAGAACTACATATTATGTCATATTTTGTGTAGAACCGTTTCACTTATCGCAATGGGGTTTTAGATGCGCGGTGCATTTAAGTCTCTCCTTAAAAGTGCAAAAAAGATTTTTTCAAATTTTGAAAAACTGCTCAAAAAAGTGTTATTTAAAAATTAATTTGTTTTTTTAATCTACCTTTCCCCCACACAACGAGGTACAAATGAGTAAAATCGATGTGGTGGTTCTGAAAAAATCTATGTTTGTTTTAACCATTCTTTTACAGATTATATACAGTGTGTCCACGTAAGTTGGCGGCATATGGGAAACTTTTTTATTATTAGCTTTACGAAAAAAAGTTATTCTTCATAAAAAGTTCTGCATGGTCCAAAACCTAAAATGCAACCATCAGATGTTAAATTTTTTCAGTCATATTACGAGGTTTGTCAAAAAATGTGATTTTTGCTCTAGAGTAAAGTACCTTTCTTTTTGACAATATCGAAAATTGTTATAAAGAAAAGATGTTTAGAATTAAAAATAGCTTTCAAATATTCAACATTGTTTATTTACATTATTATTATTTGCATCCTAGATTAATTATGTTTTAATGTGCAAACTTAAAAAAATAAAAAATAAAAATATAAATTTAATTAATGTAAATAAACAATGTTGAATATTTGAAAGCTATTTTTAATTCTAAACATCTTTTCTTTATAACAATTTTCGATATTGTCAAAAAGAAAGGTATTTTACTCTAGAACAAAAATCACATTTTTTGACAAACCTCGTAATATGACTGAAAAAATTTAACATCTGATGGTTGCATTTTAGGTTTTGGACCATGCAGAACTTTTTATGAAGAATAACTTTTTTTCGTAAAGCTAATAATAAAAAAGTTTCCCATATGCCGCCAACTTACGTGGACACACTGTATATGGCGGCAAATTTCGATTATAATCTTTAAAGAACAATCAATTCTTACCATGATTTTTTGATTTCACTAAGATCGGTTCAGTAAAAATGAGGTTATAAGGAAATGAGTGCAGGCAGGATTGGCAATGCAAATAGATTTTCTGAGAACCACCACACCGATTTTACTAAGCTGTACCTCGTTGTGCAGGGGAAAAGTAGTGCTTTTCTAAAAATTGAAAAACAAGCTAAAACAGTTTCAGAAAATAAGAATAAATTCGCCATTTTAAAGAATCAAGTATGCTTCTGTCCACCATCATAAATTTTAAGATGGCGATAAATTTTGCTTATGATATTTAAAAAGCAATTAATTCTCACCAGGATGTTTTTTAATTCATCAAAATCGGTTCGGTAGTAATTAATTTATAAGGAAATAAATGCAATATCGGCAAGACAATCGTATAATATTCAAAACAGTGGTTGAAACAAAAATATTTTTTTAAGAACCAATAAACCGATTTTACCGAGTCGTACACTGTTACGCGTGGCAAGAATGCAGCTTTTTTACTGATTTAAAAAAACAATTAAAACATGAACTCTGATTGATTCTCAGCCAAGTGCAATTTGTCCCATTAAAATCGATGGTCTAGTTCAAAAGTTATAATAAAAAAAAAATTTTTTTTTGGCCCACCCGGTCTTGAATAACTATGGAAACCGCATTTGACATATTATGATAATTACCCTATAATTGTTTTTTTGCTACAAACATAGAAATCTGAATTTAAAAAAATATTGTGAAATCGTTTAAAAACTAATTCAATTTTCAAAAATAATAAACATAAACATTTTTCAAGTACAAATTGTGAAAGGCTTTCGCGGCCATCGTCCAATGGTGGGTGTGCTTTCGGGCTGTTCGGCCGTGGTTCATCAACGACGACGGCCGAACAGCCCGAAAGCACACCCACCATTTTTCAGGTACTTTTTTTAAATTATTTTTTTATGCTTACTGGTATCAAAAACTTTTAAGTGTCAAGTTGTATTATACATTTACTTGGGTCTTTTTTTGTATTTCACATTTTTTTTTACAGTTTTTGCATGTTTTTTAGTAAAAATCAATCACAGTATTATTTTAAAAAAAGTAGGTGCAAGTATTTATATATTTGGATTTTTTTAAAAATTTTGTTGTATCTGGCAGAAAACCAAATATTGCCAATTATTATTATTTTTTCGATATCGTGACTTTTTGCGAATGTTTTATATAAAAAAAAAGTTTTCCCTCTCAATAGCACAAGTTTTTTTTTAACAAAAGAAACTAATTTTGACATTAGAATTGCAAGATATTTTATTCAGTAGTATTTTTTTTTGATAAGGTTTGTTAACCATAAGTATTGTTTTACAATTTTTTATGTTTTCTTATTCTTAATGTTTTTGTATACAACGTGTCAGCGGATTTTCCAAAAGTCTAATAAATGTAACTTCAAATTAAATTGGACATTTATGGAGAGTTTAAGGTTGGTACCTCCAAATCTCTTATAGCATAAGGTGTATGGGTACCTCCAAGTGACAAAAAGCCATTTTCAAACGACGAGCTTATGAAGCTTTAAAAAAATTTTGAATTTTTAAAATAAATAAATGTAAATACTAAATAATGAAACTGAATTTCACCTGTCAGTTTTTGTTTTGGAGATATTAGATAAAGTTGTTTTTTTTATAGAATGCTATTTTTATTTAATTTTAGAAATCATCGTAAAGGTTGCTTTTAAATAAAACGACATATTACGCTCAATATTTTATTATTAAATTGATTTTTTATATTTTTTAGTAATTTCCTGTTTTGAAGTGTTTTTAACTAACGATAGAAATTTAAAAATCAAATAAAAATAAAAAATACCTAATAATAGGGACTTATTGCAATAAAGCCAGGCAATAATTGTGCCGGGCACTATTCTGACAGTTTCGCATTATAAAAACAGCTGTCTCTTTTAAAATTATACCTTTGTGTATTATAAGAGCCTAAATTATTAGTGCCGCCATTATTAATGAAAAATAAACGACTTTGGTATGTCAATTTTGAAAGATCAACTGTCAGTTTTTAATGAAAAGCTGTCAGAATAGTGCCCGGCTCTATTATTGCTTGGCTTTATTACAATAAGTCCCTAATAAACAAATAAAAAAATTAAAAATTGAGTGTGATCGTTTGAAAGGAAAATTCACGCTGATTTTGGAAATTGAAAAGAGAGGCTCGTTTCCGGAAAGCAAATATCAAGTTTATGTAGTTGTTGTTATCTCAAAAACTAAAACTGAGGGATAAAATTATAAAACCATAAAAAAGCAATGTACTAAAACGAAATAAAATTTCATAAATAAGAAAGGTCAAAATGTAAACTGTTTTAAAATACAGTTTTCTCCTTTAACTTGCAAGAAAGTATTTAAAAGTTTAAACCCCCCAAAAGTGCCTGACTTCTCCCATTCCCCCCAAAAATTTAAAAATGAAATTCCAAAAAGGCACGTTGTACAGAAAAACATACTCGCAAATCAAACTAAGTAAAAATAAAGAAAAAAAATGTTTTATTTTTTTCCAGCTGACTTACCAAACTACCTAACTCGTTTCCAGTGGGATATTGCCAAATACCCGATTAAGCAATCGCTCAGGAACATAGCTGATATTATCAGCAAACAGGTAAGTTATAGCAGTAGCGTATTTAGAAAAAAAATTGGGGGGAGAGGGCAACTTATTCTTGCCTAAAATTGTCCCGGGCCCTCCACCTAAATACTCTATAGCATTCTACTTTTCCAGGCCAAAAAATACTGTTTTTTCAGAATTTTTTTTCGAAAATTTCAATTTTGTATTTTATAAAAAAACATCGGGTGCTTTATTTTGTAAAGTATCTTCCGGGAGTAAATTTTCACATCAGTCCACGGCAGTGTTGCCAGATTTAAAGGCTTTTCTTCAAAATGAAGGATTTTGAACAAAAATTTTGACTATTGAAGGTTTTGAGGCGTTTATCCGAATTTGAAGGATTTTGACTATTTTAAGGCAATGTTATATCATAACAAAAACACTTCATGTAAAAAAAAGCCAAGTACGCGAAAATGGCATTCCGTAAAAAGAATTGAGATAAAAGTAAAGCCAAGTTCTCCAATACAAATTTCAAAATGAAAGGTTCTTACTAGTTTGGAAATGTTTTTTTAAACTTTGCTATTACAGCCAAACTTCTTTATGTTCAATTTAGCACTGTGCCTAAGAGTCATTTACAGCCGTAATAGCCAAGTTTAGAAAAATACTTCCAAACTAGTAAGAACCTTTCATTTTGAAATTTGTATTGGAGAACTTGGCTTTAATTTTATCTCAATTCTTTTTACGGAATGCCATTTTCGCGTACTTGGCTTTTTTTTACCTCAAATGTTTTTGTTATGATTTCATTTCTTTTTTAAAGGAATTGGATAATACTTAATTTTTAAAGTAGTCAAATATGCGGAATATTGTTCAAAACTTTTGCAATGCCTTACTTAAGTTTTTGAGGTTTTTCAATTTTTTTCCATGGTTTTATCGTAGTTCCTATCAGCCTTCCAAAGCTCAGCTTTCTAGCGTTTCTGAAAGTTAAATAACTACATGTCTAGGGGAGGGAAATAAATTAAAATTGTCGTGTTTTTAAATTTTCGTTTACACTTGATAACAGTTAGAGATACTTACTAACCGAAACATCGTATTATAAAATAAATAAAGACAATGGAAGTCCGAATTTTTATTTTATTATAGTTACTATCGGTCTTCCAAAGCTCAGCTCTCTTGCATGTCTGGAAGTAGGCAATGTTACTTTCACTTAACTTTACATTTATAGGGCAGGGAAGTAAATTAGAATTTTGGGGTGTTTTAATTTTTTCCTATAGTTTTATCGTAGTTCCTATCAGTCTGCCAAAGCTCAACTCTCTAGCATTTCTGGAAGTGAGCAATGCTACTTTTACATAAGTTTAAATGTATAGGGGAGGGGAGTAAATTAAAATTTTGGGGTGTTTTAATTTTTTCCTATAGTTTTATCGTAGTTCCTATCAGTCTGCCAAAGCTCAACTCTCTAGCATTTCTGGAAGTGAGCAATGCTACTTTTACATAACTTTAAATGTATAGGGGAGGGGAGTAAATTAAAATTTTGGGGTTTTTTAATTTTTACTATAGTTTTATCATAGTTCCTATCAGTCTGCCAAAGCTCAACTCTCTAGCATTTCTGGAAGTGGGCGATGCTACTTTTACATAACTTTAAATATATAGGGGAGGAGAGTAAATTAAAATTTTGGGGTTTTTTGATTTTTTCCAGGGGTTTGTTCATAATTTCTATCAGTCTGCCAAATTTTAGCTTTGTAGCATGTCTGGAAGTACAGTAGAATATTGATGATCCATACATGAGTGAGTAAGTGTGTGGCAATTTCGACGTTTTTTGAAATTTCGTAACTACTTTACTACTTGGAATGGAATTTCATAAAACTTGAAGGGGGTTGTTAACTCCATGGAGATCTACGACTGTGCAAAGTTTGAGATCGTAGCTCATTCCCAAGTAGAGTTTTAGGTAGGTCAAATATCGGCTAAAATGTTTTAAGAAAAGATGGTTACGGCGCGCGAACTTGGCGAGGCACTGCCGTGCCCTCAGATATTTCGCAAATATTCCAATAATTTTACCAAACTTAACTTATGTCTAGGTAAATTTAAATACGCTGTTTTTAATTTTTGTTTTTATAATTTATAAATCTTTTGTTTTGAATTAAAATATTTCTTTTTAGTTCAACGCAGCGTTTAATCTTGAAATGAGACTTTATTTTTCTTCTTTGATTGTTTTGTTGAGGCAAGACATTTTTTGTGCAATATCAAGAAAATATTCTCTTGGTGATATCTTCTTTGTTCAACTGACTTTGCAAAAACTATAAGCGGGTATCGGAGAAGAATTTAGGGGAAGATAACTACAAAACGGCCGACTGACAGTTTCCTATAAAATACGGTTAAGCATTCGTCGCAAAGCTTTGTACTTATCTCCTATGTCTCTTTACTTATTTCTGACTAGGTTTACATTTTTTAAACAGGTTGGGCAAATTGAAAACGACTTGAAAAGCAAGTCACAGGCTTATAACAATCTGAAGGGCAGCTTGCAAAGTTTGGAAAAGAAACAGACGTAAGTAAAGCCTATCATAAAAATATTATAAGTAATTACATAGAAACAACCGTGAAAATTAGATCAGTAGCTTCTAAATTGTGGTAGAACAAAAAAAAGAATAATTTTTGATACATTTTTACGGAATTTTTGTCATAGCTTTATTTTGCCGAGAACACCCAACTTTCTCCACTTCCTTCGATCCTGACAATCATCTTCTGTCAGGTTTTTTTGACTCATTGATCTTTGGATTGACTTGCCATTCTAGTTTAGGACAATCTCTTTTTCTGCGCCCTATTGGTTGCCAGTCTAGGACTTGCTTTTGTAATCTTTCGTCGTTCATTCGTTATGCTTCCTTCGATTCCTATTCATTCTTTTATGGACTCATTTCTTATGTAATTTGTTCTAGATATTCTCATTGATCTTTTATTGCATCCATTTCGACACTTTCCATTTTTGTTTTATATTCTTCTGTTACACGACAAGTCGCTATTTCATACAACAGCGTACTTTTTACCTTTGTTTCATATATGTTAAATTTTAACATTGATCTCTCTGCTCCATAAAATTAAGGCAAAACCGAACCAAAAACGTTTTTTGCTGCTTTTTGAAAAAAGCAGTTTTTCCTTTTACTGGCAATTACTAATTTTTTGTGTCTTTTAGTGGGAGCTTGTTGACCAGAAATTTGGCCGATTTGGTGAAGAAAGAGCATTTCATCTTGGATTCTGAGTACTTGCAGACTTTGCTGGTCATCGTTCCCAAGTAAGTCAAACGCCATATTATTATTGTCAAACTTTGAAAATGTAGGCTAAAGTACACAGTGATTTGACCAACCATTTGACAGACCGACAGTCTTTACTGCCTGTTTGTCACAGCGACCTCTAGGAGTGCCGACTTGTACTACGCTTGTTCACTATAGCGCTAGCGACCTCTAGGGGCGACGGCTTGTAGTGGCCATTTTAAAACAAGAAAATGTTTTTGTATTGACAGGGCTCAGTTCCAAGAATGGAATACCGTTTATGAAAAAATCACGGACATGATCGTGCCTCGTTCTAGTCAGCTGATCCATCAAGATAGCGAGTACGGCTTGTTTACTGTCACTTTGTTCAAAAAGGTAAAAAAAAAGACAAATAAAAATAAAACATTTTATTAAAAAATAAGAGTAACACCGGCCATAAAATTATAAGTCATAAAATTTGAAGGTGCTTATAAAATGTCACAAAAAGTCATAAAATTTCACTTCGGTCATAAAATTTTAGGCCGATAAGTATCATAAAAAGTTTTTAAAATTTGATGTTAGTCAAGACAGGAGCCTCAAGAATCTATCTGAGAATTTCACTCAGCTTAATACTGATATCAACAACTTAAAACAAAAGTAAAATACTCTGACCATAAAAGTGATAAAAAGCAGGGTTCCGCGGATATATATCAAGTGATATATATCATGATATATATCACGATATATATCATGATATTTATAGCTTGATATATATCCGATATATTCAATAATTTTACTTATTAAACTAAAAATTCTACCATTCTAAATATCAGAAAATTTATCAGTATGCCCCTTTACAAATGTATAAGCATCTGTAAATTTGTAGTATCGCCGCATAGGCATCGCAGAGCTGACTGGGAATCCCCTGTTTCACATCTGGTAGATCCCCGACGCGACGATTTCTTTTGTTTTCTGTTTTCCCAGGTTCCTGTATTTTTCATCTGTGTGTACAAGGTGTCCCAAATTGGGCACTTTTGGGGGGTTTAAGGTACTTCTAAGGGAGACAGACAAAAACTGACCACGCATTGCGAGGCTCAAATTTCAAGAGAAGACTTATAGTGAAAACCGCATTTTGAAATATCGTCTCGTCTTTGAGCTACGGGGGCTTTTTGAAAAGTCTGCATTTTGGAAGGGGGTCTATAACTTCGTTATTAATGGAAATTTTGATTTAGAGTAAATTGCAGTTTTATAGACTTTGTAACGAGGAATTCACCCGTTAAATTAAATTTTAACTGTCACTTTGAGTTTTTGAGATATGACATAAAGTTGCATTTTTTCTTATGGAATGACCTATATTTTAATTAATTTTCGAATTCGTCATTGAATTCTTTTCAAAATGATGTATCATATGTCATAGTTTGATTGTGCGGTTTCGGAGATAATTAAAGTTTTTTTATTTTTGTCTAGTGTGCGTTGAATGACGTCATGCGCCATTGACGTGAAAGCCTTGCGGTCAAATCTTACTTCAATGCTCCTGTTTGTTCAATATTGTCTTATACTATGCAAATCAAGCTGGCCTTGCGCCTTGGCGTTTTGTCATTGTTTTCAATTGTTTAAACAATTTGACATTACGCTTTTATATAAATTTATTTTGCACAAAAGCGTTTTAATTTTATTTTGAAATATGTATCATTTTTGTTACTTTTTATAACTAGGCTTTGAGGGCCGTCAGCTGAATTATAATTTTTCCAAACCAGGCTTACTATATTTTTGACTGTGTAAAATAATAAAAATACTGGAGTGCCTTGACGTGCCTCAGCAGGAAATCATAGCGCACTAGAAATAAGTGAAAAAGCTGAATATTTCCTAAACTGCTCAATCAAACTATGACATATGATACATCATTTTGAAAAGAATTCAATGACGAATTCGAAAATGAATTAAAATATAGGCCATTCCATAAGAAAAAATGCAACTTTATGTCATATCTCGAAAACTAAAAGTGACAGTTAAAATTTAATTTAGCGGGTGAATTCATCGTGACAGTCTATAAAATTGCAATTTACTCTAAATCAAAATTTTCATTAATAACGAAGTTATCGACCCCCTTCCAAAATGCAGACTTTTCAAAAAGCCCCTATAGCTTAAAGACGAGACGATATTTCAAAATGCGGTTTTCACTATAAGTCTTCTCTTGAAATTTGAGCCTCGCAATGCGTGGTCAGTTTTTCTCTGTCTCCCCTAGAAGTACCTTAAACCCTCTAAAAGTGCCCAATTTGGGACACCCTGTACTTTTGATTTATTAGTAAGTAGTGATTTTTATTTAATATGCCAAAACCAAAGCAGTCAGTTTGATAATGATATATGTCAGATATATATCTGATATATATTCGATATTTTCGAACCCTAATATATATATATATATATATATATATATATATATATATATATATATTTATCGGTTTCACAACGTTCTACGTCTTCCGATACCCAATCTCCACTCGTTTCTGTTTGCCCATAATTCATCATCTAGGCCTCTTATTCTTATTTCACTGTCTATTCCTTCTCTCCAGCTTCTCCTTGGCCGTCCTCGTTTTCTTCGGCCAGTTGGTTTCCTTTGTAGTATTTGTTTAGGTAGTCTTTCATCATTCATTCTTTGTACATGTCCGTACCACACCAGTTGTTTTGTTCTTATATCATCCACTAAAGTACGTTCACCTACTGTCATAATTTCTCTTATTCTTTGATTTGTAACTCTTTCTCTTTTTGATTTCCTTGCTGCTCTTCTCCAATAGTCCATCTCCGTAGCGGAAAGCATTTTTTCTGTTCTATCCTTGATTGGCCATACTTCTGAGCCGTATGTAATAATACTTTTTACAATGGTGTTATATATAAGCTTTTTGTTACGTTTTGATATACTTTGGTCCCAAATTATTCCATTTAATAAAGTTATTGCTTTTCTTCCTTGTACGTTTCGATCTTTTATAGCTTTGTTTAGTGTTCCGTCAGCTGTAATTTTTAGACCTAAGTAGGTATTTATACTCATCACAGGACTGAATTCGCTGCCCGGTATTTAAGATTAGATCCTGTTTGATTCCACCGATACACATATACTCTGTTTTATTGAGATTAACCTCTAGTCCCCACTTATTGTACTCTTCTATTAGTTTTCGTGTCATATATTCGAGGTCGTCATAATCCTGAGCCACTACTATCTGATCATCGGCGAAACATAAAGTATACAAGGTGGTTTCGTCCAACGGAATTCCCATGTTTTGGCATTTTCTCTTCCATACTTTAAGGACTTGTTCCAAGTATATCTTGAAGAGCGTAGGCGAGATACAGCAACCTTGTTTAAGACCTTTATTTACTTGAAAGCCTTTGGTTAGTTTTGCTTTTATTTTAACTTTTGTCTTACTATTGCGGTATAACTCTTTGAAGGCCTTAATTAGTTGTACGCTTATGTTTGTGTTTTCCAACGCTTTCCAAAGTAGATTTAGTGGCATACTATCATATGCCTTCTGCAAATCGACGTAAAGCAGCTGCAGCTCTTGTCCGTATGCCATTTTCTTTTCAATAACTTGGGTTATAGAAAAGACATGATCAGAAGTCGATCTACCCGCCCTGAAACCGGCTTGTTCTTCTGCCTCCATGTCTTTATATTCTTTTCGTACTAGTCACAGATATATCTCTATAATTGTCACATATATCTTTTCCAAAAACATTTAAATGGAACTGTAGTACCAACTGAGTGGAAAACGTCATATATATCCACAATAAACACACTTTTGAATTAAATTTAATTAATTAAAATCTAGATATAGGATCTGTTGCGATGTTGGATGCTTTTATTGACTGCCCTCTCTGCTCTTTTTTAAAGGTTATTGATGAGTTCAAACTGCACGCGAGAGAAAAAAAGTTTATCGTGCGTGATTTCATCTACAATGAGGAAGAGCTGGCTGCTGGGAAGAACGAGATCACCAAATTGGTTACTGACAAGAAGAAGCAATTTGTAAGTACTCCTCACAAGTGGCAACACTCCGTCATAGACTTGTTACTTGTTGCAACTATGTAAAGTGGTGGTTTAAGGTCCACAATTAAAAGCTGATTTTTCAGGGTAAATACTTGTAACTTTTTGTAATTTAAATTACACCCTGTATAAAAAATTTGTACAGTCAGGGACTTTTTAAATTGCCGGTGTATTTTTTTCTGTCAAAATTTATAATGAAAATATATAAGAAAAAATATTTTTTTATAATATGTATGTGGATGATTCTACCAAAAGTGGGCTATATGGATATCATTTTTGGTCATTGCCTTTAAATAACAGTACAGCACAGTAAATAATTTTGTTTTTTAAAATTTATGTAACTAATTAGGTGTAAGCTAAGAAACATTTATTTTCCCGAATTTTAGGAATTATTGCATAAAAATTCCAGAGGGATGAGTACCAGAGGAATGAGTTTTTTAATGGTTTTCCAATTTAAATCAAAATCTATTTAGACCACCTAACTTAAGTTTTATATAAACAAAGTTCCTATACTTATAATTTTAAAACAATCAACAAAAAAATTATACTATTGATATCAGTCGAATATTTACTTACCAGAGGAATGATAATTGAAGCGTTCCTTTTTGATTTCTCCGAAAAAAACTAATTTTCTGCCGAAAATAAAAAGATCTATAACTTAAACCAAACTAAAGTTGACATTATCTGTCACAACTTGTCACCCTCACAAGTAAATTATATATCCAGGGCCGTCTCTTTCTCTAGAAATTAACCGGTGCTATTCACAAATATTGTGTTATTAAAAATGGAGCACGTTTAAAATTGTAAAATTTTCCGGGAAGATGTAAATTCGGATTTTCAAAAATATGACTGCAAACTTAAGTTTTATCAATTTTTTGATAAATAGTTAAGACTTGGTTAAATATTATTTATTAGGATATTTTTTTCAATCTGAGTTTTTAATATTTGGTTTGTGACTACACCAGAGGAATGAGGTATTTGCTTTGTAATAAAAAAAATTATAAAATTATAAACTTATTATAGCAATTTTTTTTATACATTAAACTCAAATGCTCCATAAAGAAAACATTTCGTTTTAGATCTTATAACTAAAACTATGCTTCATTTGCAGTCTGTGTTTGAAAAATATGCATTCCCACTCCACAGCACCATTTTTGTAGAATCATCCATGTATGAAGACAGAGGTAAGTATTTTCGAGCGCGGCCAATTAAAAAGTCCCTGACTGTACAACGCTGCCAGTTCCAAACGTAGCAAATTCTCAGAATAATAATCCGTTTAGTGTTATTAACATTCCATATATTCAAGGAAAGAAAGACGAATAAGCCATACACTATAATCATTAAACAGTATTCTCATCGGAAAATATGACAAGGAGTTTTGTTAATAAAACAAAACCAGAAAATTCCTTAAATAATAAGGAATACCTTTACCAAAACCGGTGCGAATAACCACATACATGTGGATACTACTCCTTATGGAAAACAAGCTTCTTAGGCTGTGTTTTTCACTACAATAGTAAAGTAATATCGTTTTGGTTTTTTTATGTAGGGTCCATTGGTGAGGTGGTTGAAGGTCAACTTCAGTGAATGTTTTTGTGCCTGGATTCACGTCAAAGCGCTTAGAGTCTTTGTGGAGTCCGTTTTAAGGTAAGCGACATGTCAAACCTAACCACTTGAATACTGCGAAGCCATTGCTGCCGATTTAGTTTATCTGGTTAAACAAACTGCATTTCGCCGTTCGGTACGGTTGTATTGCGTCGTACCTACATAATAGTGCTAACGAGGTCCAAGAGTCGGGGTTTGTTTTGTTTATAATAAACCGCGCACGCGAAAATCTGTGTTAAATATCGATATTGTGTAGCAGTGTTTTTCCCTGCTTTTGGTTTTTTTGTTTCTCTCGTATCTCGGTAGATGGCGCCTCTTGTTATAGTTCGCTTACTAATTACATTTAATTAGAGACAAAACCGTCTGATTAACTTCGCAAGATTTGTCACTTGACCAGCAGTGTTCTGAGGAGTCCCATAAGGACGAAACGGTTAACTGTCAACACTTATTAGGTGTCCATTAGATCTTGGACCCCCGTGAGGTTAAGCTTTCAAGCTACCCACGGAAAAATATAAGGGAAACAAAAAACTCCTTTTTGCCCGATTAGCCATGAAACTTGTTTGATTTTTAAATTCACGGGTATGAAATTTCACGTTTGTTAGTATTATTTGGCTTAAAAATTCCGTTGATTGACGCTCACTGTCTTGATGACGGGTAAAAATGCAAAATGCGTTGACCCGGCCTGAAAAGACAAAGAGCTGTCGTAGGTCACGCACTATAAGTTGTTTTCTTTTATTTGCATTCGATCTTTTCATTGATCGATATTGTATAGCAGTGTTTTTCCCTGCTTTTGGTTTTTTTGTTTCTCTCGTATCTCGGTAGATGGCGCCTCTTGCTATAGTTCGCTCACTAATTACATTTAATTAGAGACAAAACCGTCTGATTAACTTCGCAAGATTTGTCACTTGACCAGCAGTGTTCTGAGGAGTCCCATAAGGACGAAACGGTTAACTGTCAACACTTGTTAGGTGTCCATTAGATCTTGGACCACCGTGAGGTTAAGCTTTCAAGCTACCCACGGAAAAATATAAGGGAAACAAAAAACTTCTTTTTGCTCGATTAGCCACGAAACTTGTTTGATTTTTAAATTCACGGGTACGAAATTCCACGTTTGTTAGTATTATTTGGCTTAAAAATTCCGTTGATTGACGCTCACTGTCTTAATGACGGGTAAAAATGCAAAATGCGTTGATCCGGCCTGAAAAGACAAAGAGCTGTCGTAGGTCACGGACTATAGTTGTTTTCTTTTATTTGCATTCGATCTTTTAATTGATCGATATTGTATAGCAGTGTTTTTCCCTGCTTTTGGTTTTTTGTTTCTCTCGTATCTCGGTAGATGGCGCCTCTTGCTATAGTTCGCTCACTAATTACATTTAATTAGAGAAAAAACCGTCTGATAAACTCGCAAGATTTGTCACTTGACCAGCAGTGTTCTGAGGAGTCCCATAAGGACGAAACGGTTAACTGTCAACAGTTATTCGGTGTCCATTAGATCTTGGACCCCCGTGAGGTTAAGCTTTCAAGCTACCCACGGAAAAATATAAGGGAAACAAAAAACTCCTTTTTGTCCGATTAGCCACGAAACTTGTTTGATCTATAAACAATGTTTATTATAAATGATATATCATGTTTATAAGCAAAAAAAGTGTACCATCACCTGTGAAGCTTGTTTTAAAAATTAGCGAAAAGCCCAAACAAAATCAAGAAAACATGGATAATGCGAAATTATTTCAGGATAGCCATGCTAGAACACAAAATAAAGAAGTTTTATATAGCGAATGGAAAAAATCCCAAAACGAAAAAAAATTACTTAGTGTACAGGGTGATTATTTATAATTGCAAGATCGCTATAACTCGGTTATTATTGGGAGTAGAAAGTTCAAACAAAAACTGTTCGGTTTGGTAAATTATGGCCACTTTAGACCCACCATTAGTATTTTTTTATAGGTTATAATATACAGGGGGCGACAATCAGATTAATTTTTTTAAATGGAACACCCTATATATTTTTGTATTTTTAAGTTCCGCAAAAAATTAGCTTTACAGATATATGTAACACTATATCTTTGTTAGTTTTCGAGATATTGACGATTGAAATTCCGAAAATTAGCAAATTTTAAATAGGTATACGGTGCGGAGTATTTAACGTATAGACTGTAAATAACAAACTGAAACAATATTGACTGACAGTTTGATAAATATAAATAATCATCTTTGTCAATTTTCATTGAAATTTAAAATCAAAAGACGACAATTTTTTAAATGTTTTAAATCCATAAATAAATAAAAATTAACGTAACAAATGTTCAAACCTATCACCATTGACTTCAATACATTTTTGAAACCGGTCTCTTAAATTACTTATTGTTCTGGTTATTAAATTAGAAAAATTTTCATTAAGCTCATTGACAGACAGTGATATTAATTCTCTGAGCTCTCGAGTATTCCTCGCTTCTAATCTAATCGAACTTTATGGTGACCCCATAAAAAAATGTCTAAAGGAGTTAAATCAAAACTGTTGGGTGGCCAGCGTATTGTGCCGTTTTTCCCAACCCATTCATTAAAATTATTATTTAAGAATTCTCGAACCTCATGAACATTATGAGGAGGAGCCCCATCCTGCTGAAAAATCAATCTTCTTCTTTGATTTAGAGGCAAGTAATTTTGTAAAAAATTTAAATAAATTTGTCTCGTTAAAGAGTGCTCAAAAAAAAAATGGCCCAACAACACGGTCGTTCAGTATGCCACACCAGACATTCACGGATTGTCTTCCGTGTCTTTTAATTTCTTTTACAAAATTAGGGTTAGTCGTGGACCATAGTCTGCTATTCTGTCTATTTGGTAGACCACAAGTTGTAAACGTCGACTCATCCGACCACAAAATGTGATTTAAAAAACGGGGTTCTGCGTTTAGTCTTTCATGCATAAAGTGACAAAACTCTACCCTTTTTCTTTTCTGATCGGGTGTTAGGCCTTGAAGTTCTTATTGTTTATATGCCCAATAAGAATTTGTTCTTAGGACACTTCTTACTTTGGTTAAAGACGTCAAGCGTTCCTGTCCTTCTTGCACTAATGCGGAAGATACTTTTCTTATAGAAATTTGTGGGCTTTCTTGAAAATGTAGTAAAATATTTAAATTAGCCTCTTCGTTTGGACGAACAACTTGTTTTTTTCGTTCCACAGACGATGTTTCACGAAATTTTCTATATATCCTAAGAATTGTGGATATATTAGGACATTGTCGGGCTGGATACAGTTCTCGATATTCTCTCGCAGTAACAGTGGCATTTTTAATTATTTTTCGCATATAAAGTAAATGTAGCTTTTCTTGCATCTGAATAAGGAATGTTGTAAAATGCAACAATTGTTAATGAAATATTGTAAAATTTTATTTCAACTCTGTCTATTTCTTAGGTATCCACACATCTTAATATGGTTTGTGACTTGTCACAGGAAATACTCCGCACCGTATTTAAAATTTGCTAATTTTCGGAATTTCAATCGGCAATATATCGAAAACTAACAAAGATAGGGCCATAGTGTTACATATATCTGTAAAGCTAATTTTTTGCGGAACTTAAAAATACAAAAATATATAGGATGTTCCCTTTAAAAAAATTGATCTGATTGTCGCCCCCTGTATATTATAACCTATAAAAAAATACTAATGGTGGGCCTAAAGTGGCCATAATTTACCAAACCGAATAGTTTTTGCTTGAACTTTCTACTCCCAATAATAACCGAGTTATAGCGATCTTGCAATTATAAAAAATCACCCTGTACAGCGTGTCCCATTTTCGATGGGATTAAATGGGAAACTCGGTTATTATTAAAGATATTGATTTTCTGATTGCACCTTACCGTGCTCTTTTTTTGAGCCCTTAAAAATGGGGTAATCAGATTTTTGCTATACCCCGTAGTTTCACTAATACAGGGAGTTTTTGAAAAAATTGTATTTTTAATAATCCCTTGTATCTCGCTGATTTTGCGAGATACTTTTATTCTTTAAAAACATTTTTATGGCAACTTTTTTAGAAGAAAATAATGACGTTGTCAATTTTTTTAAATATTGTTTAGTTTTTGAGATATGGTATTTATCATAAAAAAATTAAATACGGACCTGGATTTTTTTTTATTACTATTTTGATTGGTTTCATGCTAGTATTATCATAAAATAATAAAAATTTAAAAAAATTTTGTTTAAAGGTAAAAAAAAATATTTAATATTTAAAAAAAAATTAGTCCGAACCTGGATATTTCGTACATAAATATAAACTAAAAATTGCTAGTTAAACAATTTTTAGTTTAACTGTTTTGATACTTATTAAAATGGTTTTACGTTAATTTACAGATTTATTTGAAACAAAGTCTACGAAAAATACAAAAAAAAAACAAATTATAAAAAATAACTAATTTTTCTGATTACCATTATGTGTAAGACATTGTTGACATTTTTGAGTAATTTTTCTTTCGCATTTTGTATAAAAATATTTCTGCCATTTAAATATTGGGATTTTGTTGCTTGAATGAAGCAGTCAAACATTTTTAAAAATCTGGATATGGTCGATTTCTAGCCAGTTTAAAATAATTGTAAGCCATTCACAAAAATGACAATTACAATGTCAATTCCACGCTTTTGTTTTGTAAATTTCACGACCTGCTGTTCGGTTATCAAATAATTAGTATGATATTAATTTTGTAACTTTTTAACGTTTTTTACTTTATTTATAAATCTTTTAATTATCATTTCAAAACAGATAAACTAAAAATCGTTCAAATAGTGTGTCTTGCAATTTTTAATTTATAATTACGTTGGAAATTTCCAGGTTCGGACTATATTTTTTTTTCAAATATTAAATAGTTTTTTTTAACCTTAAATCAAAAAAATATTAAAGTTTTATCATTTTAAGGTAATAATAGCATGGAACTAATCAAAGTAGTAGTAAAAAAAATCCAGGTCCGTATTTAATTTTTTTATGATAAATACCATATCTCAAAAACTAAACAATATTTTAAAAAATTGACAACGTCATTATTTTGCTCTAAAAAAGTTGCCATAGAAAGGTTTTTACAGAATAAAAATATCTTGCAAAATAAGCGAGATACAAGGAATTAATTAAAATGCAATTTTTTCAAAAACTCCCTGTATTAGCGAAACCACGGGGTATAGCAAAAATCTAATTACACCATTTCTAAGGGCTCCAAAAAAGAGCACGGTAAGGTGCAATCAGAAAATCGATATCTTTAATAATAACCGAGTTTCCCATTTAATCCCATCGAAAATGGGACACGCTGTACAAGTGGATTTTCTCCTAAGTCAACTGAAAAGTATGCAAAAAAAGTTTGCAGATTTAAAGACAAGTCACTAAAAAAAAAGACATAGACTACATTACTGATGAGGACGATCTGGCAAGAGAAACTGAGTGGACTCTTTCAAATGAACCTTTAAAGAGCAGAGCAATCTATCATCACTATGATGCTTTTTATTTTATTAAAATCGGTTCAGCTGAATTTATTTTTATAAGAAAATTAGTGCATATATAATTGAGTCCAGTCCTTAATGATTGCCCGCAATTAGAAAAACGATAACTGCAATGGACTGTATATTTTGTATTAAATGAAGCGCGAACAAACATAAATATATTGATACGAAATCACGAAATAATCAAACGTCCATAGGTTAATTGCTGTTACCACACAACGGAAATCAGAAACAAAGCACTCACCAGTTTGCAGCCAATTTCTCCACGTTCCAGGGGCCCCTTTCCGGATCTAATGATGGCACCACGTAGCTGAAGGGCTGAAGTTTCTAGTTCTATGCTTCAGTACACCAAATCGAGCACTTTCAAGTGTAGAAATTTGTAATAGTTGGAGAAAGAAATTAACACGCCATTTTCTCGAGGCGGTAGAAAGGATCTCACTGATTGTTGGTGCGCATGTCGAAATGCGCAAAAATGTACTCTGTCCGTCATCCAATTGTGTGGTTTTAAAAATTTAAAAATAACCGCGAAATTTAGCGGGAGAACACTTAATTGAGCTTGAATTTTGACAGATATGGGTTGCCTGTCAATTTCCAAGCCATCCTGATGCATCCTCACAAGAAAACAATGAAACGTCTGCGGGATCTGCTGAATCAGCACTACGGCCACCTTGATGGCAGTGTGGGACATGCCGGATCTCACGTTGACGTAAGTAAAAAAAAAGCTGTCAAACATCTGTCAGTGATAGTGGGTGTTTTTCTTCTCAACTTCTAAGCTACTGAAAAAAGTACGGTTTTGAGACTTTCGTTTGAACCGGCATCCGTTTATGCATTGATTGATAATATATGTGAGATTATCGAGTAGTTTCTCTGATCCATATTTAAGCATTTCAGCATATATTCCCCCAGGTTCGCTAGCTTTTCAGGATTTAAGGATCTTTTCTTTTTCGATGATTACTTCCTCTCCATGTACTTCTATGTCTTTCCTCGGAGAGACTACCAGATATTCGGGTCTTGTCTCCTGCAGCAGTCCCTTCTAGTGTTCTGTCCATTGTTCTGGTTTGATGAGCTGGATGTTTACTTTTTCTTTTGTTGGTTTTTTACTGTAGAAATAAATTTCCATACTTCAGAACTCTGCCTACCTCCTACGTGTGTATTTATATTGTGGCATTTGCGCTCGAACATTTTATTTTTTTCTGTGCGTATCAAATTTCTTAGCTGTCTTCTGGTTTCCCTGTAGATTTCTAGGTGTTTTTGCTCTTTAGTACTGAGCCATTTCAAGTATGTGCATTTTTTCTCTTTGACAATTTCCTGTATTTTCTTCGTCCACCACATCTTCCTGTTATTTCTATTATCTTGGTATCCAACAGCTTCGTTGCTTGCTTCTTTTAACCTTTTTATTTAGTAGCTTTATTTTCAATTGAAATATATATTTTTTCTTTTTAGACTGTTGACATTCCAGGATTGGGCTTCGGCCAATCAGAGTACTACCCGTACGTATTTTACAAAATTAATGTTGACATGATAGAGCAAAAAATTTAAATTAAATTCCAAACATTTTATCAACACGCCAATATTTTTACAAATTATATTATGTTTATCGATTCCACTCATTTTGTTATAGTAAAAACAAATCATTTAATTTTTTCAACATTCAGTAGTTGTAAAAATCATTTTTCAGTGTGTTCTTGTCACCGAATAGCAAATAAACAAAAATATTATTTGTTTAGGTAGGTTTTTAGGTTTAAAAATTCTTTATTTGATTGAGTAGGCAATGAAACAAAAATTAAGCTGTTTTTTTTTTCAGTATTTTTAAGTTAAAATATGGAGTGTAGAGAAAAATTATGGTGGCTATTTAATGGTTGGTTCAAACAAGACACATCATAGGTGGATAGAGATGTTCTTATTTCTTTTTTGGCATCTTAGAAACCAAATGAGCAATTTTGGTCAACAAGAAATTTCATTGAATTTGGCTTAATTATTAAAGCGACCTCTATCCATTTGTGACTAAACTAACCTTAGCTTTTACCTAGAAATAGCTTGCTCTTAAATTGGACACTGATATTATGGTGTAAATAATAATTTTATTGAAATTTTTCTAAAAAAAAACATATTTTTACATATTCAAAAAAAACTTTTTAGGCAATAATTTGTCAAAAAGAGGTATAGAGCTATTAATACGACTTGCTTTCGTTTTTTAAATGTTCAAAAAATATATTAAAATTTATTGACAATATAAGAGAATATTAAAAGACGCGATATTTTGCCACTTAGGAATTTTAAAAACCAAAAAATATTAAGACACATTTTTGTTTTATTCTTTTTTTAAATGTTTTATAACCAGTATTTGCGCTCAGTTGTCTGTAAATATTTACAATTGTATATATACAAATTGTACCAACAATTTATTTTATAATTCTCTTTCTGGAATATTTAACGTGTCCCATAACTTTAAAATAATTTTTATATTAAAATCCAGGTAATTCCATAGAACTAAAAAGTTATTTTAGATGTTTGGGACACATTTTTCTTGTATCTTTAGTTTGGATAAAGTTTTAAGGTTAACGCGAGGGTTGAGCGTCAAGACAGTTTGACATTTTAATTTGACACATGCCAATAACATCATTACTGCATCTGGGTTAGCATTAAAACTCTGAACAGACTATAGATACATTATAATCTACAGTTCCGTAGGTTTGGGTTAACCAGGATTTCTGAAATTAAATAAAACTCCCCAGTTTCAAACTTGTTAAATATTGTTATAATGTTTAAGTGTAAAATTTGTTAGATAATAAATATTATTTCAAAATAACTCATTCAATTATTGTTTTTTTTTTTAATTTACCCACCACTGTATGCAATAAAAACAAAGCTAACTATCAAAGTTCTTATTAGGGTATGCCTAGCTCTGTGTTCTACTGGGTTTTGTTAACAATAAAAACAACGGATACCGTTTACTAATATAGTGTTTGATTTACCAACTATCTGGCGTTCTTTTAGCATTATGTTGATTGCTATTTAGCAGAATTACGCAATTTTAGCCAAAAAAAAATCATTGGATTTAGCAAAATTAACGAAGCGACCTCTAATCCTTCTGTGACTGAACTAACCATAGCCTTTACCTAGAAATAGCTTGCTCTTAAATTGGACACTGATATTATGGTGTAAATAATAATTTTATTGAGTTTTTTCTAAAAAAAACACATATTTTTACATATTCAAAAGAAACTTTTTAGGCAATAATTTGTCAAAAAGAGATATAGAGCTATTAATACGACTTGCTTTCGTTTTTTAAATGTTCAAAAAATATATTAAAATTTATTGACAATATAAGAATATTAAAAGACGCGATATTTTGCCACTTAGAAATTTTAAAAACCAAAAAATATTAAGACACATTTTTGTTTTATTCTTTTTTTAAATGTTTTATAACCAGTATTTGCGCTCAGTTGTCTGTAAATATTTACAATTGTATATATACAAATTGTACCAACAATTTATTTTATAATTCCCTTTCTGGAATATTTAACGTGTCCCATAACTTTAAAATAATTTTTATAGTAAAATCCATGTAATTCCATAGAACTAAAAAGTTATTTTAGATGTTTGGGACACATTTTTCTTGTATCTCTAGTTTAGATAAAGTTTTAAGGTTAACGCGAGGGTTGAGCGTCAAGACAGTTTGACATTTTAATTTGACACATGCCAATAACATCATTACTGCATCTGGGTTAGCATTAAAACTCTGAACTGACTACAGGTACATTATAATCTGCAGTTCCGTAATTTTGAGTTAACTAGGAATTTTGAAATTAAATAAAACTCCCCAGTTTCAAACTTGTTAAATATTGTTATAATGTTTTAAGTGTAAAATTTGTTAGATAATAAATATTATTTCAAAATAAGTCGTTCAATTATTGTTTTTTCACATATAAAAATATTATAGGAATACAGCCCAAAGTACAGATTGATCCAAATTGGAACCTTGTACAGAGTTTATGGTACTTTCAAGGAAGATAGAGAAAAACTAACCCCCTTTGGAACTGTTACAATAGCATAAAATACGGCATACAACATGAGGTCTCGGGCCCTTTCCAAGTCATATTTCTAGGTAGGCCAATGAAGTCCTTTATGCTTTCACTTTTTTTAATTTTGCATAACTTTTTTAATTTTTTGAATTTTTAAGAGATTTTCATACGAAAGTACAGGGTGTCCCAAATTGGGCACTTTTGGGGGGTTTAAGGTACTTCTAGGGAAGACAGAGAAAAACTGACCACGCATTGCGAGGCTCAAATTTCAAGAGAAGACTTATAGTGAAAACCGCATTTTAAAATATCGTCTCGTCTTTGAGCTACGGGGGCTTTTTGAAAAGTCTGCATTTTGGAGGGGGGCCTATAACTTCGTTATTATTGGAAATATTGATTTAGAGTAAATTGCAATTTTATAGACTTTATCACGAGCAATTCAACCGCTAAATTAAATTTTAACTGTCACTTTTAGTTTTTGAGATATAACATAAAGTTGGATTTTTTCTTATGGAATGGCCTATATTTTAATTAATTATCGAATTCGTCATTGAATTCTTTTCAAAATGATGTATCATATGTCATAGTTTGATTGTGCGGTTTCGGAGATAATTAAAGTTTTTTATTTTTGTCTAGTGTGCGTTGAATGACGTCATGCGCCATTGACGTGAAAGCCTTGTCATTGTTTTCAATTGTTTAAACAATTTGACATTACGCTTTGATATGAAATTATTTTGCACAAAAGCGTTTTAATTTTATTTTGAAATATGTATCATTTTTTAAAACTTTATATAATATATATATATATATATATATATATATAATTTTGAATTATAATTGTTCCAAACCAGCCTTACTATATTTGTGACTGTGTAAAATAATAAAAATACTGAAGTGTCTTTACCTGCCTCAGCAGGAAATCATAGCGCACTAGAAATAAGTGAAAAAGCTGAATATCTCCTAAACCGCTCAATCAAACTATGACATATGATACATCATTTTGAAAAGAATTCAATGACAAATTCGAAAATTAATTAAAATATAGGCCATTCCATAAGAAAAAATGCAACTTTATGTCATATCTCAAAAACTAAAAGTGATAGTTAAAATATAATTTAGCGGGTAAATTCCTCGTGACAAAGTCTATAAAACTGCAATTTACTCTAAATCAAAATTTCCACTAATAACGAAGTTATAGACCCCCTTCAAAAATGCAGACTTTTCAAAAAGCCCCCGTAGCTCAAAGACGAGACGATATTTCAAAATGCGGTTTTCACTTTAAGTTTTCTCTTGAAATTTGAGCCTCGCAATGCGTGGTCAGTTTTTCTCTGTCTCCTCTAGAAGTACCTTAAACCCCCTAAAAGTGCCCAACTTGGGACACCCTGTACATACAGGGTGTCCTGAAATAAGACGTCAATATATTAACGGCATATTCTACGGCCCAAAAAAAAGATAAAAGTTCATATAAGCTAGGGTCCGAAATTGCTTCGTTTCCGAGATACAGGGTGTTTAAAGTTAAAAAATAAAAATCGAATTTTTTAAATATTTTATTTATTTTTTTAATAATATTACAGTTTGAATTTTTATCTCTATTTTGGGCCGTAGAATACGTAGTTAAAATATCAGTGACGCACCTAGGAATATGTCTTGGGGAGGGGACCGAGGTCGGTGGGGGGGGGGGGCGAAGCCTCATGATGGCGAATTTTATACTCTTTAATCTTTTTATTATTGAAATATGTGAAAAATATCTAAAAAAATTTTAGGGTTGGGGGGGGGCCTCCGAGCCTCCCCCTGGGTGCGCCCATCAAAATATTGACGGCTAATTTTGGGACACACCCTATACCCAACAAACATTTAAAGTTGTAACGACGAAACCCCAACTAGAAAGAATTTCTTAAAAGTAACCGCAACGTACTCCCGCTACGTCTCAGTAACATGAATAGAATAGAATACCAACAACAAGTAGCGTAAAAGATTAAGGATGGAGATTAAGCATGGACCAGGGAATTCTTAAAATCCGTGTGCAGTATTCGATACTTTGGATCAATATTTTGCATTTAGATTGTTTTGCAAAATGGTCAAGCAATGAGCTCAAAAAAATGGACTGCTCAAGGTAGTTAAAAAAATATTTGCAAAACTATTCCTAATATTCCCATATTATAAAAGGAGCCACAAAAAGTAGGGTTAAGAATGTGTGCGACCAAGATGCGACTTTAAAAAATATACGTTTTTAAAGTAGAAACAGGAAGGAGAGATTACCTTAAAAGATCGACATTAAAAAAAAGTCAAAGTAGTTGCGGCTTTAAAGTTGATCCAAAAAGTTATTTTGTCTACATTGTTACATCAGATGTTACTATGATGACACAAACTTTTGTGGTAAAAATTCCAATGAAGCTTAACTTTCTAGTGGTAATTAAGTAGGATATAAAAGTCAGGGCGACTACGAAATAACGACTAAAAAGAAAGTAAAACTTTAGCAACGTCCTATTGTGGTAGAGAAGACTATCAGAATCGACTATCAAGAAACAATCCTAAGAAGTAGTTTGGAGGGTCGTTTTTACGAAACATCTACTATTTCCTGATACTAAATAGTAGTTAGAACTAAAAAGTAACAAATTTTGGTTGGGATCACCACATTTCTACTATAAGAAAGTAGCAAAGCCTTTAGAACATGTAGCCGCTACTATAAATGTTAGTTGGGTATATATATAAGGACAAAATACATCAGAAATGTCCAAAATGCAACATTCTAAAATGTAACTTAACTGAAAATAAAAAATATCAATCAACTTTCAAGCATTTTTCTCAATTCTCTTCGCATCACTTTCCCGCTCGCGGTTTTTGGAATTTCGTTGATGAAGATCACCCCGCCATGAAGATGCTTTTCCGAAGACAGGTTTTCTAAAAAATAAATAGATCCATAATTGATCTGATACCTTCCTTCCTGATACGAAGTTAGAATAACATGAATTATTGAGAAATAAATTGGTACAAAATTTTTTTTAAGTCACAAGCTTTTATAAAATGGACTAAAAATTAAAAAATAATTTTCTAACATTCTAATATTATCATAATAATAAATGCGATGGCCGATTGATGGAAATTTTGACGATGTTAGCACGATAAGATATCCGTATCAATTAAATATCACTATTTGCAAGAATCAATCTAGCAGAAAAATGCAGAGGTACCAAACCCACCCAACCCGACCCAAGATACCCCAGCATTTCTTTGACATAGGTATGGCAGTGGCATAGCATTGCGGCACATCAAACATATCTTTGATGACCTGCTATGTTGAATATTCTTTAAGTGTTTAGATCACAAATTTAGATTAACTTATGCTTTGATTTGCAGCCATCGCTTTTATTATTATGATAATATTAGAATGTTAAAAAATTATTTTTTAATTTTTAGTGCATTTTATAAAAGCTTGTGACTTAAAAAAATTTTTTACCAATTTATTTTCTACTTTTTAGTCTCAGCTATCTACTCTATTAAATGTAAATATTTGTTCAATAACAGAACAGAAGAGTTTATTCTTGATTATAATGAAATCGCTGATCGTGAGTTGTTTGCAACCTCATTTTTCTATTGGGGGAAAGAGAGGGTGGGGGTAGAGGTAGAAATATATTTTTTGTTTGGGCTGTATTGCCATCGGACCTTTATGCATATTCCAAATTTTATAAAAGTCATTTGAAGTGAAGTGTGTCAAAAATGCATTTTTTATGGAAGAGGGTGGGGGTAGGGTGGGAGGACAATTTTTCATTATTGTTGTATTGTCATTGGACCACTATATGTATACCAAATTTCATCCAAATCGGATAATGGGAAGGGTGTCAAAAACGCATTTTCTATGGAAGGGGGTGGGGGTGGGGTGGGAGGATTTTTTTTCTTAATGTTGTATTGTCATGGGACCACTATGTGTGTACCAAATTTCATCCAAATCGGATAATGGGAAGTGTGTCAAAAACGCTTCACAAGATTTGATAGATAGTTAGACAGAACATCTGAAGCTAAATAAAAGCTTGTAAAAATAGGAAATTTTTCACATTTAGTCAATTTTTGATATAATCGCAATTTTGAGTTTTTTGAAATTGAGGCAATTCTTGAAATTTTTTCAAATTTTTGATTTAAGGCAATTTTTTACTTTTTTGACAACGAACAATTTTTGACATTTATGGTCATTATTAAAAATTTTTCACATTTTTGTCAATTTTGGAGACAGGCAATTTTTGACATTTATGGCTGTTTTTGTAATTTCTCGCATTTAATGACATTTTTGGCACTTTTTGTAGATTTCGTCATTTTTGCTCTTATTAAAATTTTTCGCAATTTTTGACAGTTTTCGTAATATTGAGGTTTTGCTTTTTTTGACATTCTTGATATTTTTTGCAATTTTTCGGCAATTATTAACAATTTTTCTCAGTTTTTGACATTTAGCAATTTTTGAAATTTGTTGCATTTTCTGAAGTTTTTGCAATTTTTGACATTGACATGAATTATTGAGAAAAAATAGGAAATTTTTGACATTTAGTCAATTTTTGACATAATCGCAATTTTGAGTTTTTTGAAATTGAGGCAATTCTTGAAATTTTTTCAAATTTTTGATTTATGACAATTTTTGACTTTTTTGACAATGAACAATTTTTGACATTTATGGTCATTATTAAAAATTTTTCACATTTTTGTCAATTTTGGAGACAGGCAATTTTTGACATTTATGGCTGTTTTTGTAATTTTTCGCATTTAATGAGATTTTTGGCACTTTTTGTCGATTTCGACATTTTTGTTCTTATTAAAATTTTTCGCAATTTTTGACAGTTTTCGTAATATTGACGTTTTGTTTTTTGTAAATCTTTGACATTCTTGATATTTTTTGCAATTTTTCGGCAATTATTAACCATTTTTCTCAGTTTTTGACATTTAGCAATTTTTGAAATTTTTTGCATTTTCTGAAGTTTTTGCAATTTTTGACATTTAGGCTATTTTTGACATTGACATGAATTATTGAGAAAAAAATAGGAACTTTTTGACATTTAGTCAATTTTTAACATAATCGCAATTTTGAGTTTCCTGAAATTTTTGAAATTGAGGCAATTCTTGAAATTTTTGATTTATGGCAACTTTTGACTTTTTCACAATGAACAATTTTTGACATTTATGGTAATTATTAACACTTTTTCACATTTTTGTCAATTTTCGAGACAGGCAATTTTTGACATTTATGGCTGTTCTTGTAATTTTTCGCATTTAATGACATTTTTGGCACTTTTTGTCGACGTCGACATTTTTGTTCTTTTTAAAATTTTTCGCAATTTTGACAATTTTTCAGTTTTTGTGCAATTTTTGGCAGTTTTCGTAGTATTGACGTTTTTTTAAATTTTTGACATTCTTGATATTTTTTGCAATTTTTTCACATGGCAATTATTAACAATTTTTCTCAGTTTTTGCAGTTTTTGACATTTAGGCCATTTTTGAAAATAAGGTCATTTTTGACATTGAGGCAATTTTTGACATGTTTCGTAATTTTTGTTATTTTTGACATATTTGCGATTTTTTGCAATTTTTGACATTTATGGCAAATTAACAATTTTTAAATTTTTTAGGGCAATTTTTGACATTTAGAAAATTTTTGTCTTTTAAGACATTTACTTAATTTTTGCCTAATTTTGGAAATTTTTGGTATTTTTTTCGACTTAAAGAGGTTTAAAACGTTACTAATTCTGACTTACCAGCAACGTAATCGCAAATTTCCCTCTCGCTAATTTCTTCACCAGGATATTTGACAATAAAAGCAGTTGGTAGCTCGCCACATCTGTCGTCTGGCTTCCCCACCACTCCCACATCTTTGACAGCTTTAAGCTTGACTATGACAGCTTCTAGCTCGGCTGGGGCAACCTTTAAATAAATAAATGTATTCATAATAGATCTGATACCTTCCTAGTCCATTAGCACACTCCAAAAGTGAACTCCACGTTACATCAGCCTTGAAAACAGTTGTAAATATCTCAGAAACGGAAGCTCCTACGAAGTTTTTAGTAACATAAATTATTGAAAATAACTTGTTTTACAATATTCGGAAAATTGCATATTGATGCGATGCTTCGTTAAAAAATTAACAAATTTTTAATTTTTGAACTGTCAAAAAACTGTTATTGTCAAATGGATTTTGACAAAAATGTAATCAGCTCTTGACGTTATTGTACACTATTTTACCTAAAAATTTTATGAAAATCGGTTTAGCGTTTTAGGAGCTCTTGTGTTATGGACAGACCGCAGCCCACGAGAAAGACCGGCCCGGGCGTGGAAATATCACGTGACCGTAGGAGGCTCACAAAAAAATGCCTCACGGCTCGCTGTCATTATAAAACAAGTTTGTTTACGTCGATTTTTTTTTTAATTCGGGCACGAATTTTATGTGAATTTTATCAAAGTTATTAAAATAACGCAGCCCACGAAAAAGGCTGTAGTGGGCTGCGTTAAAATAGTTAATGGCTAATGAGTAAATTATAAAGAAAATACCTATAAGATAAACAATGCCGCGAACGTGTAATTAGTGTTGTTTCTTGTCGGTCCAACTATAAAACTGAAACCTAATATGTTGCAAACGGGAAAGAAGTGGTAAAAGATAAGATCTTGGATAAGATTGATCAAGTAATAGACATCCTTAGTGACATTTTCGATAGTGAGAGTGAAAAATGTGTTCAGTTGTCATTTCTTATTGAACAATTAGGTCTCTTGAAAAGGTAACCTGAGAATCGAAGATATGGTGGATACACTTTAATATTGGATCTTTGTTTATCCAGTCATCCAGTGCATACACGTCAATTTACAATTCTAAGGTAATATGTCTTCCGCACCCTCGCAATATTAAAAAACTGATTTGTAAAATATTGTTAACAGTAATCTCTCTGGTAGTGTGAAATATTTAAAAAGTAAGATACAGCTTTTAAAAGAACATGAGTTGGTCGTTAACTTACACTTTAATGAAATATATATTAAACTTTGTGCTGGGTAATTTTTCAAAAAATTATTGACGACCACTACATTCAGTTAATTGAATGTGAAAACCATCTCACTTATTCACAAATCACTTGTTTCTTTTTAATAAATTATTGTGAAATGTTTTATATTGAAAATTTTTCTTCAGATAACTAGCGAGTGTTTTTGTGGAGAAAAACTATTGTCAAAGCTTGAAAAAATTAGTTTAAGGGCGTGTAAAGTTTTTTTAAATAATTTTATTAAAAAGCACAATGATTTAGTGTCTGCAAATAAATCTTTGAATAAGAACTCAGACAATGATGATGACACTCAAAGAAAAATTAAAAAACTAAAAGCTTAGGTTTGATATGTCGAATTTTGAAGGATTTGTATAGATTTGAAGTAACTAACGATATTATGTACCTAATATATGTACCTGAAGATATTAGAGTGCAAATTTTGTATAATTTTTTATTTTATAGAGTCAGTTCTTTTATCCATAATAAACACATATATCAGCAAAATATTTTTTTCAATTTTTGCCTATAAAAAAACAAAATTTTTTTGTTAATTTATTTAAATTGTGTAAAAACACATAATATATTAAGCAATACAATAAGAATCCTGGGACTCCTAAGATCACGTGACCGCCGACTTGCTTATAACGCGCCATGGCCGGTCTTTATCGTTGGCTACGCGGACAGACATCACGACGACATTGCTAATATACAAAATACATCCAAATAACACATTTTCGGCGTTACCTCAAAAAACCTTTTTTCGTTGAAAACAATACCTTCTCAAGCTATTGCTGCGCGGGCTTGGAAGGTAAAACACAGGATTTCTTACCTGAAAAGCCTTGTACTTGATAAGTTCTTTAATCCTGTCAACGATGAAAACAAATCCGTCGTTGTCCATATATCCGATATCTCCGGAATGGATAAACCCGTCCTTGTCTATCGTATTTTTTGTTTCTGTCTCGTTTTTGAAGTAGCCCTTCATTACTTGTGGCCCTAAATAAGACGAGGTAATGAGAGGGTTTTATAAGCTTTTCACGAAAAAACAAAAACGGTAATTTGCTTCGTAAAAAGTCGGTCCCAATTTGTTTGACATTAAAACAATCAAAACAACAACGAATAGAAAACGTCATAGCCCGGTTAAATCAATATGTTCGTAACAACCAGACAAGAGTATACAGGGTGTCATTAAAAGTTTGTAACAAACTTTGACAGGTGATAGTACACATAAAAATAAGAAAAAAAGTTCATATGAACATAGGTCCTAAAATGCATAGTAGGGGAGCTACGGGCACCAAAGGGTTAATATCGAAAATGGTTTTTTTTATACAGCAACTTTAAAAAGCTATGGAATTTTACAAAAAATTGCAAATGGTAATTAATTTTGACCCTTCACATTGTGGTAAGGTAAAAAAATAATTACTTAACTCAAAAGGGTACTTTTGGTAGGGGTGGGGGGTTGTTTTAACAAGATTTTTTTTTGTATTGCATTTTTTTACATTTTGAGTCCATTTTTAAAAACTACTCCCTTTTTTAAGTAAAAAAGGTACTCTTGTCTAAAGTCGCCCAGAGCAACGGTTTACGAGATAATTGATCGTAAAGATTTTTAGTACCTTAGAATTTTTTTTTGTATTGATTTTTTTTACATTTGGAGTCCATTTTTAAAAACTACTCCCTTTTTTAGGTAAAAAAGGTACTCTTGTCTAAAGTCGCCCAGAGCAACGGTTTACGAGATAATTGAACGTAAAAGTTATTCCGCTTATGGGAGGTACTAAAAAAATTTACGCTCAATTATTTCGTAAACCGTTGCTCTGGGCGACTTTAGACAAGAGTACCTTTTTTACTTAAAAAAGGGAGTAGTTTTTAAAAATGGACTCAACATGTAAAAAAAATGCAATACAAAAAAAAATTCTAAGGTACTAAAAATCTTTACGCTCAATTATCTCGTAAACCGTTGCTCTGGGCGACTTTAGACAAGAGTACCTTTTTTACTTAAAAAAGGGAGTAGTTTTTAAAAATGGACTCAAAATGTAAAAAAATGCAATACAAAAAAAAAATTCTTGGTAAAACAACCCCCCCATCCCTACCAAAAGTACCCTTTTGAGTTAAGTAATTATTTTTTTACCTTATAACAATGTAAAGGGTCAAAATTAATTAACATTTGCAATTTTTTGTAAAATTCCATAGCTTTTTAAAGTTGCTGTATAAAAAAAACCATTTTCGATATTAACCCTTTGGTGCCCGTAGCTCCCCTACTATGCATTTTAGGACTTGTGTTCATATGAACTTTTTTTCTTATTTTTATGTGTACTATCACCTGTCAAAGTTTGTTACAACTTTTTAATGACACCCTGTATATGTTCCTTTCTAATAAAATCGTTTAGAAGAAGAGATAAATAAAAAGCAAGTAAAATAGTAAGCTAATGACTAATTAGTGCAGTGCCTCGTTTTGGGAATCAATACCAATAAAAAAATTACAACAAGTGCGGGCCACTGTATGTACCCCTCTACACTCCCTTCCGCCCATTACGGTTTTGATAACGCGGTGCCATTTTAATACAACATCAAGTATAGATAGATATAGAATGAGAGGGTATCACTCCTCAAAAATGGTAATCCTGAAAAAAACACCCTGTTTGCCCGCAGTTAGAAAAACGATAACTGCAATGGACTGTATATATTTTAATTAATGAAAGCGCGAACAAACATAAATACATTGATATGAAATTACGAAATAATTAAAAAGGTCCATAGGTCAATTGGGGGCACCACACAACGGAAATCAGAAACAAAGCACTCACCAGTTTGCAGCCAATTTCTCCACTTCCAAGGGGCCCCTGTCTGGATCTAATGATGTCACCACGTAGCTGAATGTCTGAAGTTTCTAGTTCTATGCTTCAGTACACCAAAATCGAGCACTTTCAAGTGTAGAAATTTGAAATAGTTGGAGAAAGTAAATTAACACGCAATTTCTCGAGGCGGTCGAAAAAGGATCTCACTGATTGTTGGTGCGCATGTCCAAATGCGCGAAAAATGTACTCTGTCCGTCATCCAATTGTGTGGTTTTAAAATTTACAAACAATCGCGAAATTTAGCGGGAGCTAACAACACCCAGTATTTACCTCGTATACATATTTCTCCTTTGACATAAGGTCCAAGGCTTTTTTGGGTGTCGGGATCAATAATTTTTAGTTCCAGCCCTTCGAAAATTTTGCCAACGCTGCCCATCCTCGGTTCGTGTAGGGGCACAGCTGTCACGGCCCCGGACAGCTCTGTCATTCCGTAGATTTGACGGACTTTAGCGTTTTTTAAACTAAAAAAAAAGTGGATCCAAACTGCTTATATATGTGAAATTCTGTAATAACCTTAGAGTAGAGACCCTGTATGTATGACATATTTTAAAGAAATCTTTAGGAAAAATCGAGGGGTGGGACACTCATAAAAATGTGTACACCTATTTAAATATTTAAGTTAAATACTGTATTTATTTGGGATTTAAAGGTATTTAATTGTATTTAAGTGTATTTAATAGTATTTAAGTATTTAAAAGTTATTTAAATGTATTTATTAAATATTTTTACCAAATTTGTACATCTATTTAAGGAGTGTCCCACCCCTCGGGAAAAATATGTCATACATGCAGAGTCTCTACCTTAGAGTAAGAAAAAAATAAAGAGAAGTAATCAAGCACGGCACAAAATGTCGCGACGTGGACTAATAAGCGTAGGACAAAATATCGCGTAGGTTGAATAGGTCAACAAAATCAAAGCACTACATATTTTGCAACTGGTCACAACATGAAGAAGATACAGGAAACGACAACAGCGTAACACATGCATTGTTTACAAACAAATGAATGAATGACCACCGAAAACGAGGCTACCGGTCCTCTTTTTTTTTCTTACTCTAAGGTGCCATTCCATAGGTAAGTACGCAGCCAACGATAAAGACCGGCCATGGCGCGTTATAAGCAAGTCGGCGGTCACGTGATCTTAGGAGTCCCAGGATTCTTATTGTATTGCTTAATATATTATATGTTTTTACATAATTTAAATAAATTAACAAAAAATTTTTGTTCTTTTATAGGCAAAAATTGAACAAAATATTTTTCCGATATATGTGTTTATTATGGATAAAAGAACTGAATCTATAAAATAAAAAATTATACAAAATTTGCACTCTAATATCTTCAGGTACATATATTAGGTACATAATATCGTTAGTAACTTCAAATCTATACAAGTCTTTCAAAATTGGACATATCAAACCTAAGCTTTTAGTTTTTTAATTTTTCTTTGACTGTCATCATCTTTGAGTTCTTATTCAAAGATTTATTAGCAGACACTAAATCATTGTGCTTTTTAATAAAATTATTTTAAACTTAATTTTTTCAAGCTTTGACAATAGTTTTTCTCCACAAAAACACTCGCTAGAGTTATCTGAAGAAAAATTTTCAATATAAAACATTTCACAATAATTTGTTAAAAAGAAACAAGTGATTTTGTGAATAAGTGAGATTTTTTTCCCATTCAATGAACTGAATATAGTGGTCGTCAATAATTTTTTGAAAAATTACCCAGCACAAAGTTTAATATCCATTTCAATAAAGTGTAAGTTAACAACCAACTCATGTTCTTTTAAAAGCTGTATCTTACTTTTTAAATATTTCACACTACTAGAGAGATTACTATCTGTTAACAATATTTTACAAATCAGTTTTTTAATATTGCGAGGGTGCGGAAGACATATTACCTTAGAATTGTAAATTGACGTGTATGCACTGGATAACTGGATAAACAAAGATAAAGCCAACATTAAAGTGTATCCACCATATCTTCGATTCTCAGGTTACCTTTTCAAGAGACCTAATTGTTCAATAAGAAATGACAACTGAACACATTTTTCACTCTTACTATCGAAAATGTCACTAAGGATGTCTATTACTTGATCAATCTTATCCAAGATCTTATCTTTTACCACTTATTTCCCGTTTGCAACATATTAGGTCTCAGTTTTATAGTTGGACCGACAAGGAACAACACTAATTACACGTTCGCAGCATTGTTTATCTTATAGGTATTTTCTTTATAATTTACTCATTAGCCATTAATAATTTTAACGCAGCCCACTACCGTCTTTTTCGTGGGCTGCGTTATTTTAATAACTTTGATAAAATTCACATAAAATTCGTGCCCGAATTAAAAAAAAATCGACGTACTAAAACTGAACACACACATGTTTTATAATGACAGCGAGCCGTGAGGCGTTTTTTTGCGGGACTCCTACGGTCACGTGATATTTCCGCGCCCGGGCCGGTAAGTACATGTGTTTTTCTTTATAATTTGTTAATAAAGTCTGCGTGTAGTATACCTTTTGGTGACATCATTTTCCAAGTCTTTGCTGGCCGGGGCGCCCCCACTGAGCAAGTGCTGAATGCTACTTAAGTCGTAGTCTCGACATTTTGCGTTTTTTGCAAAAAACTGTAAAATCGGAGGCACTACGAATAATTTTGTTACTCTGTAACTTTGAATGGCGCTTAGGAATAGCTCTGGATTAAATCTAAAAGTTTAAAAACATGAAAATCAAATCTATATAATATGCGGATATTTATTTTACAAACAATTTACAGATTGACATGGTTTTTATCTATCTCTTTTAGTTTTTGAAATATTGCATAAAATTGTTTTTTTTAAAAATGAAATTACCCCCTTTTTTTCGATTTTCGAAATCAGCATAAAATATCCTTTAAAATGAGATACCACTTTTTATTTCTAAAAATATTTTATTGTTTTCAAGTATATTTATTTTTTTAATATTTTTTGTTTTTATTTTATAATTTAATTTATTGACTGGGTTCAAAATATTTTAAAATAATCAAATTAAAAAATAATAAAAAATTATTATTATTTTTTGCAACAAAACAAATTAAAAAAAAATTTGAGTGTGACATGTCATTTTAAAGGAAATTTTACGCTGATTTTAAAAATCGAATTTCGGGGTATTCCATAAGAAAAATTATAACTTTATGCAATATCTCAAAAACTAAGAAATATATAAAAAAACCGTTTACATCTGTCAAATCTTCAAGAAAAAAATTATAATAAAGCTCTTTGCACGAAAACAAAATTTTCATAAATAAAATACTCTGCCAATATATGGGCCCCTAAGCTCACACTAGGTACTATAGTTATAGTGTACGTGTGAGCTAATATAACTAAAAACTGAAATATATTTTATTCAACTCCAGACTAAATTACCTTTTGTTTGATACTACACAAGCCATGTTTTGACTTAAACTCAAATTTTTGAAATCTACCCCCACCATTAAAAAAAACAAAAACTAAAATGTATTTTGTTAAACTCCGGACGCAATTACCTTTCGTTTGATATCACACACGCCATATTTTCACTTAAACTCTAATTTTTAAAATATACCCCCACCCTTTTTTTAAATAAATTAAAATGTATTTTGTTTAACTGCAGACTCAATTAACTTTCGTTTGATATCACACACGCCATATTTTCACATAAACTCTAATTTTTGAAATCTACCCCCACCCTTTTATTTGGTTTGTGTTCAGTGGATTTTGTTAATTTTTAAATAGGACCATCTCGGCCCAAGACCCAGCCTAGGTACCAAATTTTATTAAAATCGGCCAAGCGGTTTTTGAGTTATGCGCGTTGGTCGTTACAGACAGACATACAGACAGACAGACATACATACAGACAGACAGACAGACGGCGCAACAAAAAAGTTTTAAAATCATCTGAGGCGCAAAGATATATAAAATTTTTTTAAATCGGAGCAACTTTTTTTTTCTCGAAAAAATTAGGATCACCATAGCTCACACCACTATAATATAGTATATGTGTGAGCTAAAAATTATTGTGTGTGCTTAAGACAACACGGCAGAAGTGTAAACTTCAACAAGGCGAAATTAATAATACTAGCCCATAACATATTCTGCAAAGCGGACCGAACCGAACTCTTCTGTGTACTGACCTTCATCTGCATCATCATATCGCTCGCTGAATGTTTCTCACAGTTAGTCGACTCGAGCCGATTTCACCCGAATGAGCGTTACATAGCCGAGCCTGACGGCTCAGTTCAATTCACTACCTAAAAAAATTGCTAAACACGCCTAAAGAAGTTTACACTTTAAAAAGTTATAGATCCCTTCCAAAATGCAGATTGCTATATCAAGATGAGGTTTGGACCATCAAGCTTCTCTTAAAAGGGGGGGGGGTCAGTTTTTTCCTAGTCTCTCCTGGAATGGAAATACCTCAAACCCCCCCAAAAACATCGAATTTGGGAGAGCCTGTACCTACCTACCTTTTTATAATGAGCAACTTCTTACCCAGGGCCACGGCTGCTAAAAAAGTCATTATGCCCATGATGTGGAACATGGGCAGGTACAAAATGGTCACGGTCTTGTCGTTCATGTCCATGGCGTCTGGATGTCTACAAAAAAGTACGAATTTGTCAAGGACAAATGCCTTAAAGGATAAATAAAGGATACTGGTTCAAAAAATCGAAAAGTGAAGCAATCATAGCTGGCTTATGAAACAATGGCAAATTTATATTCGTAGATGCAAATTTTCAAGTGCGCATGCGTGTGTTTTGGCACGTAGCTGTGTGTGTGGACGCCAAATACGTTATAGCATAAATACGGGCGGCGGATAAAAGGTCGAAAGTACAATAGGTCGAAAAAAAAGGGTCGAAAATAAAAAAGGGCGAAAGTACAAAAGGTCGAAAGTACAAAAGGTCGAAAGTACAAAAAGTCGAAAGTACAAAAGGTCGAAAGTACAAAAGGTCGAAAGTACAAAAGGTCGAAAGTACAAAAGTTCGAAAAAAAATCGACAATACAAAATATTAAAAATACCAATTTACCGTATCAAGTCGAATTGACCTGTCCAGTCGAGGTGAACCCGCGGCCAAGGATTAGGTTAGTATATAAAAAAAAAACTTTCCTGACGAAATCAGGGTAGTTTTTTTATAGTAAACAAACTTAACCTGGTCAGGTTGGGTTAGGAACCTAACCAGGTTAACTATAAACTATCCTCGACCTCTGGACTACCTTGGCTGGGCAGGGCAATTCGACTTGGTTAGGTTTCAATCTTTTATTTTCATACTTTCGACCTTTTGAACTTTCGACCTTTTGTACTTTCGATCTTTTGTACTTTCGACCTTTTGTACTTTCGACCTTTTGTATTTTCGACCTTTTGTTTTTCGACATTTTGTACTTTCGACCTTTTGAACTTTCGACCTTTTGTATTTTCAACCTTATTTTTTCGACCTTTTGTACTTTCGACCTTTTGTACTTTCGACCTTTTATCCGCCGCCCCATAAATACATGTTCAAAGAATCGTGAAACGCTCATGGCTGGCTTTGGAAACAATTTTAAATTCGTGGATGCGAATTTTCAAGTGCGCATGTGTGTGTTTTGTCATGTAGACACACAGCTGCTATGTGGGTGGAGGACATATTGACATTTTGCGGTGTTTTGCGTTTGTCATGTAAAATTATGTTTTTTTCTGTGAAAATTGGGAAATAATTCACGTAAAACATGTGCGGTTTGTGGAAAAATGTCCGGAAGAGGGATTGCCATTCAATAGGTAACTACTATATTTTTCTTTATAATTTGTTAATAAAAGTAAGAATGGTTTATAGATGCCATTAAAGACTCTTCATGGTGTCGTAAAATATGCGAAATATTGTTAAAAACTTTTGCAATGCTTTATTTAAGATTTTGAGGTTTTTAAATTTTTTTCCATTTTTTTATTATAATTCCTATCAGCCTTTCAAAGCGTTTCTGGAAGAAGGCAATGTTACTTTTACATAACTTTTATACATTTATAGGGAAGGGAACTAAATTAAAACTTTGGTGTTTTAATTTTTTTTTCCTATAGTTTTATTCAGTGGCGTATATAAGGGGGGGGGCCCGGGCCCCCCCCGAAGCTAAGATTTTTTTAGATATTTTCCACATAACTCATGAATATAAACATAAAATAGTGTAAAATACGGCCTCATGAGGTCTCGGCCCCCCCCGAAACTGTCTCGGGCCCCCCGCGAAACTTTTTTCTATATACGCCACTGGTTTTATCATAGTTCCTATCGGTCTTCTAAAGCTCAGCTCTCTAGCGTTTCTCGAAGTGGGCAATGTTACTTTTACATAACTTTACATTTATAGGGGAGAGGTAAATTAGAATTTTGGTTTTGGTTTTTGTCAGTCTGTCAAATTTCAGCATTGTAGCATGTCTGGAATCCATAAAACTTGGAGGGGTTGTGAACTCTATGAAGATCTACGACTGTGCAAAGTTTGAGTTTCGTAGCTCTTTCAAATCAAATCAAATCAAATCAAATCAAATCAAGCTTAAAGTATAAAACATTGTAGACAAAGCAAATAAATAACTAATAACAATAAAAGAAAACATTATTTAAAAAAATATAAAATATATAAATCCATCCAATAAGTGGTTTAATTATGTTGTTTGATTATACATATATATATTTTTTTAATTTACTTGTTTTTTTTTATAATAATTGAGAATTTTAGGTTTAAAATTATTCCTTAATTGTAACTCTGCTTAGTGATAAGAAAATCCTTGCACACTTGGGGCGAGATGGTCCCATTTCAAAATCAACAAAATCCACCGAACACAAACCAAATAAAAGGGTGGGGATAGATTTCAAAAATTAGAGTTTATGTGAAAATATGGCGTGTGTGGTATCAAACGAAAGGTAATTGAATCTGGAGTTAAACAAAATACATTTTAATTTATTTTAGAAAAAGGGTGGGGGTATATTTCAAAAATTAGAGTTTAAGTGAAAATATGGCGTGTGCGATATCAAACGAAAGGTAATTGAGTCCGGAGTTTAACAAAATTAATTTTAGTTTTTGTTTTTTTTAAGGGTGGGGGTGGATTTCAAAAATTTGAGTTTAAGTCAAAACATGGCTTGTGTGGTATCAAACAAAAGGTAATTTAGTGTGGAGCTGAATAAAATATATTTCAGTTTTTAGTTATATTAGCTCACACGTACACTATAACTATAGTACCTAGTGTGAGCTTAGGGGCCCATATATTGGCAGAGTATTTTATTTAAATTATGAATATGGTTTTGAAATTTTAAATTTTCGTCTTTGTTAAGTCCTAAAAATTTAATATTATCTGTAGTATTAATCTTATTATTTTTTATATTTATAATTTGTTGAGATATTTCTTTAAAACCAATTACATATGTTTTTGAAAAATTAAGGGATAGTTGGTTTGATTCAAACCAAGTTTTTATACAAATAATATCATTTTTTATATTATTCCAGAGAACATCTATATTTTTATTTTTCCAAAGAATAGTAGTATCATCTGCAAATATTGTAAAATAACCAGAAATTTTAATATTTAGTAAATCATTAATGTAAATTTAAAAAAAAGTATTGGTCCTAGTACTGAACCTTGAGGAACACCACATTGAATATTATTTTTATTTGAATTTAAATTTTTCCGAAGTAGATTTTTAGATGGGTCAAATATGGGCTGAAATGTGTCAAGAAAAGATGAACTTGGCCGGGCACTGCTGTGTTCCCTGATAGATGGCGGCATACTTACATAAGAAACTTAGTAGATAATTTCAAATTGTCATGTGTCAACAAAACGGCCTTTGGCAAACCGGTAGTTCCCGAAGATGACATAATGCAGGCTATAGTCTCGCTGGTATCGAAACTTTTGTGCTTGTATCCTTGATAGGTCATGTTGCTGTGGAATAAGATACTTGGAAACCCTAAAATAAAATTATAAATCATAAGTGGAAGTTAGCAATGAAACTTGGTACAATTTTTCGACTTGTTACGGGAAATAACACAAAAATTTAAGTTTATATGATTTCGTAATGTGCTGAAAGATACAGAGTGATATTAACAAAATTCTATAAAAAGTAGTAGTCTCAAACTTTTGTTTACTCCGGTTATGCAGTTTACGGTACCTTCTTAATTTTACCACTTCTTATAACTAGAAGAACGTTTTTAATATGGTGTATACAGGGTGTTTCTTTTGTCAATATATAAAAAAAGTCAAATTTACCATTTTTTTATTAGGCACCATTTAAGTGCACTAATACAGTACATTTTAAAGCTTTAGTAATAACATAAATATTTGATAATAGTGAACTTTAAATTATTCGTTGAAATTAACGAGTCCTATATTTGAAAAATGCACATATTTTATGTCCATGTTATTTACAGCACTTCTAGAATATATACAGTATAAGGTTAAACTGATAATTAAATTGGCGTATTCAAATTAAAGTCGGTAATATTGCCAAATTCATTAGCAAAACTACAAGGTCAGTTTAGAACTTGTACTATTTTTCCCGCTGATTAGATTGCCTAAAGCTGTCTCATGACTTTTTCTTCTTAAGTAAAAAGTTATTAACGATAGATATACAGGAATTTTAATTTTATAAAAAATATTTTTACATAATGTGCATTATCATTAGAGTAATTCCACGCCAAATCATCCAATGGGAGTAGCTGCCATGTCACGAAAAAAATCCAAATTTTGATAACATGTATTAGTGTCCTTAGGAATACCAAATTAGCAAATTTTAATTTTTAATGTCGCCTCCCGTATTTTACAGGCCACTTTAAAAGTAAAAAAAAGAAGAAAATCAGTTGTGGCCTTATTTTTTTTTATTTCTATTGTATTAAATCTTATGTAAAAACAAATTTGATGGAAGAAATCTTTAATATTGGTTGGATAATCCTATACAGAAAAAAAAATTAACCTCACTTTTTTGACATGGCAAAAATAGTTTTAATAAAATAGTAAATTATATGATTTTCTCGATTTTAATTATTTACACCGGTGCGGAATATGGTCCATCAAAAAAAAGTCTGTACGCACATTAAAGCTCAGTGGCTTGACTATCATACAAGGCAAAAGAAAAATTTCTAGGTCTATTGCATTCAGAAAACTAAATTTTTTAAAATTGGAAAAACCGCAAAAACCTCAGAATGAACCTTTTGACTAAAAAAATTGTCATGTCTATCTGTCTATTATCGCTTGTGCGTTGTTTTACTTGATAATGTATCGTCTAAATAAAAGTAAAATTAAAAATCTGGGTCTGTCATTTTAACATCAACTTTTAAGCTATTTGGTTAAAGCATGTAAAAAATCAAATTTTTTTTTATTGAGTCGCAAAAGGAAGAAAATTATGTATAAAAATCATCGTTAGGGGATCTTATTTATAGCCACATACTGTTTTGCGTGAGATCCTAGTTTGTGGGTTCAAGTCCCATCTTCGTACACTGTCGGAATTTTTTTTTTAGTTTTAAGAATACATTTTTGGTGAGACACGGACATTAATTAGTTTGTTTCTTTGGTAAATGAAATGGTTCAGGTTTAACAGTGGCTTACGCAGGAGGGAGGGGGGTTGGATGCGTAATCTTTCCAAAACCATTAAATAACTAAAGATTGAATTTTTCTGAAAGAAGAAATAAATGGTTTTCCAGGATTTTGCTTTTACTCAAGCCCCCTCTCCCAACCCCCTTGGAAAATTTCTGCATACGCCACTGGGCATTAAAAAAACTAAGTACAAAACTAACGCATGGTAAAAGCCCAGGTGATGCGTTTGGAAACGATTTGTTTTACATTAAAATCTCAAACAAACAACAACTGGACACCATTCTTTCACTCCTCTGGATGATTTAACTATAGAAGCTAAATTTACTTCAAGATCAGAAAAAAATTTGTTCGGTTTCTGAATTTATAGAACTCAACTTCTTTTCCGATTTTTTAAATATGACAGTAGGTAACTACTAAAAAAGTAAATAAACTTTTAAAAAAATTCTGTAGTGACCTTATGAAGAGAGTTTAGATCATAATTTATTGAACAGTGCTCATATAAATAAACTTTGCCTTCTGATAAACCTTAATTTGCAGGGGCGGATCCAGAAACTTTATTTTGGGGGAAAATATCATAATAAATATTTCACAAAACTATTTTGCATAGTGACCAGGAGGTGTATTCTATGTGTCAAAACTGAGTAAAGTTTCAGATTTGGGGGGCATCCCCCCCCGTAGATCCACGCCTGTAATTTGTGATGCAATTTAACATCACTAAAAATATTACAATAACAAAAAAATATGTAGTGACCTTAACGAATAAATACCCAGATTTTTTATTCTTGTTTTTAAAAGTATATGATACAGTGAAAAATTTACCCTACTTGATTACCACCAGCACCCCGATAGACAGGGTCATTTTTGATGCTGAAGTTGAGGGATTTCCCAGACATTCTTAATTTTTTCGTGGAACTCCAAGGTAACGTCTACTTTTTAAATATGTTTTATACAAGGAAGATCACACACTGTATCAAAAATTTAAGAAAACATTACATTTATACCCCAAAAAAATATGAAAACTTGGAAAATTTCTGCGTTTTTTGGATATTCTCTAAATTGCTCTAATTAAGCCAGTATAAAAGATTTTGCTAAACATCACATTTTTTTGAAAACTACTTTTATCGACTTTTATGCATTTTTTCAAAATTATAGGTTAATTTTTTTAGGTGCTGGTTACTATGAGCATAATTTTTTTCTTTAAAGTCCCATTTTGCCCGTTTTTAGACTTTTCAAATGCGTGTACAACAGACTAATTGGATTAAAAAATCTAAAATTGTGCAAAAGTGGTTAAGCATAAGCTGTTTCATTTAGTAAGCATGATTAAAGAAAAAAATTAAATGTCACGGCAACACTTTTTTTGTAAATTGGATGACTTGGCGTGGAATTGCTCATTAGTCTTTATATATCTCTAATATCTGCAGGAGTGTACGTGGAAAGTAAGGGTGTTGGAAAAAGCTACTCGCTGGGATCCAATGCAACAATGTTCCAGGCGGAGGTTTACGTTATAAATCGGTCCTAACAGAGTGGACCCAGAAAGAGATACACAGGAAACGCCAGACACGCGAAAGAGTGTGCGACAGGCGCAGCCCACGAGAAAGACCGGCCCGGGCGCGGAAATATCACGTGACCGTAGGCGGCTCACAAAAAACGCCTCACGGCCCGCTGTCATTATAAAACATGTGTGTGTTCAGTTTTGGTATGTTTGTTTACGTCGATTTTTTTTTAATTCGGGCACGAATTTTATGTGAATTTTATCAAAGTTATTAAAATAACGCAGCCCACGAAAAAGACTGTAGTGGGCTGCGTTAAAATAATTAATGGCTAATGAGTAAATTATAAAGAAAATACCTATAAGATAAACAATGCCGCGAACGTGTAATTAGTGTTGTTCCTTGTCGGTCCAACTATAAAACTGAAACCTAATATGTTGCAAACGGGAAAGAAGTGGTAAAAGATAAGATCTTGGATAAGATTGATCAAGTAATAAACATCCTTAGTGACATTTTCGATAGTGAGACTGAAAAATGTGTCATAGGAACCATTCCCGACATGCAGCAGTAGGACGAAATTTTTAATCTTTAAATGTGTGCTTGGGGATGTATGCTTGCGTGTGTGAGTTTAGAGTTCAACATTTATTATATTTTTATTGTTTATTTCTTGCTCTATACCTATTTATTATAATGTACTTTAATTTATTTTTGTAATTAGGTCTCTTGAAAAGGTAACCTGAGAATCGAAGATATGGTGGATACACTTTAATGTTGGCTTCATCTTTGTTTATCCAGTCATCCATACACATCAATTTACAATTCTAAGGTAATATGTCTTCCGCACCCTCGCAATATTAAAAAACTGATTTGTAAAATATTGTTAACATATAGTAATCTCTCTGGTAGTGTGAAATATTTAAAAAGTAAGATACAGCTTTTAAAAGAACATGAGTTGGTAGTTAACTTACACTTTAATGAAATATATATTAAACTTTGTGTTGGGTAATCTTTCAAAAAATTATTGACGACCACTACATTCAGTTCATTGAATGTGAAAACTGCTGCAGGAGACGAGACCCGAATATCTGGCAGCCTCTCCGAGAAGAGACATAGAAGTACATGGAGAGGAAGTAATCATCGAAGAAGAAATGATAAAGAATAATATTAAAATGCTTAAATCCGAAAAAGCTAGCGGACCTGGGGGAATATATGCTTCAATCACAAAATCACTTGTTTCTTTTTAATAAATTATTGTGAAATGTTTTATATTGAAAATTTTTCTTCAGATAACTCTAGCGAGTGTTTTTGTGGAGAAAAACTATTGTCAAAGCTTGAAAAAATTAGTTTAAGGGCATGTAAAGTTTTTTAAAATAATTTTATTAAAAAGCACAATGATTTAGTGTCTGCTAATAAATCTTTGAATAAGAACTCAAAGATGATGACAGTCAAAGAAAAATTAAAAAACTAAAAGCTTAGATTTGATATGTCCAATTTTGAAAGACTTGTATAGATTTGAAGTTACTAACGATATTATGTACCTAATATATGTACCTGAAGATATTAGAGTGCAAATTTTGTATAATTTTTTATTTTATAGATTCAGTTCTTTTATCCATAATAAACACATATATCAGCAAAATATTTTTTTCAATTTTTGCCTATAAAAGAACAAAAATTTTTTGTTAATTTATTTAAATTGTGTAAAAACATATAATATATTAAGCAATACAATAAGAATCCTGGGACTCCTAGGATCACGTGACCGCCGACTTGCTTATAACCATTGGCGTAGCTAGGGGGGGGCAGGGGGGCCTGCCCCCCCTGAAGTCCCTCAGGCCCCCCCCTAAGATATTTTAGACCTCCCCTACCGACTACTAGTAAAAGAACATGACGCTGAAAATACATACTTTTCTATTATTATTCGGGAAATATTCAAATAAGGTGCATTAAAATTTAAAATCATTCAGATAATGTTTACATTTCAGGAAAAAGCCCTTGTCTTGCGGAATTAGGCTTTTTCTCTTTAAATTATCGGTAACTTTTCTGCACTTATGCAATTTCCCGAAAATATTTTTTAAATTTAAACATAATTATGCATATTGAATATTTCATACATATTGGCGACATCTTGTAAAATATTATAGAATTGTAAGCTAAATTTCGCATTTGATAAAGACAGCGACCTTTGCCCCCCTGTTTCCGAAATCGGGTTGTAGATGTCGTAAGGTTACAAAAGACCTTTTTAAACTGTTTTTCTAAAATACATATAATAATCTTTTTAGTTTTTTTGAGGTTAGCGTTTAGTGTCTTATGAAAATTTTCCGATTTTGGTGACAATTTCATAACCATTTTCATATTAAGTTTTCCCACGTCGTTAAATGGAATAAATTCGTCGAGCAGTACCGGGAAATTTTTAATATTAATACTTCTACTCTAAGAGCAGAAATGACCGTTTTAAAGAATTGTATTTTTCGGTTAAATCAAACTGTTGGTCATGATTCTATCAAACAACATATAGCAGAAAGCACCTATCCAAACCTCTACCAACTTTTTAAAGTTGCGAGTATTCTTCCAATTTCAAGTGCAACTTGCGAGAGGTCTTTCTCTGCCATGAGGAGAGTTTTTAATTGGCTTAGAACAACTATGACTCAAGAGAGACACTCAGGTTTGTCATTGTTATTCATAGAAAAAGATGTTGAGGTCGACTTAGACAGTGTGGTAGACGCTTTCAGTCAGCGACGTAGAAAACTTTCTTTGTAGAATTGCTGAATTACATACTTCCTGTGTATACATATAAATAAGTTGGTAAATGTATTATTAAATTTGTTATATTAAAATATTAGAACATTTAAAGCGCGTATTTTTTTTTTATTCATTGCACACTTTGCACGACTCTTTAAAACCTATGTTTGCTTTTTGTTCAAGATAGACCGGGGCCACGGCCCCCCCTGAAAAGCAAGGCTAGCTACGCCAATGCTTATAACGCACCATGGCCGGTCTTTATCGTTGGCTGCGGTGACAGGATACAGGCGAAAAGGCGCTTCATGTGCCTAGTTGAAATAACCACGTTAAAATAACACCGAAATAAAGTGGTTTTGAAAACAACGTTAAAAAGCGACCTATTAAACTTAAAAAAGTGTGTGTTTTTAACGTTGTCTTGATTTGTGCTCTGTGGGGTTTATATAAACTTTTAACCATAATGACCCTGTATATACCTAAGTATCCGTTGTCAGCCGTCTGTTTGTCCAAAATAATGACTTTTTCCACAGTGGGGAATTTTAGATCCTCCAAAAAATCCAGTTTATTCTTTGAGGCGAACAGAAATCTCGGTTCAGTGGTGTTGAGAGATTGTTGGAGTTCAGCTAAAATAAAATAAGTTAAATTTAACAAATTTTATGTACAGGGTGGGGCATTTTCATTGGTTTTATAGGGTACAGGCTAAACGGTAAGATATACAAAAAAACTGACATACGTGTCCCGTCCTCTTTTTTAGTGTCTTTTTTGATGGCGTCATCAAATCTAGGCTAACTAGATTGGTTTAGCAGATACAGGGTGATTCTCAAAAATTGCCGATTTTTATTATCTTTTATTACTCGTTTATTTATGGAGAAAAATTCTTCAAATACAAAAGTTTTATGATTTTATACGTAAAATTCAGTGGCGTACCCAGAAAAATTAAAAATATTTTATTTTACAAGATATTATCAAAAGTAACATTTTTTAAACGGAACACCCTGTATGTAAGTACCTCAAAAAATTGAATTTTTTCTTGCGATTACAGCGATATATAACACTTAATACTTTTTTTGTCCTAAATAGGTAAAATACAAAAAATATTTGTTTTGTAGTTGGCTATGGATGGGATGAACTTTTGTTTTGCTTTTTTGACTTGTCACAAAGTCAAACGTCAATTAAGTATTGTTATTGCTTTGTTGTTATTACTTTTGTCTAATATGAATCTTTATCAAAAGTATGAAAAGTTAAACATGTTTTAGTGCCATATTGAATCTAATTAAAATAGAGATGCAGCACTATATTTTGACCGTTATCCGGAACGACGCACGTCAGCCAGACAAAAGGATGTTTCAAACAATGTGTCACAATTTAAGTGAGTATGGGTCATTTGGAAAACCAAGAAATAAAATTTACAATAAAGAAAATAGAGAAACGGATGAAATAAACACGTTGGCTTGTGTTGCTGCTGATCCGACGGTATCTAGTCGTAATATTGAGAATGATATTGGTATAAGTAAACGTAGAGTTTTAAGAATATTGAAAAAGCATAAGTATAAACCTTATAAAATAAGAAAGGTTCATAATTTACATCCTGGAGAAGAACAACGGCGTTTAGAATTTTGCAATTGGTATTTGCAACAGATTAATCAGAATCCCAATTTTTTTCAAAATATAATATGGACCGACGAAGCTTATATATCTAGCGAAGGAATGTTTAATCGACATAATAATCGATATTGGTCAAACATAAATCCTCATCAGACGGTGGCCAGGGTACAACAAGGACGGTTTGGATTCCATGCATGGGTAGCGCTGTATCGAAATAGAGTGTTTATCTACAGGCTTTTTAATGAAAACTTGAATGCAGAAGGATACAGACAAATGTTGGAAGAATATGTAATAATCACAGGTAGCAAGGGATCATCAAATGACGTCTTTTTTTCGTCGAAAAGTGGTCATTTGGATGACCAGCAGGTCATCTACCAAAAAATGTTGTCTTTAAGGCGTCAGTTACTTGACGTCTGAAAAACGTCATATATTGGTCACTACTCACACTGAACACTTTGTCCAAGGGACATATACACTCATACTTACATAGATGGTGCCCCAGTCAGTACTTGACCGGATTTATACGGAATGTGGGGGTACGTATGTAAAATAAATTAAATATTAAATCAAGACAAACTTCGAGGCTTCTTTCGCTTCAAGGTGGAGATGTGTAAGTCTAGGTATAGGTCTATTTTGATCTGTACCTCACAGACGAACACCGCTGTACCTGTTCCAGTACTTCCAGGTCTAAGTCACAGAAGAGTTACCTTCTGTGTCTAAGTTTCCTTCAGTGTTCTCAACTGCAGGAAATATTTCATATATTCAGACATATGGGTCTGTGTGTGTCTAATGTTCTGATTTGGTCCCAAATACGTCATATTGCTGACGCCTTTAAAACGTCTAAAAATGACGTCATTTTGGGTGTGTCTTTTGAACGTCATTTAAAGGTCATTTACACGTCAGATTAGAGACGTCAATGGTCATTAAAAATGACCTGTTTTTGACGTTTAAAAAACGTGACCTCGCTACCTGGGATAGAGTTGGATAACATGCCATTAGGTGAAATAAATAACATTTATTTTCAACAAGACGGTGCTCCAGCACATAATAGCCATATGATAAGGAACTTGCTAACTGCCAATTTTGATGAAAATTGGATTTGTACATATGGGCCAAACCGATGGCCCCCGCGTTCTCCCGACCTGATCCCCCTCGACTTTTATTTTAGGGGATTTATCGAAAATGAAATTTATAAAACACGAAGTAACAATGTAGAGGAACTTAGGGAAAATTTTATTATTTGCATTGAGATAGTACCTACCAAATATTGGCATCTATAACGCCACTCGATCGGTTACAAGTCGAGTAGAAAAATATCCGTTAAGTAGGTTCTGAATATACCTATTATAAAATAAAAAAATATTGAATCAATTCATAGCCAACTACAAAAAAAAATATTTTTCCGTATTTTACCTATTTAGGACATAGAAAAGTGTTAAGTGTTATATATCATTGTAATCACAAGAAAAAATGCAATTATCTGAGATACTTACATACTGGGTGTTCCATTTAACAAAATGTTACTTTTGATAATTTCTTGAAAACTAAAACATTTTTAATTTTTCTGGTTACGCCACTGGATTCTATGTAGAAAATCATAAAACTTTTGTATTTGTAAGTTTTTTTCTATCTCCATAAATAACCGAGTAATAAGAGATAATAAAAATCGCCAGTTTTTGAGAATCACCCTATATCTGCTAAACCAATATACAGTTCATATCATTAATTTTGAGACAACTTTTTACAATTTGTTTTCGTTGCCCTATGCTATTTGTTATGGTAAACAGCTGATAACTGTCAAAAAGTTATCTCAAAAATTATGATATGGAGTTTAGTTAGCGTAGATTTGATTGCGCCATTAAAAAAGACACTAAAAAAGAGGACGGGGCACATATGTCAGTTTTTTTGTATCTCTTACCGTTTAGCCTGTACCCTATAAAACCAACGAAAATGCCCCACCCTGTACATACATGTACACGGTATGAGAGTAGCCAAAAATATTAAATGGCCTTTTATACACCATGGGCCTTATTATAAGGTTTTGCCTTATATCTACTCCTTAGTTACCTTAACCATAGGTGTGTGGGCCTTATATACCTCACTTAATTGTTTACTTCTACAGTAATTTATCTTTGACAAAATTGGAGTACAGCAGCGCAACAGAAGTCCCGATATTCCAGCAGCTAGTTAAATCAGGGTATCTTCCCAATAATTGTCGGCAAATAGGCCCATAACGTGTCGTTGTGGGTCAAGCCCAAATTTTTTAGATTCAGAGCGAAATTGAATTGACAGGTGGGCCTTATTAAAGGATGAACCTTATCAAACGATGGGCTTTAATAAAGGCGGGGCCTTAATAAAGAATTGACCTTACTAAAAGATGGGCCTTATACCCCTCACCTACCTTAATCATAGGTGGGCCTTATATCGTTAACTTACTTTTCTACTTTTGCAGATTGCAGTCACTAACCTTGGCGAAATTTGGGTTCAGCAGCGCAACAGGAGCTCCAATATTCCAACAAGGTAGCAAAATCACAGAACTCTGCCAGCAGTTGTCGTCAAGTAGGCCCACTATGTCGTTGTGTTTCAAACCCACCTACTTTAACCATAGGTGGGCCTTATAACCCTTACTTATATATGTACTGCTGCAGTAACGTACCTTTGACAACATTGGGTTTCAGCGGTGTAACAGGAGTGTTGATATTTCAGCAGGCTAGTAAAAGTGCTGTGCACTTTGTCAACAATAGTCGGCAAATAGGCCCACTGCGTCGTTGTGCTTCAAGCCCAAATTTTTTAGATTCAAAGTAAAATTGAATTGACATGTGGGCCTTATTAAAGGATGGTCGTTAATAGGTGTTGGGCCTTATTAAAGACTGGACCATAATAAAGGATTTGCCTTATTAAAAGGTGGGCCATATACCCCTCACCTACTTTAACCATAGGTGGGCCTTATATCGTTAACTTACTCTTGTACTCTTGCAGACTCAGTAACACTAACCTTTGGCAAAATTTGGGTTCAGCAGCGCAACAGGAGCTTCAATATTCCAACAAGCTAGCAAAATCACAGTACCCTGCCAGCAGTTGTCGGCCAGTAGGCCCACTATGTCGTTGTGTTTAAAACTCAGCTACTTTAGCCATAGGTGGGCCTTATAACCCTAACTTATTTCCTGCAGTAACGTACCTTTGACAACATTGGGTTTCATCGGTGTAACAAGAGTCTTAATATTTCAGCAGGCTAGTAAAATCACAGTACTTTGTCAACAATAGTCGGCAAATAGGCCCACTGCGTCGTTGTGCTTCAACCCCAAATTTTTTAGATTTAGAGTAAAATTGAATTGACAGGTGGGCCTTATTAAAGGATGGTCCTTAATAAAGGATGGGCCTTACTTTTGTACTCTTGCAGACTGCAGTAATACTAACCTTTGGCAAAATTTGGGTTCAGCAGCGCAACAGGAGCTCCAATATTCCAACAAGCTAGCAAAATCACAGTACCCTGCCAGCAGTTGTCGGCCAGTAGGCCCACTATGTCGTTGTGTTTAAAACTCAGCTACTTTAGCCATAGGTGGGCCTTATAACCCTCCCTTATTTCCTGCAGTAACGTACCTTTGACAACATTGGGTTTGATCGGTGTAACAGGAGTCTTAATATTTCAGCAGGCTAGTAAAATCACAGGACTTTGTCAACAATCGTCGGCAAATAGGCCCACTGCGTCGTTGTGCTTCAACCCCAAATTTTTTAGATTTAGAGTAAAATTGAATTGACAGGTGGGCCTTATTAAATGATGGTCCTCATATCGTTAACTTACTTTTCTACTCTTGCAGACTGCAATAATACTTACCTTTGGCGAAATTTGGGTTCAGCAGTGCAACAGGAGCTCCAATATTCCAACAAGCTAGCAAAATCACAGTACCCTGCCAGCAGTTGTCGGCCAGTAGGCCAACTACGTCGTTGTATTTCAAACCCAAATTTTCCAGATTCAGAGTCAAATTGATGGAGTACTGTAGGATATCTTTGAAGGAAAGAGATACTTTATCGTCTAGGTCAACCTAATAAATTGAGAATAGTAGTAGTAGTGGTGGGGAGACCATTTTTAGCTCACACATATACTATACTATAGTAGTGTGAGCTATGGTGATCCTAGTTTTTTCGAGAAAAAAAAAGTTGCTCCGATTTCAAAAATTTTTATATATCTTTGCGTTTCAGATGATTTTGAAACTTTTTTGTCGCGCCGTCTGTCTGTCTGTATGTCTGTCTGTCTGTATGTCTGTCTGTAACGACCAACGCGCATAACTCAAGAACTGCTTGGCCGATTTTAATGAAATTTGGTACCTAGGCTGGGTCTTGGGTCGAGGTGGTCCCGTTTAAAAATGAACAAAATCCACCGAACACAAGCCACATAAAAGGGTGGGGGAAGATTTCAAAAATTAGAGTTTATGTGAAAATATGGCGTGTGTGATATCAAACGAAAGGTAATTGAGTATGGAGTTAAACAAAATACATTTTAGTTTTTTTTCTTCAAAAAGGGTGGGGGTAGATTTCAAAAATTAGAGTTTACGTGAAAATATGGCGTGTGTGATATCAAACGAAAGGTAATTGAGTCCGGAGTTAAACAAAATACATTTTAGTTTTTGTTTTTTTAAGGGTGGGGGTAGATTTCAAAAATTTGAGTTTAAGTCAAAACATGGCTTGTGTGGTATCGAACAAAAGGTAATTTAGTCTGGAGTTGAATAAGATATATTTCAAGTTTTAGTTATATTAGCTCGCACGTACACTATAACTATAGTACCTAGTGTGAGCTTAGGGGCCCATATATTGGCAGAGTATTTGGTCTAGCTATCATATATCAAACTGCTGCACGTGCCCCTTAGGATGCAAGTTTTCTTTCTCTAAGGCCTAGTTTCCACCTATGCGTGCCCACCCCGATTCAAAAATTCACCACGTGATGGGCCATGGATTTGCACCGGTTTCAAATGCAGCGTCACCTGATGCGTTTTTTGAATCAGAGTGGGCATGTATAGGTGGAAACCGGGTGTAAGAGGACTTAATTTTGCCTGACACCTCTTTGTCGAGGGCAGGGATCTTTATAATGCGTAGCAAGTATACACAGAGTGGATCCACGCTTTTACACCCCTTCCGAAAGGTGGGCCTGCTACATGTTAGACCAAATTGTGCAATTTTTGTTTTACACGAAAAAAAAAACAAATTCAAAACTTTACTAGCAAAAATATTGTCAGAAATCCCTGTAATTTACTTTGTTTGAATGGTAACCTTATTTGTTTATTTGTATCATGGAACCACGTCCTGTATACATTATACACCTAGGGACTAAAGTGGTATTTTAAATCCCGAGACAAAAAGTTTATAGCCCGACCAACGGAAGGGCTATAATTTGTCGAGGGATTTAAAAACACTTTAGTCCTGAGGTGTATATACTATTTTATGCACTTAAGGATAGGTAAAACAAACGTTAAAGAAAAAGTAACGAAAAAAAAATTAAATGCCACTTTGTATACTTTATTTCTAAAACGTCATCAAAGGGGCTGATTGTTACCATATCAACGAACTCATTATTGTATACCATGCACGGATATCATGATGATCCAGCTCATGATTGTCACTATCAACTGAAAAATCTTGGTGTGTCATGACAAGTAACTAAGTAAAACAAAAGCCACTCGATAAATATTTGTCAAACTCGACCAACTCGACTGAAAAAGTTGATCGCAATGGAACTAATCGAAAAGGCAGCTGAAGAGGCTGTAGGCCAATTATTACCAAGAAAATCTGGAGAACAATATAAAAAACAGTTGTCTGAGTATATTAAATGGTGCAAAGAACGGAACGTAGAAGAATTTACTGAAGAAAAGGTACCATATTTTTTTGGAAAAGTCAAAAAAGCTTAAAGCATCGTCACTGTGGAGCGTATATTCGATGATAAAAGCCACAATTGCAACAGACATGGGCGTCGACATTAGCAAATTCAGCAAACTAACTTTTTTGAAACGACAAAATGAGGGCTACAAACCAAAAAAGTCGAAGACACTCGATGGTGACAACATTAAAGATTTCCTGGAAAAAGCACCCGACCATGAATTTTTGGCGCACAAGGTAAGATACCTACACGTTTTTTATTTTTTTTTCAACCGATTTTTTGTCTATATATCCATGTTATTTAGTTGGAAAAGATTGTAGGTGTACCTATTTTATTATTTATTTATTTATATTTTTGTTCCAGGTAGTGCTAATCATGGGCGTGTCAGGAGCCTGTCGAGGCAAGGAGCTCTGCCAGCTTGACAAAACCGATGTCCTAGACTATGAAACGTTCTTTTTGGCCAATTTACGAGATACTAAGACAGAAAAAGACCGATCTTTTGTTATAAAACGGTCAAACGAAAACTCCACAGATGTAGTACGGTTGTTGAAGAAGTATATTGCCTAAAGACCTCCATCAATACAAGGTCATACAAGATTTTTCGTTGGGTACAAAAATGGGAAATGCACGTCTCAGCCAATGGGCAAGAATACGATTGGGCAACTGCCAAGCAAGATTGCCGAATATTTAAAGCTTCCAGATGCAAAATTGTACACTGGTCATTGTTTTAGAAGGTCGTCAGCATCGCTACTAGCCGACTCTGGAGTAACCATAGATCAGCTTAAAAGACATGGCGGCTGGAAGAGTAGCACCGTCGCTGAGGGATATGTGGAAAATTCCTTATACCAGAAAAATCAATCAACTTTTTACTGGTACTTCCACTGAAACATCTTCAGAGATTTCGATTCCAATTGTATAAAATGAAACACCAACGACATCCTCCGTGCCATCGACAACGACAACAACTACAATTTTCCAAAACACTTTAATTAATAAAAATAACAGCTGTAATAATGATAATTTACCATTTTTTCACTTGGCTAGTTGCAGTGGTGTAAACATAACTGTTAATATTAATAGAAATTAAGTTGTTACACTTTTGTTACAGGCATATTATTTTTATTTTTTAATAAAATTATTGAAAATAAATTTCTAAATTTAGCATTTATTGCACAGAAATTTACTTTAAATCCCTAGGGATTTAAAGTACATTTTAAATCCCTAAGGATTTAAAGTAACACTTTTTCCCCCAAAAATAGGGATTTAAAGTACCCTTTATATCCCTAAAGTGCATAAATATATTTGTTATCCCTTTCAACTGGTCTAGCATGTTCTATGAGCTCTAGGATGTAACGAATTTTAAAAGAGAATAAGTTTTGTACCGGTATTTATAATGTGCGTCTTCAGCTCGCCACCGGCACGAGCCGCGGCTGACTCCAAAACATTTTGTTGACATAAAAGAATTGCATGTAGGTGTATATATACCAGAATGTGCCTCTTATTTTTGAAGTTCTCTGGAAAAAAAAATGGCGATTGCCCCCGCCTAAGACCACCTAATTTATTTCTATATTAGTTCGAATTTGTTTTATAAATTTTTTTGCATATTTTAACTGTAATTATTTTTTTTAACCGACTGGAAAACAAGTACTTTGCGTATATTTTTTTCTTTTTGGAAAATTTTCCGTTTTCAAAAGGCACGGAAAAAGAACAAAGAGACCGGAAATAGTTATTTACCTAACAAGTGCGGAAAGTGACCCTTTTCCGCACGAACGGCAGTTACACGAACGACGCGAAGCGGAGTTCGGAAAGGCCGTTAAGGGCGGAAAAGACACTTTCCGCGCGTGTTAGGTACAATATTTTTCCTACTTGCGTAAAAAACTTCTTCCTACATAATGTATTTTGTATTTTTATTGACAAATTATGTTTTCGTTTTAGTTTTAAAATTCAAGTTCATTACTATAATTATTTTATTTTTATTTGCTTTCATAAAATCACCAAAAAAGGTAGCGTGCGTAAAAAAAAAATTTACGCACGCCGTGCGCAAAAAAATTTTTTACGCACGCTACCTTTTTTAAAAATTTTGTAAAATAATTCCAAATTGATATTCAGGCACTCTATTATTTTGGTGTCATTTTGACATTAATTAGTGACAAGCTATTTTTTCGGATTGTGTTATTGTTGTTACTATGGGATTAAAAATACAAACATTGCAGCAAGTGTCATTTCAGCGTTATTTTCGGTTTATCTACAAAGTTTTCTTTAAAATGGATTTCGACGACAGCGATATTGAACTTCCAGACAGTATTTTGAATGACGCAGCATCGGCGAGGGAGGAATTAGTTCCAGAAAAGTCCCGTCTGAGATACGAAAAAGAGTACCACGCTTTTGAAGATTGGTTAAAAGCAAAGAACACTTCATCGCTAAAAGAAGAGGTATTTTTGGCCTATTTTTCTTATTTGTCAAAGAGTTTTGTGCCTAGCACGTTATGGTCAAAATTTTCAATGCTTAAAATGTGTATAAGACTACGAAAAAATATAGATATTGGGCGATATTATAACTTAATATCATTTATTAAACGAAAAAATGTCGGTTTTAAACCAAAAAAGTCTCAAGTACTGCAAAAAAATGAGACCGATAAATTTTTGAAAGACGCTCCCGATGAGATTTATTTAATGAACAAGGTGGCCACAATATTCGGCATTGCAGGAGCCTGCCGAAGAGCGGAGTTAGCGAATTTACAAGTATCCGACATCAGAGAGAAAGGCGACATCCTGGTGGTAACAATTTCAAACACTAAGAACCATACTTCAAGGAGTTTTGTGGTCTGCGATCCCAACAAAGACGATATAAGCTATATCAACATCTACAAAAAATACAAAAATTTGCGACCACCTGACACACCGCACCAACGGTTCTTTGTTTCCTACCATACCGGTAAATGCTCGAAGCAAGTGGTTGGTATAAACACATTTGGCAAGATCCCCGGTAACATCGTCGGGTTTCTTAAGCTGCCAAATCCGGAAACTTATACGGGCCATTGTTTCCGACGATCTTCTGCCACAATGTTGGCCAATGTCGGAGCAAATATAACCAATTTGAAGCGACATGGTGGGTGGAAGAGTGCGTCAGTAGCCGAATCCTATGTGGAAGAATCCGAGGAAAACAAGAAAAAAATTGCAACGCAAATTTTGCAGAAAAAAAGTGACACAAATCAGGAGACAGGAGAACGCCAACCATCCACCTCAGTACTTACTACCCTCCACCTCAGAACTATCATCCACCATAGCACTTCGATCCACATCAGTGCAAAGAAGCACGAATGCAGAAGCAACGACAGTGTTTCCATCAATGACGACGACTAATACATCGATACAATCTGAAAACCTAACAAAAGTGGCGGCGTCAGCATTATCATTACAAAATGCGACGCATTGCACGTTTAATTTTCACATTATGCGTTAAACTTTTTTAATTTTTCGAGTAGTTTTTAGTTTTTTTTCACTGTTTCCGTTACAAATAAAAATATAAAACAAAAAAAAGTCTAAATTTACTTTAATATGCAAAGCGTGCGTAAAAGTATTTTATACGCACGGCGTGCGGAAAGTTCAACTTTCCGCACGCAAATGCGTGCGTAAAAGTGCACTTTTACGCACGCAAGTAGGAAAATCTATTTTTACGGTCCCTTTTTTAAAAATGATCTAAAATATAAAGTGACATTTAAAATTAAGCATGAATTAATTGTAATATAGGCAATTATAAATGCAACCTATGGGTTTTTTAATATTTATAAATATAATAGCTTTTGAGTAAGTACTTTAATATCTACACGATGACGTAGAGTAGCATGTTTGTAGTGTTTAATCTCTTTAAAAAAAATATTATTTTCATGTTGGTTGTGTTTGTGCTGTTTTATACCGGTTTAAAAAAACTATGTACGATGCACGATCGGAAACTATCTTTACAGGTCTAGTAACGTAAATTGCTATTAATTGTATTTTCTCCCAATTGTGGTTGGGTTTGTTCCTGTTTCTAAAACAATACAAACATATAACGGAGATTCAAAACGTTTTATAAAAATTTCTACTTTAACAAAATTTGTTTTATTGTCAATCCTTTTTTTCCTTTTTCTCATAATTTTTAAATTTAAAATAGCCGGAAATAATCTTTAAACAATATAATATTACTTAGATTTTTATAAATATTACAATAATTATTGTGCATTTTTTAGTCATTATTTTTTCTATTTAATTCCGCAACCGATTTTGCTCGATAAAAATATATAACCGATTTTGCAAACAATCAAATAAAAAGTTAAAAAGGGTCGATTTTCTATGACCATAGTTATTTGATTATATGTGTGTAATGTCCCTCTTAATTTGATTTTTTTCTTCGTGTAATAAAAATGCACCACAAACCACAGTTACACAAAATTTTTATCAGTGTAATATAACTGCATTAGTGTCATTTGGTCCAAGCGTGATGTCACATAATTGTTTCGCATATGAACAATGCTTTGAGTTGATATATCTTCTTTGTCTAGGCATTATTTTTTGGATAATTGTGTACCTAATATTACGATTTTTTGGGCGATTAATTAAGACGTACCTATCAAGGGTGCTAAAATACCGGACTTTCCTGCCAAGTTGGTAAAAAAAACGGACAGGTGGCAACCCTGAGGTTACCACTTGTCTTCGGCGCATTAAAGTTATATCTCACCTATATCTACATTGTACTCTTTGTTTCAAACTCGTAGACAATGATTGTGTAGAAATAAAATTTCGGACTTCCATTGTCTTTATTTATTTTAAAACACGACGTTTCGGTTAGTAAGTATCTCTAACCGTTTTCAAGTGTAAACTAAACAATCTAGTCTCTAGGCTACTTCTTATACTACTTGGTGTGCAGTCAGGTGTGACGGCCCGCCCCCTTTTTAATCCTAAGACGCCTGTTTTCCTTAAGGAGTGGTTTCCATATGTTTGGTATGTCCGTACTTTCGTTTTCGCCAATGCGACTCCTTATGTAAAACTTTAGCTTCTGACCACTGAATCCTGTGATCATTTGACCATGCATGCTCTGCTAAACCGGATTTTTCAATATCCCCTAATTGGGTACTTTTTAGATGTTCATTTACTCTAACCTGAAGAGGGCGTTTCGTTTCACCTACATATGATTTACCACACTCACACGGGATTTGGTAAATACATTCCTTATTATTTGAAGGATTGTCTGGATTAATTTCTCGGAATAACCATTCTGTTGTCCTTTTTAATGTTGTTAATTTCTGTGGTTAATTCTTTATTATTACTACAAATATTTACGGCTCTTAAATACAAACTTCTTATAACTCCTTGTTTTGTTACAACAGAATGATTGGACTTAAAATTTAGGTATTGTCCCGTGTGTGTAGGTTTCCTATATACAGTGGTTTGAATGTTTCTAATCGCTTGACAAGAACATCCAAAAAAGGTAAGGCCGAAACATCCATGTATCGTAGCCATAGTTTTGGTTTGACTCTTACTGTGTTGATCGCATGGTCCTCGAACCACTCCATGTAGATGTTTGCTACCAATGGGTTCATCTCTTTCGCCAGTGGTAGCAAACATCTACATGGAATGGTTCGAGGACCATGCGATCAACACAGCAAGAGTCAAACCAAAACTATGGCTACGATACATGGATGACACATTTATTATATGGCCGGAAAATGATGATGAACTATAGAATTTTCTACACCATTTAAACGGTTTTCGACCAACAATCAAGTGCACCATGGAAATTGAAAAAGATTCGGCCTTACCTTTTTGTTGTTCTTGTCAAGCGATTAGACAGAAACATTCAAACCACTGTATAGGAAACCTACACACACGGGACAGTACCTAAATTTTAAGTCCAATCATTCTGTTGCAACAAAACAAGGAGTTATAAGAAGTTTGTATTTAAGAGCCGTAAATATTTGTAGTAATAATGAAGAATTAACCACAGAAATTAACAACATTAAAAAGGACTTACAACAGAATGGTTATTCCGAGAAATTAATAAACTCAACGATATTTAAAATTAAAAACAAACTAAATGTATCAAATTCTCAAAATAATAATCCGTTAGGTGTTATTAACATTCCATATGTTCAAGGGATTTCAGAAAACATAAGACGAATAGCTAAACACTATAATATAAGAACAGTATTTTCTTCGGGAAATACGATAAGAAGTTTTGTAACTAAAACAAAACCAGACAATCCCTCAAATAATAAGGAATGTATTTACCAAATCTCGTGTGAGTGTGGTAAATCATATGTAGGTGAAACGAAACGCCCTCTTCAGATTAGAGTGAATGAACATCTAAAAAGTACCCAATTAGGGGATATTGAAAAATCCGGTTTAGCAGATCATGCATGGTCAAATGATCACAGGATTCAGTGGTCAGAAGCTAGAGTATTACATAAGGAGTCGCATTGGCGAAAACGAAAGTTTATTGAAGCTGCGTTTATAATGCAGAATAAAGAAGTTTTCAGTCAACCAAGTACGGACATACCAAACATATGGAAACCACTCCTTAAGGAAAACAGGCATCTTAGGATTAAAAAGGGGGCGGGCCGTCACACCTGACTGCACACCAAGTAGTATAAGAAGTAGCCTAGAGACTAGATTGTTTAGTTTACACTTGATAACGGTTAGAGATACTTACTAACCGAAACGTCGTGTTTTAAAATAAATAAAGACAATGGAAGTCCGAAATTTTATATCTACATTGTACTTCAAGAATATTTTATTGTATTTAAAGTACATACTTTTAATGTAGGTACTTGAAGTACTTCGAATGTACTTAAAGTACTTTGAATGTACTTGAAGTACTTTGAATGTACTTGAAGTACTTTACTTGACAAAATCAAGTACATTTCCAAGTACATTGTAAGTACTTCAAGTACCAAGTACAATTACCGGATTGTAGATGTACTTCAAGTACAGTACTTGAAGTACAGCTCTGGTTATAAGGAGAAAGAAGGTCTACATTTTAGTCGTTTTTAACCAAAATAACTAAAAGAAACAATTCAGCATTTTGTAAAAAGAAGAAACAAAGGTCTTACCATAAACTCATACTCTTTATCAAATCTGGAATTGAGCCTTTTAAAGAAAACTTCACCCAAACTACCCTTTTCCAAAGAAATATCTTCTGGACCAATCATATTTTAAAAACAAAACTATAATTCAAAAAAACAAATTTGTCGACAGTTTAATTTGAGAAAAATAACATAGAATTTTGGTATTTTCTGGTAAGACTAAATCGTAACTAAGTAAAATGTTTAATTAAAAAAAAAATACAGTGAAATAGACCAAAATTAGGGTACAAAGTCTTGTGAGAATATTTGTTGAGCATAATTTATTGTCATCGAATTAAAATTGGAATTTTGCTGTACCTTTGACCATATACTAACTAGTTTATAACCTCATTAAACAATTATCAAGTAAAAAACTAAAAGGCTGAGCAAACATTTATCGTCGGCGAAATCCGAAAAGTGTATAACTCCAATTTGACAAAATTTACAGGAGAGACCAAAAAAACTTTTTAAAAATTGTTTAACAGCTGACTGGAGTTTAGTTTTCTATTATATTAATTTAAAAAAATCTCCTTTTCCTAGGACATACATAAATTTCTATAGTAATAGCTTTGGTTTTTCATTAATACCTAGATGACATCACAAGGTCAAAAAAAATACAGGCCACGACGTTTTTTTTATGATATTTTCAAAATGACACTACATATTTATGCGAAATTTCAGTAAAATGTTCTCAGACACCATCCCCATATTCCATTAAACTTTTGTAAAGATGCCAGATGATTAAAATGTTAAAATCTTCAAGATTTAGCATTCCTTATTTTGAATTCAAATTACCCGCCATGTACCGCATGCCAACTATTATAGTTGACATGCATATGACTTTATCATTGTTTATCATGGCAGCGGCGTAGTGAGGGCAGGGCGACCGGGGCACCTGCCCCGGGCGCCAAAGTCAGGGGGCGCCGAAAGGCACCTCTTACATTGATTTTAAGTAAGTTTAATAATACATTTACCAACTTATTTATATGTATACACAGGAAGTATATAATTCAGCAATTCTATAAAGAAAGTTTTCTACGTCGCTGACTGAAAGCGTCTACCACACTGTCTAAGTCGACCTCAACATCTTTTTCTATGAATAACAATGACAAACCTGAGTGTCTCTCTTGATTCATAGTTGTTCTAAGCCAATTAAAAACTCTCCTCATGGCAGAGAAAGACCTCTCGCAAGTTGCACTTGAAATTGGAAGAATACTCGCAACTTTAAAAAGTTGGTAGAGGTTTGGATAGGTGTTTTCTGCTATATGTTGTTTGATAGAATCATGACCAACAGTTTGATTTAACCGAAAAATACAATTCTTTAAAACGGTCATTTCTGCTCTTAGAGCAGAAGTATTAATATTAAAAATTTCCCGGTATTGCTCGACGAATTTATTCCATTTAACGACGTGGGAAAACTTAATATGAAAATGGTTATGAAATTGTCACCAAAATCGGAAAATTTCCATGAGACATTAAACGCTAACCTCAAAAAAACTAAAAAGATTATTATATTTATTTTAGAAAAACAGTTTAAAAAGGTCTTTTATAACCTTACGACATCTACAACCCGATTTCGGAAACAGAGGGGCAAAGGTCGCTGTCTTTATTAAATGCGAAATTCAACTTACACTTCTATAATATTTTACAAGATGTCGCCAATATGTATGAAATATTCAATATGCATAATTATGTTTAAATTTAAAAAATATTTTCGGGAAATTGCATAAGTGCAGAAAAGTTACCGATAATTTAAAGAGAAAAAGCTTAATTCCGCAAGACAAGGGCTTTTTCCTGAAATGTAAACATTATCTGAATGATTTTAAATTTTAATGCACCTAAGTATTTTATTTGAATATTTCCCGAATAATAATAGAAAAGTATGTATTTTCAGCGTCATGTTCTTTTACTAGTAGTCGGTAGGGGAGGCCTAAAATATCTTAGGGGGGGGGCTGAGGGACTTCAGGGGGGGCCAGGCCCCCCCTGGCCCCCCTAGCTACGCCAATGATGAAGCGACCCTGAAAGAGTAAGGATTACTATACATTAAAAAAAATTCATTGTCTTTATTTATTTTAAAACACGACGTTTCGGTTAGTAAGTATCTCTAACCGTTATCAAGTGTAAACTAAACAATCTAGTCTTTAGGCTACTACTTATACTACTTGGTGTTCTGTTTCTGTGCGTTTATTATACTCTGTTACCCTTCTCTGGTACGTGACTAAACAAAGGGAAAGGTTCCTTTGAACCCGCTCGAAAGCTGGCCGTCCCTATATACTTTTGAAATCAGGTAGTTTTTAGGCAGTTAGGCTTTAGCCCCTATCTCGTAAACATCGTGTATTATAATCGCTGTAAATTGAGTTTATTACTACGTAAATATAAAACCTATGGAAACTTAAAATACAGTCCTTTTATTACGTGCAAACGGCACATTTTTTTTGGTCCTTCGAACCGGATATTATTTAAAACTCGGGCGATTTATACACGATAACAAGGGCAAATACAAAAATAAACCGTAAGATCGAAAACGAACATTCAAACAGCAACAAAAATATAAACAGAAAACAGTGAAATAAATCAGCAAACATAACAAATTAACCGAACATTAAGTGAAGTCATACGAAAGCTTAATCAAATATCAGCAAACTCATCAGAAAACACATTAATCGAATATCAGTGAAAATATCGAACAAGCATAGTGAGCACATAAAAATTATACGAAAAATCGGGCAAAAATCATCAAAAATATACAGAGTCAAACAAATATTATGAAAGAACATACAGTGCAAGAAAAAATCAAACAAAAGCAAACGAGAACATTAGAAGCATTGACAAGAATTAGTGAAGTTATTAATTTGTGATTTATACAAATTGCAAATCTATCAGTGACTTACATAAAAATCGTAAAAAGACATTTTACAGCAGTGCGATTTCGATGCGTAATTAAATGTACAGTAAAGTAGACTAAAACTTGGCGACTAGACAGTTTCATACAGCACATTGGTTTATGGTTAAATGGATGGACATTTATTTGTTGCAGCACTATTGTCAGCTAAGTCATAGTCTTAAGTTTCCATTTTCCAACTTTTGCTTCATCTGCGTTAATAAATTTTGATTTTTTTTAATAAGTATATTTTATTTGATCAAAATGCCTAATAAAAAAACAAAAGCAAAATCACCCGCAAAAAAACAGACCTTACAGTATGCCCCAGAAGACGTTGTTGATGAACCCGATATTGATGAGTTATTATTGCGTAGACGGCAACTTACAAGCCAATTTGATCGATTCGAGAAAGTACTCGCGGATGCAGATGAAACAAAGGTCACAGAAATAAAAATTCGTAGCTTAAAATTGTCAACGGTTTTCTCAGAATTCGAAAATATTCAATCGACTATTGAAGCTATAGATGAAGAATTCATACCTGACAGGGAAACGAGAGAAAATCAATATTTCTCATTAGTAGCACGTGCCGAAAATTTCATAGCACAATATACGAAACCAAGTACTGAAGCAAACAAAAATAGCGCGTCGAGCTCATCATCATGTGAACATACATGTAAAAATTCATGCAATCACGATTCATTCCCCGATTTAGGTTTAGATCTACAAGGGTTACCGATTCCAAAGTTTGATGGCAAATACGAAAGTTGGACTTCTTGGTTTGAGATGTTTACTAGCATGGTAGATGAAAATCCCAAATATCCAACTATAAAAAAGTTTTTCTATTTACGATCTGCTCTTCAAGGCGAAGCCAAGGAGGTTCTTAGCGCATTATCAACTACTGAAAATAATTATAGAACAGCACTACAGTTGCTAAAAGAACGATTTGAAAATAAGCGGATTCTAATACATAATCATATAAAAAACATAGTTGAGTATCCAAGCTTATCCAAAGAGTCATGCGCATACTTACGAAAATTTATTGACACGATCACCCAAAATTATCGCGCCTTACAAAACTTAGAAGAACCTGTAAATTTTTGGGACACTATTTTAATTTACTTATTGTCAAATAAATTAGATAGCCACACAAGGAAAGAGTGGGAGGTTTTTAATAAATCTGAACGTCCAAAATACGAGAATTTCATGCAATTTTTGAAAAACAAATGTCAGATACTCGAAACACTTGAAAGTAAATTGTACTCTGAAAAAAATACTTTTAAGTACGATCAAAAAGCTCAAAACAAACCCTATTTTTCAAACACATATAAAAAATCAACACTTGCACACGTCACAACGGAAAACGAAAATTCAAACTACATTCAAACAGAAGCAGACAGTCAGTATCAGTCAGACATCGATCAAACAGCGAACATATCACAAACAGACCCAAACATTCCACAAGCATTTTCGAACATACCACAAACATTCTCGAACATACCACAAACATTTCCGAACACACCTCAAAGGTTTTCGAACAACCCGCAAGTATTTTCAAAAAATCCTCAAACATTAAATCAACAGCAAACATTCGAACAGACATCTTCAATCATGCAACCTGCGAACATTCAAACATACGCAAACACTCAAAACAATTCAAACTTAATTAATCACCAAAGAACTCATCAAAATCAATCGAACAATTTTCAAAATCATCCAAACAATCAAATTTTTTTAAGTTGTACATATTGTAAGTCAAACAATCATTATACCTACCGATGCATGAAACTTTTATCATTTTCTTGTCAAGATCGAATCAAGGCTTTAAAAAATTCTGGAATTTGTACTAATTGTTTGAGAATTGGTCATATTCTAGAACAATGTCAAGGAAGAGGTTGCAAAGTGTGTAATCAAAGACATAACAGTATCCTACATGACTTTACTAACCATAATCGTGCTGAACACAGTCCGATACCTAATTCCACCGCACATGTTCTTGCAAATCAAGAATATTCTACTGACGGTTATAGCATTTCTCCGCAGAACACTCAAACTCACTGTAGCACTGAAATTGCATGTTCTTCACAAAAATTTGAAACTCAGCAAACTTTACTAGCAACAGCTGAAATTTTGATATTAGACCGGAAGAAAAACCCTATAAAATGTAGAGCGTTGTTAGACTCAGCAAGCATGAGTAACTATTGCTCATCCGAGTTGTTTAATAGACTAGACATCAAACCAACTTCTTTAAACATGATTATATCTGGAATAAATAATCAATCCAAAATTGACACAAAATTTGATACCGAAATAATGTCCACAGATCACACCTTTTCTGAAAACTTAACGTTCTTGATAATAGATCAGGTAACTTCAAATTTGCCTCAAATTTCTTTTAATCCCAATTGTTTAAATTTACCGTCAAATATTAAACTAGCTGATCCGCAATTTTATGACAGCCAAAAGGTAGATTTATTATTGGGTGTAGAGATATTTTACAAGCTTTTGAACGCAGAGCAAATAATATTGGGCAAGCATTTACCTATTTTGCAAAATACTAAATTCGGATTTATTTTAGCAGGCCCTTTGCAACAAAATTTTTTATTAAAAGCTCAACAACAACGTTCTAACTGCTGTCTATCTATCAGTTCATTACACGAAAAAGTCGAGAAATTTTGGCAAATTGAAAACATCGAAATTTCTTCAAACAAACTGACGGCGCAAGAACTCGAATGTGAAAAACATTTTAGAGAAAATACCACTCAAGACGAAAACGGGAAATACATAGTCAGATTGCCATTCAATGAAAATGTAGATCAACTTGGAGAATCATTTTCTATCGCGGAAAAATGCCTGTATTCTACCGAGAAACGATTAAACAAGGACACACACCTACGCTCAGAATATCATAATTTTTTAAAAGAATACGCCGAGCTAGGTCATATGACGCGAATTAATCATGAACTTGACGAACCCAATCAAAAATGCTTTTATCTCCCCCATCACCCGGTTTGCAAGGATTCAAGTGAAACGACAAAGGTCCGTGTAGTTTTTAATGGAAGTAGTTTATCCAGCTCAAAACTAAGTCTTAACGATGTCCTTAAAACTGGTCCTAAAGTTCAAAATGATCTTTTTGAAATTGTTTTACGAATGCGTACACATGCAATAGTTTTGATCGCCGATGTTGAGAAAATGTATCGTATGATTTGGGTGGACAAACAAGATAGAAAATTTCAAAGAATTTTATGGCGTTTCGATCCTAGTCAAGAAATCCAGCATTTTGAATTGAACACTGTTGTTTACGGTTTAACTCCTAGTTCATTTTTAGCCACTCGCGTATTAAATGAAATAGGCCAGAAGTGTCAAAGTAATTTTCCGGATATTTCAGAAATCATAATGAATGATTTTTATATGGATGATCTTATTACTGGTTGTAAAGACGTTCAATCAGCTCTAAAACTAAAAAATCACATTTCAGAAATCTTAAAAAAATCTGGCTTAAATTTAAGAAAATGGATGTCAAATAGTCCCGGCGTTTTAAGTCATATTTCTGACAATGAATCTTTCCAGATCAAGAGTGAAAACGAGATTAAAACCTTAGGAATTTTTTGAGATCATAATCAGGATTTACTAAGTTATATTTTTCGTTTAAAAATAAATCGTTTTCAAATTACAAAACGCACCGTTATAGCAGGAGTTGCTCAGCTTTTTGATCCTCTTGGGCTAATTAACCCCATCATAGTAACGGCAAAGTTGCTTCTTCAAAACATCTGGAAACTTGGCTGTGACTGGGATGACCCCTTACCAAATGTTTTGGCAAAATCGTGGTTAGATTTCATTGATCAAATAGAACTTCTTAGTAGCATAAAAATACCAAGATTTGTTTTGCATTCCATCGAATATTTCAATGTCAATTTACACGGGTTCTGTGACAGTTCTCAGGTCGCATATGGTGCTAGCATTTTTATAACTTTTAATGACAACCAAGGTGTTATTTATTCCAATTTGTTGTGCGCGAAAAGTCGCATCGCACCTTTGAAACCAACCTTAACAATTCCTAAATTAGAGCTCTCGAGTGCCCATCTCTTAGCTCAATTGATGACGAAAGTCAAGCTTGCTTTACGTTTACCTATTAAAAACACAATTTTTTGGACTGACTCGACCATCGTCCTAGCTTGGCTTCAAAAAGATCCTAGCCATTGGAAGGTGTTTGTTTCAAATCGGGTTGCCGAAATTCAAAAACTTACTGAAAACTCTGAGTGGCGGCATGTACCAACACATGAGAACCCTTCAGATATTTTGAGCCGAGGTTCAGATCCCCAATCTTTGCAAAATAATTCACTTTGGTGGATTGGGCCAAATTTTTTACTCCAAGACCCAGAATTCTGGCCTGAAAACGTCATTGCGGATATGGAATCTGTACCTGAAGTAAGAAAGGAAAATATCATCCTCACTTATGTTTCCACAAATCAAAGTAGTTTTCTATTTGAAAAATATTCCTCGTATTGGAAGTTGATCCGAATGACAGCATATTTATTAAGATTTGCTGAAAATTGTCGTGCGAAAAAACAAAAAATTAATAAAATTACTGGTCCTTTAACTTTAAAAGAATTAAATAACGCTGAAAATAGACTATGTTTTTTAGTTCAACAAGAATCTTTTTTAAGGGAATATATATCTCTTAAAAACGAGCGTCTAATTCCGAGTGACAGCAAACTGAAAAGATTGAGTCCTATGTTAGATCATAAAAATTTGATCCGAATGGATACTAGGCTAAAATACTCCAAATTACCTCAAGATACTATCAAGCCTATCATTCTACCTAGTAAACACTCTTTTGTAAAATTATTGATCGAACACAATCATAAAAAGTTCTTACATGCTGGTCCTCAATTTGTTTTATCACAAATTCGCTTGAAATTTTGGATAGTGAATGGTAGAAATTTTGTACGGCATACAATACATAAATGCATTCCTTGTTTCCGAGCTAATCCTTCAACTGTTAATCAGCTTATGGCTCCGCTACCCAAGCCTAGAGTGACACCTTCTCGTCCTTTTGCTCATTGTGGTATAGATTTTGCAGGACCATACTTAATTAAAGATGGAAAAACTAGGTCTCGAACTTACATAAAAGCGTACCTCGCTATTTTTGTATGTTTCAGTACCCGGGCTGTTCACGTAGAATTAGTGACCGAATTAACATCCAATGCATTTCTAAATGCTTTTAAAAGGTTTGTATCCCGAAGAGGATTATGTTTTGATATCTATAGCGATAATGCTACTAATTTTACGGGAAGTAATCGCGAAATTCAAAGGTTTTACTTTATTATTGAAAATTGCGCCAAACAGGCACATGCGAGCTACTTTCTGGAAAATCGTATAACTTGGCATTTCATACCAAGTCGATCACCTCATCACGGCGGATTATGGGAATCAGCTGTGCGGTCTTTTAAGTTTCATTTAAAGAGGATGTGCGACATTAAGCTTGATTTTGAAACATTTTACACATTATTGACGCAAATTGAAGCCATCCTTAATTCCCGGCCAATCCTGCCTCTTACCTCAGACCCACAAGACTTACAGTGTTTAACTCCCGGACACTTCTTGGTGGGAAGTAACTTGTTATCTGTGCCGCAAGAAGATGTATCTGAAATTCCTTTAAACAGACTGAAGCATTTTGAACAAATGACAAAAGTTATCCAATGTTTTTGGAAGGTTTGGAGCAAAGACTATTTGCAATCGTTACAGCAAAGGTCAAAATGGTTTAAAAAGTCTCCAAACTTACAAGTTGGCACACTGTGTATTGTGCAGGAAGACAATGAGCCACCGATGTCATGGCCACTTGGTCGTATAGTAGCTGTTCACCCTGGCGCTGACAATCTTGTGAGAGTCTGCTCTGTACGCATGAAAAATGGTATTTTCAAGAGAGCAATAACACGATTATGTCCTTTACCAATTGAAGAAGATGTTTGTGTCCTCCCAGTGAAGATAAAAAACTCCTAAATATATTTGTTTTTATCTTAAGTTATTATTTTTTATAATATGTATCTAAGGTAGCTACGCAGATTATTTTCAATTTTTACACAGATTTGTGCAGTTTTTTTAAATTCTAGAATCTTAAGTTTAACTGGTACTTATTTAACTTATTTTGTTTTTAGTAAGTGACATAGTTATCTTAACATGTACTTATTAGTGGCTTTAGTAATAAGATTTTATTCAAATTATTTTAGATTTATACTTTGCACTATTCCATGTTTCTTAAAATTTATTAAGTGATTTAAATTAGATTTTTAATTTTTTATTCATTATTTGAAATATGGGATATTTCAACGGCGGCGGCATGTTCTGTTTCTGTGCGTTTATTATACTCTGTTACCCTTCTCTGGTACGTGACTAAACAAAGGGAAAGGTTCCTTTGAACCCGCTCGAAAGCTGGCCGTCCCTATATACTTTTGAAATCAGGTAGTTTTTAGGCAGTTAGGCTTTAGCCCCTATCTCGTAAACATCGTGTATTATAATCGCTGTAAATTGAGTTTATTACTACGTAAATATAAAACCTATGGAAACTTAAAATACAGTCCTTTTATTACGTGCAAACGGCACACTTGGTGTGCAGTCAGGTGTGACGGCCCGCCCCCTTTTTTAATCCTAAGACGCCTGTTCTCCTTAAGGAGTGGTTTCCATATGTTTGGTATGTCCGAGCTTGGTTGACTGAAAACTTCTTTATTCTGCATTATAAACGCAGCTTCAATAAACTTTCGTTTTCGCCAATGCGACTCCTTATGTAAAACTTTAGCTTCTGACCACTGAATCCTGTGATCATTTGACCATGCATGATCTGCTAAACCGGATTTTTCAATATCCCCTAATTGGGTACTTTTTAGATGTTCATTTACTCTAACCTGAAGAGCGCGTTTCGTTTCACCTACATATGATTTACCACACTCACACGGGATTTGGTAAATACATTCCTTATTATTTGAGGGATTGTCTGGTTTTGTTTTAGTTACAAAACTTCTTATCGTATTTCCCGAGGAAAATACTGTTTTTTTATATTATAGTGTTTAGCTATTCGTCTTATATTTTCTGAAATCCCTTGAACATATGGAATGTTAATAACACCTAACGGATTATTATTTTGAGAATTTGGTACATTTAGTTTGTTTTTAATTTTAAATATCGTTGAGTTTATTAATTTCTCGGAATAACCATTCTGTTGTAAGTCCTTTTTAATGTTTTTAATTTCTGTGGTTAATTCTTCATTATTACTACAAATATTTATGGCTCTTAAATACAAACTTCTTATAACTCCTTGTTTTGTAGCAACAGAATGATTAGACTTAAAATTTAGGTACTGTCCCGTGTGTGTAGGTTTCCTATATACAGTGGTTTGAATGTTTCTGTCTGATCGTTTGACAAGAACATCCAAAAAAGGTAAGGCCGAATCTTTTTCAATTTCCATGGTGCACTTGATTGTTGGTCGAATACCGTTTAAATGGTGTAGAAAATTCTGTAGTTCGTCTTCATTTTCCGGCCATATAATAAATGTGTCATCCATGTATCGTAGCCATAGTTTTGGTTTGACTCTTGTATGGCTACGATACATGGATGACACATTTATTATATGGCCGGAAAATGAAGACGAACTACAGAATTTTCTACACCATTTAAACGGTATTCGACCAACAATCAAGTGCACCATGGAAATTGAAAAAGATTCGGCCTTACCTTTTTTGGATGTTCTTGTCAAACGATCAGACAGAAACATTCAAACCACTGTATATAGGAAACCTACACACACGGGACAGTACCTAAATTTTAAGTCTAATCATTCTGTTGCTACAAAACAAGGAGTTATAAGAAGTTTGTATTTAAGAGCCATAAATATTTGTAGTAATAATGAAGAATTAACCACACAAATTAAAAACATTAAAAAGGACTTACAACAGAATGGTTATTCCGAGAAATTAATAAACTCAACGATATTTAAAATTAAAAACAAACTAAATGTACCAAATTCTCAAAATAATAATCCGTTAGGTGTTATTAACATTCCATATGTTCAAGGGATTTCAGAAAATATAAGACGAATAGCTAAACACTATAATATAAAAAAACAGTATTTTCCTCGGGAAATACGATAAGAAGTTTTGTAACTAAAACAAAACCAGACAATCCCTCAAATAATAAGGAATGTATTTACCAAATCCCGTGTGAGTGTGGTAAATCATATGTAGGTGAAACGAAACGCGCTCTTCAGGTTAGAGTAAATGAACATCTAAAAAGTACCCAATTAGGGGATATTGAAAAATCCGGTTTAGCAGATCATGCATGGTCAAATGATCACAGGATTCAGTGGTCAGAAGCTAAAGTTTTACATAAGGAGTCGCATTGGCGAAAACGAAAGTTTATTGAAGCTGCGTTTATAATGCAGAATAAAGAAGTTTTCAGTCAACCAAGCTCGGACATACCAAACATATGGAAACCACTCCTTAAGGAGAACAGGCGTCTTAGGATTAAAAAAGGGGGCGGGCCGTCACACCTGACTGCACACCAAGTAGTATAAGTAGTAGCCTAAAGACTAGATTGTTTAGTTTACACTTGATAACGGTTAGAGATACTTACTAACCGAAACGTCGTGTTTTAAAATAAATAAAGACAATGGAATCCCAAAATTTTATTTCTACACAATCATTGTCTACGAGTTTCAAACAAAGAGTTAAAAAAAATTGTTGTGGAAGAATATAGTAAAAACAATCTCAAAACCGGCTTTATTTGAAAAAAAATCAAAGATTCATGAACCCTCATTCCAACTTCAATATTTCAAAGACAATCAGCTGTGTCGTGACGTGGCCATCAAATAGAAATCAGCCCCCGATGTGACGTCAACAAAGTGGAGGATCGTGGCCCGACACCATAATCAAAAATTCGTCCTAATGTGGAGTTACACATTTTTCGGGTTTCGCCGACGTTATGGGTCAAAATCATCCAGGTGGAAAATTTCATTTTACAAAGTTTGACTTTGCTTTACAAAAGATTTTTTACTCTTAAATGTCGGGTTAACTCCTGATTTAATTTAATTTATAACCGGGCAGAGCATAAAACGGTACATTTTTCAAATTGTCGGGAAATATAATAGACTACGCTCAAAAAAACGTCATTTGGGGAGCGTTTTTTAAAACTTTAAAAGTAATACTAAACTTTCTTTAAAAGTACTTTAATTACATTTATTTAGCAAAAATTGATATGGATTGTAATAATTAGTGAAAAAAATTACCCTGTGTGTTTAGATGTAATTTTTGGGGTAAATTTTTGTTGCTACGATACATGGATGACGCATTTATTATATGGCCGGCAAATAAAGACGAACTATAGAATTTTCTACACCATTTAAACGGTATTCGACCAACAATCAAGTGCACCATGGAAATTGAAAAAGATTCGGCCTTACCTTTTTTGGATGTTCTTGTCAAACGATTAGACAGAAACATTCAAACCACTGTATATAGGAAACCTACACACACGGGACAGTACCTAAATTTTAAGTCTAATCATTCTGTTGCTACAAAACAAGGAGTTATAAGAAGTTTGTATTTAAGAGCCATAAATATTTGTAGTAATAATGAAGAATTAACCACAGAAATTAACAACATTAAAAAGGACTTACAACAGAATGGTTATTCCGAGAAATTAATAAACTCAACGATATTTAAAATTAAAAACAAACTAAATGTACCAAATTCTCAAAATAATAATCCGTTAGGTGTTATTAACATTCCATATGTTCAAGGGATTTCAGAAAACATAAGACGAATAGCTAAACACTATAATATAAAAACAGTATTTTCTTCGGGAAATACGATAAAAAGTTTTGTAACTAAAACAAAACCAGACAATCCCTCAAATAATAAGGAATGTATTTACCAAATCCCGTGTGGGTGTGGTAAATCATATGTAGGTGAAACGAAACGCGCTCTTCAGGTTAGAGTAAATGAACATCTAAAAATTACCCAATTAGGGGATATTGAAAAATCCGGTTTAGCAGAGCATGCATGGTCAAATGATCACAGGATTCAGTGGTCAGAAGCTATAGTTTTACATAAGGAGTCGCATTGGCGAAAACGAAAGTTTATTGAAGCTGCGTTTATAATGCAGAATAAAGAAATTTTCAGTCAACCAAGCACGGACATACCAAACATGGAAACCACTCCTTAAGGAAAACAGGCGTCTTAGGATTAAAAAGGGGGCGGGCCGTCACACCTGACTGCACACCAAGTAGTATAAGTAGTAGCCTAAAGACTAGATTGTTTAGTTTACACTTGATAACGGTTAGAGATACTTACTAACCGAAACGTCGTGTTTTAAAATAAATAAAGACAATGGAAGTCCGAAATTTCATTTCTACTTTATTACTCTATGGAAGTTCATGAAACTTGGAGGGGTTGTTAACTCTATGAAGATGTGCAAAGCAAAAGCTTGAGTTTCGTAGCTCATTCCGAAGAAGTAGACTTTTAGATAGGTCAAATATGGGCTGAAATGTTTCAAGAAAATATGGTACATCAGTTTACGCGAACTTGGGGGGGACTGTCGTGCCCCCAGATATCATTTCTGCATTAAATTTGTCTTCCTTTTTTAAACAATCATATAGTATACTTATATGAGCAATCCTTTAATATGTATGTACGCATTTAACAAAGGTGACAAGTTGTAATTTGTGTTTGTTGATATGGTATGATACAAGGTTTTTGACTTGTTAAATAAAAATGTAATCAATTGAGATGACGCAGGTATGTAGGGCTCATTAATCGGTGGGGCGCTAATGAAGTAATTATAGGGTAGAGGAAAGGTGCCTATAGTATCGGATACTTTTTTCTTTTGGTCTATAAAAAAAAATTTCAGCTATATATGGATGATTCTACCAAAAGTGGGCTATATGGATATCATTTTTGGTCATTGCCTTTAAATAACAGTACAGCACAGTAAATAATTTTGTTTTTTTAAATTTATGTAACTAATTAGGTGTAAGCTAAGAAACATTTATTTTCCCAAATTTTAGGAATTATTGCATAAAAATTCCAGAGGGATGAGTACCAGAGCAATGAGTTTTTTAATGGTTTTCCTATTTAAATCAAAATCTATTTAGACTACTTAACTTAAGTTTTATATAAACAAAGTTCCTATACTTATAATTTTAAAACAATCAACAAAAAAATTATACTATTGATATCAGTCGAATATTTACTTACCAGAGGAATGATAATTGAAGCGTTCCTTTTTGATTTCTCCGAAAAAAAACTAATTTTCTGCCGAAAATAAAAAGATCTATAACTTAAACCAAACTAAAGTTGACATTATCTGTCACAACTTGTCACCCTCACAAGTAAATTAGATATCCAGGGCCGTCTCTTTCTCTAGAAATTAACCGGTTGTATTCACAAATATTGTGTTATTAAAAATGGAGCACATTTAAAATTGTAAAATTTTCCGGAGAAGATGTAAATTCGGATTTTCAAAAATATGACTGCAAACTTAAGTTTTATCAATTTTTTGATAAATAGTTAAGACTTGGTTAAATATTATTTATTAGGATATTTTTTTTCAATTTGAGTTTTTAATATTGGGTTTGGTTCAAAAAAAATTATAAACTTTTTTTTATACATTAAACTCAAATGCTCCATAAAGAAAAAATTTCGTTTTAAATCTTATAACTAAAACTATAATTCATTTGCAGTCTGTGTTTGAAAAATATGCATTCCCACTCCACAGCACCATTTTTGTAGAATCATCCATATCAGAAGTACGTTTTGGCAAACAATTACGTAACCTATATTTTTCAATATTCTAAAATGCCAAATGTCAAACTTAATTTTTTTCTGAGACAGATAAAAATATATTTTAGAATACAAAAATCACCATTTTAAAAATGGTGTCCTAATATCGGATAGGAGGTAGTCCTAATATCGCAAATGTCCGATATTTGGAATTCATAGTAAAGTTAGTGCTTTTTTAGTATACTTTTTAATCAGTTATACCCATAAACTAGCATAATATTTTTGCAATACAAAAATAATTTGTCAACGCTTAAAACTAAAAACAAAATTGGGAAACCCATAGTGTCCGATATTAGGGCATACATTATATGTGAGGTTATCAACGTTTTCGAAAAGACAAAACTGCACTAAACCTAATAAATTATACATCAAATAAAACCTTACAATATGCTTAATCAAATGATGTATATCAAATTAATAATTTGTCTTACCTTCTAAGAATAGATCGTCTATAGTCAGCAGCGGTAAAATTTTCGTGCACTATGATTTCGTGTAAACATCTGAACAGCAAATAAAAACTTGCCGCAGAAATCTGTAATTTATGTAGAATCTGTACAGCTTGGTGTAGCATCGGTACATGCACATGCAGGTAGATCGGACCAGTAGTATAGGAAATACTTGACTATCCGATATTAGGAACCTATGCGATAATAGGCACCTTTCCTCTACAGCAAAACATTTAAAAATGCTCTACGTTTTCGGTCTGGAACAGTGTCGGCTGGTGACGTTATAAATTGAGGGGGCAGAAATTACAGCAACCTTAAAAATCCCACAGAATTTTAAACAGTCTATTAATACTGATAGCAGTGGCGTATATAGAAAAAAGTTTCGGGGGGGGCCGAGACAGTTTCGGGGGGGGGGGGGGGCGAGACCTCATGAGGCCGTATTTTATACTATTTTATGTTTGTATTCATGAAATATGTGGAAAATATCTAAAAAAATCTTAGTTTTGGGGGGGGGGCCCAGGCCCCCCCATATATACGCCACTGACTGATAGCCAACCTTTTGGTCTCAGATTTAGTAATTTTAGAGCATCAAAAATATGAGAAAATTCAGATGAAAAATCTGCTGGTTAAAAAAAGTTTAAAGGTCTCTGTATTGTGCGTTTATTTAAAAAATACCAAAAAATTAAGATTAAAAGAAAGTAATAAAAAAAAAAGGTTTGGTTAGTTTTCAGAAAAACACATTTTTGCAAGGAAAATCTTTGGTTTCCAGAATCTGGAAATTACATAGAGATCTTCAAGACCCAGGTATTATAAATAATATATTTATTGGTTTATTTTTAAGGATTTATATTATTTGCAAAACGCAAAATCAACGAACACTAAAGATTTTAGGTACAGTTTTAAATAAATAAAGCGATGCAAAACTTTTCCCCAGCTTTTATTTCATCGGCATCAACGGAGGTATTTTAGTAGATGTATTGTATTTACTTCGTTATTTATTGTATGTATGCATATACAGGGTGTCCCAAATTGGGCACTTTTAGGGGGTTTAAGGTACTTCTAGGGGAGACAGAGAAAAACTGACCACGCATTGCGAGGCTCAAATTTCAAGAGAAGACTTATAGTGAAAACCTCGGTGAAAACCGCATTTTGAAATATCGTCTCGTCTTTGAGCTACGGGGGCTTTTTGAAAAGTCTGCATTTTTGAAGGGGGTCTATAACTTCGTTATTAGTGGAAATTTTGATTTAGAGTAAATTGCAGTTTTATAGACTTTGTCACGAGGAATTCACCCGCTAAATTATATTTTAACTGTCACTTTTAGTTTTTGAGATATGACATAAAGTTGCATTTTTTCTTATGGAATGGCCTATATTTTAATTAATTTTCGAATTCGTCATTGAATTCTTTTCAAAATGATGTATCATATGTCATAGTTTGATTGAGCGGTTTAGGAGATATTCAGCTTTTTCACTTATTTCTAGTGCGCTATGATTTCCTGCTGAGGCAGGTAAAGGCACTCCAGTATTTTTATTATTTTACACAGTCACAAATATAGTAAGGCTGGTTTGGAAAAATTATAATTCAGCTGACGGCCCTCAAAGCCTAGTTATAAAAAATGATACATATTTCAAAATAAAATTAAAACGCGTTTGTGCAAAATAATTTCATATCAAAGCGTAATGTCAAATTGTTTAAACAATTGAAAACAATGACAAAACGCCAAGACGCAAGGCCAACTTGATTTGCATAGTATAAGACAACAAAACTATAGGAGCATTGAAGTAGGATTCGACCGCAAGGCTTTCACGTCAATGGCGCATGACGTCATTCAACGCACACCAGACAAAAATAAAAAAACTTTAATTATCTCCGAAACCGCTTAATCAAACTATGACATATGATACATCATTTTGAAAATAATTCAATCACGAATTCGAAAATTAATTAAAATATAGGCCATTCCATAAGAAAAAATGCAACTTTATGTCATATCTCAAAAACTAAAAGTGACAGTTAAAATTTAATTTAGCGGTTGAATTCCTCGTGGCAAAGTCTATAAAATTGCAATTTACTCTAAATCAATATTTCCAATAATAACGAAGTTATAGACCCCCCTCCAAAATGCAGACTTTTCAAAAAGCCCCCGTAGCTCAAAGACGAGACGATATTTCAAAATGCGGTTTTCCCTATAAGTCTTCTCTTGAAATTTGAGCCTCGTAATGCGTGGTCAGTTTTTCTCTGTCTTCCCTAGAAGTACCTTAAACCCCCCAAAAGTGCCCAATTTGGGACACCCTGTACATAAATAACGCAAATAAAAGCTGTATTTGCAAAAGGTCAAAATTGGACTTGTAAATAGAGAATTATTGAAATACAGCCAGGCTATAATTGTGCCAGGCACTATTTTGACACATTCACATTGAAAACTGACAGTTAATCCTTCAAAATTGACATACCAAAGTCGACTTTAAAACTTTTGTCGTTTATTTTCAATTAATAAAAGAAGGCACTATTGATTCCGGTTCATATAGTAAACAAAGGCCGTGTGTTAAAAGATTTAAAACAGCTGATATTACAATGTGAAGATGTCAAAATTGTGCCTGGCACTATTATAGCCTGGCTTTATTTCAATAATTCTCTAATATCACGAGATATGTTTCGTTTAATGTCACATTAATAAAGGATAAAGTTAGCAAATGGAGTGCTTGCAAAATCTTCCTATTAATAAAGCCATAACCGTTAAATAAAGTTAGATATTTTTTTTAAACAAAATTAAGTGTAATGAAATAAAAAATTATAGCTTATTATAACAATTTATACCTAGTAACAATTAGCATAAACCTACCTATAGTTAATTTTTATACTGTACCCGTGATAATACTTTTTATACTGTTATCGAAATTTCTGAAACAGAAAAAATAAGAAAATGTTACATATTATATCCACTGTGTTAAAATAAACACAAACTAAGTACCTACTTTGAAACTGACTAATCCACCTTCATCATTTTTAACCAATGCCCCAAACTGCATTACTCATAAAACACCCTTTAAATGTAATGTACATTTCAAAAATCTTCAAAAGACACTCATACAGTGGCGGTTTCTTCATAAGTGCACATGTGCACGTGCACTCCCAAATTTTACTTAAAAAATACTAAAATTTGATCTTTCTTTAATTTAATTAATAATTACCCCAAACGGAATTCACTAAAGACTGGAATATTACCTACAAATTAATACCCGGTATGTATGTGTTTGTATTCGTGTTCAAACCACCTGCGGTACATGGCGGATGCGCTATATAGTTAGTTCGAATCTAATTATTCACTTTTATTTGCTCCGTAGATGTTGTGTCGCATACTAATTACGAAATATGAAAAAGAGGACGACATGTCCCAATAGAATATTACAGTACATAGAATCTGAACCTTCCTGCGGCAGTGCCTAGGACAAAAACTAGCCTCGATGCCGCCCGCACCCCCGTGACGCCCCCCGCACCCATGGTTCGCATTGCATGTTAGAGGAGCTCAAGGGCACTTTTAATTAGTGCACCTAGACAATTTGGTATAGTGATGTGCAACGATTACTTCTCCAAGTATTGAGTAGATACTGATACTTCCTATTCAAGTATCAGATTTTATTATTATTTATATTATATTATCGGTAAATCCAATAAATACTGAGATTTTTCTGTGTTGTCAATCGTATACATATATGCAATAGTTCATTTAATAATTTAAGTAAATAAATATCGGTCCAAATGATTACAAGTACTCCAAACTCGTTACTCATACGGCCGATGCCGATACAATTGATACGAAAGTAACACTTCGGCTTCGGTCCCATTCGGGATTCGAGTAACGAGCATTTGGCGTCGAAGGATTCGATTACTTCGAATCCGCCCATGTATCAGATATTAAAGTATCGAGTAGATAGTATTTGCACACCACTAATTTGGCATTATTGGTCGGGTGCTGGCGGTTTATTTTGATTTCAACGATTTGGTATTTACGACAATGGCGGAAGTTTCTAATTCTGATAGCATTAGCGTGCAATATTTAAAAACAATTAAATTTTCATCTTTGCCATTAGAAGAGAAAATATGTAAACTAGGTATGATACATTTATTATTTATTTATAATTTCAATAATAATAGGTAGGTAACTAATATCTAACTAAATATCTCATTTTTTAATTATTTGCAAAAAAAAATTCGCCTGCGCCGCAATTTTTAATTTGCTGCCACTGCACTCATACCCTCAGCAAGCTAATGCGAGGGTTCAAAAAGTTGTTAATACTAGTTGAAAATCCAGCGCAAACCAGTCCTGCTCAGGACTCCTGCTTAGGACTCCTGCTTTTTCGCTGGATTTTCAACTAGTATTAGCACAAAGTATATGTATTACTTTGTGGTATTAGCAACTTTTTGAATCCTCGCAATAAGCTTGCTGGGGGTATGAGGGTATGAGTCGAAGGTTTTTGAAAGGTATTGGTTAAAAATGATAGAGGTGGAATAGTCAATTTCAGAGTAAGTGAGTGAGCCTAAAAGTGATTCTTGGATCCCTTTCAATATATTTTTATGATTCCAGTTTGAATTTACACTAAGCTATACAGGGTGTCCCAAATAAAAGCAACTACAGGGGGATTTCGGAAATGGTAAGAGATATGAGTTTGTTTAAATAAGAAAATAGTTGCGCTATTTTAGGCCCAATCAGATGTCGTATCAAAATTAAAAATATCTACAGGGCTTTTTAAAATATCGAGCAAAAACTAAAAATTGTGTTTTTTGAAAACTTCAAATATTGCCGCCATCTTGTAAACAAATTTAATAAAATTTGGTAGTTTTGTATAAGCAACTACGGCCAATTGAATGACGTTAACAATTTTTTTCTAGCCTTCTAGTTTTTTTAAAACCATAGCCAAGTTTGTTATTTGTTATGACCGCCATATTGGATTTATACTTCAATAAATAGAGCATAAAAGGAGCTTTTCAAGCGTGTATAATAAGCCTATCTTTGGATGACGGAAAATGTGAATTTATTAAAAGAATAGTTTTTCACTTAGTTGTCTGTGAAACAAATGCCGTAGTTGTGTTTGTTGTCATACCTATGTAAAGTAGAGTTTATACAGCAACATGGCATGACATAAGACATAGCATGACATAACATAACAGAGTTGAGCTTATGACAAACCCTGTTGGTGTTTATACAGAAAAATAACATGACATAACATTACATGACATAACATGAGACATAAAAAGATGCCCAACTTTTATCTTTTTATGACATGTCTTGTGTGAAATCACATTTCGTGCATGATCGCGACGTCATTTGTTTACGATTTTTTACCATAACCCTACTTTTATATTGTGTTTGGATAGTTTTGATGTGGTTTTTTTTGTTTAAAAAATAAATAATTATGAAAAGAAATAATTATGAAAAGAAATAATTATGAAAAGAAATAATTATGCAAAAAAGGTAAGCAAAACGTCAGATATTTAAGTACATATAAGTAGGTAGCCTTTTTTCATTCATTTTTGTTGCAGGTAGTTGGGGCTCCCCTAATACATGTGATGATGGCCCTTTTAGTTTAAGTGATGTATATACTTGTTTTAGATGGATGAAGAAGTACAGCTTCTAGTTCTCATTGGCCTTGCAGCTAGTGCTATATGTATAACAAGAGTGTGAAAAAGAAGGCACTTTAAAATTCGCCCAATGAATAGGAAGTTCAAGCCATTTTTTTTTGGCATTCTTATCTTTGTATCACTTGTCTTTTTTATTATACAGGGCAGGGAAGCCCTGCACCTGTTCAATAAATTAACCATCATCCATATTTTCAAAACAACAACAGAAAACTAAATGACAGAAGACAGCTGAAAGTTCCAAAATCACATGAACAAAAGTCAAGCTGTGATTGGACCAAGCTTTATAATATGTCATGTTATGTTTTTTGTATAAACAGCCATTTTTCCTTCTGTAATGTTATGTCATGTCATGCTATGTCTTATGTCATGCCATGTTTCTGTATAAACTCTACTTAACTACCTTTCAAAACTTTTCATATCTGTTGGAGTTTTAAAGTTTCTAAATTACTTAAGATTTTTTTTGACTCACATTATCAATCAAATTTAACATGGAAAGGTTTCCAAATTGGGAGAAAGTAGTCATGTATGAATGATATATTTTGTAATAATAATAAGAACTGAAAATTGCTTCGGATGTAGTTAAGTAGAGTTTATACAGAAACATGGCATGACATAAGACATAGCATGACACGACATAACATTTCAGAAGAAAAAATGGCTGTTTATACAAAAAACATAACATGACATAATATAAAGCTTGGACCAATCACAGCTTGACTTTTGTTCATGTGATTTTGGAACTTTCAGCTGTCTTCTATCATTTAGTTTTCTGTTGTTGTTTTGAAAATATGGACGATGGTGAATTAATTGAACAGGTACAGGGCTTCCCTGCCCTGTATAATAAAAAAGACAAGTGGTACAAAAATAGGAATGCCAAAAAAAAATGCCTTGAATTTCTTATTCATTGGGAGAATTTTAAAGTCCCTTCTTTTTCACACTCTTGTTATACATATAGCACTTGCTGCAAGGCCAATGAGAAGTAGAAGCTGTACTTCTTCATCCATCTAAAACAAGTATATACATAACCTAAACTAACCAAAGGGCCATCATCACATGTACTAGGGGAGCCCCAATTACCTGCAACAAAAATGAATGAAAAAAAGGCTACCTACTTATATGTACCTAAATATCTGACGATTTGCTTACCGTTTTTGCGTAATTATTTCTTTTTTAAACAAAAAACCACATCAAAATTATCCAAACACAATATAAAAGTAGGGTTATGGTGAAAAATCGTAAACAAATGACGTCGCGATCATGCGCGTAATGTGATTTCACACAAGACATGACATAAAAAGATAAAAGTTGGGCATCTTTTTATGTCTCATGTTATGTCATGTAATGTTATGTCATGTTATTTTTCTGTATAAACACCAACAGGGTTTGTCATAAGCTCAACTCTGTTATGTTATGTCATGCTATGTCTTATGTCATGCCATATTGCTGTATAAACTCTACTTTACACTTCTTTGTTTACCTTGTCTCAGCTAATGATGAGTCTCTTTAGACTCGAAACATGTCCTAAATAAAACTTGAAACAAGAAAGACTTTAGTGGAGAAGATGTTGAGTTTTTGCTTTGTAAATTATCATTCAGTGGAGAATTTTAATTTTGGACATAGATATACCGAACCGAACCATATCTATTTTTAAAAAATGTATGCACAAAAACCTGCTTATACATTTTTTATAAAGATTTTTGAAAAAAAAATACTTACTTGGATTGAATGGGCATTCCAGGAATATAAAATGGGTTGCTGACTATATCTGCATATTCTGAGTGGATTTTTTTAAACATCTAAAACAATTTTTTGTAAGAGATAAATGTAAAATTAATCAAAATTTTAATTTATTATTAAAAATTTTGAGTTTTAATATCTCCGTTTAATGAGATAAAAACATTAACATATTCGGTTAATACGTTAATGGATAGAAACTTGCCGATTTAATTTCATTTTCTCTAAGAGCCATGTTCATAGAATCCACTACTATAATAAATTTGATTTTTGTGTTTGTCACATATCCATATCTGTTTTAACAAAATTAAGAAAAATACTTGTCCAAGGCAATCAAATCATAAATAATCTCTATCTCGCGCAAAAAGTTTTAAATGATACATTTTAAAAAATAGTTAAGACAAGATTTTGGAAAATCCACTTTCTAGAAGCATTTTATATAAATTTTTTCTGATGCAAAAACTTTTTTTTCTAGCAAAATTTTTGCCAGTTAAAAAGGATACAATTTATAGTTTTCCAAAGCATACAGCATCCCTAAAAACAGATCATTATTGGCTGCTTTGTTGACTGGATTCAGTTTTTCGTCGACTATGTCTAGAGATGACAAAACTTTGTATTGCAGAGTCAATTCTTCTTCTGGGTTGACACAAGTGAAAAACTTTGGCGAATTCTGAAAATAAATATTAAAAATCATGTAAATTATACAGAATGTCCCAAATAAAAGTAGCTACGTGGTTCAGAGATTCATTTTTATTTATGCATAATATTTCAATTCTTATTAAAAACTAAATTACACTGAAACAAGGATTCTTGACCCAAATGAAATTTTAATACATCTAAAAGTTAATTACCCCTTTCCAAAGTACTATTTGGGGCCTCCTTTATAACTATGTCACCAAAGGATATTAGTATCTTTGGGTCAAAAATATTATTTAAAGTTTTAGAAAAAAATCACCCTGTATACAATAAGAAACTCATTTATGAGCATCCAAACCAAAATCCAAATTATTGGTGAACGAGCCCACTGACGTCAAACGTCTGTCTTGTCAAATTATTGACCGTCAAAAACGTAAACATATATTTTTATACAATATTTATAGGAGATTCGAATAATATAAATAGCAGAAATAAAGGTAAATTAATTAACTTACGTCTTTTCCCACTATTGCCGCACAAATAGCCATATTTGGTACAAAATTTTGCCAAAAACTCAACTTTTTTCTTTGTTTTTGCAGGCACCTTGACAACAACACAGTATAGAAAATATAGAAATATGGTTAGGTGACGCAACTGTACGGCCGTTCAGAAATTAAATAGGCATCGGCCACTCGCTGGTAAGGTCACTGATTACTTTTTTCCTTAGGATTTGCTTTTTTAATTTTAATTATGGTATAACTTGGCATAACTACTGACGGATTTAATACCTTCCCAACCTGAAATCTTGTAGAAAAATTTTAAATCTACAACAGAATTTTTTTTGGTTTTTTATGAGTATTTTGTAAAGGGAACCTCCTTAAACTACGTAACGCAGCAATTCAGGATTTATGACCCCCCTTGACCCCGCCTCTCCACCACCTCGTAACGCATTTTCAAGAAAAAACATATTAAAACAACATTGAGTTCAACGCATATAATTTTTTTGTAAAAAACATATTTTGCGGAAAAGTTATACAGGGTGGCCCTACACTGTACAAACCACTAATGGTAATTGTTTAACTTATTTCATGATTAAAAGTTCATATAAACATAGGAGGTCCGCCACAAACTTCAAAAAAACTGTGGTCTGCAAACTCTTCATAACACTGATCTACAAAGTGTTGAAATTTTAAGATTTGAGTTTTTTCTTTATAGCCCGTGTAGTTTTTAGAACGGTTTGGGCATTCTGCATTTCAATGCCGAATGATAGTAAGAATCTATAGGGATATATTTTTTCTGCTGAATTTTTTAGCTGTGCGCTACTGCGCTGGTAAATTCTAAAATAAATAAATGGATACATGACGGATCTGTCAGCCTTGAAAACAGCTTTTTGGCGATATTGCTAAAGGCCGCTTGACATGGTGCATGACGCACTGCAAATTTTTGCAAGCAAAAAATTTCGGTCAAATTGTTGCCTGCAAAAAATCTTCTATTCGTTTGACATTGTGCATGGCCATGCATTGATTCCCCAGAATCTAGGTAAAAATTCCCCAGTTTGCATGCAAGTACAGTTTGCATGCAAAAGAATGGCACCGGACCGATAAAAATGGATTGCCTGCAACAATCAGCTGGATTTGTACTGCGCATGCACCTGGGCAAAATTTCATGCCATTTGCCTACAAATTTTATTGTCATGCACCATGTCAAGCGGCCTTATGATAGCTCCAAATACACCTAAATAATACATTTCCGACGTTATCTCAATTTTTTTTTCCTCAAAAACAAAATACCTTCTCTAGCTATTGCTGTGCGGGATAGAAAGGTAAAATTGACTGTGTGGTGTTAATGTTGATTTTTTTTGGATTCTTGTGATTTTTTCCTATATTCAGTCGTTTTTAAGCAAAAAAAAGAGTTCGCATTAACTATTTCGAAAAACTAGAAAATAAGAAAAAAAAGTATTTTTTATATAACGCCGCGTCGGTAGCAGGTCTAGAAAAATAACAAAATAAGAAAAATTTTCCAAATACAATAAATAGTTTCTTCTTTTTTCTTGATGGAACAATGGGATACGCCGTTTTTTTTGCAAAAGTGGCAGTTTTTAAATTTTTAAAAATTTTTGTGGAATGCTCTTCGAATGGTAAACTATACCGCTATATTTTTAAAAGGGAAAGTGGATCAATAAGTGATAGAACCAAGCCTTAGCTTTTTTTACATATTTTCTACATATTTCATGATAAAACACAAAAAATAGCTTAAAATTTGACATCATGACGCTTCGGCCACCCCCCAAGAGGCCTCGCCCCCCCCCCCAAGACACATTCCTGGGTGCGCCACTGTAGAAGCATAAAGTGTCCCCCTCGCAAACAAACTCGACATCTTTGAGGATCTGTCCGAAAACGTACGAAAAATTCCCGAAAAGACCGCTCCCCTTTAAAACACTCATTTATTAATTTTTAGGATAAAAATGGAAATTGAAAATGCCCGTTCACTTAGAAGCGAGCAGCGGTGTTACGTAAGATTCTACAATTGTACAGAAAGAACCATAGAACTCACCTGGGTCAACTTTGCTGGGCAGTATGTGCGTTATCAGATCTTAAATAAAGGTAGGAGATAGTTGCACATAAATACATAATGGACAAAACACGAGTCGTTAAATACCGAGATGAATTCCATCAAAGGCGCATGCGCCAAAATTAACGTTAAAATGTCTAATTTAAATTATTGGCGCATTTTGGGAAGAGGTCTATAACTTGTTTATTTATTAATATTTTTTATTTCTGTGAAAACATTCTTAAGACATTTTTTGAAGAGGAATTCAACTGTTAAATTAAATTTCATTTGTCACGTTTAGTTTTTGAGTTATCACATAAAATTAATTTTTCTTTATGAGAGGATCCCTTTATTTCTTTATATTTTTGTATTTTTTTTATTTTTACCACATATTTTAGTTTGCTTAATGGGTTTAAAATATTTTAATATTATAAAATTATAAAAATAAAAAAATAATAAAGAGGTGATTAAAAAATAAAAAATAAAGAAAACAATAAAAAAATAAAATATTGAGTGTGATCCATCATTTTTAAGGAAATTTGAAGCTGATTTTAAAAATCGAATAAAAAAGGAGTTATTCTGTAAGAAAAATAACAACTTTATGCAATATTTTAAAAATCAAAAGACATAAATAAAAACCGTTTACATCTGTCAATTCTTCAAGAAAAGATCTATAAGAAAGCTATTTACACCAAAACAAAATTTTCATAAACAAAAAAGTTATAGACCCCCTCCCAAAATGCAGACAAAAACACTGCGTAGCTTAAAAACGGCTTGCTATATCTGTTTTCACCTTTAGGCTTCTCTTGAAATTTGAGCGTCGCAAAGGGGGGGTCAGTTTTTTTCTATCTCCCCTAGAAATACCCGACACCACAAAAAAACAACGAATTTGGGACACCCCGTACAGGGTGTGACAATGAATACGATTTTTTGAGAGGGAACACCCTGTATATTTTTGCATTTTAAGATTCGTCTTTTCTTTCTGATTTCAAAAATATACAATATCTACGTGCTGCGATTAATATTTTTTGAGGTATATGCAGTATTTCTTCTATATGATCTTATGCATTTCACGTTTATTTTGTTTTGCCATGGGAGTATTGACTCTCAACTCCAATGTTTCTTCAAGTATTTCTTGATTGTGTTTGTATTTCAAATCATCACACAGATCCAAGTTTTTTGGGAAGGAGCATTTACATTCTAGGCATCTAAACATAAAAACACTTTCTGCATAGGAATACCTTTGTTTTTGTATGCCATGTTTACTTTGACAATGTTTATTCAAATTAAATTGGGCACTAAATAATTTGTCACACAACTTGCACGTCACCGGTATTTTCACAGCACAAAAACGACGAATTTTCATCAAAAAGAACTGGAAATTATTAAAGTTGTGGTGTATAAAACCATACTGAAATATCTCTCAGTTGATTGGTTGGCAGAAGTGACAGATCAACGCTTGCGCATGTCTTGGAATTCATCTCGGTATTTAACGACTCGTGACAAAACCACATACACGACGACCAACCACTAAAGGCCGCGCAGAGCTTCTTTCAAACCCAAACACTAGAGGGTGCGCTTTTGATTCACGCGCTTTACTTTGTTTTAACACTTGAAAACCGCAGCCCACGAGAAAGACCGGCCCGGGCGCGGAAATATCACGTGACCGTAGGAGGCTCACAAAAAAACGCCTCACGGCCCGCTGTCATTATAAAACATGTGTGTTTTCCGTTTTGGTATGTTTGTTTACGTCGATTTTTTTTTAACTCGGGCCCGAATTTTATGTGAATTTTATCAAAGTTATTAAAATAACGCAGCCCACGAAATAGACTGTAATGGGCTGCGTTAAAATAATTAATGGCTAATAAGTAAATTATAAAGAAAATATCTATAAGATAAACAATGCCGCGAACGTGTAATTAGTGTTGTTCCTTGTCGGTCCAACTATAAAACTGAAACCTAATTTGTTTGAAACGGAAAAGAAGTGGTAAAAGATAAGATCTTAGATAAGATTGATCAAGTAATAGACATTTTCGATAGTGAGAGTGAAAAATGTGTTCAGTTGTCATTTCTTATTGAACAATTAGGTCTCTTGAAAAGGTAACCTGAGAATCGAAGATATTGTGGATACACTTTAATGTTGGCTTCATCTTTGTTTATCGAGTCATCCAGTGCATACAAGTCAATTTACAATTCTAAGGTAATATGTCTTCCGCACCCTCGCAATATTAAAAAACTGATTTGTAAAATATTGTTAACAGATAGTAATCTCTCTGGTAGTGTGAAATATTTAAAAAGTAAGATACAGCTTTTAAAAGAACATGAGTTGGTAGTTAACTTACACTTTAATGAAATATATATTAAACTTTGTGCTGGGTAATTTTTCAAAAAATTATTGACGACCACTACATTCAGTTCATTGAATGTGAAAACCACTTTATTCACAAAATCACTTGTTTCTTTTTAATAAATTATTGTAAAATGTTTTATATTGAAAAATTTTTTTCAGATAACTCTAGCGACTGTTTTTGTGAGAAAAACTACTGTCAAAGCTTGAAAAAATTAGTTTAAGGGCATGTAATGTTTTTTTAAATAATTTTATTAAAAAGCACATTGATTTAGTGTCTGCTAATAAATCTTTGAATAAGAACTCAAGACAAAGATGATGACACTCAAAGAAAAATTAAAAAACTAAAAGCTTAGGTTTGATAATATTTCGAATTTTGAAAGACTTGTATAGATTTGAAGTTACTAACGATATTATGTACCTAATATTAGAGTCCCTGTATGTTGACATATTATATCCAAATATGTCAACATACAGGGACTCTACCTAATATATGTACCTGAAGATATTAGAGTGCAAATTTTGTAAATTTTTTATTTTATAGATTCAGTTCTTTTATCCATAATAAACACATACATTAGCAAAATATTTTTTTCAATTTTTCCCTATAAAAGAACAAAAATTTTTCGTTAACTTATTTAAATTGTGTAAAAACATATAATATATTAAGCAATACAATAAGAATCCTGGGACTCCTAAGATCACGTGACCGCCGACTTGCTTATAACGCGCCATGGCCGGTCTTTATCGTTGGCTGCGATAAATACATAATGGACAAAACGACATACACGATGACCAACCAATAGAGGCCGCGCAGAGCGTCTCTCAAAGCCAACCACTAGAGGGCGCACTTTTTATGCACGCGCTTTACTTTGTTTTACACTTGAAAACTAATATAAACTAGTGCAGATAATTTTGGGAGGGGAAATAGAACTAAACTCTATCCGAGTTATTGGTAAAATGGGGTTAGCGTTTAGGAAGATAATCGTTTTTTTCGATGTTCATCGAAACTAGGTCCCCAAGGGCGGATCCAGAGGTGCTTCTCGGGGGGGCACTTTAGTTGACATTCTCTAAAAAAACGGTATATATATTTTTTTAAGCAGCATTTTATTAAATTAGTCAGAACTTAAAAGTACAATATCCAATAGACACTTTCATGCACCGCAAGCAAGCAAAAATATTGAATTTTTATTAGCAAAAACCTTACTTTTTACTCATTTTTGGTATATTGAAAAATTTCTCGAGGAGGGGCAAGTGCCCCTAGTGCCCCCCCTGGATCCGCCACTGTAGGTCCCCTATCGAAAAAAGTTAAACACAGAGTTATAGGCAGTGTTGCCAGGTCCCACAGAAATATTGCATGATAAATATTTCGAGAAAGCATGAGATTTAAAAAAAAAATGTGTGTGCTTAAGACCACACGGCAGAAGTGTAAACTGCAACACGGCGAAATTAATAATACTGGCCTTTATCTGCATCATCATATCGCTCGCTGAATGTTCCCCTCACAGTTAGTCGACTCGAGCCGACTTCACCCGAATGAGCGTTACATAGCCGAGCCTGACGGCTCAGTTCAATTCACTACCCACAAAAACTGCTAAACGCGCCTAAAGGAGTTTACACTTCAAAAAGCATGAGATGGTGGAATTGTCGCTTTTGCCTGTAGCATGGTGCTCATTCATTATTGCAGGCACTTCTTACCACGCATACATTGTTCCCTTCCTACTGCATTCTACCCAGATAACTTTGTCCAGTCTTTTTTAAATGTTGTCTGTAAGTCTTTTTCTTCTTAGAAGAACTAGGTCCGGTCAGGTTTTGGTCAGTTTCACTACCATTTAGTACCATTTTATGTATCTCTTAATACCATTACCATTTTTCAAGCAGAAGTTTACGCCATAATAATGGCGGCAACCCTAGAAGAGGTTCGGAACAGCGAAGAGGAGCTTATATATATATGCTCTGACAGTCAAGCCACCCTGAAGGCGCTAAACGCACCCAAGATTGCTGACGGCTTGGTGGAAGAATGCGCAGAGGCGCTGGAGACCCTAAGCGATGGCAAACGGGTGACGCTGGTTTGGGTTCCGGGACATACGGGGGTACCAAGCAACGAGAAGACGGACGAACTCGCACGACTCGGGGCAGGAACCGCCTATGTAGGACCGGAGCCACTTTTGGGCGTGACAAAAAGACAAGTGCAAAGCGGACTTAACAAATGGGCCCAGGACGCGCTATTAAACTCCTAGGAAACAGGAACGGGTTGCAGACAGACCAGAGAATTCGTAGACCTTCCAAAAGCGACCAGAATTAGATGGGGGCTGGGACGGACACGAAAAGACCTCGGACTGCTGATAGGTACTCTAACCGGACATAACCGGTTGAGGAGGCACATGACACGTATAGGAGTCGAGAATGACCCTACCTGCCCAGCCTGTGGACAGGAAAAAGAGACGTCAAGACACCTTGTGGCAGAATTCGAGGCCTACGCAAGGATGAGACAACAGGCACTCGGAGCGCCAACTCTGAGCGAGGAAGAACTGCACATGCTTAAATGGGCAGACTTAGTGGACTTTGTAAAGAGAACAGGAAGGCCCAATGAGTTACCCGACCATCAACGGGAAGTGCAGAGAGTGGGTTAAGGGACAAACTTGGGGCATGGCAAAAAGGGCCTACTTGTCAGACCTGTGGGTCAACCCCCCCACTACCACTACTACTACTACTACTAATACTATTACACTTAAAAACAACTCTATATAGTAGGACGCGTACGACGTAAAGGTGTGGTACATAACAGAATAATCGATTATCGTTTTCGGGAAATACCCGAATAAGCGAAACGCGCATTTGTACGTCATACTCTCAACCAGGCGCGAGGTTGCAATTTGCGATTATGAAACACGATCCAACCACGGATGACCTTTATGAAGGTGATCCGTGTTTGTGACGTAAGCCGAATTCTCTTATGATTACTTGAATTTAGTTTTGTCTCTGTAAGCTGAAAAGCATGAGATTTTGCGATAAAATAATGATAGCATGAGATTTGTTTGAAAAACATGAGATCTCATGCATAAGCATGAGACCTGGCATCACTGGTTATAAGTAATAAAAAGATCTAAAGTTTTGTAAAATTGATTGTTTTCATTACCTAACATTTTACAAGAAAAATCGATTTTTTTTATTTTTCGTTTTTATCTTCTACATTTTTTTGTTTTTAGGTAACTACGTGGACGTCACAACGTACAAAACCCACCCCTGGATAGTTAAAGACATGCTCACCAAAGACGTTTTGCACATAGACAAGAAGTTTATATACTACCCGCAAACAACGAGAGAGTTCATTTCCGAGAACTATCCGGAACGAGTCATCCCGGAACATCACGAGGCTAGGGTTAGGGCTTACATCACCCTACCGATATACAGTCTAAGGTAATAGGGACTTATTGCAATAGTAATGGGCACTATTCTGACAGTTTTCCACTGAAAACTGACAGATGATCTTTCAAACTGTATATAGTAGCCGCTACTAAAAATCACATTTATAGTAGCGGCTACACGCTCCAAAGACGTTTCTACTATCTTAAAACGACAATTGGCCTCACCCTAATAACTTAAGTGATATTACTTATCGCGTGGTCCTTACTACTGTGAAAGTGTTTTTATAGTGGCGGAAGCTAGAGTCCCTGTATGTTGACATATTTGGATATATTAATATATCCAAATATGTCAACATACAGGGACTCTAGTGGAAGCTAGGGACTACTACGTTTCCGCGACGGAAGAGTAGAAATTCGAGTGTACTATCTAAAACTAAAAGGAAACACTGCCTTAAAAGTATTACGTTGCCCCAACATAAGCTCACTTTCAAGTTACCTTTTCGACTATTAGGAATATTGTTTGGGACGCCATGTTTTTTTTGTAGAACAGTAGAAAATTTAATATTTTTATTTTCGTTTTTTTAGGCCATATTAAGGAGATATACATACTATTTTATAAACAAATTAATTAAAGGTTACGAAATGCACATATTAAATACCATTTGTTGGAGTTAACTGCCGATTAGGAAAACATAACCTTAAAAACCACAACAAAAAAATTCCATCAGATACCAAAAAACTATTCAATTTTAAAGGCGCGTCGGTTTTTTGCAATAAATATGATGTATGTTCCACATAAAAATTTGTGTCGCAGTTGAATATTGGTCCTCTGCTAGTAAATTCTCTCACTTTTAGATAACATAGTACATATACCTATAACTAAAAAACTTAGTTTGTTTACTGTAGTGTTCCCCATAATGTGTAATAATTCTACCAAAAAGAAACGATAATATTATTTGTAACTACATCGCTACTTTTATGCCATTACGGAAAAAAAACCGTCTCTACGACGTAGTAGATACTTTGCTGCGACGTAGTAGTGTAGTCGTTATTACACTGACTTTAAACACGTGGCTGAGTAGTAATAACCGCAAATTATTTCACTACTTAGGAAATTACCACGTTAAATGGTATACTGAGACGTTGCGGGAGTACAGCGTGTCCCATTTTCGATGGGATTAAATGGGAAACTCGGTTATTATTAAAGATATCGATTTTCTGATTGCACCTTACCGTGCTCTTTTTTTGAACCCTTAAAAATGGCGTAATCAGTTTTTTGCTATACCCCGTAGTTTCGCTAATACAGGGAGTTTTTGAAAAAATTGCATTTTTAATCATCCCTTGTATCTCGCTTATTTTGCGAGATATTTTTATTCTGTAAAAAAAAAACGGACCTGGATTTTTTTTATTACTATTTTAATTGGTTTCATGCTAGTATTATCATAAAATAATAAAAATTTAAAACATTTTTGTTTTAAGGTAAAAAAAAAATATTTATTATTTAAAAAAAAATAGTCTGAACCTGGATATTTCCAACATAAAAATAAATTCAAAATTGCTAGTTAAACAATTTTTAGTTTAACTGTTTTGATAGTTAGCATATTAAAATGGTTTTACGTTAATTTACAGATTTATTTGAAACAAAGTCTATGAAAAACACAAAAAAAACAAATTATAAAAAATAACTACTTCTTCTGATTACCATGTGTAAGACATTGTTGGCATTTTTGAGTAATTTTTCTTAACGCATTTTGCATAAAAATATTTCTGCCATTTAAATACTGGGATTTTGTTGCTTGAATGAAGCAGTCAAACATATCACATTTTTCAAAATCTGGATATGGTCGATTTCTAGCCAGTTTAAAATAATTGTAAGCCATTCATAAAAATGACAAATAAAATGACAATGTCAATTCCACGCTTTTGTTTTGTAAATTTCACGACCTGCTGTGCTACCATCAAATAATTAGTATGTTATTATTTTTGTAACAACGCTTTTTACTTTATTTATAATCTTTTAATTATCATTTTAAAACAGATAAACTAAAAATCATTCAACTAGTGTGTCTTGCAATTTTTAATTTATAATTACGTTGGAAATTTCCAGGTTCGGACTATAATTTTTTTTTTAAATATTAAATATTTTTTAACCTTAAATCAAAAATATATTAAATTTTATCATTTTAAGGTAATAATAGCATGGAACCAATCAAAATAGTAATAAAAACTAAACAATATTTAAAAAAATTGACAACGTTATTATTTTGCTCTAAAAAAGTTACAATAGAAAGGTTTTTGCAGAATAAAAATATCTTGCAAAATAAGCGAGATACAAGGAATTAAGTAAAATGCAATTTTTTCAAAAACTCCCTGTATTAGCGAAACCACGGGGTATAGCAAAAATCTGATTACACCATTTTTAAGGGCTCCAAAAAAGAGCACGGTAAGGTGCAATCAGAAAATCGATATCTTTAATAATAACCGAGTTTCCCATTTAATCCCATCGAAAATGGGACACGCTGTACGTTGCAGCTACTTCTAATAAATTTTTACTGGTGAGGGTGTCGTCGCGAAAACTTTAAATGTTAGTTGGGTTAACGTCTCTTAATACGTTAATGGGCAAGACACTGTTCAGATCTTCTGAGTCAATCTGAGGTTTACCAAAAGTGTTCTGACGTAAACATGCAATAGCCGGACATGCGCACAGTACATGTCTGACTGTTTTGTCATCCTTCATACAGAGTCTACATTCGGTCTCTTCTGTTAGTCCCCTTCTGTGCATGGGTACACTCAGTCGACAGTGACCCGTAAAAAGACCAGTCACATACGTATCTCCTGTCTGTCCAATAATGTCCCTGGCTCTGTTTCTACAAGGTCCTTTAATGAGCTCTTTAGAGTGAGCCAGTTCTGGTATCCAGCATTGTTGGAATATATGGTTGATTTAGCAGCATTGTATGATATCCAGAACACAAAACAGGCTCTGGACAGATAAATAAAGGATAACAAAAAGGTCAAAATTGGAGTTCTAAATATCATGTGACATCTGTCATTTAATGTCGGATTTATAAAGGATAAAGTTAGCTAGTGATGGGTCGTTCGCGAATGAACCGGTTCAAAGATCCGGATCTTTATACTGAGCCGTGAGAACCGACTCTCGGATTTTCAAAGAGCCGGTTCGCGGATCCGCGATCCGTGAGTCTGTGACGACCTGGCGCAAGGCCAACACAAAAATAGAGGCCACGACCCTGAAAAAATCAGCTGTTCTCCCGGGGCTGAATTTTACATTGGGTCTTATGGGAGGTCAGATGTTTTTTTATGATATTTTCAAAATGGCACTACAGATTTCCGCAAAATTTTAGTGAAATATTCTCAGACACCATCCCGATATTCCACCAAAGGTTTGTAAGGAAGCAACATGATTAAAAGGTTAAAATCTTCAAGATTTAGCATTCCTTATTTTGAATTCAAATTACCCGCCATGTACCACATGCCAACTGTTATATTTGACATGTATTTGACTTTGTCATCTGTGATTGTCACATTCGCTTCTGCTTTAAACTTAATTTTTGTGTGAGCTAATGAAGCGGCTCTGAAAAATTAAGGATTACTATAGATTTAAAAAAAAATTGTTCTAAAAGAATATAGTAAAAACAATCTCAAAACCGGCTTTATTTAAAAAAAATTATTCATGAACCGTCATTCCAACTTCAACATTTTAAAGACAGTCAGCTGTGTCGTAACGTGACCATCAAAAAAAAATCAGCCCCGGATGTGACGTCAACAAAGTTGAGGATCGTGGCCCGTCCATTTTGATAGCCCTGCCTGGCGCTTAAGAAAGTGTCCGAAGATTCACGAACTCTTCCGACCACAGAACTGTCGACTGAACCGCTGTTCAAACCGCTCAAAAAGATCAAGCGACCGAACAGATCCGAGATCCGTTGAATGCGTTGAATCGCACGAATTGCAAAGAAACAGAACACTGAAGGGAGGCTACGTAAAGAGCACCTTGACAACTTAAAAACGTTATTTTTTACGGCACAATTTTATGATCATTTATTTACTTAATTACTTGAAAACAAAAGGACGTGTTTCTTGATGTTTTGTTTATGGTCGATCAGATGATTCATAATTACAATGGCGTTGTGATAGTTTTCTTATGTGCCGCCAAGGGTTTGGTGGCGCCACGAATCCAAGCCAAGGCCAAGAGCGCAAATTGACAGCGAAGCGGAGAACCGAACGCAGAAATCACGATCGTCATAAATGAGAAAGATCCGGACCCGCGAGCCGGTTCAGTGAGTCGGCTCTTTGTACCGACTCGGATCCGTTGAGCCGGATCTCAAAAAAGACCCGGATTGCCCATCACTAAAGTTAGCTAAAGGAATGCGTATAAAAGGTCCCTATTCTGCATGTCAAAACTTGTTTTAGGTACGCGGCATTGCTGTGCATACGGAACTACCTGTGGAAGCCTGAAAGTGTCGAAAGCTTGCAGCTGCCTCAAAACTTAAAGGAAGAATTGATTAGAGTTGTTGAGAAAAGGAACCGAGAATGCGCACTTCAAGCTGTCTCAGCGGGGCATTTACAATATTAGGTAATTATTGGAAAGTCTATACTTAGCTCAATTATTTTAAATATTTTCAGAAAAAAAATGGCAGGAGAACTAATTTGACGCAGTAGCTTTAAAAGTGACCCGACATAAATTGTAATTTTGGAACGTACCCATTTGCCTCTCTTTTTAATGCACAGCTTTTTTTGTATTGCTGTCAAACTTACAGCGCTACATTGATTTAAAAACAGAGATGATAATCAAAAAAGGAGTTTTTGTTTCTCTCATATATATTTTTCCGTAGGTAGCTTGAAAGCTTAACCTCACGGGGTCCAAGATCAACTGTCAACAATTATTAGGTGTCCATTAGATCTTGGACCCTCGTAAGGTTAAGCTTTCAAGCTACTCACGGAAAAATATGAGAAACAAAAACTTCTTTTTATTCAATTCACCACGAAACTTGTTTGATCTCTTTTTAATGCACAGATTACTTTTTATTGCTGGCGAGCCTTGCAACATTAAGAGGTATATGGTACTACTAGTACGATTTAGTTGCTTTGAATATTGTGTACTAGACGAGTTTATTTTAGCGCCATCTGCCCCTCAATGTTGTAAGGCTCGCCGGTTGCCACTCTATATGGGTCATATACTCATTGGTTTCCCTTTTTTAAAGCTTAAAAAAGAATATTTTGTTTTTTTAGAAATTTTTTCTTTATTACTGTTTTTATAATAATTCTGGTGTTAAGAAAAATTTAATAGTTAAATTTATTTTTGTGTGTTTATGTCCTATAGCAAAGTAAAACCAATTTTCTTTATAATAATTACAAATAACTATTTTTAGTATTTTTTTATTATTAATTCAAATCCAAATGATGCGGATTAGACCATGTTTGTATGACACATTTTACAAAAATAGAGACTTAACAAACCCATCAAAATCATTCAAACTCACATTTTTTGGTCGTGCTCATTGGCATTTCACTAAAATAATTTATGTTGTCAGCGGTAAGTGACATCAATCAACATGCAATATACATATAAACAAACACGCTTGTCTGTCATCCCCTGTATATTTTTGACAAGACTATAGAAGACCGATATTTCCATCCTTTGATTTTGACTTTGATAAGTCAGGGCTATCAAAACGGACGGGCCACGATCCTCCACTTTCTTGACGTCACATCCGGGGCTGATTTTTTTTTGATGGTCACGTTACGACACAGCTGATTGTCTTTAAAAAATTGAAGTTGGAATGACGGTTCATGAATATTTGATTTTTTTTAAAATAAAGTCATTTTTGAGATTGTTTTTACTTTATTCTGGCAGAACAATTTTTTTTAAATGTATTAATCCTTAATTTTTCATAGCCGCTTCATTAGCTCACACAAAAATTAAATTTAAAGCAGAAGCAAATGTGACAATCATAGATGACAAAGTCAAATACATGTCAAATATACCAGTTGGCATGTGGTACATGGCGGGTAATTTGAATTCAAAATAAGGAATGCCAAATCTTGAAGATTTTAACCTTTTAATTATGTTGCTTCCTTACCAAACTTTGGTGGAATATCGGGATGTTGTCTGAGAATATTTCACTGAAATTTTGCGGAAATCTGTAGTGCCATTTTGAAAATATCATAAAAAAACCTCTGACCTCCCATAAGACCCAATGTAAAATTCAGCCCCGGGAGAACAGCCGATTTTTTCAGGGTCGTGGCCTCTATTTTTGTGTTGGCCTTGGATAAGTTTGTCGCGTCTTTATTTATTTAAAAGATGTCATACATACAGGGTCTCTAATCCGGATTATGGGTCGCGGAACTTTGTTCGAAAACACGTTGTTCGAAAACCATTTTTTTGAAAGCAATAATTCGAAAACATTTTCTTCGAATGGAAATTTGTTCGAAAACAGTTTCTTCAAACGGAAATTTGTTCGAAAACAGTTTCTTCGAACGGAAATTTGTTCGAAAACAGTTTCTTCGAACGGAAATTTGGTCGAAAACATTTTTTTCGAACGAAAATGTGTTCGAAAACATTTTGTTCAAACGGAAATTTGTTCGAAAACGTTTTCTTCGAACGGAAATTCGTTCGAAAACATTTTGTTCATTAAAAACAGCCACTGTTTGACTCTGAAGGCGTCTCTTTCTAACATACCTTTTCAAAAAAAAAAAACTTTCCTGACTTCTTTCGCGGGATCCTAGAGGGTGTGAAACCAAACCGAACCGAACCAAACTGGCATCCTAGAGGTTGTAAAACCACACCAAACTAAACCGATACTTTGTTTCGGTTCAGTTCGGTTCGGTTCAGTTTTGTTTCACACCCGCTAGGATCCTGCGAAAGAAGTCAGGAAAGTTTTTTTTGAAAAAATATGTTAGAAAGGAGACCCCTTAGTCAAACATTTGTTGTTTTTAATGAACAAAATGTTTTCGAACGAATTTCCGTTTGAAGAAAACGTTTTCGAACAAATTTCCATTTTTTTCGAACTAATTTCCGTTCGAACAAAATTTTTTCGAACAAATTTTCGTTCGAACAAACTGTTTTCGAACAAATTTTCGTTCGAACAAAATGTCTTTGAACAAATTTCCGTTTGAACAAAATGTTTTCGAACAAATTTCCGTTCGAAAAAAATGTTTTCGAACCAATTTCCGTACGAAGAAACTGTTTTCGAACGAATTTCAGTTCGAACAAAATGTTTTCGAACAAATTTCCGTTCGAACAAAATGACTTTCGAAGAAAATGTTTTCGAACAATTTTCCGTTTGAACAAAAAAATTCGAAGAAAATTTTTCGAAGAACTTTCCGCGACCCCCGGCTTATTACAACACTACTTATTGTACCTAAAAGGTGATTTACCATAAATTATCAGGACAAAACTGCCATTAAAAAATTTAATAATTTGAAGGGCGCGGGGTTCTGTTTAACTTAAGAAAGTTGCTGTGAAAATCTGAGATTAGAAGTGATATTTGACATATCTGATTGAATCTGGGAATAAATATACTATTTTTTCTATCTAATATTATAAATCAATTACTATTCTATCATTATATACAGGATGTCCCTCAAGTCCGAACCCACTCAAATATCTAGTGAACTATTGAAGATAACTGAACCATATTATTTGGTAGTGATCGATAACATCTATTTTATGATAGGGTGGGTGTGCCTACATTAGAGGGCGGCATAGGGGCGGTCAACTTACATTTTTTAAATTGAAACCCCTATCGAGTGATACCTCGTTCTAAAGGTTCTTGAAAAAGTAACAGTTTGACATAACTGTCAATTGTCTACGTCCAATCTGTCAAAAGCTATGGACGGCCAAACCTAATTTTGTCCTTTTTTGTCAAAATTAACATTTGTTGGTTTAAACAAAAACCCTATTAAGTGATATCTTGTTTGAAAGGTCTTTTAAAAACCAACATTTTGGCGTAACTGCCTTCTTGTCTGTGTTAAACGTGACAAAATCTATCGACTGTCAAACTTATTCTTTTAACATTTTTGACAAATTTCACAAGTTTTGTCTAACAATAGCTTGTTTGAAAGGTTTTTCAAAAACTAACATGTTGCCGTTGTCACTTGTTTAAGTCAAATATATTTTTTACATTTTTTGACAAACTTCAGTTTGAAGTGTTTTCAGATGCCTAGTAGAAATAATTTTTTTATGGGACGTGAACGCATTGTTGAAAAGGCGTTTAGTTACCCTATAACATCTTGTTCTCCCGTAAAAAACAATTTCAACTTATTTCAAATACTTCAAACTAAAGTTTGTTAGAAATATAAAAAAAACTTGACGTAAATAAGTGACAGTTACGACAACTTAGTTAGTTTTCGGAAGACCTTTCGCACAAGCTCTGCCAAGACAAAACTTGTGAAATTTGTCAAAAATGGTAAAAGGATAAGTTTGACAGTCGATAGCTTTTGACACGTTTGACATAGGTAAGAGGCAGCAAGACCTTTTAAACAAGATATTACTCAATAGGGTTTTTGTTTAAAATAACAAACCTTTACAAAAAGTTAAAAAATAGACTTGACAGTCTATAGAGATTGTTATTTGTTTTCAAAGAGCTTTAAAATGAAGTATCACTCGATACGGGTTTTAATTTAAAAAATTTAAGTTGACGGCCCCTGTGACGCCCCTTAATGCAGGGGCAAGTGTGCTGCCATCATAAAATAGATCTTTTGATGTCACTGCCAAATATGATTCAGTTATCTTCAATAATACAGAAGATATTTGGGTTGACTCCGACGTTTGAGACACCATATAAATAGGAAAGGGCCTCTAAAAATCACTTACAATAATTAAGCTTGACGCCATGTTGATTTGAAAGGATCCCCAACGTATGTCTTGGATGAATTAAGGTTACTGATAATGAGTGCCGTGTTTCTAAGCTTAAAACACCCAATATTATCAATTACTTTGTTTGAAACTCGTAGACAATGATTGTGTAGAAATAAAAAAAAATCAATTACCTTAGGATAAATATCTTTTAATTTGGTATCTAATATTTTGAATGTAATATGACAGAACGCTATAAATGTTATGTAATATGTGTATAATCAATGCTATAATCACATAAGTAAAGGGAAAATTTATGGTGAATCACCCGGTATCTATCTACGAATTTAAATGTATGTAGTATGTGAAATTTTATTATTATTTAGCTTAACAATTTTGATTAAATAAGTTTTATACAAAAGTTGTTTATTTAAAGCCGTAAAAAATACTATTTGGAGACTAGATAATTAAGTTTAGGTGAAACGCATCATTGTATAACATAGGATGAAAGTAGACCTTTTTCTCCCGAGAAAAACTTTGGAGCACTTTTATCCCATCATATAATGCATTATAAACAAAACAATTAAAGTGCTATTTTAATCCCGTTCGAAGGGATTGAATTGGAGACGTTTGTTTAATATTTTATGCACTTTAAGTTGGGTAAAACTTAAAATAAAATAAATAATAAAAAAATTTAAATTAATTAAATTAGGGATTACAAATAAATATTAAATCTCTAGAGATTAAAAGTAAATTTCTAATTTCTAGGGGTTAAAAGGGCCACTCCTTGGCTAAGACTGGGGGAAAAAAAATGAACGTTTATTCCCTTAAGTTATTATAAAATTTATTTTTTTACTTTTGTTATTCCTATTTTTGAAGTTCCGAATAAGGAAAAAAACGTTTTTTATGTCATCCAGCGGCCATTTTGAAATCAATCAGCTATTTTCGTAGACTACTTCTACCTTATTATTTCTTACTCCTATTTTCCCAAAGCTGTTGCATAGTCCATATGCTAAGGGGTCTCATATAAGTCATAGACCGAAAAAAGGGGCCTTCATACAACGCCTCCGGTGTATCAAAAATCAGGCCCAATTTCTCTGTCATGGTCTTAAACATGTTGCCGGCAGTGAAAAATGCCTCATCTGTCATGCCCTGTCAAAGAAAAAAATTGATTTAAACAAAGTCATACTATAAGTATAATAATTATAAACCTAGGGATTAAAATGGCAATTATTATGTAGATCATATTTGTTTTGCCAAAAAGCGTTTTTTACATAACTCTTTTGGTGCACCCTGTATAAAATCTGGGCTGGGAAACAACGTAGATGTAAAAAAGACACACTTAAAAATATCCGGCTCGAAGCACCAACTTTCAGCGAAAAATTTTGGACCAACAAAAAAAAAAGTCGTTACAACAAAGAAGCAAAACTATAAATTTGACATAATTTTGTTTTATTAGCTCTCACCTCGTGAATCATTAAAGCAGACAAGGCATACGTCACACCTGTCCAAACTTCTTGACTCTGGATACTTGATGTGTCAATTGCTCCGTGAATCGTTCCGTTTACGGCACCTTTTTTGCCGTTGGCGAAATTTTTTACGTTGTTTTCGAAGATCTCTTTAAGCGCGCTATGCACCTTAACTTTGGGAAAAATCTAGAAAAAAAAGTTGTCCGATCTCAACAAGTAATACATCAGTATTAGCTCACACTACTACTATAAGTAGTGTGAGCTATGGTGATCGTAATTTTTTCGAGAAAAAAAAAGTTGCTCCGATTTCAAAATTTTTTATATATCTTTGCGTTTCAGATGATTTTGAAACTTTTTTGTTTTGCTGTCTGTCTGTCTGTCTGTCTGTATGTCTGTCTGTCTGTCTGTATGTCTGTCTATAACGACCAACCCGCATAACTCAAAAACCGCTTGTCCGATTTTAATAAAATTTGGTACCTAAGTTGGGTCTTGGGCCGTGATGGTCCCATTTAGAAATGAACAAAATCCACCGAACGCAAGCCAAATAAAAGGGTGGGGGTAGATTCCAAAAATTAGAGTTCATGTGAAAATATGGCGTGTGTGATATCAAACGAAAGGTAATTAAGTCTGGAGTTAAAAAAAATGAATTTTAGTTTATTTTTTAAAAAAGGGTGGGGGTAGATGTCAAAAATTTGAGTTTAAGTCAAAACATGGCTTGTGTGGTATCAAACGAAAGGTAATTGAGTCTGGAGTTGAATAAAATATATTTCAGTTTTTGATTATATTAGCTCACACTATAACTATAGTACCTAGTGTGAGCTTAGGTGCCCATAGATTGGCAAAGTATTTTTTTGAAAGATAAGACTTTACAAGCAAAATTTAATGTTAAAATATACTACTAAATACTAATTACTATACTATTTTTAAAAATTGTCCGCCATCTTAGATTTTCAAAAAATGTCAATTTAAATATAAAATTTTCAAATTTTGAAGGCTTTTTGAAATTATCAAAATTACGAAAATATACTGAGAAATAAGTTGTCAAAAGTGCTCCTTCCCCTAAGGCCTGGTCCACAGTTAGAAAAAGATAAAGATATAAATTGTATCTTTATCTCTTTCTATTAAAGAAATAGGGAAATAGAAGTGAGCGGCAAGAAGTAAAACTATGGTTACTGGAAATACCACTACTAGTAGTAGTTTTTATTAGGAGTAGTATAAGTAACTACTCCTAATAAAAACTACTACTAATATGTAGTTGTACTACTACTAATAAACTTACCGGATAGGTGTCGCCAAGGCCACAACAGCACACAAGTACCAATGGACATTTAACTGATCCGCCATGATGGTTTCCTTTCGATGGGAACAATCAAAGTTGTAGTACTTGCCGTTCCACAGTTTCTTTTCCAGGGCAATTTTGCCTTTTTCCAGGAGTTTTTCGTAGCGCTCTTTGTCCGCCGTTTTCCCCAAGTTTTCCGCCATTTTGGACATTACGTAAAGGGCGCCGAGCCACAAACCACCGCAGTAAGCGCTAAAATTATTAGGGACCTATTGCAATAAAGCCAGGCACAAATTGTGCCGGGCACTATATTGACAGTTTCACATTATAAGAACAGCTGTCTTCTTTCAAAATAAGGCCATTGTGTATTATAAGAGCCGGAATTAATAGTGACGCCACAATTAATGGAAAATAAACTGGATTTCTAAATTCGACTTTGGTATGTCAATTTTGAAAGATCAACTGTCAGTTTTTAATGCGAAACTGTCAATATAGTGCCCGGCACAATTTGTGCCTGGCTTTATTGCAATAGGTCCCTATTAAGACGACTTTAGTGACGTCACTGCGAGTTAATGAATTGTTTAATACGGGTAATATTTTATTTATTTATCCTTATTTTTATAGAGACTGAGTTATCCAGTGAAATCTTTTTTTTGTTGGATTGTTGATAATTGTGTTGTTCAGAACATAGAAACAAATGATCACCGGATTCAATGGTGTCAAGCAAAAGTTTTGCATAAGGAGTCGCATTGACGAAAACGAAAGTTTATTGAAGTTGCATTTATAATGTAGACTTAAGAAGTTTTTAGTCAACCAAGCACGGACAGACCCCCTGCATGGGCGGCGGATAAAAAGTCGAAAGTACAAAAGGTCGAAAGTACAAAAGGTCGAAAAAACAAAAGGTCGAAAGTACAAAAGGTCGAAAAAAAAGGTCGAAAGTACAAAAGGTCGAAAGTAAAAAAGGTCAAAAGTAAAAAAGGTCGAAAAATAAAAGATTAAAACCTAATCAAGTCGAATTGCCCTGGCCAGCCCAGGTGGTCCAGGGGTCAAGGATAGTTGATAGTTAACCCGGTTAGGTTAATACCCCAACCTGACCAGGTTAGGTTTGTTTACTAAAAAAAAACTACCCCAAGAAAGTTTTTTTTTGATATACTAACTTAACCGGGTCAGGTTGGGATAGTAACCTAACCTATCCTCGACCCCGGGTCCACCTCGACTGGACAGGTAAATTCGACTTGATTCGGTAAATTTGTCCTGCCCAGCCGCGGTGGTCCACGGGTCAAGGATAGTTGATAGTTAACCCGGTTAGGTTACTACCCCAACCGGACCAGGTTAGGTTTGTTTACAAACTACCCTGATCTCGTCAGGAAAGTTTTTTTTTATATACTAACTTAACCGGGTCAGATTGGGATAGTAACCTAACCTATTCTCAGCCCCGGGTCCACCTCGACTGGACAGGTCAATTCGACTTGATACGGTAAATTGGTATTTTTAATATTTTATATTTTCGATCATTTGTACTTTCAACCTTATGTACTTTCGACCTTATGTACTTTCGACCTTTTGTACTTTCGACTTTTTGTACTTTCGACTTTTTGTACTTTTGACCTTTTGTTTTTCGACCTTTTGTACTTTCGACCTTTTATACGCCGCCCCCCCTGCGTATGCCACTGAGTTTATCAAGGACTTTATTTACATATAAATTAACGGAATTCTTGTTGCCAAATTTATTTTTATTAATAAAAACACAACTTATTTTATACAATTTCAAGCTGATTATTACTTTTAATAAGACAACAAAACCAAAATAACCCGTTTAAGAATATTTGCAGTGTTGAATTTACATTGTGACATCTTAAATTTTTACAACAAACAACCTACCTATGCTTTAAAATAAAGATTTCTCTATAAATTCAATCCTCTAAGGTTTAAAGTTTTATTTATATGTTGTGTTTTTTAATGATCAGTGTGATAATGAAAGTATAGTTTAAAGGTATTTTGGTCAATGTCATAATTAAAAGATGGCTACTAAAATGACTTTTATACCTGGATCCTGACATAATCCAAGCATCATAAGTTTGATCTGGAAAGCCGCCATTTTCTATGAGTCCATCACGATCAATGTCATATCCCATTGATGTGTTAATAACCTGTTAAAAATTATATCTATATGTACAGGTTGTTCCACATATATACAGGTCGATTATTTTTAAAAAATTGTAGTAAAATGTCCTTCTTCTGATGATGATGGTTTAACCTTACAGGAAGTGTCAAAATTCCTCTCCAAGTTGATTTTCAATTCTACTCGCAAAAATTAAAAACCGATTTTGAATGTTTGGTTTAACCTCAAAACAGAAATTTTATTATTTCCTAGTTATAACCAAGAATAATTAGCAAACGTGGAATTTCGTACCCGTGAATTTAAAAATCAAACAAGTTTCGTGGCTAATCGGGCAAAAAGGAGTTTTTTGTTTCCCTTATATTTTTCCGTGGGTAGCCTGAAAGCTTAACCTCACGGGGGTCCAAGATCTAATGGACACCTAATAAGTGTTGACAGTTAACCGTTTCGTCCTTATGGGACTCCTCAGAACACTGCTGGTCAATGTGACAAATCTTGCGAAGTTAATCAGACGGTTTTGTCTTTAATTAAATGTAATTAGTGAGCGAACTATAGCAAGAGGCGCCATCTACCGAGATACTAGTAATTAGGTTCATTTTGTTCGTTGTTGTTGTATTCTCACTTTTTCACAAGTATCATACATGTCCGCAACAAAATTTTTATCCAAAACTTCGCTAGATGTCAAGGCATCCCGATATGACTGCAAAATGAATTTTGAGTTTAGATCTTTCCAGTCACTGACGTCATGAAAGTTGTAAGCGTTGATCAAATCAAAAGGGCATTCACCTAAAAGGAAAGTCGTATATCACGAAAACTGTTAAATAGGCCAGTTATTAGAGGGGAGAAGCGCGCAATCAAAGGTGAGAAGAATGATCAGTGATAAGAAAAATCAATCATGGATGCAAAAGTGCCAGAAAATAGATTCTTACTTAGGAGGTAGGAGAAGTACCGAAAGCTGGAAAACTATAAGATCGATCAAAAAAGAAACATGCAGAGATATTATTTCACCAATACCAGACAAAGAATGGGATGAGCATTTTAAAAAACTTTTAACTGAAGATAGAGCAGAATTCAAGGAAGACGAAAGAGACAATATCATTAGAACGATGGGATCTCCAGTACCCCTCACAATATTTGAGGTCAAAAACGTGTGCAAAACCTTAAAAAGCGGTAAATCTGCCGGACCCGGAAATATCCCAGCTGAACTTATTAAATATGGCACTGAAGAATTGTTTTGGAGATTACGGAATCTTTTCCAAAGATATTTAAATGGAGCTGTAGTACCAACTGAGTGGAAAACGTCATATATATCCACAATACACAAAAAAGGAAGGAAAGATATATGTGACAATTATAGAGGTATATCTGTAACTAGTACGCTAAGCAGAATATATGGCAAAATAATAAGAAATAAAGTGGAGAGCGAATATAAAGATATGGAGGCAGAAGAACAAGCTGGTTTCAGGGCGGGTAGATCGACTTCAGATCATCTCTTTTGTATAACCCAAGTTATTGAAAAGAAAATGGCATAATACGGACAAGAGCTCCATCTGCTTTACGTAGATTTGCAGAAGGCATATGATAGTATACCACTCAATCTACTTTGGAAAGCGTTGGAAAAGACAAACATAAGCGTACCACTAATTAAGGCCATCAAAGAGTTATACCGCAATAGTAAGGCAAACGTTAAAATAAAAGCAAAACTAACCAAAGGCTTTCAAGTAAATAAAGGTCTTAAACAAGGTTGCTGTATCTCGCCTACGCTCTTCAAGATATATTTGGAACAGGTCCTTAAAGTCTGGAAGAGAAAATGCCAAAACATGGGAATTCCGTTGGATGAAACCACCTTGTATACTTTATGTTTCGCCGATGATCAGATAGTAGTGGCTCCGGATTATGACGACCTCGAATATATGACACGAAAACTAATAGAAGAGTACAATAAGTGGGGACTAGAGGTTAATATCAATAAGACAGAGTATATGTGTTTTGGTGGAACGAAACAGGATCTAATCTTAAATACTGGGCAGCCAATTCAGTCCTGTGATGAGTATAAATACTTGGGTCTAAAAATTACAGCTGACGGAACACTAGACAAAGCTATAAAAGATAGAAACGTACAAGGAAGAAAAGCAATAACTTTATTAAATGGAATAATTTGGGACCAGAGTATATCAAAACATAACAAAAAGCTTATATATAACACCATTGTTAAAAGTATTATTACATACGGCTCAGAAGTATGGCCAATCAAAGATAGAACAAAAAAAATGCTTTCCGCTACGGAGATGGACTATTGGAGAAGAGCAGCAGGGAAATCAAAAAGAGAAAGAGTTACAAATCAAAGAATAAGAGAAATTATGACAGTGAGTGAACGTACTTTAGTGGATGATATAAAAACAAAACAACTGGTGGTTGTACGGACATGTACAAAGTATGGATGATGGAAGACTACCTAAACAAATACTACAATGGAAACCAACTGGCCGAAGAAAACGAGGACGGCCAAGGAGAAGCTGGAGAGAAGGAATAGATAGTGAAATAAGAATAAGAGGCCTAGATGATGAATTATGGGCAAATAGAAACGAGTGGAGATTGGGTATCGGAAGACGTAGAACGTTGTGAAACCGATAAATATATATATATATATATATATATATATATTAGAGGGGAAAAAAAACCCCAGCTTGTAAAAGGTACTGTAGTCGCGATTGCCATTATGTTGTCCACATAGGAGTCCTAAAAGAAATTGAGTTTTCGATCTTGGGGGGAGGGGGACTCCCCCTTTATCTTGGATTTAGTGTGCACCAACTTGTTGTTTGTCATACATACAGGGTCTCTAATACCGTGTAGAGAATGCATTTTAATAAAATTTTACACCTGTATAACACAAACTTTTTTTAGCTCACACATATACTATACTATAGTAGTGTGAGCTATGGTGATCCTAATTTTTTCGAGAAAAAAAAAAGTTGCTCCGATTTCAAAATTTTTTATATATCTTTGCGTTTCAGATGATTTTGAAACTTTTTTGTTGCGCCGTCTGTCTGTCTGTCTGTCTGTAACGACCAACGCGCATAACTCAAAAACCGCTTGGCCGATTTTAATGAGATTTGGTACCTAGGCTGGGTTTTGGGCCGAGATGGTCCCATTTAAAAATGAACAAAATCCACCGAACACAAACCAAATAAAAGGGTGGGGGTATATTTCAAAAATTAGAATTTATGGGGAAATATGGCGTGTGTGATATCAAACGAAAGGTAATTGAGTCTGGAGTTAAAAAAAAATAAATTAGTTTTTAAAAAAAGGGTGGGGGTAGATTTGAAAAATTAGAGTTTAAGTCAAAACATGGCTTGTGTGGTATCAAACGAAAGGTAATTGAGTCTGGAGTTAAAAAAAATACATTTTAGTTTTTTTAAAAAGGGTGGGTGTAGATTTGAAAAATTAGAGTTTAAGTCAAAACATGGCTTGTGTGGTATCAAACGAAAGGTAATTGAGTCTGGAGTTCAATAAAATATACTTCAGTTTTTAGTTATATTAGCTTTCAAGTAGATACACTAAAACTATAGTACCCAGTGTGAGCTTATGTGCCCATAGATTGGCAGAGTATTTTCAAAATTTCTATTGTTTACCTGGATTTCCAGCGTCATGTGGCACTCCATTTGCCTTTTTCCGCGGCACTATTTCGCCAGTATAGAGAATCTTTACTTTTTCTGTTAGTTCTTTTAAAACAAAGTCCCGGAGATCGTAGTGTAGACATTTTTGCAGTTCGGGCCAGTTTCGACTGTAAGCTGCCGATCCGTAAAAATTGACGTCGTACGAGTTTAACATACGGTATTCGAGGCCTTCCAGGTAGGCGAAACGGCCAAATTTTTTCCTAAAAACGTTAAAAAAAACTCCATTCAGACGCAGTCAAACGCAAACTCAATTTCCAAAACTACGCTCGCTAAAACGCTGTAACAAAACGGGATTTGAGCATAAATGGTACTTTTGCCATTTATAAGTTTTTAAAGATTTTTAATTAAATATTGTTTTGACATCAACAAGCATTAATTATATGCAAGACTAGGTTAAGATTAAGTAAAATTTATGGCAACTCCGGCGACTTGTTTTTAGGCATATTTTCAGGTTTGCCGTATTTTAATAAAAGTTGTATTCGGCTAATATGTCCTTTGAGCCACTAACATCAAAATAATTCTTATTTTGTAACTGGAAACAAATTTTAAACTATTTTCAATTAGAAAAAAACACACTGTATAATTTTACTTTCTAACGGGTTTTCAAGTCTGGCTTGCATTGCTATTTTGTCTCTTAGTGGAGCGCTTAAAGCGCAGTCTATCTCTTTCTCGCCAAGGCGAAAGGGAGTAGAATTCTAGCCAATCAACGCCAAGATATTTGTCCCTTCAAGCGCAGGGTCGCTTTAACTGAGACGGGAAACTTTCGAAAGTCGTCAGGGAGTTTACTCTTTAGTTTGCCTTTGCCTGGTACGTTACACTTTCATTCACACTTCTTAAGGGGGGTTTTATTTCAACTGGGGAAATTTATCAATTATTTTAACATTGTATAAAACTGTTAACTTTAATATTCATAATTATTTTGGTCTTTTCTTTTGGAGTTTATTGATTTTAAAGTCATTAATTATTACTGTTTCCAGTGTTTTGAAATAATGTGTTTAACTGTTTTATGGTTTTTTAACAACAAAATACAAACCATTCGTTGCCCTAAAATCGGTATTTTTAATTAATAACATATCCCAAACCTAAACAGTAATATTAAGTAAATTAAACAGTTGATTGAATAGTTTCACTCATTCAATCAACGTTTAAGATGTTGATAAATATATATATTTACAACAAATATATAAAAGGTTTATAAAACCTAAAAGTTTAAGAAGTGTAAATATTTGAATACAAAAGTTTAGTAGTAGTAAAAAGTCGATATTCAACTAATAAATATAAGAAGTGGTGAAAGTGTGAAGCTACAAGAAGAAAATTGAAAAGGTATGTATGATTTCCTACATTAGTTATACATTTGAGAAAAACGTTTATAGCATACTTTTCCTCCAAGAACCGCCAAATTCCCTTTCGAGATCGTGTAAATTTAATAACATATAGTAACATTTAATCAGTTATAATTTTTATAAGTTGTAGCCTAAGTTGGTAGCTTACAACATTTAAGCCTTGGCCACTTGAGGTGACAGTACCACTGTCACACACAGGCCCCTGTTACAACGCGTTACAAACAGGTTGAACGATCAACCCGTTTGTGACGCGTGAAACAACCTACGGCGCGTGCAGGACTAAAACTACTTACTAATTAGTATTAAACTAATCCCAATTAAAAACTAAATTATAAAGCCGCGATCGCGCAAAACTTAACAGTTCCTTAAAAATAATAAGTAATTAAGTAATAAGTGCCGTTAAAACTAGAGATGGCCCCTGAGTCGATGATTCGATACATTGTTTCGAAACAGTGCCGTGTCTCACTGTTTTGAAACACCACATTGCCTGTGTTTCGACACATCAATATCGACACATGGATCTCCGTAACCCTAGTCTCAGGCATGGCAAGCCCAAGCGCAACTATTCTGCTTGCAGCCCACGAGAAAGACCGGCCCGGGCGCGGAAATATCACGTGACCATAGGAGGTTCACAAAAGAACGCCTCTCGGCCAGCTGTCATTATAAAACATGTGTGTGTTCAGTTTGGTATGTTTGTTTACGTCGATTTTTTTTAAATTCGGGCACGTATTTTATGTGAATTTTATCAAAGTTATTAAAATAACGCAGCCCACAAAAAAGATTGTGGTGGGCTGCGTTAAAATAATTAATGGCTAATGAGTAAATTATAAAGAAAATACCTATAAGATAAACAATGCCGCGAACGTGTAATTAGTGTTGTTCCTTGTCGGTCCAACTATAAAACTGAAACCTAATATGTTGCAAACGGGAAAGAAGTGGTAAAAGATAAGATCTTGGATAAGATTGATCAAGTAATAGACATCCTTAGTGACATTTTCGATAGTGAGAGTGAAAAATGTGTTCAGTTGTCATTTCTTATTGAACAATTAGGTCTCTTGAAAAGGTCACTTGAGAATCGAAGATATGGTGGATACAGTTTAATGTTGGCTTCATCTTTGTTTATCCAGTTATCCAGTGCATACACGTCAATTTACAATTCTAAGGTAATATGTCTTCCGCACCCTCGCAATATTAAAAAACTGATCTCTGGTAGTGTGAAATATTTAAAAAGTAAGATACAGCTTTTAAAAGAACATGAGTTGGTAGTTAACTTACACTTTAATGAAATATATATTAAACTTAGTGCTGGGTAATTTTTCAAAAAATTATTGACGATTACTACATTCAGTTCATTAAATGTGAAAACCATCTCACTTATTCACAAAATCACTTGTTTCTTTTTAATAAATTATTGTAAAATGTTTTATATTGAAAATATTTCTTCAGATAACTCTAGCGAGTGTTTTTGTGGAGAAAAACTATTGTCAAAGCTTAAAAAAAATAAGTTTAAGGGCATGTAAAGTTTTTTAAAATAATTTTATTAAAAAGCACAATGATTTAGTGTCTGCTAATAAATCTTTAAATAAGAACTCAGACAAAGATGATGACACTCAAAGAAAAATTAAAAAACTAAAAGCTTAGGTTTGATATGTCCAATTTTGAAAGACTTGTATAGATTTGAAGTTACTAACGATATTATGTACCAAATATATGTACCTGAAGATATTAGAGTGCAATTTTTGTATAATTTTTTATTTTATAGATTCAGTTCTTTTATCCATAATAAACACATATGTCAGCAAAATATTTTTTTAAATTTTTGCCTATAAAAGAACAAAATTTTTTTGTTAATTTATTTAAATTGTGTAAAAACATATAATATATTAAGCAATACAATAAGAATCCTGGGACATCCTAAAATCACGTCACCGCCGACTTGCTTAAAACGCGCCATGGCCGGTCTTTATCGTTGGCTGCGGGCTGTTCCCGACTGTATATAGTAATAGTTTTTCGTTAATATCTCTAGAAAAAACTAAAATTTTGAAAACTTTGTTACCTAGGATCGTTTTCGGAAAACTTGATTCCTTGGTCCTTTAAACTCAACCAGGTTGACGCACCTTCGCTGACGTAGTAAGTCTCGTTGAACAGCGCTGACTTATACCAATCTGGCAACGCCGCGTCGTCTAAAACTTTTTGCTGCCACTGGAAAATTTTCTTCTCCCATTCGGGATAGTTTTCCAAGGCATAGTCAACGATTTTTAAAGCCGCGTTTTCTTTTCCAAATTTTTCTGTGTAAAACTTATAGTATTTTCTTTGGGTTACCGAATAGGTAACTGTTGGTATGTCCCATACCAGCGCCATTTGCATTTCTTTGTTTTCGTTGGGGGGTATTACGGTTTGTCCGGCGACTCCACATGCCATTTCTCCAAAATGGTGGCCAGGTTTTGTTTTTTCTGGGAGTTTGTCAAACTGACCATCTTAAAACAAAAAAAATACTGAGTTTCGTAGAGCTAGCAATAACATTTATAGTAGCGGCTACACGCTCCAAAGACTTTGTTACTATCTTATGGTCGAAATGTGGTGATCCCAACAAAAATTCGGCACTTTTTAGTTCTGTCTACTATTTAGTATCATGAAAAAGTAGAGCTTTCGTAAAAACGACCCTCTTCCCTACCACGATAGGACGTTGCCAAAGTTTTACTTTCTTTTTAGTCGTTATTTCGTAGTCGCCGTGACTTTTATATGTACTGAATTACCACTAGAAAGTTAAGCTTCATTGAAGTCGCAAACAAGTGTATCCGACAACTACATTATAAGTTTAATTTTTACCACAAAAGTTTGTGTCATATCATAGTAACATCTGATGTAATAATGTAGAGAAAATAACTTTTTGCAACAACTTGAAAGCCGTAAATACTTTGACTTTTTTTAGTGTCGATCTTTTAAAGTAGATACTACCTCCTGTTTCTATTTTGGAAACGTAGACTTTTTGCAGTCGCATCTTGGTCGCGCTCATTCTTAACCCTACTTTTGCAGCTCCTTTTATAAATAAGTAGTTTTTCATGGAATTCCAACCGATCTGGAAATGTTTAGCCTCTACTTTTTTTAGTTGGAGTAACAAATATTAAAATCATTCTCAATCATGATGAATGAAATATATACTTCTGAATTTTCTTTCTTTGTATAATATCTTAAATATTTCTTAGTAATATATGGTATGGGAAATGAAACAAACAATAACAAAATAGAACTTAACAAAGTGGAATAATGCAAGGTTTTACTCAAAACCGTAAATAACAATTTCAAACGGGGGGTGAAAATGGTGAAATCAAACAACGAAAAATCATAAAAACAAAAGTTTTTTGTGCCTCCGCCGTGACTTGAACCAGGAACTTTTGGATATGTACGCCAATCGATAGGGCGTTGGCGTACACAGACAAAGATTCCAGGTTCGAATCCCGGCCGAGGCAGTTAATTTTGTTAAATAATTTTTCGTTCTTTAATTTCGTCCCTGACTTGAAACAAAATATTATTTAATTAAATTTGTAGAAAAATAAGTTGATTTTTATATATATAACTACGTTCTTTTAGATCCTTGATAACACTTTCTAGAATCGGGCCCTTGCTTGATCAGTTCCTAGTAAAATAAATCACAATATTTATTTTGGTTTCTAATACAATACTTGTATAAGTTTTCGTAATACAATACTTGCATTGGTTTTTGTAAAGTATTCTCCCCGGTAAGTGGCGCCCCCGAAAGTACAAAATGTGTACTAAAATGTGTAAACAAACGTGTAATAAGAGGCAATAATAAAGATTCATATTTTATGACTACGAGACGCATTTTCATCATTCATATTCATAATTCATATTAACAAAAACTTACAAACAGAACACCGCATCAAAAACCAGAATTAGGCATTGTTGACAAAAATGACAATTGACCTCACCCCAATAACTTAAGGATAGTGATATAGCTTATCGCGTGGTTCCTACTACTGTGAGTGTGTTTTTATAGTGGCGGAAGCTAGGGACTAATACGTTGCCGCGACGGAAGAGTAGAAATTTGAGTGTGCTATTTAAAACTAAAAGGGAACACTGTCATAAAAGTGGTTCGTATTACTTTGCTGCAACTTAGGCTCACTTTCAAGTTACCCTTTCGACTATTAGGGAAGATTGTTTGGCACGTGGCTAAGTAAAAATAACCGCAAATTGGTTCCCCACTTAAAGAATTACTACGTCGCTAAACGGTATACTGAGACGTAGCGGTTACTTCTAAGAAATTCTTACTAGTGAGAGTGTCGTCGCGAAAACTTTAAATGTTAGTTGGGATGTACGTCTTAAATATATCTGTACTGCTAAAGCATTAATGGAAAATTACTGCTACAAGCGTTTCGCCATATTGGATACAATTGAACCCAAACGTATGGTTTGGATTAAAAAAGTAGACGCTTTAAATAAAATTTGAAATGGACTGCTTTCAAATAACATTGTTAATGCCGTAATTTGACATTGTCAAAATTTTTATTTTTTATTTAAATTTAAGATTTTTTTTTATTTTGGAACTTTTGGAAGACAAAGCCATTATCTTGTATTGACGTAGCCGCTTACTTGGCATTTTTAATTTGTTAAAAAAATGCCCCTGTCGGACACAGGGGTCTTTATTGTACTAGCGCCATCTAGGCTCTAAACACGGGACCACCAGCTTAACGTGACTTCCGAACCACGGCCTTGTATTAATCATCAACTTTGCCTACTTCGTTGATGCCCATACTTCGCTCAAGACAGGCTTTACCCCTACATCCGGTAAATCTGTATTCACAAACGGATAGTGGGTTCGAGTTTGTAGTGGCAGGCATGGGATTCGAACCGCACACCCTCTGATTGGAAAGCAAATGCACACCCACTGAACCAAATTTATTACCTTCCTTCAGTTGTTTCCAAATGTCAATTCCACTGGAATTGGGATTGAAGGAGAGGCATTTCGTTACTTTAACATCTTCCGAGTTTTTGACAGCCAGACAGTAGGAAGCGTGAACTTTTTCGATTGTGTGGTACAGAATGACGCCTTCTTTGTTTTGATAGTTGAAAGATTTTGAACTGCACGTTGCTAAAAAGATGTCAAAACTGAATTTGTCAATAAATGCTAAAAACGCATAAAATACTTCACTATTTCTAGAACAACTAGAGATAAAAAAGAGTAGCTTCACCCAAGGTCTGTAGAGGATAGGTTACCTGGTAACTTTCTGACCAATCAGAGCCAGTTGTTGAAACGCGGGAAATGACGTCACCCGGAGTGTCCATTTAAATAACCAGCATTTAATATAGTAGGGAATCTTCAAGTTTCTTGTATTCGTTTATTGATTTAAATGTAAATATGTTTTGTTATTTTTCTTAAAGTGTTATTATAAATTATTATTATTATACCAAATATTCCAAAAGCACAATGTTTTGGGAAGCTTTTACTCCATTAAAATAACTACAAGTAGAAAGTATAAATGAGAGCAAAGTGATAGAACCATTTGGAGAGGAAGTAACAAATGATAATGGCTTGAGACTGATGCAATTGTATGAAACCCACAACCTAAAAATAAATAATGTTTTTTTTTAAACAAGGATATTCATCGATATACCTGGATTCAGCCAACAAGAAATCACAAGAAACACTCGCAATTAAAGTGGTATGATGTGCGAGCACTTCCTGGTGTTACCTGTGGATCTGACCACCATCTGATAAAAGCAAAAATATTATTCTCTTTAAGAAAAACAAATAAGGACGAAAGTATCGGAAAAAATGAAAACCTAGAATGCATCGAAGACAATCAAAAATAGAACTTTAGAAGTCTAGAAATCGAAAGTACTCAAAGATTGTATCAGAACCGATTAGATAAAAAATTAATAAACATAGAACACTCATTTGAAGAGATATATACAAACATAATAAAAAGTTTGAAGGAAGTTAGCAACGAAGTTGTTGGATACAAATATAATAGAAATAACAGGAAGATGTGGTGGAGAAAATACAGGAAATGGTCAAAGAGAAAAAACGCACATACTTGAAATGGCTCAGTACTAAAGAGCAAAGATACCTAGAAATCTACAGGGAAACCAGAAGACAGCTAAGAAATTTGATACGCACAGAAAAAAATTAAATGTTCGAGCGCAAATGCCACGATATAAATACACACGTAGGAGGTAGGCAGAGTTCTGAAGTATGGAAAATCATTTCTACAGTAAAAAACCGAACAAAAGAAAAAGTAAACATCCAGATCATCAAACCAGAACAATGGACAGAACACGACAAGGGACTGCTGCAGAAGACGACACCCGAATATCTGGCAGCCTCTCCGAGGAGAGAAGTAATCATCGAAAAAGAAATGATAAAGAATAGTATTAAAAAGCTTAAATCCGGAAAAGCTAGCGGACCTGGAGGAATATATGCTGAAATGCTCAAATATGGATTAGAGAAACTACTCGAAAATCTCACATATATTATCAATCAATGCATAAACGGACATCCAGTACCTGATGATTGGAAAATTGCATTCATATCCTCAATACGTAAAAAATGAAACAAGCTGGATTGCAACAATTACAGAGGAATTTCAGTAACCAGTACCCTAAGTAGATTGTACGGTAGGATTTTTAGAGATCTAATAGAGAATGATTTTCATGAACAAGAAGAAGAAGAGCAGAGTGGGTTTCGTGCAGGCAGATCTTGTAGTCATAATGACACTAGAACAGTTTTTAAATAAATATAGTCCGAAAAAACCGCACAAATGTAAAAAAATAAACCATCGAAGAATAAAAATACTTAAAAACATATGTAAACAAAGCGCTCTAATCAAATCGCGGCACTCTAAATGACGCGATCTCACATCTCACGGCGCTTCGATCATGAAGTTACCAGGCAACCTATCCTCTAGAGACCTTGGGCTACACCATGCGTTTGACATTACCATTAAAAAAGCTGAAACAAAATCGAAAGTATAGTCTAAATTATACACATTTGTAATGACGTCACCAGGTGAGAAAAAAACGTATGGCATAGATTCTTTTTTATATTTATTATCGTTGTTGGGCTCAATTTTGTTGTATCTGCGGCACATTCTCAAATTGAAGTGCGATTCCATTTCGGACTTGTTCCCTTTTCAGTTGAAAAAAAGCCAATATAATTAAAATTATCAGCTGCGATTGTTCCTTATACCTATTAGATTTTCTCGGCATTTTACAACTTTTTAAATTAATTTTTCCTACCTATTTAAAAATGAATTAATCATAGACACTACCAAAGTTTATTGTCACCGCTGTTTATAATATACTAAACAAAGATAAACAAAAATGACGTCATTACAAATGCGTATAATTTGGACTATAGAAGGGCAACCCGTTAGTCAGCCCTAGAGTCCCTGTATGTTGACATATTTGGATATATTAATCCAAATATGTCAACATACAGGGACCCCAGTCAGCCCGACCAAAATTTGATTTTATTAAAGTAGAGGTTCTGCATTGGATACTAACCTTGTTCGTCGATTTTCTTAACTCCAGTACCATTCTTAAAAGTGAAAGCAATAGTGACAGTTTTAGGTTGATCTGTCAAATTTTTAATGCTCCAGACGAAAACGGCACATGGGAGGCAACTTACCTAAAAACAAACATTTCCAACGATTAGTTCCCTCCTGTTATTTTAATCCAATCATAACAGTGCATTTTAACGTCAAAAATTGTTTTTAATTGGATAAATTGTAAACAGATTACAGCTGAAAACTGTTAAAGATACTTACGAACCGCAGCCAACGATAAAGACCGGCCATGGCGCGTTATAAGCAAGTCGGCGGTCACGTGATCTTAGGAGTCCCAGGATTCTTATTGTATTGCTTAATATATTATATGTTTTTACACAATTTAAATAAATTAACAAAAAATTTTTGTTCTTTTATTGGCAAAAATTGAAAAAAAATATTTTGCTGATATATGTGTTTATTATGGATAAAAGAACTGAATCTATAAAATAAAAAATTATACAAAATTTGCCCTGTAATATCTTCAGGTACATATATTAGGTACATAATATCGTTAGTAACTTCAAATCTATACCAGTCTTTCAAAATTGGACATATCAAACCTAAGCTTTTAGTTTTTTAATTTTTCTTTAACTGTCATCATCTTTGAGTTCTTATTCAAAGATTTATTAGCAGATTAGTGTCTCATCATTGTGCTTTTTAATAAAATTATTTTAAACAACTTTACATGTCCTTAAACTAATTTTTTCAAGCTTTGACAATAGTTTTTCTCCACAAGTTATCTGAAGAAAAATTTTTAATATAAAACATTTCACAATAATTTATTAAAAAGAAACAAGTGATTTTGTGAATAAGTGAGATGGTTTTCCCATTCAATGAACTGAATGTAGTAGTCGTCAATAATTTTTTGAAAAATTACCCAGCACAAAGTTTAATATCTATTTCAATAAAGTGTAAGTTAACTACCAACTCATGTTCTTTTAAAAGCTGTATCTTACTTTTTAAATATTTCACACTATCAGAGAGACTACTATCTTAACAATATTTTACAAATCAGTTTTTTAACATGGCGAGGGTGCGGAAGACATATTACCTTAGAATTGTAAATTGACGTGTATGCACTTGATAACTGGATAAACAAAGATGAAGCCAACATTAAAGTGTATCCACCATATCTTCGATTCTCAGGTTACCTTTTCCAGAGACCTAATTGTTCAATAAGAAATGACAACTGAACACATTTTTCACTCTCACTATCGAAAATGTCACTAAGGATGTCTATTACTTGATCAATCTTATCCAAGATCTTATCTTTTACCACTTCTTTCCCGTTTGCAACATATTAGGTTTCAGTTTTATAGTTGGACTGACAAGGAACAACACTAATTACACGTTCGCGGCATTGTTTATCTTATAGGTATTTTCTTTATAATTTACTCATTAGCCATTAATTATTTTAACGCAGCCCACTACGGTCTTTTTCGTGGGCTGCGTTATTTTAATAACTTTGATAAAAATCACATAAAATTCGTGGCCGAATTAAAGAAAAATCGACGTAAACAAACATACCAAAACTGAACACACACATCTTTTATAATGACAGCGGGCCGTGAGGCGTTTTTTTGTGGGACTCCTATGGTCACGTGATATTTCCGTGCCCGGGCCGGTCTTTTTCGTGGGCTGCGTTACGAACCAAAACGTCGTGTTTAAAATAAAATAAATAAAGTCCGAAATTTTGTTTTCCTACGATTTTTCGTTTGGAAAGGTCCTTTGCCGCACGATTTTACTTTTCCGCACCATTTTTACTTTTCCACACGATTCACAATCGTTTCCAAATGAAAAGTCGTCCTCCTACACACAAGTTTCATTTTCAAGAAGTGCTGCTGTAGCGATGCTACCAGAAGTACCGAAGGAAGAATCCTGTAATGTGTTACAGCCAGTACAGACCAATATACCTTCCTCTATTCACTACACTAGTAATTCTCAGCAGCAAACTGATCAAGGCATTTCTGTAGTGGGCCAAACACCAACCAATCAAATTCAAATAAGAAACGACGTTCTTCAAGATGTTGCGGCATCTGTTATATTGCAGCATGCAACAAACAAAAACAAAGTGCACTTTCAATTTAAATATTTACCATTGTTAACTTTTCGTTATTGTTAATTAAATGTTCTTTACATAAAGTTTCTTAATAATATATGATGATAAAAAAATCCTGTTTCATTATTTTTCCATGCATAAAAAAATCGTGTGGATAAGTAAAAAAATCGTGCGGAAAAGTAACTTTTACGCACTAGTGCTGAAAAGTTACTTTTACGCACGATTTTTGTTTAGTTAAAAATGAAGATATTTAGGACTAATTAAATGATTTATGTTATTAGTCTATCTTATGTATCATTTTCTAGCATTATTATAAAATCTTTGCGAATTAAAACATGTTTTTTTGATAAAGAAGATGGACAAAAACACTCGTAGGAAAAACATTGTACCTAACTCTTGCGGAAACTATCTTTTCCACCCTTGACGGCTTGCCGGAACTCCGCTCCGCGTCGTTCTTGCAACTGCCGTCGCGTGCAGAAAAGTATCACTTTCCGCACTTGTTAGGTAAATAACTATTTGTTTATACTTTTACACAGGTTACCTAAATTTGACAGATCATTGACTGACTGGCCAACTGTAATCAGATTAAAAATCTACGTCACCGGGTTGCCTTAACCCATTTTGGGCCAAGGATAGAAAGAAAACAATATTTATAAAAAAAAGTATTTTTGTATTATCAATCAACTAGTTTTTAGAAAAAAATAATAGACATAACCCTAAATATTTGTCTACCCTAAAAAGGAACATTAAGAATTAAATAGGGGTCCTGGCTTCAAGCATCGCGTTTGAGAATGCATTGGTATGCCCCATATTTATGCTCTAACATATTTGGTTTTACACAGAAAAAAAAATGTCTTCAGTCAATGCAAATTGCTTTGATCCAAGAAAAAATCAGCTTTCCTATGCATGCACGAAGACGATATTTTCTTAACAAAAAAAAACTATTCTCTTGAACTGCTGGTTTCCGTTGAAAATAAAAGTTGCCTTTATCCAAGCAAAATTGTTTTGTTTTGAATGGAAGCGACAACCTTCTTGTTTTGTGTTTTCTAGTATTATGAAATACATCGTCATTTTCGTTTTAGGATGCGGGATCTTTTAAGTTAAAAAATTAAAAATCTTGACGCAAAGTAAAGCTTTATTTGTGTTAAGAAGATATTAGTAAGACATTTTATATCTTGCTTCCCACTTTTTCTTCGCTATAGACAGTTTGTTTTAAACCAAAATAATTTACCAAGACGATAATTTTTTTTTCCCAAAACAAGCGGTTTGCTTAGATGAAAAGAAAACAATTTGTTCGGAGACTTTTGCTTTTGGGTCAAGATAGTTTTTTTAAGAAAACTAATTTTCTTAACTAAAGAACTTCTTTTTTTCTGTGTAGTCTACCTCATAGTCATGTGGTATGACAGGACTAATCTGCCTACACGTCAACTTTATCCCATACGCCGAAAGGTCGTACTCTGTCCAAGATCTTGGATAGAGGGCAGTATATGTGCATTTAACCGGGTCCAAATTGTTCTCCCAGTTGTGAAGATTTTTTCTTCTAAAAAAATTATTCGTTTTGTTTTTATTTATTGCTCTGTCCACTTATTGCAGACAATTTGACCATTTCCTGTCACATGCAGTTCCACTATAGTAGTTTACCTAACTAGTGCGGAAAGTGCCTCTTTTCCGCACGCGATTGCAGATAAGCGTGAGGAAAAAACTAAAAATTAATCAGAAAATTATTTATATTCAAAACGTTTTAATCAAATCAATTATTATTATTCACATTCTAGCGGCTTCTAGAACTGACTGGGCTAGATCTTCGTCCGAAGAATCCATTGAAAATCTGTTTTTTTTTGTTTGAAAAATTCAAAAGACGCTTGTATCTGCAAAATTGGCTTTGTTTTGACAGTTTGTTTGTACTTTGTTGCTATGGTGATTTAAGATGCCAAATCTAAAACCACTAGTGTTCATTGTTGTTTGACATTGACAATGACGATATTTATACCGGGGAGGTTTAAAACTTATAATTTGAACCTATTTTACTGAAAACTTTATTTTATCGAAAATATTGAAAATATAGCAGAATTTTAGTCAATTTGAATATTTTTAGGATATTTCGTGTGCTAGGAAAGATACAAATGTATTTTGAACGGTCTAAATGTTATAGAACACCTTAAAATCGTAACAAATTTACTTTTCCGCACTAGTACGGAAAAAATATTTTTCCGCACTAGTGCGGAAAAGTGGCATTTTCCACACTAAAATGCGTGCGGAAAAGTGGACTTTTCCGCACGCTTATAGAAAAAATTATTATTCGAGGCCAGTTTACTAAATAGAGACTAGTCAAAATAAAAACATCAAATTGTTTTTCTTACTAATTCCGAACGAGTCTCGCCCTTCCGACGGAATATCCGTATTTTAAAGCAGAAATGTTTTTTTTTTATCAATGTGTAGCATACCGTTAGAAAGATAATCAACTAAAGAAGTTTTTAAAAGAAAATGAAGTTCTCAATTGTCGATATATTTTTTGATTTTTAATTTTGAAATTGATTTTCTTTCACAAAATCACTAATGTTCTTCAATAAAAAACCTCGTTAGTCCCTTTGGGACATAAATTTTAACAAATCTATTAATTAGTTGAAGTAGCATAAGATTACAGAATTATTTAAAAAATGGTGCTTTTCGAGACATTAATAAAAAGCTTACGAGGGTTTAAAGGTGGGATTTTGGGTAATTTGAGAAAAAAAATAAAAAAAATTCATATGTCTTTAGCCGTGACTCTAAGGACCTAAGTTCCAAGGTTGAAAAGGTAGCAAATGATCCCAACAATATCCCAAAAAATTTTGACGGTTCATGTGCCGAACACCCTGTATAAAAATATGCACAGTCATACTTACTTAAAAGTGGATAACAAACTTTGAAACACGGTGGCGTGATTCTTATCTTTGATCGTAACTATGAACTGATTGGCATCTACTGCATCGTAGTCGCATAAGCTCGGCCTCAGTTGAAATCGGCAGAATTCACCCCGGAATCCCCTTCCAATAGTACCGGAACCTATACCCCCTAGGGGAACTCCTAAAAAAAAATTATAAGCTTTCTAGGAAAAAGGAATCTTATATTATCTACCTTCTCAACTAAAATACATTTTCCATAGAAAATGCCTGTCTAAAAAAATTTTAATTGAATTTTTTTGACATTTGTTCAGTGGTGCACCCAGAAAAAATGTGTCCTGAAGGGGGTCAACAAATTTTTTTTTAATAATTTTTGATTTTCGGTTTAAAAGCATTTTCATATTACTTTTGAGCAAATGGTTGTTTCTAACGCTATCGGTGGAGGGGGTGGCGCTCTGTCTTCGTAACTCTTACTTTCAAGTGAAAGATCATTTTTACGCGCAAAATGATGGACTTCCAATGGGTTCGTCTCTTTCGCCAGTGGTAAGCAAACATTCACATGGAATGGTTCGAGGTAAGGTCACTCATCGTCAACCAAGCTTTCTTTGCCTTTACGATGAGTGTCCTTAGTTCGAGGACCATGCGATCAACACAACAAGAGTCAAACCAAAACTATGGCTACGATACATGGATGACACATTTATTATATGGCCGGAAAATGTTGACGAACTACAGAAGTTTCTACACCATCTGAACAGTATTCGACCAACAATCAAATGCACCATGGAAATTGAAAAAGATTCCGCCTTACCTTTTTTGGATGTTCTTGTCAAACGATTAGACAGAAACATTCAAACCTCTGTGTATAGGAAACCTACACACACGGGATAGTGCCTAAATTTTAAGTCAAATCATTTTGTTGGTACAAAACGAGGAGTTATAAGAAGTTTTGTAACTAAAACAAAACCAGAAAATCCATCAAATAATAAGGAATGTATTTACCAAATCCCGTGTGAGTGTGGTAAACCATATGTAGGTGAAACGAAACGCCTTCTTCATGCATGGTCAAATGATCACAGGATTCAGTGGTCAGAAGCTAAAGTTTTGCATAAGGAGTGGCATTGGCGAAAACGAAAGTTTATCAAAGCTGCGTTTATAATGCAGAATAAAGAAGTTTTCAGTCAACCAAACACGGACATACCAAACATATGGAAATCACTCCTTAAGGAAACCAGGCATCTTAGGATTAAAAAAGGGGGCGGGCTGTCACATCTGACTGCACACCAAGTAGTATAAGTGGTAGCCTATTAACTAGATTGTTTAGTTTACACTTGAAAACGGTTAGAGATACTTACTAACCGAAAAGTCGTGTTTAAGATTTTTTTTCTACTCACTCATTGTCTACGAGTTTCAAACAATGCATGTATGCCCTATATTTATACTCGAAAATATTTGGGGGGAATTGACCATTTCCCCAAAAGAACTATAAAATCCTTCTAGAAAGTCGAACTTACCATAAATCTGATCGGCCGATTTTATCCTTACGAAATCCATGATAACGGCTTTCCCCTTCAATTTGCATAAGATGTTGAAAACGAGGTACCTAAAAATTCAAATTCAAGAAATTTATTCCCCTCCCTGACGTGTCGTTTAAAGTTTGAAAAACAATATAAATTTTCCATGATTGATAAAAAAACTTAAATACAAAAAATTTTAAAGCTAAATAACTTTAAACTATTATATCTCTAGATGCATTACCGTTTCAAATACGTATCAATATTTATATATTGTAAAAAGCACAAGATATATTAGAATCTGTTTTCAATTACACATCCACCAAAACAATTGAACATCGGTGTAATCATCGCTAACTTGTCTAAAAAATTAACATGTAAAATATAGCGGACAGCTGACTTACATCGTTTTATTGGACATCTCCTAGTGACGTTTGGAGGTTTAAATATGGCTACCATTTTTAAATCAAAATATTATATTATTTTTATTTATTTCTAACCTTTGTGTGGAAATAATGTCTTTGTTACAACGATAAAATATGACCCATATCGCAAGGTATTTATGAACAATTTATATAAATATAAAAACTATTGGATTTAAGGGAAAAATAAAATGGATCGTTCATACTCGTCTTTTGTCTAGTCTTTTGTCTTGGTTTAGTCATATGTCCTGTCATAAGAAAGTTAAGTATTGTTCATACTCGTCTTAGTCTTTTGTTTTTGATTAGTCTTTGTCCTTTGATTAGTCTAAGCTGTCTTAAACAAAATCGGCTGTTCATACTCGTCTTTTGTTTTTGATTAGTCTTAGTCATAACCCACTGAAAAAAAAAATTCAATTTCAATAAAAAGGCCCCTTTTCAAAAGTCATTTTCTACACAAAACAATCTTATTTAACCTAATTTGTGCACAAAACACAGACACGAAAGAACAAAAGCGAAAAAGAAAATAAAAACAAATAAAATTTTGAGGTTATGTTGAGATTTTCTGTTAAAAACATGATTAATGGCGGTAAATTCAAAATTTCGGCCGCGCGCTTGCGCTCTTCGGACGCCCTGTAAAAAAAAACAACAAATATCAGCTGATGTCTGTCACTCGTCTTAGTCGTTGTCCTAAGGATTGAAAGTTGGCAACTCTTAAGACAAAGACTAATCAAAAACAAAAGCAAAAGGATTGTATGAACACTCCCATAAGAAACAGAGGCCCTCGATACATTTGACACTTGTGTTACACCAGAGGTCGGCAACTCATATTGCCCTCTCTTTCTGGCAAAATCCAGTTTTACATGTAAAACCGATTTTGTGAAATAGCTAGCTATACCTATCTTTGTCTGTGTTATTTCCCTGGATTTTTTTCGACGTTTTTAATATTTTAGGTTAGACGCGACTTCAAATTCCAATAACAAAAACAAAACACTCAAAACCCACTATACCGGGGGTAAAGGTGTTCTTGTCTAAAACAAATACCGGGGGTAAAGGTGTAAATAGAAAATAGTGCTAGTTTTTGGGATGCTGCTACGCATAAATGATTGAATTTTTTAGCTACCTAACATTTTTAAAACAGGATATCATGTTGGCTCTCTTCTTTTTGTATATTTCGCGATTTCAAATTATTATTTTTTTTTTTTAAGAAAAAGTTGCGAATTCCAACTGACATTGATGCGGAAGTGACAACTTTAAAATTTGACAATAATTTATTGATGTATAATGCCAACCTGCAGATACCAATTATTTTTTATCTAAAACAAAATTTCCTAATAACTGTCAAAGAGAGTTACCCACCTCTGGTGTAAAACCAGGGCTATCAAAATGGACGGGCCACGATCCTCCACGTTGTTGACGTCACATCCGGGGCTGATTTTTTTTTGATGGTCGCGTTACGACACAGCTGATTGTCTTTAAAATATTGAAGTTGGAATGACGGTTCATGGATATTTGATTTTTTTTTAAATAAAGCCGTTTTTGAGATTGTTTTTAGGTACTTTATTCTGGCAGAACAATTTTTTTTAAATGTGTAGTAAGCCCTAATTTTTCATAGCCGCTTCATTAGCTCATACAAAAATTAAGTTTAAAGCAGAAGCGAATGTGACAATCACAGATGACAAAGTCAAATACATGTCAAATATAACAGTTGGCATGTGGTACATGGCGGGTAATTTGAATTCAAAATAAGGAATGCTAAACCTTGAAGATTTTAACCTTTTAATCATGTTGCTTCCTTACAAACCTTTAGTGGAATATCGAGATGGTGTCTGAGAATATTTCACTGAAATTTTGCGAAAATCTGTAGTGCCATTTTGAAAATATCATAAAAAAACGTCTGACCTCCCATAAGACCCAATGTAAAATTCAGCCCCGGGAGAACAGCTGATTTTTTCAGGGTCGTGGCCTCTATTTTTGTGTTGGCCTTGGTAAAACAAGTGTCAAATGTATCGAGGGCCTCTAGTAAATACTGGTGTATACGGTTTATAAAAATAGGTACCTACAGCAATTGTTTTCTGCTATGACAAATTTTTTTGTCTCCGCAAGTATAGTTTTTGCAGTCAGTGGAACAAAGATAAAAGCCGACCATCGGCATATCCTTTATAGAAAGTGACATGGGCGGCGGTAGATATCCTAATGAAAATTATTTCATTTAATTATGGAAAGAAATAAAAAAATATATAATAAAACTTTCAATTCCTACACCTACAGGAATGACACTGATTTATTTGCATACTGCCGACTAAAGGGGTCCCGAAAAGCACACCCGAAAGCAATTAAAAGCGCATCTCAAAAAAATCTGCCAATCAGGTGCCGTCTATCCACCTGCGCTCGGTCAGTCGGAAAACAAATACTTTGTGGTCGGACAGCAAAGAGCTGAGGTGCAGTCGGTAGGATTGAAATTATACCAGGAAGATTTTATATGAATTTGAATAGCTTTTGAAGAGCAGAATGAAGCAAAATTTATCAGGTGACTTTGCAAAAACTATAACAAGTTTTCTAACACGTCTTATATTTTTAAATGCGAATTTTCGTCGGAATATTCTTTCTGTCTTCAAAGATACTCTGAAAAATAAAAACCTAAACATCTTACCGTATTATGAATGGCAAAAGGCTCCATACAATCTTCCAAGAGGGTTTAAAATTGGGAGATGGTGTTTCAGGGTAGGTGTGGTTCAACTTTATCCTGAATCCAACATTAGGAGCTTTGGTAACCTCATTCTTTTTTACGTCCATGTTACTATGAATACCTTTAAGTGAATTCTTATAAAATCTAAAATTTTATTTGAATTATTTTGTGACTGATAATACAAAAATAATTATTAGCCATAGATGAGTCTACCTAAACTGTTGGTTCCAGTATTAGCTCACACATATACTATACTATAGTAGTGTGAGCTATGGTGATCCTAATTTTTTCGAGAAAAAAAAAGTTGCTCCGATTTCAAAATTTTTTATATATCTTTGCGTTTCAGATGATTTTGAAACTTTTTTGTTGCGCCGTCTGTCTGTCTGTCTGTCTGTCTGTATGTCTGTCTGTCTGTCTGTCTGTCTGTCTGTCTGTCTGTCTGTCTGTATGTCTGTCTGTAACGACCAACGCGCATAACTCAGAAACCGCTTGGCCGATTTTAATGAAATTTGGTACCTAGGCTGGGTTTTGGGCCGAGATGGTCCCATTTAAAAATGAACAAAATCCACCGAACACAAACCAAATAAAAGGGTGGGGGTAGATTTCAAAAATTAGAGTTTAAGTGAAAATATGGCGTGTGTGATATCAAACGAAAGGTAATTGAGTCCGGAGTTTAACAAAATACATTTTAGTTTTTGTTTTTTTTTAAGGGTGGGGGTAGATTTCAAAAATTTGAGTTTAAGTCAAAACATGGCTTGTGTGGTATCAAACAAAAGGTAATTTAGTCTGGAGTTGAATAAAATATATTTTAGTTTTTAGTTATATTAGCTCACACGTACACTATAACTATAGTACCTAGTGTGAGCTTAGGGGCCCATATATTGGCAGAGTATTTATTTATGCTTTTAGTTGCTGAGCATTGAACAGTGAACTATGGTTTAAAGTGCATAGATAAGGAAAAAAATTATGATATAATTGTTAGTGCTATGTTTAATAAAAAAGTATTTTCTGATATATTTTTTATGTAAGTAATATAATATCCTCAACTTCAAGTGGTAGAATTGAAAATCGTCCTTGAGCTTTGGTATAACTAACTGATTTTTAGGAAATATTTGGGGCTTTACGAGATGGGATGAAAAGTTTCCCGCCTAGCCTATAGCAGGCCCGATTTGATTCCCTGTTCCAACATGTTTGTTTAGCCTTGCTTGTGATCAGTATACGCTTGAAGTTTAAAGTGAGTGCGTCAAGTAGTTTGTGTCCTGCTTATTTTGAAAGTTTATACAGTGTGTCAATTATAAAAGATGAAAAAAAAAACGAGATAAAAGCCGCGATATAATATTTTCATATCAAAGGGTTATCGCCGACGGAAATAAAAGCTGAACTAGATGTTACACTAGGGGAATCTGCTCCTTCCTATACCACAGTTAAAACCTGGGTATCGTACTTTAAACGTGGTCGTACTAGCACTGATGATGCTCCGCGTTCTGGCAGGCCAAAAACGGTAACTTCTGAAGAAATGGTACAAACCATTCACAAACTAATTCTAAAAGATCGTACATTAGGACTGGAAGAGGTAGCTGAGGCTTTGGGCATATCAAAAGAACGAGTTCACCATATTTTATGTGAAGTTTTAGGTATGAGAAAGCTATCCGCCCGCGTTTGCTCACGCCAGATCAAAAGCTCGTGCGTCTAACCATTTCATAGGAGAATTTGGCACTGTTTAGACGTGATTCACGGGACTTTTTGTGTAGATTTATTACGGTTGATGAAACATGGGTTCATCATTATACCCCTGAAACTAAGCAACAGTCCAAACAATGGACGGCAAAGGACGAACCAGTTCCAAAGAAGGCAAAGGCAGTACCGTCTGTTGGAAAGGTCATGGCAACGGTCTTTTGGGACGCTAAAGGGATACTCCTCATAGCCATTGTTAAAGGAGAAGAAACGAAAAGTCCTGCTTACTTCACAAATATTTTATTGTCTAATCACGACGCGTTTCGGTTTTTAAAAAACCATTATCAAGTGGTCTGGTAGACAGTTAAGAATCATCTTTGAAACAAATGAAAAACTGGAACACACAAAAATAAAAAATTAAAAAACATTTAAAACAGTCTAAAACAACATACAGATTAAAAATCAGTCAAACGGACATAAACACGTAATTTTAATAAAATACAATTAATTGACAAAGAAGATATAGGTTAAAATAATAATAAAAAAATAAAAATTATATATAGGTTAAAATAATAAAAAAAAAATTTTTTTTTATTATTTTAACCTATATCGTCTTTGTCAATTAATTGTATTTTATTAAAATTACGTGTTTATGTCCGTTTGACTGATTTTTAATCTGTATGTTGTTTTAGACTGTTTTAAATGTTTTTTAATTTTTAATTTTTGTGTGTTCCAGTTTTTCATTTGTTTCAAAGATGATTCTTAACTGTCTACCAGACCACTTGATAATGGTTTTTTAAAAACCGAAACGTGTCGTGATTAGACAATAAAATATTTGTGAAGTAAGCAGGACTTTTCGTTTCTTCTCCTTTAACAATGGTTCAAGGACTTCACCCTGGAGAAATCTACAATTCATTACTCCTCATAGATTATCTCGAAAAAAAGAAGAACAATAAATTCAGAGTACTGGACTAACTCAAGCAGAATATAAGCGAAAACGGCCTGGTTTGGAAAAAAAGAAAATTTTGTTTCATCAGGACAATGAACCTTGCCACAAGTCCGCTCTTGTAATGGCTAAAATTCATCAGCTAGGCTTTGAACTGTTAAACCATCCACCTTATTCGCCAGACCTAGCCCCGTCAGACTTTTATTTGTTTCCAAATCTAAAAAAATTTCTTGCTGGAAAAAAATCTTCCTCAGTCATTGCAGCTACAAACGCTTATTTTGACGAGTTGGATAAATCAGACTTCGGTGATGGCATCAAATAAATTGAACATCGTTGGGCCAAATGTATTACCTGTTTGAGTATTTGTAGTTAAGTTTAACCTTCAGTGGTGAACACACCCATTACTTAGTAAACCAGGGCTATCAAAATGGACGGGCCACGATCCTCCACTTTGTTGACGTCACATCCGGGGCTGATTTTTTTTTTGATGGTCACGTTACGACACAGGCTGATTGTCTTTAAAATATTGAAGTTGGAATGACGGTTCATGGATATTTGATTTTTTTTTTGAATAAAGCCGCTTTTGAGATTGTTTTTACTTTATTCTGGCAGAACAATTTTTTTTAAATGTATAGTAAGGCAGGGCTATCAAAATGGACGGGCCACGATCCTCCACTTTGTTGACGTCACATCCGGGGCTGATTTTTTTTTGATGGTCACGTTACGACACAGCTGATTGTCTTTAAAATATTGAAGTTGGAATGACGGTTCATGGATATTTGATTTTTTTTTTAATAAAACCGTTTTTGAGATTGTTTTTACTTTATTCTGGCAGAACAATTTTTTTTTTAAATGCATAGTAAGCCCTAATTTTTAATAGCCTCTTCATTAGCTTACACAAAAATTAAGTTTAAAGGAGAAGCGAATGTGACAATCACATATGACAAAGTCAAATACATGTCAAATATAACAGTTGGCATGTGGTACATGGCGGGTAATTTGAATTAAAAATAAGAAATGCTAAATCTTGAAGATTTTAACCTTTTAATCATGTTGCTTCCTTACAAACTTTTGGTGGAATATCGGGATGGTGTCTGAGAATATTTCAGTGAAATTTTGCGGAAATCTGTAGTGCCATTTTGAAAATATCATAAAAAAACGTCTGACCTCCCATAAGACCCAATGTAAAATTCAGCCCCGGGAGAACAGCTGATTTTTTCAGGGTCGTGGCCTCTATTTTTGTGTTGGCCTTGAGTAAACCAACCAGTTTATGTTATGGTTGACAGTTGTCAATGTCAACGGTTATAAAAAATGTCAAGTTTACGAATTTACATATTTTAAAATAAAATATATTTTTAAACATAAAATTGGCTTTCTAATTATTCCAAAAGCTATTAAAACATTACCTTACAAGGGGACTATGTAGAAAAATAAATTATTATTTGCGTTCTATATTAGGCCGGAAACTTTTCATCGCATCCTCGTAGTTATCTATACAAACAGTGGCATACGCAGAGAAAACACATTTTTATCTTCATTTTTGGGAAAAACTCATGTTTTAAGGGTCAATATTTAGTGCGCCTCCCCTCCCCTGCGTACGGTACTGATACAAAAACTAAATAATTAAAATTAATCATAGTATGGATAAAAAGGCCTAAAAAAAGTTTTTTTTCGAGGGGTAAATATCTGCTCAAAATGTTGTACATCATAAATCCTTTATGGCAATGAAATCCCTAGAAATCCTGTTAAATCAGCAATAGTTCCCTATAAATCCTAATAAAAGCCCATTAATCCCTATGAATCCCAATAATTTCCGAAAAAATCACTATAAATACTCCTAAATTCTCATAAATCATTAATAAATCCCAGCAAATCCCCATAAATCCTCCAAAATGTACATCATAAATCCTCAGATATTTACCCTTCGGTTTTTTTTTTATTTAATTAGTATGTTGTACCCAAAACTCAGTGTAGGGGGTCCTCTAGCATTGGACAATAAGGTCAGCTGTGGAACATGACAATTGATGTGGAAATGCCGGAGAACTGGAGCAATAAATAATACTTTTTTTATAAACATTATTGATATTTGTGTATTTCACTTCATGTCAGATTAAAAATTATATAGTCCTTGCCAAACGCAGTTATACTTTTGTGACTTTGACATGAAATAAACATATTTCCTAACCCGAAATATATTAAAGAGTAAACATGTCATGTTGGTATAAATTTAAAGGTAAAACCAAGGCCAACACAAAAATAGAGGCCACGACCCTGAAAAAATCAGCTGTTCTCCCGGGGCTGAATTTTACATTGGGTCTTATGGGAGGTCAGACGTTTTTTTATGATATTTTCAAAATGGCACTACAGATTTCCGCAAAATTTCAGTGAAATATTCTCAGACACCATCTCGATATTCCACTAAAGATTTGTAAGAAAGCAACATGATTAAAAGGTTAAAATATTCAAGATTTAGCATTCCTTATTTTGAATTCAAATTACCCGCCATGTACCACATGCCAACTGTTATATTTGACATGTATTTGACTTTGTCACATGTGATTGTCACATTCGCTTCTGCTTTAAACTTAATTTTTGTGTGAGCTAGTGAAGCGGCTATGAAAAATTAGGCTTACTACACATTTAAAAAAAATTGTTCTGCCAGAATAAAGTAAAAATAATCTCAAAAACGGCTTTATTTAAAAAAAAATCAAATATCCATGAACCGTCATTCCAACTTCAATATTTTAAAGGCAATCAGCGGTGTCGCAACGTGACCATCAAAAAAAAATCAGCCCCGGATGTGACGTCAACAAAGTGGAGGATCGTGGCCCGTCCATTTTGATAGCCCTGGTAAAACCGGTAAAACTGTTTTTTCATTGCCTCTGGATAAAAAGATGCTGACTGTAGGTTGACAAAAAAAAACGCACAGATAAAAACATCTCAAAGATATGCCATTTTTTAGATTTTTTTTTTGCTGTCAGTATGCATATGATAAATGAAGAGGTTGAAAATGTCACAAAAGTGTAATTCCCTATGGCAAGAGCTGCGTTCGGTATTTACATCAGATTAATCTTTTTGATCGAAATCGTTCGTTAAATTGTGAAAGGCTTTCGCGGCCATCGTCCAATGGTGGGTGTGCTTTCGGGCTGTTCGGCCGTCGTCGTTGGAAATTCGTTCTCGACGTTTCGCCATCTAGAGTGGATGGCATCTTCAGGAGATGTTGACTGTTTGTCGGCTTCTCGAAGACTGGTGGTTAGTCTGTCGCGGGCGCAGGTTATATACGCTATGGTGGGCGGGGCGTATATCAGAGCTGGTCGGTGATTGGTCACTTTCCCCAGATTCAGTTTTGTTGCTATAAGCGAGCCGTTTAGTGTTTTTAAGAACCGGTACTCATGTTCTGTTAATTTTAAGAGTTTCTTCAGATCTGTTGAAGTTCTGCTGGTGTTTATGAATTTCGATTGCTTCTCTATAGAGTCTTGGATAGTATGAAGAGGAGGCGCAGAGAACTTGTGTCTTCGAATTTTATTCGGTGGTCGTCATTGTTTAGTGTGTGGTCTGCAACTGCGGATTTTTCCGTATGTCCGAGTCGACAGTTGGCTTTGTGTTCTTTGATTCTTGTGTTTACGGACCGTTTGGTTGTTCCGATGTAGACACTTCCACAGGTACAGGGAATGCGGTATACCCCCGAAGAACTTAGTGGGTTCCTTATATCCTTCGCAGATCTGAGGTGGTTCTCGATCTTCTTAGATGGCTTGAAGATCGTTTTTATGTTGTGTTTTCCCAGAATACGTCCGATCCTATCCGTCACTCTAGGGAATCCCTACGCCCCGTCCACCATAGCGTATATAACCTGCGCCCGCGACAGACTAACCACCAGTCTTCGAGAAGCCGACAAACAGTCAACATCTCCTGAAGATGCCATCCACTCGAGATGGCGAAACGTCGAGAACGAATTTCCAACGACGACGGCCGAACAGCCCGAAAGCACACCCACCATCGTTCGTTAATTCCATCTAGATCTAGGGGAGGTAGATCTGAATCGTTCGGTAATTCTGCTCAGACTAGTCGGACGTAAATCTGGTTGCTCCGTACATTTTGATCGACGAAACAGATTAATCTGAGATTGTGACGTATGTTGTGTATTTGTTTTGTTTACGTAAATAATTTTTTTATGTAAAAATATTGAAATCGAATTATTTGATGTTGAAGACAACAAATTATATAAATTTTTGATATCACAGCAAAATTTTGTCAAAATTATAGCTGGGCGTTGCAATATGTACATCATATTTTTAGTTATATTTAAGGTTATAACCATTTATAAAAATTTGATCGATTTGATCTGGATCGTTCGTTAATTCCAATTTGCTCAGACTAATCTGTAATCACGTGACCAAAGATCCGTCTAGTCTGAGATACAAATACCGAACGCAGCTAAGGACTATATCATAAATACGGGGTCTCTTTTTTTAAATTTTAATCAATCTGCTTTATTATACGGGGTTACTGGTAATTCGATAGATTTCTTAGGGGATGTGATTAAGGTCACTCATGTACGATGATTGTCCTTAGATGTGAGTATTAAAAAAATACACTAAATCGGTCGGTATCAAGTCTATAGACTTGATACTTAAACCCAGTCTAAAATGCTAAGTTTTAAGGTCTTAGTAAATACTTGTGTAAGAGTTTAAAACTTAGTTTCTCTCTATTTTTAACATCTTAACCAGAATATGCCTAACACTATGATTTTACGTTTGAAAGGAAAAAATCCGGAAATAATAGAAAGTCGTAATTTTTTTATTTTAGAAAAGTATATTAAACTTTCTAGCGGATATTTTTCCAATAATCTTTAAGCTAATTTATTAATATTCTATTAAAAAAATTACTCTAGTCCAGACCAAAAATCAAAATTAAAATAAAATCAAAAATGACTTTAAAAAATAACTGCTTGCATATATTTCTCCGAAAAAAAAAATCATAACAATTAATTTTTCTGATACGAAACATAGAACAACATTTATTTACCTACTTTACTTTAAATTATACTATTTTTAATAATTTATATATTTTTTTCTTTATATTAATGGATGATTCTACAAAAATGGTGCTGTGGAGTGGGAATGCATATTTTTCAAACACAGACTGCAAATGAAGCATGGTTTTAGTTATAAGATTTAAAACGAAATGTTTTCTTTATGGAGCATTTGAGTTTAATGTATAAAAAAAATTGCAAGTTTATAATTTTTTTTATTACAAAGCAAATACCTCATTCCTCTGGTGTAGTCCCAAACCACATATTAAAAACTCAGATTGAAAAAAATATCCTAATAAATAATATTTAACCAAGTCTTAACTATTTATCAAAAAATTGATAAAACTTAAGTTTGCAGTCATATTTTGAAAATCCGAGTTTACATCTTGTCCGGAAAATTTTACAATTTTAAACGTGCTCCATTTTTACTAACACAATATTTGTGAATACCACCGGTTAATTTCTAGATAAAGAGACGGCCCTGGATATTTAATTTACTTGTGAGGGTGACAAGTTGTGACAGATAATGTCAACTTTAGTTTGGTTTAAGTTATAGATCTTTTTATTTTCGACAGAAAATTAGTTTTTTTCGGAGAAATCAAAAAGGAACGCTTCAATTATCATTCCTCTGGTAAGCAAATATTCGACTGATATCAACAGTATAATTTTTTTGTTGATTGTTTTAAAATTATAAGTATAGATACTTTGTTTATATAAAACTTAAGTTAAGTAGTCTAAATAGATTTTGATTTAAATTGGAAAACCATTAAAAAACTCATTCCTCTGGTACTCATCCCTCTGGAATTTTTATGCAATAGTTCCTAAAATTCGGGAAAATAAATGTTTCTTAGTTTACACCTAATTAGTTACATAAATTTAAAAAAACAAAATTATTTACTGTGCTGTACTGTTATTTAAAGGCAATGAACAAAAATGATATCCATATAGCCCACTTTTGGTAGAATCATCCTAATATGTTATATGTTATCTTACCTTGTTTCCCGATCCCTGTAATAAACTTTAAATAGTTGGTTGAGAATAAACTATTTAATAATAATATAACAATGATCCAGACGGTTTTTGAAAGGAATTTTATTAAAAATATATCAAACATAAGAGCACTGTTTAAAGTTTGAAACAATTTTTCAAAACTCAACAATATACCCTTTTCCAATAAAAAATACTCTGCCAATATATGGGCCCCTAAGCTCACACTAGGTACTATAGTTATAGTGTACGTGTGAGCTAATATAACTAAAAACTGAAATATATTTTATTTAACTCCAGACTAAATTACCTTTTGTTTGATACCACACAAGCCATGTTTTGACTTTTTGAAATCTACCCCCACCCTTAAAAAAAACAAAAAACTAAAATGTATTTTGTTAAACTCCGGACTTAATTACCTTTCGTTTGATATCACACACGCTATATTTTCACTTAAACTCTAATTTTTAAAATATACCCCCACCCTTTTTTTTTAAATAAATTAAAATGTATTTTGTTTAACTGCAGATTCAATTACCTTTCGTTTGATATCACACACGCCATATTTTCACATAAACTCTAATTTTTGAAATCTACCCCCACCCTTTTATTTGGTTTCTGTTCGGTGGATTTTGTTTATTTTTATATGGGACCATCTCGACCCAAGACCCAGCCTAGGTACCAAATTTCATTAAAATCGGCCAAGCGGTTTTTGAGTTATGCGCGTTGGTCGTTACAGACATACAGACAGACAGACAGACAGACGGCGCAACAAAAAAGTTTCAAAATCATCTGAAACGCAAAGATATATAAAATTTTTTGAAATAGGAGCAACTTTTTTTTTCTCGAAAAAATTAGGATCACCATAGCTCACTGTGTGAGCTAATATTACCAAAGCTTTAGATTTTAAAATATTAAAAAAAACGTAAAAATTCAATTATAAAAAGTGCAACGTTCAAATATGATAAAGCACTTTCTGGAAAGATAGTATCCTTACCTTTTTCATAGTTGTGCTTTTTCATAAAATTTTATGAGGTGCCCTATATTTTTCGCCACCACTAGGTATAAATTTTAAAATATATATTTTTTTAATTAGATTTTAACTTTTTAAGGCATAAATAAAAAATTATTTTTTTTTTAGAAATTCTTTTTATTATTAGAGAGATTTAATAGGTAAATTACTAGATGTGTACATTTTATGTCTTATCGCAAAGTAAATTTTTATCGGCATTGCTACTACGGTTTAAAAATAACTTTTAATTTATTTGTAAATTTTTTTCCGAACCTTTAATTCTAGAAATATCGAAGTTATCAATAGTGCCGACTTAACTTTGAACACACTGTATACCTAATATATCTATATCGCAGCCAACGATAAAGACCGGCCATGGCGCGTTATAAGCAAGTCGGCGGTCACGTGATCTTAGGAGTCCCAGGATTCTTATTGTATTGCTTAATATATTATATGTTTTTACACAATTTAAATAAATTAACAAAAAATTTTTGTTCTTTTACAGGTAAAAATTGAAAAAAAAATTTTTGCTGATATATGTGTTTATTATGGATAAAAGAACTGATTCTATAAAATAAAAAATGATACAAAATTTGCACTCTAGTATCTTCAGGTACATATATTAGGTACATAATATCGTTAGTAACTTCAAATCTATACAAGTCTTTCAAAATTGGACATATCAAACCTAAACTTTTAGTTTTTTAATTTTTCTTTGACTGTCATCATCTTTGAGTTCTTATTCAAAGATTTATTAGCAGACACTAAATCATTGTGCTTTTTAAAAAAGTTATTTAAAAAAACTTTACATGCCCTTAAACTAATTTTTTCAAGCTTTGACAATAGTTTTTCTCCACAAAAACACTCGCTAGAGTTATCTGAAGAAAAATTTTCAATATAAAACATTTCACAATAATTTATTAAAAAGAAACAAGTGATTTTGTGAATAAGTGAGATGGTTTTCCCATTCAATGAACTGAATGTAGTGGTCGTCAATAATTTTTTGAAAAATTACCCAGCACAAAGTTTAATATCTATTTCAATAAAGTGTAAGTTAACTACCAACTCATGTTCTTTTAAAAGCTGTATCTTACTTTTTAAATATTTCACACTACCAGAGAGATTACTATCTGTTAACAATATTTTACAAATCAGTTTTTTAATATTGCGAGGGTGCGGAAGACATATTATCTTAGAATTGTAAATTGACGTGTATGCACTGGATAACTGGATAAACAAAGATGAAGCCAACATTAAAGTGTATCCACAATATATTCGATTCTCAGGTTACCTTTTCAAGAGACCTAATTGTTCAATAAGAAATGACAACTGAACACATTTTTCACTCTCACTATTGAAAATGTCACTAAGGATGTCTATTACTTGATCAATCTTATCCAAGATCTTATCTTTTACCACTTCTTTCCCGTTTGCAACATATTAGGTTTCAGTTTTATAGTTGGACCGACAAGGAACAACACTAATTACACGTTCGCGGCATTGTTTATCTTATAGGTATTTTCTTTATAATTTACTCATTAGCCATTAATTATTTTAACGCAGCCCACTACAGTCTTTTTCGTGGGCTGCGTTATTTTAATAACTTTGATAAAATTCACATAAAATACGTGCCCGAATTAAAAAAAAAATCGACGTAAACAAACATACCAAAACTGAACACACACATGTTTTATAATGACAGCGGGCCGTGAGGCGTTTTTTTGTGAGACTCCTACGGTCACGTGATATTTCCGCACGCGGGCCGATCTTTCTCGTGGGCTGCGTATCTATATTAATTTAAATGTATGTCTAATTTTATTAGAGTTTAACTTAACAATTATAAAAAAAAATCTATTTAAAGCTCTAAAAATACTCTTTGGAGACTAGATAATTTATAAAGGAAAGGAATAATTGCATTTCAAGGGAATTAAAGTGACACTTTTTATCCTGAGTCGAAATAGTGTATTATATACCAAGGGACAAAAGTATCACCTTTTATTCCGAGGCGAAAAGTGTACAGTTCGTCAAGGGATAAAATGACACTTTTATCACATTTTGTACTTTTTAATTTATTGTTTGTATAGATTTTTTCTATTTTTTGGTGTTTAAAAGGGACGCTTTTATCCCTAAAATTCCAGATAAAAAGTGCGCAAAAATTTTGAGCACTTTCATTGAATTCATTTCCTAAGTTTTTGTTCATGAGCAATGGGATAAATAGTATAAAATAAAAACGGAATAAACTTTTTCAGTGTATTAAATTTTCTTTAATTAGGGATAAAAAGTGCCACTTTTTTCCCAAAAGTGCGAAAATATTTATTTTAAGCATTGAGTTGTATAACGCCCTGAAAGGGCTTTAGAGACGGAAAGATAAGGCATTTTTTATTGACCCTATCCAATTTGGTTTCTAAGGGCGGGTAATTCTTTTAGAAAAAAACCAGAGATAGACATTATTGAAAATGTGAAACGGACAAAGATAGGCTGATTTTGCATGCTAATAATACCCTAGATAATAAATGGGTACTTTTATCTCTTTCACACTGACGGCATAAGTGCGACAGAAAAGCAGCTGGCTACCTTTAATCCACCTGCCGTATTTTGAGTGATTCTACCTGCTAGACGGATTATACAGGGAAAACTGATAGACAATGTTGTCTAAGTACGGAAATGAATTTATTTGAATTTTGTGCGGGAATATTACAAAAAGAAATCTTAAAACGTTTAAAAACAAGTTTAGAAGTAACTATTTGAGTTCAAACATGGTCCGAAATTGTTTTTTGTGCAAAAGAAGAAAAAAAATCCATTAAAAAAACAACATTTCATGGGTAAATCGTCTTGATAGCAATGGGATAAATAGTATAAAATAAAAACGTAATAAACTTTTTCAGTGTATTAAATTTTCTTTAATTAGGGATAAAAAGTGCCACTTTTTTCCCAAAAGTGCGGAAACATTTATTTTAAGATATTTTAAGTTTTCAGACATCTTTAGATCATCTGTAGCTTTCAGCGTAAAATAACATCATTTAAGTGTAGCCTTATTATATTGGCGATACATACTAATCTTATATAACTTAATCTGTGCATATACTAAGACAAAAAATTTTAAAACATTTTTTTTCAAAAATATTTTTTTACTCATCTTAAGTATTATTTACTGAGTTAGAAAAAAGAATGTTCAAAATGTTTAAAAAGTTATGTCTAACTTATTAAATATTTAACTGTATACAATGGGTTTTTGAACAAAAATACTTTTTTGAAAAAGACAATGTGTTAAGGATACAAAATGCCACAAGAAAAACAAAAAACATAATTTAAACATTTTCTTTTTTTTTCGAAGGCCTATAGAATGTGCACCACTGCCTTAAGAGGGTACATGGTTAAAAAAGAAATTTTATCCGCTTGCAAAATGATCTTTAAAATATTTTTAGAAAAGTTGACCGTTTTCGAGTTATTAGCAAAAACACCGTCAGGAAGCACGTTTAAGGGGGGGGGGGGAACCACCCCTTTACTACGTTTAGGGGGTGGATCGCTTTCGTAAAATGTTCGGGCAAGACCCCATAGGGCCTGAACTATAGTCAAAATAGAAAGGTATATAAAGATATACAGGGTGTCCCAGAACTAATGGTACATAGTTAAACTGTAGATTCCTTGGGTCAAAATATTACGATTTAGCCATACTTACCTTAGTCCAAAAGTTCGTACTAACCGAGATACAGGGTGTTAAACTTTATTTTTTCAATTCGATTTTCTTTAATAGCTTTTTTAATAATTAATATTTTTGCAAAAACTAACCAGCGTGTAAGTTTTTTTAAAATTGGCAAGACAATTCTGTTGAAAAATTTGATGTACAATGTACAGGGTTTTCCTTAGACCACTATCATTGCATAAAAATCAGTGTATTTTTGTTGTGCCTCGGTGTATACCAGTTTTTATGTAAAATAATGGTTTTCCCATCCTTTTTATGTAAAAAAGTTATACTGTTTTAAAGTCGCTCAGAGCAACGGTTTTTGAGATTTTTGCATTTAAAATTTTTATTGCATGTGAGTGATATGCCTAATTTATGTGTGATACTTTCTTCAACTCTTTCTACTAATTAATAATTTTGCACAAAAAAATCGGTGGTGGTGGTGGTATATTTTAAAAATTAGAGTTTAAGTGAAAATATGGCGTGTGTGATATCAAACGAAAGGTAATTGAGTCCGGCGTTTAACAAAATACATTTTAGTTTTTGTTTTTTTTGAGTTTAAGTCAAAACATGGCTTGTGTGGTATCAAACAAAAGGTAATTTAGTCTGGAGTTAAATAAAATATATTTCAGTTTTTAGTTATATTAGCTCACACGTACACTATAACTATAGTACCTAGTGTGAGCTTAGGGGCCCATATATTGGCAGAGTATTTTTTTATTGTTTTGAAAGAAAATTTTAATTATCAATAAAATTAATATTTTATTATTTATTTAAAAAAATATAAAATTTCTTAAGCATGGCACTCTCAGCAACTAAGTTAAAATTTTAAAATTGACAAATAGTAAATCAAACTTAAAACTGTTTATTATTGTAGGCTAGGTAAATACCCGAGAAAAACTATTTCAAAAAATTCAAAATGCTGGAGAGGCGTTCAGAAATGCAAATCTTTATTTTAAAATCAGACGTTCGTATAATAAGCGAATAAACAAATGTATTCAGGTTAACGGTGGCCATTTTGAACATTTATTTTTTTTTGTTATTAATAATTAAAATAATATTCTGTGTAAAAACCTGCTTAAGTATACACCGAGGCACAAAAAAATACACTGATGATTTTAATGCAATGGTAGTGCTCGAAAGAACACCCTGTACATTGTCATCAAATTTTTCAACGGAATCGTCTTGCAAATTTCAGAAAAACCTACATGCTGGTTAGTTTTTGCAAAAATATTAATTAGCAGAATGAATTGAAGAAAGTATCGTACATAAATTAGGCATATCACTCACATGCAATAAAAACTTTAAATGCAAAAATTTCAAAAACCGTTGCTCTGAGCGACTTTAAAACAGTAAAACTTTTTTACATGAAAAAGATGGGAAAACCATTATTTTACATAAAAACTGGTATACACCGAAGCACAAAAAAAAGTCACTGATTTTAATGCAATGCTAGTGGTCCAGGGAACACACTGTACACTATACATCAAAATTTTCAACGGAATCATCTTGCCAATTTCAAAAAAACTTACACGCTGGTTATTTTTTGCAAAAATATTAATTAGTAAAAAAGTTATTAAATAAAATCGAATTGAAAAAATAAAGTTTAACACCCTGTATCTCGGTTAGTACGAACTTTTGGACTAAGATAAGTGTAGCTAAATCGTAATATTTTGACCCAGGAAATCTACAGCTTAACTATGTACCATTAGTTCTGGGACACCCTGTATATAATTAACAAAAGTAGAAGAAGACAAAAAAACGAATATTTGAGGAAAAACGAAGAAACTGGAAAGGCGGTTGAAGATAGAGACAATCCCCAGTCAGAAATCCACAAGAATAAAAACAGCATTACAAGAAAAAAAAAGAAAGAAAAACAGAAAAGAAAAAAGAACAAAAAAAAAGTGTCTTACACGCCAGACTTCCTTACAGCTAATCAAGGTGTGCTGGCTAATTGATCCACAGGGATCAGAGCCAAGAATTAAACACTGAACTGAACTGCTTAATCTGTGGAAAAATAAAATGGAATTTAAATTTCTTCCTATTTCCTCCAGTCTGTGCAGGTTTCACAAGCGTTCTATGAATTTTACTATTTCTTACTCCTATTTTCCCAAAGCTGTTGCATAGTCCAAATGCTAAGAGGCCTCATGTAGGCTATAGACCGAAAATAGGGACCTTCATACAACGCTTCGGGTGTGTCAAAAATCAAACCCATTTTTTCTGTCATAGTTTTGAACATGTTGCCGGCAGTGAAAAATGCCTCATCTGTCATGCCCTGTTAAAGAAAAAAATTGATTTAAACTTAAAGTCAATAAGTATCATAATTATAATCCTAGGGACTAAAATAAATGACATTTTTTATGCTGAAGCGGTAAGTTTTAGTGCACACTGTATAAAATATTTAAAATCACCAAAAACTTTTTTTTAAATAATAAACTCACAAAAACCAAATGCATAGAAGGCTGGGAAACCCTGTAGATGTGCCTAAATGATAAAAAAAGACACGTGCAAAAAATATCCGGCTCGAAGAACCAACTTTCAGCGACAAAGCGTGGACCACGAAAAAAATCGTTATAGCAAAAAATCAGCTGTTCTCGAGGGGCTGACTTGTACATTGGGTCTTATGGGAGGTCAGAAGTTTTTTTATGGTATTTTCAAAATGGCACTACAGATTTTCGCGAAATTTCAGTGAAATATTTTCAAACACCATATTCCACCAAACTTTTGTAAGGATGCAAGATGATTAAAAGGTTAAAATCTTCAAGATTTAGCATTCCTTATTTTAAATTCAAATTACCCGCCATGTGCCGCATGCCAACTGGTATATTTGACATGTATTTGACTTTGTCATCGGTGTTTGTCACATTCGCTTCTGCTTTAAATTTAATTTTAGTGTGAGCTAGTGAAGCAGCTCTGAAAAATTAAGGATAACTATACATTTAAAAAAAATTGTTCTGCAAGAATGCAGTAAAAACAATATTAAAACCGGCTTTATTTAAAAAAAATCAAATATTCATGAACCGTCATTCCAACTTCAATATTTTAAAGACAATCAGCTGTGTCGTGACGTGACCATCGAAAAAAATCAGCCCCGGATGTGACGTCAACAAAGTGGAGGATCGTGGCCCGTCCGTTTTGATAGCCCTGATGTACCTAAATGATAAAAAAGACACGTGCAAAAAATATCCGGCTCGAAGAACCAACTTTCAGCGACAAAGCGTGGACCACGAAAAAAAATCATTATAGCAAAAAATCAGCTGTTCTCGAGGGGATGACTTGTACATTGGGTCTTATGGGAGGTCAGACGTTTTTTTATGATATTTTCAAAATGGCACTACAGATTTTCGCGAAATTTCAGTGAAATATTTTCAGACACCATCTCGATATTCCACCAAACTTTTGTAAGGATGCAAGATGATTAAAAGGTTAAAATCTTCAAGATTTAGCATTCCTTATTTTGAATTCAAATTACCCGCCATGTACCGCATGCCAACTGTTATATTTGACATGTATTTGACTTTGTCATCGGTGTTTGTCACATTCGCTTCTGCTTTAAATTTAATTTTAGTGTGAGCTAGTGAAGCAGCTCTGAAAAATTAAGGATAACTATACATTTAAAAAAAATTGTTCTGCAAGAATGCAGTAAAAACAATATTAAAACCGGCTTTATTTAAAAAAAATCAAATATTCATGAACCGTCATTCCAACTTCAATATTTTAAAGACAATCAGCTGTGTCGTGACGTGACCATCGAAAAAAATCAGCCCCGGATGTGACGTCAACAAAGTGGAGGATCGTGGCCCGTCCGTTTTGATAGCCCTGATGTACCTAAATGATAAAAAAGACACGTGCAAAAAATATCCGGCTCGAAGAACCAACTTTCAGCGACAAAGCGTGGACCACGAAAAAAAATCATTATAGCAAAAAATCAGCTGTTCTCGAGGGGATGACTTGTACATTGGGTCTTATGGGAGGTCAGACGTTTTTTTATGATATTTTCAAAATGGCACTACAGATTTTCGCGAAATTTCAGTGAAATATTTTCAGACACCATCTCGATATTCCACCAAACTTTTGTAAGGATGCCAGATGATTAAAAGGTTAAAATCTTCAAGATTTAGGATTCCTTATTTTGAATTCAAATTACCCGCCATGTACCGCATGCCAACTGTTATATTTGACATGTATTTGACTTTGTCATCGGTGTTTGTCACATTCGCTTCTGCTTTAAATTTAATTTTAGTGTGAGCTAATGAAGCAGCTTCGAAAAATTAAGGATAACTATACATTTAAAAAAAATTGTTCTGTAAGAATATACATGGGTAAATTTCTGAAAAAGTGCAAAAGTGTGTCCCTTTAATACTAAAATTTACTATCTCCTCTAGTATAACATTATTGCTATGAGTAATACAAATCGATCAACTTTAACCACTTGCCTATACGACCCCAAGAAAAAGTTCAAATTAGCTCCTTTGTGCTAAAAGTTACACGGCCAAAGAAAACTTAAAACTAAGCTATTTGGCCTGTCCCAATGCATGTAAGTATTTTATTGGCAGCAATTATTACTACTTATTTTTTTCCTAGCTAAATTATATTTATTTTTGTTTATATTAATGTTTGTATTACACAAAAACAAAATCGTAATTTGTTTAAAAATAGTTAAGTATATTGCAATTTCCCTTGATAGTTTGTCCTCAATATTTTTCACATTCCCCTGTATACGGCTTTAATGAGAAATTACTAATCGAAGTAGGCGCGGAGAACAACAATTGAGATTCAAGATGGTGGTTATCTGTCACTACTTTGTCCAGGGCTATCAAAATGGACGGGCCACGATTCTCCACTTTGTTGACGTCACATCCGGGGCTGATTTTTTTTTGATGGTCACGTTATGACACAGCTGATTGTCTTTCAAATTTTGAAGTTGGAATGACGGTTCATGGATATTTGATTTTTTGTTAAATAAAGCCGTTTTTGAGATTGTTTTTCCTTTATTCTGGCAGAACAATTTTTTTTAAATGTATAGTAAGCCCTAATTTTTCATAGCCGCTTCATTAGCTCACACAAAAATTAAGTTTAAAGCAGAAGCGAATGTGACAATCACATATGACAAAGTCAAATACATGTCAAATATAACAGTTGGCATGTGGTACATGGCGGGTAATTTGAATTCAAAATAAGGAATGCTAAATCTTGAAGATTTTAACCTTTTAATCATGTTGCTTCCTTACAAACCTTTGGTGGAATATCGGGATGGTGTCTGAGAATATTTCACTGAAATTTTGCGGAAATCTGTAGTGCCATTTTGAAAATATCATAAGAAAACGTCTGACCTCCCATAAGACCCAATGTAAAATTCAGCTCTTCGAGAACAGCTGATTTTTTTGCTATAACGATTTTTTTCGTGGTCCACGCTTTGTCGCACGTGTCTTTTTGTGTTGGCCTCTATTTTTGTGATGGCCTTGAAGAAACAAAACTGTGAATTTGACATAATTTTGTTTTATTAGCTCCTACCTCGTGTATCATTAAAGCTGCCAATGCATACGTCACACCTGTCCAAACTTCCTGACTCTGGATACTTGATGTGTCAATAGCGCCGTGAATCGTGCCATTTACGGCACCTTTGTTGCCGTTGGCGAAATTTTTTACGTTGTTTTCGAAAATCTCTTTAAGGGCGCTATGCACCTTAATTTTTGGGAAAATCTAGAAAAAAAATTGCTAGTATAACCGATCTCAACAAGTGATACATTAAATGCTTCAAATACGGATTTGCGTTTGATAAGGTCTATTTTTTTATATATTTTTAACATTTGTATAATAAACGCTTATATTATTACAATTATTATTATATTATTACATAAGAAAGATAAGACTTTACAAAATCTAATTTTTGCTTCAGTGGCGTGGATGGAAAATTTGCTGGGTGGGTCAAAAATTTCGATTTTTAAAAATTGTTCGCCATCTTAGATTTGCAAGAAATGTCAATTTACACATTAAATTCGTACATTTTTAAGTTTTGGGTTGTTGAAATTATCAAAATTACAAAAAGACACTTTTAGACTTATACTACTACTACTCTCCCCTTATACTACTACGACCTACTATGCTACTTATAAACTTACCGGATAAGTGTCGCCAAGGCCACAACAGCACAAGTACCAATGGACATTCAACTGATCCGCCATGATGGTTTCCTTTCGATGGGAACAATCAAAGTTGTAGTATTTGCCGTTCCACAGTTTCTTTTCCAGGGCAATTTTGCCTTTTTCCAGGAGTTTTTCGTAGCGCTCTTTGTCCGCCATTTTTCCCAAGGTTTCCGCCATTTTGGACATTACATATAGTGCCCCGAGCCATAAGCCACCGCAGTAGGCGCTGAAATTAATAAGGCGACTTAATTGACGTCACGGCGAGTTTGATTGAGTCCAAAGTATACCGGTTTATTTTTAAAGTGGTCAGTAACAGGCTAAATGTTCGTAAAGGGTTTCATTTTTCCGAGATGTCATACTTTTTCCTTTGCAAAAATTTGTGAAACTAAACCAAACATACGGTTTGCAGGACAATGCTATCATTTTCTTTTAAAAATATTTTGAACGCCACAGAAAATACTCTGCCAATCTATGGGCACCTAAGCTCACACTGGATACTATAGTTATAGTGTATCTACGTGAAAGCTAATATATCTAAAAACTGAAGTATATTTTATTGAAGTCCAGACTCAATTACCTTTCGTTTGATACTACACAAGCCATGTTTTGATTTAAACTCTAATTTTTCAAATCTACCCCCACCCTTTTTTTTTAAACTAAAATGTATTTTGTTTAACTCTAGACTCAATTACCTTTCGTTTGATATCACACACGCCATATTTCCACTTAAACACTAATTTTTGAAATTTACCCCCACCCTTTTTTTTTAAATTAAAATGGATTTTGTTTAACTCCAGACTCAATTACCTTTCGTTTGATATCACACACGCTATATTTTTACATAAACTCTAATTTTTGAAATCTACCCCCACCCTTTTATTTGGCTTGTGTTCGGTGGATTTTGTTCATTTTTAAATGGGACCATCTCGACCCAAAACTCAGCCAGGATACCAAATTTCATTAAAATCGGGCAAGCCGTCTTTGAGTTATGCGCGTTGGTCGTTACAGACAGACATACAGACACACAGACAGACAGACAGACAGACAGACAGACAGACAGACAGACAGACAGACATACAGACAGACAGACAGACAGACAGACGGCGCAACAAAAAAGTTTCAAAATCATCTGAAACGCAAAGATATATAAAAATTTTTGAAATCGGAGCAACTTTTTTTTTCTCGAAAAAATTAGGATCACCATAGCTCACACTACTATAGTATAGTAGTAGTGTGAGCTAAAAAATCCCGGGTACTAGTCGCTGTTTTCATCTCGTTACTAACGCTTTTTCATGTTTGTTATCAAAAAAAAAAAAAAAAAATTCTTACTGCTCAATTAATTTTTTACAGCCACCAGATTGACATTTAGCGACTGCTACTTTCAGAAATTTTCACAGAGGAAAAAGCTGGATATGTATCGGCAAAATAAGGCAATTTATGAAAAAAATTTAGCCAGTTACAACATCACTTAAAAATAGACGGGGTTAATAATAACCAAACAAGTTTCGTGGCTAATCGGGCAAAAAGGAGTTTTTTTGTTTCCCTTATATTTTTCCGTGAGTAGCCTGAAAGCTTAACCTCACGGGGGTCCAAGATCTAATGGACACCTAATAAGTGTTGACAGTTAACCGTTTCGTCCTTATGGGACTCCTCAGAACACTGCTGGTCAATGTGACAAATCTTGCGAAGTTAATCAGACGGTTTTGTCTCTAATTAACTGTAATCAGTGAGCGAACTATAGCAAGAGGCGCCATCTACCGAGATACGAGAGAAACAAAAAACTAAAAGCAGGCGAAAACACTTTAGTTTTTTGTTTCTCTCGTATCTCGGTAGATGGCGCCTCTTGCTATAGTTCGCTCACTAATTACAGTTAATTAGAGACATAACCGTCTGATTAACTTCGCCAGATTTGTCACATTGACCAGCAGTGTTCTGAGGAGTCCCATAAGGACGAAACAGTTAACTGTCAACACTTATTAGGTGTCCATTAGATCTTGGACCCCCGTGAGGTTAAGCTTTCAGGCTACCCACGGAAAAATATAAGGGAAACAAAAAAATTCCTTTTTGCCCGATTAGCCACGAAACTTGTTTGATTTTTAAATTCACGGGTACGAAATTCCACGTTTGTTAATAATAATTTTTATAGGGATTTTCAGGCGTACCATAAACTACTTTTATTTTTTCCAATTTTTATCAAATATATCTGTTTTTCTAAAGAAGACACGCAAGACGAATGCGCGTTTGCCGCTCAACTATGTGAATCGCGTAATTTATTTCATAGTATCACGGACCGCAATTGCGTTAACGCTGCGGCAACGCGCTGCAAAAAAACGCGTGTGTGTACCGGCGCTAAGGTCTCATGATGAAACTTTTTTACAATTTTTGTTTCTATGGAAGTATATTTTTTTAAACTTTTATTAATATAGACATAACAAAAACATTTCATGTAAAAAAAGGCCAAGTACGCGAAAATGGCATTCCGTAAAAAGAATTGAGATAAAAGTAAAGCCAAGTTCTCCAATACAAATTTCAAAATGAAAGGTTCTTACTAGTTTGGAAATATTTACTCACTTCTGTTAGAAGGAAACAAGGTTTTATATGGCAGCCTATTTAAATAATATTTAATATACAGCTATGGGTAACTATATAAATACAAAAGAATTAAGTTTACCATTAAGCCTTCCTATAAAACCTTTTTAAAATGCCTAAAAGTAATGGCAAAAACCAAAAGTCTAAAGTTTATATTTACCACCCTTAAAAACCTTAAGGAAACTAGGTTCTATATGGCCGCCTATCTAATCATATTTACTTTTAAACTACTGGTAACTATAAAAACAAAAGGATATAAGATAACCTTTTAATTCTATTATAAAACACTTTTGTGATGACCTAAAGTAATGAAAAAAACTAAATGACCAAAGTTTATATTTATTTATTTTTAAAAACTTTAGGTAAAATGGTTTTATAAGACCATCTTTATAAATCAGAAATCAATAAAACCAAAAGTATCTAAAAGGAACAGAAGGAATATCAGTTTTATTATACTCCCTTTATAAATCACTTTTTGGTTGTATAACACCCCTTTAGGTAATTGGCTATATAAATTACCTTTATGTAGCCAAATTGATCCTAAAACCCATAACAGCACCCTCTAAATAACCTAGGAACCAAATTGATAAAACCTTGAGTGGTAATAATGTTACTTGGGCTGGGATTCAATACATAATGACAGACAGTGTACTCCTGAGTAAAATTAGTTTAAAGTTTTTGATGTGTGAAACATTTAAATATTCAGCCATCTTCGACTTACCTGGATCCTGACATAATCCAAGCATCATAAGTTTGATCTGGAAAGCCGCCATTTTCTATGAGTCCATCACCATCAGTGTCATATCCCATTGATGTGTTAAGAACCTGTTAAAATTATATAAATTATACAGGTAGCAACAAATGAAATTAAAGAAAGAAAAATAAGAAAAAAGATTTCTGCTTCGGCCGGGGATCGAACCCGGGATCTCTTGCTATCTAGGCAAACATTCTACCACTGAATCACATTTGGTACCTAGGCTGGGTCTTGCGTCGAGATGGTCCCATTTAAAAATGAACAAAATCCACCGAACACAAACCAAATAAAAGGGTGGGGGTAGATTTCAAAAATTAGAGTTTATGTGAAAATATGGCGTGTGTGATATCAAACGAAAGGTAATTGAGTCTGCAGTTAAACAAAATACATTTTAATTTATTTAAAAAAAAAGGTAGGGGTATATGTTAAAAATTAGAGTTTAAGTGAAAATATGGCGTGTGTGATATCAAACGAAAGGTAATTGAGTCCGGAGTTTAACAAAATACATTTTAGTTTTTTGTTTTTCTTAAGGGTGGGGGTAGATTTCAAAAATTTGAGTTTAAGTCAAAACATGGCTTGTGTGGTATCAAACAAAAGGTAATTTAGTCTGGAGTTGAATAAAATATATTTCAGTTTTTAGTTATATTAGCTCACACGTACACTATAACTATAGTACCTAGTGTGAGCTTAGGGGCCCATATATTGGCAGATTATTTTTTTGTGTGAACAGGAAGTATTTCTTAACCTAAAATATTAAAACGTGAATTAACAGACATAGAAAGGTATGTCTACCATTCGCTTAAAATCTGTTTTACATGTAAAATTTATCCAATATCTCCAATAAAAACTATTTCTTACTATTTCACAAGCATCATACATGTCCGCAACAAAATTTTTGTCCAAAACTTCGGTAGAACTCATGGCGTCCCGATACGTCTGCAAAACGAATTTTGAGTTCAGATCTTTCCAGTCACTGACGTCATGGATATTATAAGCGTTGATCAGATTAAAAGGACCTTCACCTAAAAGTAAAGGTTCATCAGATTTTCAGAAAATTTATTATTTTAAAATTATTTAAAAAAACTTTCTCCAAAATGCTGATGAGGCAGTACCTATAAAATAATAAAAGTTCAGTGAACGAACTTCGCTTCGATGTGTCAGCAATTATGGCCCTGGCAACGAGCCATCGCCAATAAGTGCTGACGCAGGAAGAAAGTTGTATTGGGAGGTGCTGGCTCATTAGCGGGTATCAGTAAGTAAGTGAAAGTAAAAGTGTACAGAGCCCAAAGATGGGTCCTGACCTGTGTCTGGTTTTATTACGAGTAATACTGTAAGTATCTTTATATTTATATTGGATATAATTTTAGATTTTCAGAAAATTTATTATTTTAAAATTATTTAAAAAAACAACTTTCTCCAAAATGCTGATGAGGCAGTACCTATAAAATAATAAAAGTTCAGTGAACGAACTTCGCTTTGATGTGTCAGCAATTATGGCCCTGGCAACGAGCCATCGCCAATAAGTGCTGACGCAGGAAGAAAGTTGTATTGGGAGGTGTTGGCTCATTAGCGGGTATCAGTAAGTAAGTGAAAGTAAAAGAGTACAGAGCCCAAAGATGTGTCCTGACCTGTGTCTGGTTTTATTACGAGTAATACTGTAAGTATCTTTATATTTATATTGGATATAATTTTAGATTTTCAGAAAATTTATTACTTTAAAATTATTTAAAAAAACAACTTTCTCCAAAATGCTGATGTGGCAGTACCTATAAAATAATAAAAGTTCAGTGAACGAACTTCGCTTTGATGTGTCAGCAATTATGGCCCTGGCAACGAGCCATCGCCAATAAGTGCTGACGCAGGAAGAAAGTTGTATTGGGAGGTGCTGGCTCATTAGCGGGGATCAGTAAGTAAGTGAAAGTAAAAGAGTACAGATCCCAAAGATGTGTCCTGACCTGTGTCTGGTTTTATTACGAGTAATACTGTAAGTATCTTTATATTTATATTGGATATAATTTTAGATTTTCAGAAAATTTATTATTTTAAAATTATAAAAAAAAACAACTTTCTCCAAAATGCTGATGAGGCAGTACCTATAAAATAATAAAAGTTCAGTGAACGAACTTCGCTTTGATGTGTCAGCAATTATGGCCCTGGCAACGAGCCATCGCCAATAAGTGCTGACGCAGGAAGAAAGTTGTATTGGGAGGTGTTGGCTCATTAGCGGGTATCAGTAAGTAAGTGAAAGCAAAACAGTACAGATCCCAAAGATGTGTCCTGACCTGTGTCTGGTTTTATTACGAGTAATACTGTAAGTATCTTTATATTTATATTGGATATAATTTTAAATTTTCAGAAAATTTATTATTTTAAAATTATTTAAAAAAACAACTTTCTCCAAAATGCTGATGAGGCAGTACCTATAAAATAATAAAAGTTCAGTGAACGAACTTCGCTTTGATGTGTCAGCAATTATGGCCCTGGCAACGAGCCATCGCCAATAAGTGCTGACGCAGGAAGAAAGTTGTATTGGGAGGTGTTGGCTCATTAGCGGGTATCAGTAAGTAAGTGAAAGCAAAACAGTACAGAGCCCAAAGATGTGTCCTGACCTGTGTCTGGTTTTATTACGAGTAATACTGTAAGTATCTTTATATTTATATTGGATATAATTTTAGATTTTCAGAAAATTTATTATTTTAAAATTATTAAAAAAAAAAACTTTCTCCAAAATGCTGATGAGGCAGTACCTATAAAATAATAAAAGTTCTGTGAACGAACTTCGCTTCGATGTGTCAGCAATTATGGCCCTGGCAACGAGCCATCGCCAATAAGTGCTGACGCAGGAAGAAAGTTGTATTGGGAGGTGCTGGCTCATTAGCGGGTATCAGTAAGTAAGTGAAAGTAAAAGTGTACAGAGCCCAAAGATGGGTCCTGACCTGTGTCTGGTTTTATTACTGTAAGTATCTTTATATTTATATTGGATATAATTTTATAAAAGAAAGGAAATTTTAATATTACCAATACATGTCTTAAACCATTACATTTTTTTCATTCCAAAGCTATTTAATTTTACATTTAAATAAAATATATATTGGTAAGGTTGTTTAGAGACTGACGATCCTCATCTTCTCCAACAACCCTACCAATATGGCTCGCACCCTATGGTTCGTTTCCACGCCCTTAGTTAAGTTTTTGAACTACAAAACATTTTTATTTAATTTTAACTTTTTATTTTTTGAAATTTGATTTCAACCCGGTGTTAGAAATAAATAACACTCGGTACCTTGGGATAAGAAAAACCAGATATGTTTTTGCTTATTTGATTTTAAAACGTTAAAATTAAAACTGGAGCAATTCTATTACATACCAATCTCGATGTGTCCTTGTTTATCACACCTGATATTCCGTTTTCCTATTTCCTTTAAACTGACCCATTTAAAAATACGAGTGTACATACCTACCTAAATTCGTGGAGTCAAAAAAGCGAAAGAGAAAAACAACAAAACAACGAAAAATGAGAAGACAGTGTGCTTTAATCGTTTGTCCCTGCCAGACGCATACTAAACAAAGGGTTGATCATAGCCGCCCTGTGGCGGTTCGGTTCGGTTCGGTTCGGTTCGGTTCGGTTCGGAATTAATTAGTGTCAAACTAAACATAATTAAACCAAAATTCAAAATCGTTAAGCCGCGCGCGCGCAAAAACATAACAGTGCATTAAAGATATATTAGTGCGGTTAAAACCATAAAACATATAAAAAGCTAAACAAGGAGTTAACAACGCCGAACGAAGACATACCATCATAGGATTACTCCATTCCCATGGTACTCTTCCTTTGAAAGAAAACAACATCGAGGTAAGTCATTTTTTTCAAACATAACTCTTTTTTAGCTCCTTTTCTCTCCTTTTCATACCCATTAAGGGTCGTTCGCCCACCTCACTGCGTCAGCTGAAATTACACTTCTGTTGTTCCCGCGCTCCCTATTGTTTACAGTAGGTGTCCGATTGAGTGGTAGCTCCATAGCTCCTTAGCGAAGAAGCTATTACACACTCGGCCCGTTTCACCCTATAGTTGCGAAAGTCGGGGTGCGACAATATCACGAAAACTGTTAAAGAAAAATGTGTACAGTTCCAGCAAAAAGTAGAGAAACCACCTAACATTCTACGGGATGATTTAACCGAACCGAACCAAACCCCCTTTGCACATTTCAAGAAAGATTTTTGGTAAAAATCTCATTTTGATATATCAACCTGTTTTTGGGTTAAGAGGACTTTTTGAAAAGCTTCCAATATTTTTTAGGCTGCTAGAATTTCCTACTAAAAGGTATCTATATATATATTTATCGGTTTCACAACGTTCAGTTGGTTTCCATTGTAGTATTTGTTTAGGTAGTCTTTCATCATTCATTCTTTGTACATGTCCGTACCACACCAGTTGTTTTGTTCTTATATCATCCACTAAAGTACGTTCACCCACTGTCATAATTTCTTTTATTCTTTGATTTGTAACTCTTTCTCTTTTTGATTTCCCTGCTGCTCTTCTCCAATAGTCCATCTCCGTAGTGGAAAGCATTTTTTCTGTTCTATCCTTGATTGGCCATACTTCTGAGCCGGATGTAATAATACATTTTACAATGGTGTTATATATAATCTTTTTGTTATGTTTTGATATACTTTGGTCCCAAATTATTCCATTTAATAAAGTTATTGCTTTTCTTCCTTGTACGTTTCGATCTTTTATAGCTTTGTCTAGTGTTCCGTCAGCTGTAATTTTTAGACCTAAGTATTTATACTCATCACAGGACTGAATTCGCTGCCCGGTATTTAAGATTAGATCCTGTTTCATTCCACCGATACACATATACTCTGTCTTATTGAGATTAACCTCTAGTCCCCACTTATTGTACTCTTCTATTAGTTTTCGTGTCATATATTCGAGGTCGTCATAATCCTGAGCCACTACTATCTGATCATCGGCGAAACATAAAGTATACAAGGTGGTTTCGTCCAACGGAATTCCCATGTTTTGGCATTTTCTCTTCCATACTTTTAGGACTTTGTCTCACTCGAATAGCTCAAAAAATTAGATTGCCTAGTGGACTGTATTTAAACAAGTCCTCCGCTTTCATTTGAAGGGTATACGAACGCACGCGAAATCGTACCTTTCTGAAGTGAAATTTAATTGAGACATAAAAATAATATTGGAATATTATTAAGAATTTAGAATTCTAGTTTTATTAAAAAGAATAAAAACGCGATTTAAATTAAAATATGCAGAGGGCGGTAGTAATATGAGGATTGAATTAAAATTAGAAATATATTATTAAATGCGTTTGGAATTTAAAAATTAAACTATGCCAAATTGATAGTTTATAGCTAGTTTGTAAGCCTTAAATTTAACTTAACCTATTGAGTAAAACTACAACCCAATTATACCCAATTGTAACCCAAAATATGAGTTTTAAAAATAAAATGTTCTGAAAAATAATAAAAATTAGATTAAAAGAAAAAGAGGTTTTTTGCGAAACCGAAACAGACTTGTTCCAAGTATATCTTGAAGAGCGTAGGCGAGATACCGCAACCTTGTTTAAGACTCAAACAAGTTTTCGTGGCTAATCGGGTAAAAAGAAAATTAAGGGTTTTTTGTTTCTCTAGTATTTTTTTACCCGATTAGCCACGAAAACTTGTTTGAATTTTAATTTACGGGTACTAAATTTGACATTTTTTAATATTTGGCTCTAAACTCCGTTGACTGACGCGATGCCGACGTTTTGATAGCGGAACAAACGCAATTTAGCGTTGACCTGATCTAGAAAGACAATGTGTGTCGTAGGTCACGGTATGGATTCTTTCTTTCAATCGATACTTTCATCGATCGATGATATAGCAGTTTTACTCGCCTGCTGCTGTTTTAGTTTCTCTCGTATTTCGGTAGATGGCGCTTCATGTTCCTTGCATGGCTTGGTTTTCTCACTAACAATGTAAGGTGGGAGATAAAGCCGTGTACTGAATTTGTGAACGGTGTCACATCGACCAGCAGTGTTCTGAGGAGTCCCATAAGGACGAAACAGTTAACTGTCAACACTTATTAGGTGTCCATTAGATCTTGGACCCCCGTGAGGTTAAGCTTTAGAGCTACCCACGGAAAAATACTAGAGAAACAAAAAACCCTTAATTTTCTTTTTACCCGATTAGCCACGAAAACTTGTTTGAATTTTAATTTACGGGTACTAAATTTGACATTCTTGTTTAAGACCTTTATTTACTTGAAAGCCTTTGGTTAGTTTTGCTTTTATTTTAACTTTTGCCTTACTATTGCGGTATAACTCTTTGATTGCCTTAATTAGTTGTACGCTTATGTTTATGTTTTCCAACGCTTCCCAAAGTAGATTTAGTGGTATACTATCATATGCCTTCTGCAAATCTACGTAAAACAGATGCAGCTCTTGTCCGTATGCCATTTTCTTTTCAATAACTTGGGTTATACAAAAGAGATGATCTGAAGTCGATCTACCCGCCCTGAAAGGTATCTGCACACCTTAAAAAATCCATCCATTGTTTACCTGGATTTCCAGCGTCATGTGGCACTCCATTAGGTTTCTTCCGTTCCACAACTTCTCCACTATACAGCATCTTCACTTTTTCTTTCACTTCCATTAAAACAAAGTCTCGAAGGTCGTAGTGTAGACATTTTTGCAGTTCGGGCCAGTTTCGACTGAAAGCAGCCGATCCGTAAAAATTGACGTCGTATGAGTTCAACATACGGTATTCGAGGCCTTCTATGTAGGCGAAACGGCCAATTTTTTTCCTAAAATCGTTAAAAAAACTGCATTCACCGTTGTTTTGACACAGTCAAAGGCATGCTCTCTCTGGCTTCAACCTATGGCCCGTGCCGAACTAAAACTACTTGCTACGAGGATGGGATGAAAAGTTTCCGGCCAAGCCTATGGCAGGCCCGATTTGCTTTCCTGTTTCAACGTGTTTGTGTAGCCTTGCTTATGATCAGTATAGTCAGTGTTGCCAACCCTACGGATTTATCCGTAGATCTACGGATTTATCCGTAGATCTACGGATTTTTGATTCTGGTCTCCGATATCCGATTTTGGACCCAAATCTACGGATTTTTGGGACTTTTTTGTCAGTCTTCTCAAAAGCTGACTGAACCGCAGCAAAAGTCCTTTATCTATGGGTAACTAAAAAAACGATAGACATCGAAACAAAACGGCGGCTACGCACCGAACCTAACTATTTAGGTACTATTTTAGTTACGCAAAGTTTAACCTCAGATAATTAGGTTCGTAGTTTACTAGTTTCAGTTCCTAAATGAATAAACTGTGTTAACATTAGGTTTTACGTTATGTTATATACAGTGTCCCCCATAATGTTAGCGACATATGGGAAAAAAATTATTTCTGGTTATGGAAAAAAAAACTATATACGATCAATCCTGCTTGTTGAATATCCTAGAAAGACATTTTGACATTAGTCACGTGATCACTGTCATGACGGCAAATTCAATAAACTAGTCATGAAAACTCAAAAAGTGAGGTTAGATGGCAAAATATCGAAAAAAGTTATTTGAAAAAGTGTTTAGAATGTCACTTTAGGGTCCTCTGTAAAATTTGGAGCAATAATAATAAAAAATAAGAAATACCCTATTTTAGGCCCCAGCCCCTGCAAATAACTTTTTTCAATATTTTGCGATTTAACCTCACTTTTTGGGATTTCATGCCTAATTTTTTGAATTTGCCGCCATGACATTGATCATGTGACAAATGTCAAAATGTCTTTTTAGGATACTCAACAAGCAGGATTGATCGTATATAAAATTTTTTCCCATATCTCACAAATAAAATTTTTTCCCATATGTCGCGAACATTATGGGGGACACTGTATGTTGATCTTGAAAATGTTAGTGTATGTCGTACCTTAAAAGTTAAAAAAGTAGGTACTATACTAGTATACTAATTCCAATATAATGGTTTATCTGTTTATCTAAAAATTGGAGGCAGTACAAAAGGTTATACGGATTCGTTGGAACGGAGCAGTAGGTACCGTACCGTTCTCGTGCAATTCCGAACACAAATATTGGTGCACTACTGTCACTCTGTCAAAAAAAAAATCAAACCAAAACTTTTTAGTTGTGAAAATAGCCCCTTTTTTTCAGTTTTTCGTTTAATGAATTCCTGTTTGAATCTACGGATTTCTACGGATTTTTCGGGTTCACGCTACGGATTCTTGCTTTCCAATAGTTGGCAACACTGAGTATAGTGAGTGCGTCAAGTAGTTTGTGTCCTGCTTATTTTAAAAGTTTATACAGTGTCAATTTTAAAAGAAGAAGAAAAAAACGAGATAAGAGCCGTGATAAAATATTTTTATATCAAAGGGTTATCGCCGACGGAAATAAAAGCTGAACTAGATGCTACATTAGGAGAATCTGCTCCTTCCTATACCACAGTTAAAACCTGGGTATCGGACTTTAAACGTGGTCGTACTAGCACTGATGATGCTCCGCGTTCTGGCAGGACAAAAAAGGCAACTTCTGAAGAAATGGTGCAAACCATTCACAAACTAATTCTAAAAGACCGCAGATTTAGACTGGAAGAGGTAGCTGAGGCTGTGGGCATATCAAAAGAGCGAGTTCACCATATTTTATGTGAAGTTTTAGGAATGAGAAAGCTATCCGCCCGATGGGTGCCGCGTTTGCTCACGCCACATCAGAAGCTCGTGCGTCTAACCATTTCAGAGGAGAACTTGGCACTGTTTAGACGTGATTCAGGGGACTTTTTGCGTAGATTTATTACGGTTGATGAAACATAGGTTCATCATTATACCCCTGAAACTAAGCAACAGTCCAAACAATGGACGGCAAAGGACGAACTAGTTCCAAAGAAGGCAAAGGCAGTACCGTCTGCTGGAAAGGTCATGGCAAGGGTCTTTTGGGACGCTAAAGGGATACTCCTCATAGATTATCTCGAAAAAAGAAGAACAATAAATTCAGAGTACTGGACCAACTCAAGCAGAATATAAGCGAAAAACGCCCTGGTTAGGCAAAAAAAAAATTTTGTTTCATCAGGACAATGCACCTTGCAACAAGTCCGCTCTTGTAATGGCTAAAATCCATCAGCTAGGCTTTGAACTGTTAAACCATCCACCTTATTCGCCAGACCTAGCCCCGTCAGACCTTTATTTGTTTCCAAACATAAAAAAATTTCTTGCCGGAAAAAAATTTTCCTCAGATTTAGAAGTCATTGCAACTACAAACGCCTATTTTGACGAGTTGGATAAATCAGACTTCAGTAATGGCATCAAATCAGTTGAACATTATTGGGTCAAATCGCAGCTAACGATAAAGACCGGCCATGGCGCGTTATAAGCAAGTCGGCGGTCACGTGATCTTAGGAGTTCCAGGATTCTTATTGTATTGCTTAATATTTTATCTGTTTTTACACAATTTAAATAAATTGACCAAATTTTTTTGGTCTCATATAGGCAAAAATTGAAAAAAATATTTTGCTGATGTATGTGTTTATTATGGATAAAAGAACTGAATCTATAAAATAAAAAATTATATAAAATTTGCACTCTAATATCTTCAGGTACATATATATCGTTAGTTACTTCAAATCTATACAAGTCTTTTAAAATTGGACATAACAAACCTAAGCTTTAAGTTTTTAAATTTTTCTTTGTCTTATCACAAACTTTAACTACTAACTCATGTTCTTTTAAAAGCTATATCTTACTTGTTAAATATTGCACACTACCGGAGAGATTACTATCTGTTATTGATATTTTACAAATCAGTTTTTTAATATTGCGAGGGTGCAGAAGACATATTACCTTAGGTTTGTAAATTGACTGGACTGGATAAACAAAGATGTAGCCAACATTAAAGTGTATCCACAATATCTTCGATTCTCAGGTGACCTTTTCAAGAGACCTAATTGTTCAATAAGAAATGACAATTGAACACATTTTTCACTCTCACTATCGAAAATGTCACTAAGGATGTCTATTACTTGATCAATCTTATCTTTTACCACTTCTTTCTTGTTTGCAACTTTCATTTCAATAAATTGCATTAGCTTTCAAGTATCGGGGCTGTCCAAAAATAAAACTCCTACTTTTTTTGGCAGTTTGTTTTTTGGTATGGACACATTGTTAACATTTACAAAAAATGACAGATCTCCCTCAACAACTAGAGATGCTAACAGTGATGGATTGTTGTTCAAAAATGTCATCAGGCACAGGCAGACTGTGTCACGTTCTTGGGTTAAAATCCAATTTTTGTTTATTTTAGTATTAGATAGAACAATAAAATTTTGAAATGTCCTCAATATTTGATAAAACTTTTGATTTCTTATGAGCCTGAAGTGTTTCAAGACCTTCTTGTATTGCAGTTTCCATTTATTGCCTCTCGACATCAGCTAATCAAACAGTAGATACAGGTTGTCTACTTAGGTATTTCAGAACATTTTCAAAAATCATAGGTACAGCATTTTCTGTTACACAATTATCAAACCAAATAACCTGCTCGTTAGGAAAATGTTTGATGCAAACTTATGGATGTTTTAAGATACTTAAATTATTAGAAATTTTTCGCAACCAAATTTCATGCATTTGTTTATCCACTGGCAAATTAAAAGTTGACACATATTGGGTTTCAGTTTTATAGTTGGACCGACAACCAACAACACTACACGTTCGCGGCATTGTTTATCTTATAGGTATTTTCTTTTTAATTTACTCATTAGCCATTAATTATTTTAACGCAGATCACGACAGCCTTTTTCGTGGGCTGCGTTATTTTAATAACTTTGATAAAATTCGACGTAAACAAACATACCAAAACTGAAAACACACAAGTTTTATAATGACAGCTGGCCGGGAGGCGTTCTTTTGTGACCCTCCTACGGTCACGTGATATTTCCGCGCCCGGGCCTGTCTTTCTCGTGGGCTGCGGGCAAAATGTATTACCTTACAAGGGGACTATGTAGAAAAATAAATTATTATTTAGTCACTATGGTGTTGCGTTCTATATTAGGCCGCAAACTTTTCATCCCATCCTCGAAATATTCTTAACTACTTTTAAAATATTTAACTGCTAGTAGTTAAATATTAACCCTCTAGAGTAGGCATGGTTCCATTTTAATTCGCTACCTAAATATGGCTTGCAATCAAAAAACTACTAACTACAAGTAATTAGTAATTTAACTACTTTTAAAAAAAGTAGTTTAACTAACAAATAGTTAAACTACTTTTTTAATGGAGTAGTTATACTCCATGTTCGTGCAACTTTAATTTTAAATTCAAATTTTGCGCCAAATTCCCGTATTCGGAAAACCCACACAATTTCAATTTTGATTGGCACAAGCAAAACGCCAGCGCCATCTACGAAAAATGAATCTGCGGAAAAAGGTGTAACCAAAAAAAGATTTTTCGTCTGTCGTATTCTATCGAGATCACCACGCAGCATGGTGATAAATTCTATTAACCAAAAAATCCAATAACATTCTGTGAAAATCAAACTAAAACATTACACAAACAAGTGTGATTCTAGTGTGGATCGACTGCAGCAACTGGGCCAGCGAGAGGAGCTGCTCTGGACGACGGAAACAACTAAAAAGGTGAGTGCCAATCCTCTATATTGTCTTTGTGTGGCTCGGAAAAATTAATATTTTTACATCGTCCTTTTAAGGATTTTTGCACCCAGATTTTATAAAACGACCAGCGCGCTTACAGTCCCGCGGCTCTACCTCAAACCTCAAAACATCAACAATGTTTATGATCGTTTCGAACAAAATTTATAAATAAAGAACACAATACATTATTGTTAAAAGTTCAACTTTTGTTTAAGTAGGTAAACGATGATAAACATCAAATAGTTTTTCTTACCAATTCCGAACGAGTCTCGCCCTTCTGACGGAATATCCGTATTTTAAAGCAGAAATGTTTTTTTTTTATCAATGTGTAGCATACCGTTAGAAAGGTAATCAACTAAAGAAGTTTTTTAAAAAAAATGAAGTTCTCAATTGTCGATACTTTTTTTGATTTTTAATTTTGAAATTGGATTTTTTTCACAAAATCACTAATGTTCTTCAATAAAAAACCTCGTATGTCCCTTTGGTACATCAATTTTAAAAAATCTATTAATTAGTTAAAGAAGCATAAGATTACAGAATTATAAAAAAAAATGGTGATTTTCCTGACATTAATAAAAAGCTTACGAGGGTTTAAAGGTGTAATTTTGGATAATTTGAGAAAAAAAATTTAAAAATTCATATCTCTTTAACCGTGACTCTTAGGACTCAAATTCCAAGGTTGAAAAGGTAGCAAATGACCCCAACAATATCCCAAAAAAATTTTGACGGTTCATGTGCCCAACACCCTGTATATCTCAAAAACGACAGCTGCTAGAGTAACGTTAGTAGTACGTAGTACAGTAGCTTTCAGACATTGAAAATGTCATTTTAAACAAAAATAAAGCTACTAGAAACTATAAACCAGTTAGAATTTTGTGAAAGAAAAAATTTCAAAATTAAAAAAGTATCGACACTTGAGAACCTCATTTCTTTTAAAAACTTCTCTAGTTGATTACCTTTCTAACGGTATGCTACACTTAAAAAAACAATTCTGCTTTAAAATACGGATATTCCGTGAGAAGGGCAATAATCGTTCGAACTTGATAAGAAAAACAATTTGATGTTTGGTCGTGCAACTTTAATTTTAAATTCAAATTTTGCGCCAAATTCCCGTATTCGGAAAACCCACACAATTTCAATTTTGATTGGCACAAGCAAAACGCCAGCGCCATCTACGAAAAATGAATCTGCGGAAAAAGGTGTAACCAAAAAAAGATTTTTCGTCTGTCGTATTCTATCGATATCACCACGCAGCATGGTGATAAATTCTATTAACCAAAAAATCCAATAACATTCTTAGAAAATCAAACTAAAACATTACACAAACAAGTGATTCTAGTGTGGATCGACTGCAGCAACTGGGCCAGCGAGAGGAGCTGCTCTGGATGACGGAAACAACTAAAAAGGTGAGTGCCAATCCTCTATATTGTTTTTGTGTGGCTAGGAAAAATTAATATTTTTACATCGTCCTTTTAAGGATTTTTGCACCCAGATTTTATAAAACGACCAGCGCGTTTACAGTCCCGCGGCTCTACCTCAAACCTCAAAACATCAACAATGTTTATGATCGTTTCGAACAAAATTTATAAATAAAGAAAACAATACATTATTGTTAAAAGTTCAACTTTTGTTTAAGTAGGTAAACGATGATAAACATCAAATAGTTTTTCTTACCAATTCCGAACGAGTCTCGCCCTTCTGACGGAATATCCGTATTTTAAAGCAGAAATGTTTTTTTTTTATCAATGTGTAGCATACCGTTACAAAGGTAATCAACTAAAGAAGTTTTTAAAAGGAAATGAAGTTCTCAATTGTCGATACTTTTTTTGATTTTTAATTTTGAAATTGATTTTCTTTCACAAAATCACTAATGTTCTTCAATAAGAAACCTCGTATGTCCCTTTTGTACATTAATTTTAACAAATCTATTAATTAGTTAAAGAAGCATAAGATTACAGAATTATAAAAAAAAACGGTGCTTTTCCAGACATTAATAAAAAGGTTACGAGGGTTTAAAGGTGAAATTTTGGATAATTTGAGAAAAAAAAATTAAAAAATCATATCTCTTTAGCCGTGACTCTAAGGACCCAAGTTCCAAGGTTGAAAAGGTAACAAATGACCCCAACAATATCCCAAATCATTCATTGTATATCTCAAAAACGACAGCTGCTAGAGTAATGTTAGTAGTACGTAGTACCGTAGCTTTCAGACATTGAAAATGTCATTTTAATCAAAAATAAAGCTACTAGGAACTATAAACCAGTTAGAATTTTATAAAACTTTGTTACCTAGGATCGTTTTCAGAAAATTTGATTCCTTCGTCCTTTAAACTCAACCAAGTTGACGCACCTTCACTGACGTAGTAAGTCTCGTTAAACAGGGCTGACTTATACCAATCTGGCAACGCCGCGTCGTCCAAAACTCTTTGCTGCCACTGGAAAATTTTCTTCTCCCATTCGGGATAGTTTTCCAAGGCATAGTCCACGATTTTTAAGCCCCCATTTTCTTTTCCAAATTTTTCCGTGTAAAACTTGTAGAATTTTTTTTGAGATACCGGGTAGGTGACTGTTGGTATGTCCCATACCAGTGACATTTGAATTTCATTGGTTTGGTTGGGGGTTATTAGGGTTTTCCCGGCTACTCCACATGCCATTTCTCCAAAATGGTGGCCAGGTTTTGTTTTTTCTGGGAGTTTGTCAAACTGACCACCTTAAAACAAAATAAATCGTCATAGTTGACAAATATGCTAGCTTAATATAATATCTGAAAAACTAGGCATAACAAATGAAGTTTACAAATTGTGAAAGGCTTTCGCGGCCATCGTCCAATGGTGGGTGTGCTTTCGGGCTGTTCGGCCGTCGTCGTTGGAAATTCGTTCTCGACGTTTTGCCATCTCGAGTGGATGGCATCTTCAAGAGATGTTGACTGTTTGTCGGCTTCTCGAAGACTGGTGGTTAGTCTGTCGCGGGCGCAGGTTATATACGCTATGGTGGGCGGGGCGTATATCAGAGCTGGTCGGTGATTGGTCACTTTCCCCAGATTCAGTTTTGTTGCTATAAGCGAGCCGTCTGGTGTTTTTAAGAACCGGTACCCATGTTCTATTAATTTTAAGAGTTTCTTCAGATCTGTTGAAGTTCTGCTGGTGTTTATGAATTTCGATTGCTTCTCTATAGAGTCTTGGATAGTATGAAGAGGAGGCGCAGAGAACTTGTGTGTCTTCGAATTTTATTCGGTGGTCTTCATTGTTTAGTGTGTGATCTGCAACTGCGGATTTTTCCATATGTCCGAGTCGACAGTTGGCTTTGTGTTCTTTGAATTTCTCAACCACATTAACAGCATACACCCCAGTATACAATTTACAATGGAAACAGAGAACAACAGAGAATTAGCATTCCTTGACGTACTAGTAACGAGGAAAGAGGGACGACTAGGACATACCGTATACAGAAAACCTACTCACACAGACCGCTACCTAAACAACACATCTAACCACCACCCGTGCCAACGAAAAGGGGTAATAAGAACATTGGTAGAGAGGGCGAAAAGAATCTGCGAACCAGAACATCTAGACAAAGAATTAAACCATCTTAAAAACGCCCTCGTAGCAAATGGATATACTCAAAGCGACATAGATAAATGTATACGACCAAAGCCGAGCACTAGAAGTAACAGTAGTGGTGGACTGAGCAGCCGCGAAGTTACTTCAAGAGCCTTTCTGCCCTACATCCCTAGAGTGACGGATAGGATCGGACGTATTCTGGGAAAACACAACATAAAAACGATCTTCAAGCCATCCAAGAAGATCGAGAACCACCTCAGATCTGCGAAGGATATAAGGAACCCACTAAGTTCTTCAGGGGTATACCGCATTCCCTGTACCTGTGGAAGTGTCTACATCGGAACAACCAAACGGTTCGTAAACACAAGAATCAAAGAACACAAAGCCAACTGTCGACTTGGACACACGGAAAAATCCGCAGTTGCAGACCACATACTAAACAATGAAGATCACCGAATAAAATTCGAAGACACACAAGTTCTCTGCTCCTCCTCTTCATACTATCCAAGACTCTATAGAGAAGCAATCGAAATTCATAAACACCAGCAGAACTTCAACAGATCTGAAGAAACTCTTAAAATTAACAGAACATGGGTACCGGTTCTTAAAAACACCAGACGGCTCGCTTATAGCAACAAAACTGAATCTGGGGAAAGTGACCAATCACCGACCAGCTCTGATATACGCCCCGCCCACCATAGCGTATATAACCTGCGCCCGCGACAGACTAACCACCAGTCTTCGAGAAGCCGACAAACAGTCAACATCTCCTGAAGATGCCATCCACTCGAGATGGCGAAACGTCGAGAACGAATTGAAAACTTAGGCTTAGTCATATGATCACAGGATGGCCTGAAGCTAAAGCTTTGCACAAGGAGCATTTATAATGCCGAATAAAGAAGTTGTTAGTCAACCAAGCACGGACATACCAAACATATGCAAACCGGCTCTGGAACGAAATAGCGATGTACAAAATAGCGACGTACGAAATAGCGAGTAATGAAATAGCGACTATCAAAATAGCGATGTAATGAAACAGCGACTATCAAAATAGCGATGTATCAAAATAGCGTTTGTAACAAAACAGCGATGTATCAAAATAGCGATGTATCAAAATAGCGACAATCAAAATAGCGACAATCAAAATAGCGATGTATCAAACCGAATCGATTCAAACCAATCCAAACCGAACCTTTCTAACAATTTTTTTCAAAAAAAAAACTTCGCTGACTTCTTTTCCAGGATCCTAGAGGGTGTGAATCCGAACCGAACCGCACTGAACCAAACCGAACCGAACCGAACCAAATTGAACCGAATTCGGTTGAGTTTGTTTCGGTTCAAAAGAAGTCTGGAGAGTTTTTTTTTTAAATATGCTGGTTTGGTTCGGTTCAGATTCACACCCTCTAGGATCCCGAGAAAGAAGTCAGGGAAGTTTTTTTTTGAAAAAATTTGTTAGAAAGAAACCCCTTTGTCGAACTATATGCCAAAACCGAACCAAAATATCGCTATTTTGTTACATCGCTATTTTGATAGTCGCTATTTTGTTACATCGCTATTTTGATACAATCGCCATTTTGCTACATCGCTATTTTGATAGTCGCCCTTTCATTACATCGCTATTTTGATTGTCGCTATTTCGATACCGCTATTTTAATACTCGCTATTTTGTACATCGCTATTTTGTTCCAGAGCCATGGAAACAACCCCTTGAGCAAAACAAGCGCCTCAGGATAAAAAAGGGGGTGGACCTTAGAGTAATAATAATATAAAGAGAAGAAGTCAACCGCGGCCCCATGTAAATTTTCCCTATTCGTGGCGGTCATTCCTGAAAACTTAGAATTTGCAGAATCCCCGGCGATGGCAACATAGCTGCGTCACTGGAATCATCTCGAAAAAAGCACACTGGGCTGAATTTTCACAATATTTTCAGAAACATAGCACTTCTTGTTTATTTTTACGTCCAACCAAGTTCTTTTTTACAAAAATAAAACTCAGAACATAGAAAAAAATACCAAAAATTCAATATACCGAGTCCGCCGGCCAAGACAACACTGCATTTAATACAAACACATGTTACTGTCAGTGTCGACCTTAGAGCTTAGGAATATCTGGGCTAACCGTTCATGACTTGAGGACCCACCTAATTAAACTTGTTGGCATTATATAAGTGAAAAAATAATCTTTTGTTTGAAACTCGTAGACAATGATTGAGTAGAAATAAAACTTTGGACTTCCATTGTCTTTATCTGAGGGCACGGCAGTGCCTCGCCAAGTTCGCGCTGCCGTACCATCTTTTCTTGAAACATTTCAGCCCATATTTGACCTATCTAAAACTCTACTTCGGAAAGAGCTACGAATCTCATACTTTGCACAGTCGTAGACCTTCATAGAGTTAACAACCCCTCCAAGTTTCATAGACTTCTATAAAGTAGTTAAGTAGTTACGAAATTTCAAAAAACGTCGAAATTGCTCACTCACTCATGTATAGATCATCAAAATTCTACTGTACTTCCAGACATGTTACAGAGCTGAAATTTGGCAGACTGATAGAAATTATGACCAAACCCCTGGAAAAAATCAAAAAGGCCCCCTATACATGTAAAATTATTTAAAAGTAACATTACCCACTTCTAGAAATGCTAGAGAGCTGAGCTTTGGCAGCCTGATAGGAACTATGATAAAACTATAGGAACACCCCAAAATTCTAATTTACTTCCCTCCCATATAAATTTAAAGTAATGTAAAAGTAACACTGCCCACTTTCAGAAACGCTAGAGAGCTGAGCTTTTTAAGACTGATGGTAAAACTATAGGAAAAATTTTTCAAACACCAATATTTTAATTTACTTCTCTCTCCTATAAATGTAAATTTATATAAAAGTAACATTGCCCACTTCCAGAAACGCTAGAGAGCTGAGCTTTGGAAGGCTGATAGAAACTATGATAAAACCATGGGAAAAACACAGAAAAACTACAAAACTACTAAATACTTAGAGAAAATTAAAACAATCTTATGAAATTTTCGTTTAAATGGTTAATAGTGCTTTAACTCTCCAAACAGAAAAGCCGCATTTTAAAATAATAAAACAGAATATCCTTTATACCGGTTAAAACTGTTGAAACAATGACTGATAGTTAATCGTTCTCTACAATAGGAAAAAGGATTCCCTTTTTACCTGGGGATATAGTCCAAGTAGCTCAAAACGAAACCCGGCCAATATTTTCTTTGACCCGGCCCTGCTAACACGAAATCCGTAATATGATGTCATACACCTGTTGCCACGTCCTGAAAAAATTGTGGGAAAAGGGGCCGTTCATAAATTATGTTGTCTAAATGAGTTTTTATCGCAGATTGTAATAAGAAATCCACAGCATAAAACGACGCGACGCGGGCTAGTAAGCGCATGACAAATTATCGCACGGTTTGAATAGCCTAACCAACTCAAAGCACTATATATTTTCGTAAGATAAGAAGTTGAACCTTACTTATTATTTATAAAATTTTACAGAGGCAGAGGAGGCGGCAACAGCGGAAAAGCTACATTGTTTACCAACAAATGAATGAATGACCGCCGAAACCGGAGCTACTACTTCTCTTTATATGTTATTACTCTGAGGGGTGGACCGTCACAACTGACTGCACACCATGTAGTATAAGTAGTAGACTGTAGACTGCATTGTTTGGTTTTACACTTGAAAATCGTAAGATACTTACTAACCCAAACGTCGTGTTTAAAATAAATAAAGACAGTTTTGTTTCTACTTAATCATCATCTACGAGTTTATTGCGGGAAGTACGATAAGAAATTTTGTAACTAAGATAAAACCAGAAAATCTCTTGAATAATAACTGCAGATCGTTTTGATTTTTGGAGAAAATGCATGTTTTAGGGGTCAATGTTCAGTGATTCTCGAGGGGGGGGGGATTAGCCCCCTCCCTGCGTACCCCACTGTATTGTTGGTTCATTCCCGCCGTTATTACCTTCTTCTAATTGTTTCCAAACGTTCATCCCGCTTGAATTCGGATTGAAGTAGAGGCATTTTGTTATTTTGACATCTTCCGATTTTTTTATAGCTAAACAGTAGGATGCCTGAACTTTTTCGATCGTGTGATACAAAATTACGCCTTCTGTGTGTTGGTAGTTGAAAGATTTTGAACTGCACGTTGCTAAAAAGACGTCAAACTCTGTATTAATTATTCCAACTTCGTGATATCCTTACTTAAAGTCTATTTCAGCTACATTAGCTAGAATGCAAAGTAAACTTTAGGGTTATCAGCAACGCCACTGACTTGGTTCCTCCAAGCTCTTCAAAGAGGGGATAATGGATTATGTAGGTCCAACCTACCGTTAATAAAAACCCAAACTTTGAGGAGAAAATTCGGTAGTCACATTCTAAGTTTTGTTCAACTTAAACTAAAACCTCTAAACTAATTATCTTTCTTTTTGAAGAATATTTTGCAGTTTGTTATTTTGGTAAGTTAAAGTTTTTATTTTAATATTTTGGGTCTTGTTTGTTATATAAGTCATAAGAAAAGTCTTGTGACATTTTGTAAATTGCAACAGAGTTTTATTTTGTATTCATTAAAGTTTGTAACGTTTTTAAGACAATAGATCTACTACGATACCCTAGTTTAAGGGCTCGATTTAAAATAAAATCGTACCCATCAATATGCATTATGCAAAAGTTAATAGTTTTTGAGATATTCCAAAAAGTAAACCTTGGTGTTTAAGATTATTAGTGAAAAAGTATGAAAATAATGTCAAATTTAGTACCCGCAAATTAAAATTCAAACAAGTTTTCGTGGCTAATCGGGTAAAAAGAAAATTAAGGGTTTTTTCTTTCTCTAGTATTTTTCCGTGGGTAGCTCGAAAGCTTAACCTCACGGGGGTCCAAGATCTAATGGACACCTAATAAGTGTTGACAGTTAACTGTTTCGTCCTTATGGGACTCCTCAGAACACTGCTGGTCGATGTGACACCGTTCATAAATTCAGTACACGGCTTTATCTCCCACCTTACATTGTTAGTGAGAGAACAAAGCCATGTACGGAACATGAAGCGCCATCTACCGAAATACGAGAGAAACTAAAACAGCAGCAGGCGAGTAAAACTGCTATATCATCGATCGATGAAAGTATCGATTGAAAGAAAGAATCCATACCGTGACCTACGACACACATTGCCTTTCTAGATCAGGTCAACGCTAAATTGCGTTTGTTCCGCTATCAAGACGTCGGCATCGCGTCAGTCAACGGAGTTTAGAGCCAAATATTAAAAAATGTCAAATTTAGTACCCGTAAATTAAAATTCAAACAAGTTTTCGTGGCTAATCGGGTAAAAAGAAAATTAAGGGTTTTTTCTTTCTCTAGTATTTTTCCGTGGGTAGCTCGAAAGCTTAACCTCACGGGGGTCCAAGATCTAATGGACACCTAATAAGTGTTGACAGTTAACTGTTTCGTCCTTATGGGACTCCTCAGAACACTGCTGGTCGATGTGACACCGTTCATAAATTCAGTACACGGCTTTATCTCCCACCTTACATTGTTAGTGAGAGAACAAAGCCATGTACGGAACATGAAGCGCCATCTACCGAAATACGAGAGAAACTAAAACAGCAGCAGGCGAGTAAAACTGCTATATCATCGATCGATGAAAGTATCGATTGAAAGAAAGAATCCATACCGTGACCTACGACACACATTGCCTTTCTAGATCAGGTCAACGCTAAATTGCGTTTGTTCCGCTATCAAGACGTCGGCATCGCGTCAGTCAACGGAGTTTAGAGCCAAATATTAAAAAATGTCAAATTTAGTACCCGTAAATTAAAATTCAAACAAGTTTTCGTGGCTAATCGGGTAAAAAGAAAATTAAGGGTTTTTTCTTTCTCTAGTATTTTTCCGTGGGTAGCTCGAAAGCTTAACCTCACGGGGGTCCAAGATCTAATGGACACCTAATAAGTGTTGACAGTTAACTGTTTCGTCCTTATGGGACTCCTCAGAACACTGCTGGTCGATGTGACACCGTTCATAAATTCAGTACACGGTTTTATCTCCCACCTTACATTGTTAGTGAGAGAACAAAGCCATGTACGGAACATGAAGCGCCATCTACCAGCAGTGTTCTGAGGAGTCCCATAAGGACGAAACAGTTAACTGTCAACACTTATTAGGTGTCCATTAGATCTTGGACCCCCGTGAGGTTAAGCTTTCGAGCTACCCACGGAAAAATACTAGAGAAAGAAAAAACCCTTAATTTTCTTTTTACCCGATTAGCCACGAAAACTTGTTTGAGTATGAAAATAAGTTTCCATCTGAAAAAAAATTAGATAGTAAATAAATTGTAAATAAAGTCGTTTTTTTACCTTCGCGCAGCAATGGCTAGAGAAGGTATTGTTTTCGACGAAAAAATTTTTTTTTAGATAATGCCGAAAATGTGTTATTTGGGTGTATTTTGACCTACCCCCCTAGCAATATCTTTATGATGTCTGTCTGTGTGTATGTAAGTGTATTTTTTTTCTGTCCGTAACACGATAGCTCCTAAACCGCTGAACCGATTTTCATAAAATTTTCATGTAAAATAGTGTTCTATACTCTTACGAGCTGATTAGATTTTGGTCAAAATCCATTAATGCTAATGACAGTTTTTTGACAATTAAAAACTTAAAAAAATGCAAACTTTTTAACGGATCATCGCATCAATATGCGGTTTTCGGAATATTGTCACGTGGGGGTTGTCGTGACTATTTGTGTACTTGTTGCGCACAAATAAAGAGGATCGTGAGATAGTTTCAGGGTTTATTAATACTAAGTACAAAGATACTTACTCACTAATCACTACTGTCTGGCCCAGTTTTCTGATACAAACATTATTCATGTGTAGGTCTGGTTCAGCTCTCGATCAGAATCTCTTTACTGCTTCTATACTTAACTATTGAGAACTTAGTTACTTAGCGTACTCACTGAACTGAACCCCGACTATCCATTCTTGGTTGGTTTTATACCCAACAAACATTTAAAGTTGTAACGACGAAACCCCAACTAGAAAGAATTTCTTAAAAGTAACCGCAACGTACTCCCGCTACGTCTCAGTATACCATACAGCGACGTTATAATTCCCTAAGTGGGGAACCAATTTCTGGTTATAACTACTTGGCCAAGTGTTTAAAGTCACTGTAGTAACAACTACACTACTACGTCGTAGCCAGGTATCTACTACGTCGTAGAGGCTGTTTTTTTTTCCGTAATGGCATAAAAGTTGCGATGTAGTTGCAAATAATATAATCGTTTCTTTTTGGTAGAATTGTTACACAATATGGTGGACACAACAGTAAACAGACTCGCTTAGTTTTTTTATTTGGTTATGGTTTTAATATGTACTATGTTATCCAAAAGTGTGAGAATTTACGAGCAGAGGATCAAAATTCGAGTGCGACGCAAAGTTTTTTGTATAATATGCATTATATATATTGCAAAAAACCGGTGCGCCCGTAAAATTGAGCCGTTTTCTGGTAGCTGATGGAATTTTTGTGTTGTGATTTTGGAGGTTATGTTTTCATAATCGACAGTTAACTCCAATAAATGGTGCTTAAGAAGAGCATTTTTGGTAAGCTTCAACTAATTTGTTTATAAAATAGTATAGCTCTTTAATATGAGCTCATAAAACGACAACAAAAATATTAAATTTTCTTTCTAAAATAAAAACATGGCGTCTCAAACTATATTCCTTGATAGTCGAAAGGGTTACTTGAAAGCGAGCCTAAGTTACGGCAACGTGTCACTTACGACTTTTATGTCGGCATTCCTTTTTAGTTCTAGATAACACACTCGAATTTCTACTCCTTCGTTGCAGAAACGTATTATTAACTAGCTTTCGCCACTAGAAAACGTCTACAGAGTGATAGGAACCACGCGATAAGTATAAATACTACCCTCAAGTTATTGGGGTGTCGCCACTTGTCATTTGCCGTTTCTGTCAACAACAACACCACTGCTTATAGGTTATGTACGAGCGTGAATTTGTGGTAGGTTTTAAAACAAAAACAAGATAAATTAAATTCCATTAGAACAATAAATGAAGTGCCAATAAAAAGAGTTTTTTAAAATGTAACACAGCACAAATTTAAGTTTATTCACTTCAAACCAAGCTTTAACAACAGCACAAATTTGAAGAAAACCAAAAAGAATTATTGACCCAAGCTCAACACATAAAATGAATCACAGTGAGACACGACACGTCAGCGCAAGAGGCATAGATAAACGAATTCGGTTTAGTCCGCACAAGAGGGTTACGATGGCGATAGCGTGGTGCCACAGCACAAACCACGAACGACCGTAAAGACAGTGAATAGAACAGCAACAAGTAGCGTAAAAGATTAAGGATGGAGATTAAGCATGGACCAGGGAATTCTTAAAATCCGGGTGCGGTACTCGATACTTTGGATCAATATTTTGCATTTTGATTGTTTTGCAAAATGGTCAAGCAATGAGCTCGAAAAAATGGACTGCTCAAGGTAGTTAAAAAAATATTTGCAAAACTATTCCTAATATTCTCATATTATAAAAGGAGCCACAAAAAGTAGGGTTAAGAATGTGTGCGACAAAGATGCGACTTCAAAAAGTCTACGTTTTCAAAGTAGAAACAGGAAGGAGAGATTACTTTAAAAGATCGACATTAAAAAAAAGTCAAAGTAGTTGCGGCTTTAAAGTTGATCCACAAAGTTATTTTGTCTACATTGTTACATCAGATATTACTATGATGACACAAACTTTTGTGGTAAAATTAAAGTTATAATGTAGTTGTCGGATACACTTGTTTGGGACTCCAATGAAGCTTAACTTTCTAGTGGTAATTAAGTAGGATATAAAAGTCAGGGCGACTACGAAATAACGACTAAAAAGAAAGTAAAACTTTAGCAACGTCCTATTGTGGTAGAGAAGACTATCAGAATCGACTATCAAGAAACAATCCTAAGAAGTGGTTTAGAGGGTCGTTTTTACGAAACATCTACTATTTCCTGATACTAAATAGTAGTTAGAACTAAAAAGTAACAAATTTTGGTTGGGATCACCACATTTCTACTATAAGAAAGTAGCAAAGCCTGCATGTGGTTACAAACGTGTTTTAATCTTAAACATAAATCGTTTGCACCACATACTTCCTAGGTTGACGTCCTAATACTTTTACATCAGGTCAACCAACCAAGTTCCGGATAGAATGCCCAAATTACATACATGACAATATAACAAATAAGTAACATTATATACTAACATTGTGCATCGATTTTCTTCACTCCAATACCATTCTTAAAAGTTAGAGCAATAGTGACAGTTTTTGGTTGATCTGTCAAATTTTCGATGCTCCAGACGAAAACGGCACATGGAAGGCAACTTGCCTAAAAACAAAGATTTTTAAACCCAACTATCAAAGAACAAGTGGGGCGTTTAAAAACTTCAATCCAAAAAAAAATTTCTGTGTAATTTTACTAAGGTAAATTAACTGAGATTAATCATATAGATTAATATACCATTTTAGCCTACCTCATAGTCATGCGGTATGACAGGACTAATCTGCCTGCATGTCAATTTTATTCCATACTCCGAAAGGTCGTATTCTGTCCAAGATCTTGGATAGAGGGCACTGTAGGTGCATTTGGCTGGGTCCAGGTTGTTTTCCCAATTGTGAAGATGTTTCCTCCTAAAATTAAAAAAAAAATCCTCCTAAAAAAATTAAAAATAAGCCTTAAATACAACAAAGAGAGTGATTTTCAAGAACAAGAAAAAGATTTCCGGGAGATTGCACGTTTCTAAGGGGAATATTGTTATAAAGGATAAACGTGAAATTTCATACCCGTGAATTTAAAAATCAATTTTAAATTCACGGGTATGAAATTTCACGTTTGTTAGTATTATTTGGCTTAAAAATTCCGTTGATTGACGCTCACTGTCTTGATGACGGGTAAAAATGCAAAATGCGTTGATCCGGCCTGAAAAGACAAAGAGCTGTCGTAGGTCACGGACTATAGTTGTTTTCTTTTATTTGCATTCGATCTTTTCATTGATCGATATTGTATAGCAGTGTTTTTCCCTGCTTTTGGTTTTTTGTTTCTCTCGTATCTCGGTGGATGGCGCCTCTTGCTATAGTTCGCTCACTAATTACATTTAATTAGAGACAAAACCGTCTGATTAACTTCGCAAGATTTGTCACTTGACCAGCAGTGTTCTGAGGAGTCCCATAAGGACGAAACGGTTAACTGTCAACACTTATTAGGTGTCCATTAGATCTTGGACCCCCGTGAGGTTAAGCTTTCAAGCTACCCACGGAAAAATATAAGGGAAACAAAAAACTCCTTTTTGCCCGATTAGCCATGAAACTTGTTTGAGTTATAAAGGATGTCGATTAGACAAAATGAAATAGGAAGCGCCATCTCTAGCGTTTTTTCCGACTAAAAAAAAATTTCACATTAATGGCTTTTTGAAAACCTAATTTTTCTGTGTCACTTGGTGCTAGTGTTATAAAATTTAACAGAAATATATTTTCGGAAATATTTCCTGCAACATTGGAAATATATGGAAATATATGAAATATTAAAAAAAAAAGGGAATTTTTATTTATAAAAATCATAACAAAACACCGGAAAACGCAAATTTGTACAACCAAAATCTCATTAACAAAAAAGTTTCACGGGCAAGACCTCAGAGGTAAAGGTAGCTACGGGGACGCGTTTCTGCCTCATTAGGCTCAGCGGCGTAGCGTGCCCGAAAGGGCGGGGGGGGGGGCGACAGCTAAAAAGGGCGCCTCGGAAAATCTGAAAACTGATGAAAAATAAATGTTGTGGCCAAAAAAAAACAAAAAGGTCAAACAGGCGCCTCTCACAAAACTTGCGACGAAAAAAAAAAAAAAAAAAAAAAACCAAAAAAAAAAACCAAAAAAAAAAAAAGGTCATCATGTGATGTGTCAGGGGGCGGCCGATCAGTCAAAAAGGCGCCTCTCACAAATCTTGAGAACAAAAACAAAAAACAAAAAAGGTCATCATGTGTGAGGGGGCGGCCGATAAGTCACACGGGCGCCTCTCCCATCTATGGGGCGCCACTACCCTCGGGGCGGGGGGGGGGCGACGAACCCCCCGCGCCCCCCCACGCTACGCCGCTGATTAGGCTTCATTCAGCCCGAGCATAACCATAAAATGGAAGGAGGAATGGCTACCTTTACCTCTGATGTCTTGCCCGTGAAACTTTTTTGTTAAGACTTTATACCTCGTGAACTTCCTTCAAATTCAAAATCTCATTCTTGATACACTAAACTATTCACTAGTCGAGCAATAACATCGTCTTGCCATTCTACTTCCTGAAAATCTTCAATAGTATCGGAAATAAAAATTAGCTCACACTACTACTATACTATAGTAGTGTGAGCTATAGTGATCCTAATTTTTTCGAGAAAAAAAAAGTTGCTCCGGTTTCAAAAATTTTTATATATCTTTGCGTTTCAGATGATTTTGAAACTTTTTTGTTGCGCCGTCTGTCTGTCTGTCTGTCTGTAACGACCAACGCGCATAACTCAAAAACCGCTTGCCCGATTTTAATGAAATTTGGTACCTTGGCTGGATCTTGCGTCGAGATGGTCCCATTTAAAAATGAACAAAATCCACCGAGCACAAGGCAAATTAGAGTTTATGTGAAAATATGGCGTGTGTGATATCAAACGAAAGGTAATTGAGTCTGGAGTTAAACAAAATTAATTTTAGTTTTAAAAAAAGGGTGGGGGTAGATTAAAAATATTAGAGATTAAGTGAAAATATGGCATGTGTGATATCAAACGAAAGGTAATTCCCAACAAACATTTAAAGTTGTAACGACGAAACCCCAACTAGAAAGAATTTCTTAAAAGTAACCGCAACGTACTCCCGCTACGTCTCAGTATACCATACAGCGACGTTATAATTCCCTAAGTGGGGAACCAATTTCTGGTTATAACTACTTGGCCAAGTGTTTAAAGTCACTGTAGTAACAACTACACTACTACGTCGTAGCCAGGTATCTACTACGTCGTAGAGGCTGTTTTTTTCCGTAATGACATAAAAGTTGCGATGTAGTTGCAAATAATATAATCGTTTCTTTTTGGTAGAATTGTTACACAATATGGTGGACACAACAGTAAACAGACTCGCTTAGTTTTTTTGTTTGGTTATGGTTATAATATGTACTATGTTATCCAAAAGTGTGAGAATTTACGAGCAGAGGATCAAAATTCGAGTGCGACGCAAAGTTTTTTGTATAACATGCATTATATATATTGCAAAAAAACCGGTGCGCCCGTAAAATTGAGCCGTTTTCTGGTAGCTGATGGAATTTTTGTGTTGTGATTTTGGAGGTTATGTTTTCATAATCGACAGTTAACTCCAACAAATGGTGCTTAAGAAGAGCATTTTGGGTAAGCTTCAACTAATTTGTTTATAAAATAGTATAGCTCTTTAATATGAGCTCATAAAACGACAACAAAAATATTAAATTTTCTTTCTTACATAAAAACATGGCGTCCGAAACTATATTCCCTGATAGTCGAAAGGGTTACTTGAAAGTGAGCCTAAGTTACGGCAACGTGTCACTTACGACTTTTATGTCGGCATTCCTTTTTAGTTCTAGATAACACACTCGAATTTCTACTCCTTCGTTGCAGAAACGTATTATTAACTAGCTTTCGCCACTAGAAAACGTCTACAGAGTGATAGAAACCACGCGATAAGTATAACTACTACCCTCAAGTTATTGGGGTGTCGCAACTTGTCATTTGCCGTTTCTGTCAATAACAACACCACTGCTTATAGGTTATGTACGAGCGTGAATTTGTGGTAGGTTTTAAAACAAAAACAAGATAAATTAAATTCCATTAGAACAATAAATGAAGTTCCAATAGAAAGAGTTTTTTAAAAATGTAACACAGCACAAATTTAAGTTTATTCACTTCAAACCAAGCTTTAACAACAGCACAAATTTGAAGAAATCCAAAAAGAATTATTGACCCAAGCTCAACACATAAAATGAATCACAGTGAGACACGACACGTCCGCACAAGAGGCATAGATAAACGAATTCGGTTTAGTCCGCACAAGAGGGTTACGATGGCGATAGGGTGGTGCCACAGCACAAACCACGAACGACCGTAAAGACAGTGAATAGAACAGCAACAAGTAGCGTAAAAGATTAAGGATGGAGATTAAGCATGGACCAGGAAATTCTTAAAATCCGGGTGCGGTACTTGATACTTTGGATCAATATTTTGCATTTTGATTGTTTTGCAAAATGGTCAAGCAATGAACTCGAAAAAATGGACTGCTCAAGGTAGTTAAAAAAATATTTGTAAAACTATTCCTAATATTCCCATATTATAAAAGGAGCCACAAAAAGTAGGGTTAAGAATGTGTGCGACAAAGATGCGACTTCAAAAAGTCTACGTTTTCAAAGTAGAAACAGGAAGGAGAGATTACTTTAAAAGATCGACTAAAAAAAAGTCAAAGTAGTTGCGGCTTTAAAGTTGATCCACAAAGTTATTTTGTCTACATTGTTACATCAGATGTTACTATGATGACACAAACTTTTGTGGTAAAAATTAAAGTTATAATGTAGTTGTCGGATACACTTGTTTGGGACTCCAATGAAGCTTAACTTTCTAGTGGTAATTAAGTAGGATATAAAAGTCAGGGCGACTACAAAATAACGACTAAAAAGAAAGTAAAACTTTAGCAACGTCCTATTGTGGTAGAGAAGACTATCAGAATCGACTATCAAGAAACAATCCTAAGAAGTAGTTTAGAGGGTCGTTTTTACGAAACATCTACTATTTCCTGATACTAAATAGTAGTTAGAACTAAAAAGTAACAAATTTTGGTTGGGATCACCACATTTCTACTATAAGAAAGTAGCAAAGCCTTTAGAACATGTAGCCGCTACTATAAATGTTAGTTGGGTTGGGTCTAGAGTTAAACAAAACATATTTTAGTTTTTTTACCAAAGGGTGGGGGTAGATTTCAAAAATTCGGGTTTAACTTAAAACATGGCTTGTGTGGTATCACACGATAGGTAATTGAGTTTAGAGTTGAATAAAATATATTTCAGTTTTTAGTTATATTAGCTCACCCGTACTCTACATCTATAGAACCTAGTGTGAGCTTAGGTGCCCATATATTGGCAGAGTATTTTTCTCTAGTTTAATGCTTATAGGTTTACAAAATATAAAAGATATTTTTTTAAATATTTCAAATATTCCCGAGACACGTTCGGATATTTCCAGTATTTCCATTTTCATGGAAATATTTCCAACCGAAATGTTTCCATTTAGATCACTGCTTGATGCCCGAGGAAGAGTCTGTTGAAACTTACTTGAACGTGGACAACAAACTTTGAAACAAGGTAGTGTGATTCTCATCTTTAATCGTCACTATGAACTGATTGGCATCTACTGCGTCGTAGTCGCACAAGCTCGGCCTCAGTTGAAATCGGCAGAATTCACCACGGAATCCCCTTCCAATGGTACCGGAACCTATGCCCCCTAGTGGAACTCCTAGAAGAAAAAAAATAACAAAATATGGTGGATAAAATTGGATATTTCATGAAGGTAGATTTTATTACTCAGGCTTAAAGCTTTGGTACTTTCGACCTTTTGTACTTTCGATCTTTTGTACTTTCGACCTTTTGTACTTTCGACTTACCGTAAATTTGATCAGCTGACTTCAGCCTCACAAAATCCATGATAACAGATTTCCCCTTCCACCTGCATTGGATCCAGTATATTAGGTACCTATAATAAAAATCAAAAAATTTATGCAGAAAGCATGAATAGCTTGCAAAAAAAATTGTACTTTATATTTTTTAACAAATATTTATGCAATATAATTCTCAAAATTTAAATTATTTTTTAAAATATTTGATTCTTGAAAAATTTTATATTTTTTTTAACCTATACTTCTAACCGTTGAGTAAGTTAATTCAACGGTCTAATGAATCCATCATGTCAAAAATCCGGATTTCTATAAAATTAAAAATCAAGTTTTCTAATTACCGATTTGAATTTTCCGCTAAAACGCTCATTTCTAGCATGGCGTTGCAATGACGTCACAGCGCAGTAAACTCGCGGACAGATACACGCCATTCAAGTGTTTATTTGTTCTTGGTCTGTGTTTTTACTGTTTTTTTATGTAAAAAAATGTCCTATAAGTGGTGTGTAGTGCCTCAGTGTTCGAATACTAACATAAAAACACCTGAAAAACTATTTATGTGCCTACAGCAGTAAAAGAACGGCAAAAATTGGCTAGAACTTGCTCGAAGAGACCCAAGGGCCTTATCTAATACATCTTCACTTTACATTTGTGAAGATCACCTTGATGTGAGTATAACTTAATTGTTTCTATTAACTTTTCTCACGTTGTCTATAATATATATAACTATTTCGTAAATGACGATGAAATTTTTGAGGTTATGTTTATACAAGGGGTGAACAACTATAATAGGCAGAAAGGTGTACAAATTTTAAGGCGGAGCTAGGCAGTTATTAGGCAGGACTAGAGTCCCTGTATGTGACAGATATTTCCGCCAATATTTGTCACATACAGGGACTCTAGGCAGGACTAGGGAGTATTATACGTCTAAATGCAGGATTAGGCAGTGCACATGCAGGCTAAATGTCGGACTGAGCAGTGCATATGCAAGACTAGGCAGTGCATATTTGTTATGAATGGTCATAAGAATTCTTTGAAACAAAATGTAATTAGAAAATTTTGTTTTAAAAAAGCAATTTTCGATTGTTTCTTCATGCTTAAAATAATAATGATTGGGTATTTAATTCAATTTATTGTAAGTGGCATATTAAACAAAAAAGCAAAACATGGCAAAACATATAACCTAACCTCAAAATCTAAATGAGTAAAAGTAGGCGAAGAATATCGTAAAAAAACTTTCAGTTATATACAAAACAACTCATCGAATACTTACATCAACATTTTAACGTTTCTAAATTCCGCAGAACAAAAATCACTGTTGTTGGCAAAGAAGCCTGCCACCATAAAGAAAATTCAGCATTGGCAAGTTGGAGCTATAGGCTTTGAAGAATCCGTTTTCCATTGAAAATGTTTTTTATAAGCAAAACACAAAATAAAATCTAATTTTGGGACGATAATTCCCACTTTAAACCAAAGCAAACATTACCATCCATAAGAAAATAACATAGAAAATAGGTTCGTTCGAGGCGTTTACTGTTTTGTGACGTCACTCGCAGCTGATTGGTAGACCGCCTGTTTTGAATCACGTGGCTAATTGTTTTAATTAAATTAATTTATTTAATTAAAAGAACTATGAATTTGATAAAAAATTAAACAAAAAAGTTTGTTTTTAGCATTCTCTGCCCCTCAATGTTGCTCGCCGGTTGCCACTCTATATGAGTCATATACTCTGGACTGTGGTAATCTGCCAAATTATATTGAACTTTTTAGTGCAATTTTTTCATAAAATCGTTTAACTTTTTAAAAAAATATATAAATATTTTATTTTATCAGTATAAATATAAATATTTTGTCTATTATCGGTACCTACTTAGATTAAAAAAAAAAATTTATGCACTACATTTTAATGGATTGTACCTTGACTTTTGATCCCACCCTTGAGATTAGCAATATTTTTGCACCTTGGAGATAAAAAAGTGTACTTCAAACACTTTTTTGCATCAAAGTAGCACCCTTTGTAAAAAGCATGATAAACAATGTACAGGGTGTCCAGAATGTTTTTGGGAGTTTTAGATGTTTCTAGGGTCCATTTTTAAGGAAAGGTAAAAGATAACTTTTTATTTATTAATATTTCATTTTGATGTCATTTATTTTTTATAGATTTTTTTATAAAGAATTCAACTGTAAAATTGAATTTCAGCTGTTATCTTTAGTTTTTGAGATATTGAATAAATTGTTATTTCTTTCTGGATTGACCCCTTTATTTCTTTATATTCTTTATATTCTTTGTATTTTTTATATTGATTCGTGTGTTTCAAATATTTTGAATGAACTTGTTACGAAATTATTTAAGAATAAAATTGTAATTAAAAATAAAAATGTAAAAAACATTTAAAAAAAATTAAATGGGTCCATGACGGATCTGATACCTTCCTAGCTAGCTAGCACACTTCAAGTGAATTACTTTATAAACCTCTAACATTTTATGACTTATTTTAGAATTAACAAAGTAAATGTTATATAAAATTAGCTTTGGACCTACAGAATTTTTTGCCTACTATAGCCAATTTTTTTGTACCTCAATGTAGATATTGCTAATTTTTTTTAATGGCGATTTCTTCTAAGATTTTCTTCTCTGATTACAAAAATACCAACTTTAAAAATTAAAAGTTAAAGATCTTACCGTATTATCAATGGCAAAAGGCTCCATACAATCTTCAAAGATGGCTTAAACTTGGGAGAAGGAGTTTCGGGGTAGGTGTGGTTCAACTTTATCCTGAATCCCACATTAGGAGCCTTGGTAACATCTCTCTCTTTCGTGTCCATGTTAAAATGAATACTTTTGATTCTAATATCTAAAATAATATTTTTATTATTTTAAGGCTGACATTAATTGGGGATGAAATGGGATGGTTTTCCAAGGTTTTCACTTTTCATCAAGACTAGGTCTCATATCAAAAAAAGTAAAAATAAAATAGTTTATATAGCAGAACACCTATAAAAACAATGGATTTATCTAAAAAAAATTTAGTTCACAATTTGCCGTTAATTATCCGTAAATTAGTTGTGAAAACAAAAAATTTGCCTGTCCGTTTTTAAAAAGAATAAGGTGTTTTGCTAACTTTATAAAAAAACGGGCACAACAAATTTTTTGTTTTCACAAACTAATTTACGGATAATTAATGACAAATTGTGAACTAAATTTTTTTTAGATAAATTCATTGTTTCTATAGGTAACTTTATATAAAGTTTGCAAAACACCATATTAAAAAAAAAAAAACGGGCATGGCAAATTTTTTGTTTTCACAACTAATTTACGGATAATTAACGGCAAATTATGAAATAATTTTTTTTTAGATAAATCCATTGTTTCTATAGGTGTTCTGCTAACTATATAAAGTTAGCAAAACACCATAATTTTTTGAAAAAAAACAGACACGGCCAATTTTTTGTTTTTACCACTAATTTACGGATAATTAACGGCAAATTGTGAACTAAATTTTTTTTAGATAAATCCATTGTTTCTATAGGTGTTCTGCTAACTATATAAAGTTAGCAAAACACAATATTTTTTTGAAAAAAACGGGCACGGCAAATTTTTTGTTTTTACCACTAATTTACGGATAATTAACGGCAAATTGTGAACTAATTTTTTTTTAGATAAATCCATTGTTTCTATAGGTGTTCTGCTAACTATATAAAGTTAGCAAAACACCATAATTTTTTGAAAAAAAACAGGCACCGCCAATTTTTTGTTTTTACCACTAATTTACGGATAATTAACGGCAAATTGTGAACTAATTTTTTTTTAGATAAATCCATTGTTTCTATAGGTGTTCTGCTAACTATATAAAGTTAGCAAAACACCATAATTTTTTGAAAAAAAACAGGCACCGCCAATTTTTTGTTTTTACCACTAATTTACGGATAATTAACGGCAAATTGTGAACTAATTTTTTTTTAGATAAATCCATTATTTCTATAGGTGTTCTGCTAACTATATAAAGTTAGCAAAACACCATATTTTTTTGAAAAAAACGGGCACGGCTAATTTTTTGTTTTTACCACTAATTTACGGATAATTAACGGCAAATTGTGAACTAATTTTTTTTTAGATAAATCCATTGTTTCTATAGGTGTTCTGCTAACTATATAAAGTTAGCAAAACACCATAATTTTTTGAAAAAAAACAGACACGGCCAATTTTTTGTTTTTACCACTAATTTACGGATAATTAACGGCAAATTGTGAACTAATTTTTTTTTAGATAAATCCATTGTTTCTATAGGTGTTCTGCTAACTATATAAAGTTAGCAAAACACCATAATTTTTTGAAAAAAAACAGGCACCGCCAATTTTTTGTTTTTACCACTAATTTACGGATAATTAACGGCAAATTGTGAACTAATTTTTTTTTAGATAAATCCATTATTTCTATAGGTGTTCTGCTAACTATATAAAGTTAGCAAAACACCATATTTTTTTGAAAAAAACGGGCACGGCTAATTTTTTGTTTTTACCACTAATTTACGGATAATTAACGGCAAATTGTGAACTAATTTTTTTTTAGATAAATCCATTATTTCTATAGGTGTTCTGCTAACTATATAAAGTTAGCAAAACACCATATTTTTTTGAAAAAAACGGGCACGGCTAATTTTTTGTTTTTACCACTAATTTACGGATAATTAACGGCAAATTGTGAACTAATTTTTTTTTAGATAAATCCCTTGTTTCTATAGGTGTTCTGCTAACTTTATATAAAGTTAGCAAAACACAATATTTTTTTGAAAAAAACGGGCACGGCTAATTTTTTGTTTTTACCACTAATTTACGGATAATTAACGGCAAATTGTGAACGAATTTTTTTTTAGATAAATCCCTTGTTTCTATAGGTGTTCTGCTAACTTTATATAAAGTTAGCAAAACACAATATTTTTTTGAAAAAAACGGACACGGCAAATTTTTTGTTTTCACAACTAATTTACGGATAATTAACGGCAAATTGTGAACTAAATTTTATTTAGATAAATCCATTGTTTCTATAGGTGTTCTGCTAACTATATAAAGTTAGCAAAACACCATATTTTTTTGAAAAAAACGGGCACGGCAAATTTTTTGTTTTTACCACTAATTTACGGATAATTAACGGCAAATTGTGAACTAATTTTTTTTTAGATAAATCCATTGTTTCTATAGGTGTTCTGCTAACTATATAAAGTTAGCAAAACACCATAATTTTTTGAAAAAAAACAGGCACCGCCAATTTTTTGTTTTTACCACTAATTTACGGATAATTAACGGCAAATTGTGAACTAAATTTTTTTTAGATAAATCCATTGTTTCTATAGGTGTTCTGCTAACTATATAAAGTTAGCAAAACACCATAATTTTTTGAAAAAAAACAGACACGGCCAATTTTTTGTTTTTACCACTAATTTACGGATAATTAACGGCAAATTGTGAACTAAATTTTTTTTAGATAAATCCATTGTTTCTATAGGTGTTCTGCTAACTATATAAAGTTAGCAAAACACAATATTTTTTTGAAAAAAACGGGCACGGCAAATTTTTTGTTTTTACCACTAATTTACGGATAATTAACGGCAAATTGTGAACTAATTTTTTTTTAGATAAATCCATTATTTCTATAGGTGTTCTGCTAACTATATAAAGTTAGCAAAACACAATATTTTTTTGAAAAAAACGGACACGGCAAATTTTTTGTTTTCACAACTAATTTACGGATAATTAACGGCAAATTGTGAACTAATTTTTTTTTAGATAAATCCATTGTTTCTATAGGTGTTCTGCTAACTTTATATAAAGTTAGCAAAACACAATATTTTTTTGAAAAAAACGGGCACGGCTAATTTTTTGTTTTTACCACTAATTTACGGATAATTAACGGCAAATTGTGAACTAATTTGTTTTTAGATAAATCCATTGTTTCTATAGGTGTTCTGCTAACTTTATATAAAGTATTTTAACAGACCTATTATTGATAATAAAGTACTTTTGAGTTTGAATTTGAATTAATTTTTTAAAAATACTCTGCCAATCTATGGGCACCTAAGCTCACACTAGGTGCTATAGTTATAGTGTACGTGTGAGCTAATATAACTAAAAACTGAAATATATTTTATTGAACTCCAGACTCAATTACCGTTCGTTTGATACCAGACAAGCCATGTTTTGACTTAAACTTTAATTTCTCAAATCTACCCCCACCTTTTTTTTAAACTAAAATGTATTTTGTTTAACTCCAGACTCAATTACCTTTTGTTTGATATCACACACGCCATATTTCCACATAAACACTAATTTTTTTAATTTACTCCCACCCTTTTTTAAAAAGTAAAATGTATTTTATTTAACACCAGACGCAATTACCTTTCGTTTGATATCACACACGCCATATTTTCACATAAACTAATTTTTGAAATATACCCCCACCCTTTTATTTGGCTTGTGTTTGGTGGATTTTGTTCATTTTTAAATGGGACCATCTCGACCCAAAACCCAGAGTAGGTACCAAATTTCATTAAAATCGGGCAAGCGGTTTTTGAGTTATGCGCGTTGGTCGTTACAGACAGACATACAGACAGACAGACAGACAGACAGACAGACAGACAGACAGACAGACAGACAGCGAAACAAAAAAGTTTCAAAATCATCTGAAACGCAAAGATATATAAAAAATTTTGAAATCGGAGCAACTTTTTTTTCTCGAAAAAATTAGGATCACTATAGCTCACACTACTATAGTATAGTAGTAGTGTGAGCTAAAAAATACTAAGTAAATGATTTTCCAAATATTTATTTAAAAAAAAAACACTATTTTAAGACCAAAAGTCTTATCTACATACCTAGGCAAGATTTAAAAAATTATTCACTAATAATTTTTAACAGTTTTAACTTAGTAACTAGTTAGCTATTTTTAGTTTGCCTTTAATTGTATAGTAGTTTGTAAATTTAAAGTGAGCTAAACAGTATACTTCAATTATCTATTATCAGGGCTGTACCTACTCAGAAAAAAATTATGGGGGGGATAAAAAAAATTCAATAAAAAATTTGCAATTTTTTGTCTAATTTATGGAGCTGCAAATCTTTTTTAACACATTTTATTGATGATTCCAAGGGGGGGGGGGTTGATCCCCCTTGATTCCCCCCTAGGTACAGCCTTGTCTATTATTGAAAGTGCATAGATAAGAATTTTTCTTTCTGACTCATTTAAATTAATTGTCAGTGATATGTTGACTAAAATTTATTTTCTGATATTGTTTTTATGTAACATAAAATTCTTAATCTTAAAAACTTAAACATTAATTCATTTAAACAAAGATTAGGACTATTCTATAATCTTTATTGACAGAAAAAACTAAGGTAGAAATATTGATGTATGTACAGGGTGTCCCAAATTGGGCACTTTTAGGGGGTTTAAGGTACTTCTAGGGGAGACAGAGAAAAACTGACCAAGCATTGCGAGGCTCAAATTTCAAGAGAAGACTTATAGTGAAAACCGCATTTTGAAATATCGTCTCGTCTTTGAGCTACGGGGGCTTTTTGAAAAGTCTGCATTTTGGAAGGGGGTCTATAACTTCGTTATTAGTGGAAATTTTGATTTAGAGTAAATTGCAATTTTATAGACTTTGTCACGAGGAATTCGCCCGCTAAATTAAATTTTAACTGTCACTTTTAGTTTTTGAGATATGACATAAAGTTGCATTTTTTCTTATGGAATGGCCTTTATTTTATTTAATTTTCAAATTCGCCATTGAATTCTTTTCAAAATGATGGATCATAGTTTGATTGAGCGGTTTAGGAGATATTCAGCTTTTTCACTTATTTCTAGTGCGCTATGATTTCCTGCTGAGGCACGTCAAGGCACTCCAGTATTTTTATTATTTTACACAGTCAAAAATATAGTAAGCTTGGTTTAGAAAAATTATAATTCAGCTGACGGCCCTCAAAGCTTATAATTATTCCGTTTAAGTGTTTGGTGGATTGAAGTTCTTGGTATGCCGGTGTCAGCTTCTAATTGTCTCAATAATCGCGAATTATTTTGTTCTAACTCAACAATAATGTCTCTAACTCACGGTCCCTCCTAACGTCATATATTTTGGCCCGCCGGCGCCGTTTTGAAAAAGAGCCATACTGAACAAGGTTCCTTTTCAACTTTGGAAATATATCTGTATACAGTTGTCTTCGTTCGGGATACCTTTGAAGATATAAGTTTTCAGCGCCCTGTCGATTATCATTACTTTCTCAGTAACATTTTAACATGTCATACTTTTCATCGTTTTGATACATATTTCAAAATAAAATTAAAAACGCTTTTGTGCAAAATAATTTCATATCAAAGTGTAATGTCAAATTGTTTAAACAATTGAAAACAACAACGCCAAGACGCAAGGCCAACTTGATTTGCATAGTATCAGACAACAAAACTATAGGAGCATTGAAGTAGGATTTGACCGCAAGCTTTCATGTCAATGGCGCATGACGTCATTCAACGCATACTAGACAAAAATAAAAAACTTTAATTATCTCCGAAACCGCTCAATAAAACTATGACATATGATACATCATTTTGAAAAGAATTCAATAACGAATTTGAAAATTAATTAAAATATAGGCCATTCCATAAGAAAAAATGCAACTTTATGTTATATCTCAAAAACTAAAAGTGACAGGTAAAATTGAATTTAGCGGGTAAATTCCTCGTGACAAAGTCTATAAAATTGCAATTTACTCTAAATCAAAATTTTCACTAGTAACGAAGTTATAGACCCCCGGCCAAAATGCAGACTTTTAAAAAGCCCCTGTAGCTCAAAGACGAGATGATATTTCAAAATGCGGTTTTTACTATAAGTCTTCTCTTGAAATTTGAGCCTCGCAATGCGTGGTCAGTTTTTCTCTGTCCCCACTTGCTTGACTTTCTACAGAAGCAAAGCTAGTCTTGATATAGCAAGCCAATTTTAAGTTACAGTCTGCATTTTGGGAGAGGACCTCTATAACTCTTTTATTTATAAAACATTCATTTTGGTGTAAATTGCTTAAAGGGAACACCCAGAGGTCAATTAATCAGGATCTGTGCAAAATCTTGACAGAACCTGACAGGACTTGGCAGGACCAAAAAAAAATATGGAGTAGGCCCTTAATGTCAGGAACTGTACAAAATTTTTGCTATTGTTCAGCTTCTCAGAACATCCTGTATATTATATGTCAAAACTAAAGATATTTTTTTCCTTATTTTTGAAACCATATATTTGATTTAAATATTCCTTCATTTAATTTTTAGTTAAGGATAGTTTTCTGTCCAAAACTAAATTAATTATAGTCAAATCTCTTCAAAACTCTCTTTAACTCAAACTAGAGACCCTGTATGTATGACATATTCTTACAATAAAGAGATTCAACAAACTTTTCAAAGTCTAGCGATGTTTAGAGAGAGATGCACCTTCGGTCCTTGTCAATTTATAAGTGTCGGAAAATAAAAATAAACAATTTTTAACAAAACCTATACAGGGGGTGCAGACAAACCTGCTTGTTTATGTGTTGCATGCTATTTGATTTAACTCACCCCTGACAATTTAGATTATTTTAGTGAAATGCCAATGAACTTAGCAAGAAAATATCATAACCAAAAAATGTTAATTTCAGTGACTTTGATGGGTTTGTTGCATCTCTTTAACTCAAAACCAATGTGGTGTATGTATGTATGTATTTGAAAGTGGAGGCAGACCCTACTGGACCTCCAAGCACTGCGACCACATATGGATCTATTGTGCCCACGTACCTACATACTGAGTTTGACTAAAGTGGCATATTTTTTTCCACCCAGCACATATAAAAAACTCTTCAGATTACAATAAATGATTTAGGCTTAACACTTTGGCTTTCCAATGTGGTGTACATTCTTCACAATTTTGATATATCTTAAACTTACAACTTAATGTTTTTGATATGTCCTTCATGTATAAGTTACAAGCTACAGTGTAAGAAAAATGACTTTTTCAATTTAAAAAGGTTTTTTTGGCTTTTCTTTTATCTAAAAAGTTTTAAAATTACTTCAAGGGAACACCCCAAGGGGTTGATCAATCCCTCAATATCTGTACAAAATCTTGACAGGACCTGGCAGAAATTGGCAAGAACAACAAAAAATATGGATTTGGTGTTGATTTGGTCCTTAATCTCAGGATCTGTACATAATTTTTGCTATTATTCAGCCTCTCAGAACACTCTGTATAACACCAAAACTAATGCTTTCTGTCCAAAATTAAATTATATTCACTATATTACTGAACCTTTCTTTAATGGATCATTCATACTCGTCTTTTGTCTAGTCTTTTGTCTTGGTTTAGTCATATGTCTTGTCATAAGAAAGTTAAAACCACTGTTTCTTATAGGAGTGTTCATACAATGCTTTTGCTTTTGTTTTTGATTAATCTTTGTCTTAAGAGTTGCCAACTTTCAATCCTTAGGACAATGACTAAGACGAGTGACAGACATCAGCTGATATTTGTTGTTTTTTTTTACAGGGCGTCCGAAGAGCGCAAGCGCGCGGACGAAATTTTGAATTTACAGCCATTAATCATGTTTTTAACAGAAAATCTCAACATAACCTCAAAATTTTATTTGTTTTTTTTTCTTTTTCGCTTTTGTTCTTTCGTGGTTGTGTTTCGTGCACAGATTAGGTTAAATAAGATTGTTTTGTGTAGAAAATGACTTTTGAAAATGGGCCTTTTTATTGAAATTGATTTTTTTCTCAGTGGGTTATGACTAAGACTAATCAAAAACAAAAGACGAGTATGAACAGCCAATTTTGTTTAAGACAGCTAAGACTAATCAAAGGACAAAGACTAATCAAAAACAAAAGACTAAGACGAGTATGAACAATACTTTTATTACTGAACCTTTCTTTAACTGAAAATTATTTGGTAATAAGTACATTTTTCACAATTTTCATGCATTTTAAACTCTGAAACTTGGACTTTTTTTTATAATTCAAAGTTTTTGAAAGTCCTTTTACATTTGAGTTAGAGGTTTGATTTTAAAAAAAAGACATTTTACAAGCTCCACTGTTAAAAAAAAAACGTATTTTTGAATAAAAAAAAGGCTTTTTCCTCCTAGGTAAATGATAAAATACCTATATTTTTTTTGTTTTTATTTCTTAACCTACTTACTTTAACTTTTAAACACTTTCAACACATTTATTTTGCTAGGACAACTATTATGCTATTTCATTAAATATAACATTAATCATAAATAAAAATAAAATTTAGGTAAACAAAAATCTTTTATAATCTTAAAAAAAGTGGGGTTAAATTTACTAGAGACTATAATGTGTTTATAGCAAGATTTTAAACCGATTTTAACCAAAACATTTTATTTTATCAAAATTTTACATCACACGGACACACGTCATGATTTTGTAATTATGCTGTATATTGTTACAAAAACAGCCTGTGCAAAAACCAAAAACTTTATTTATTTATTTTTATAAAAACAAAAATTTTAACATTTTCAAAATTTTGCCAAAACATAAAATAATCTGCAATTAATAACTTATTAACTATGCTAGATAAGTTTAAAGGTCGCTTGACTTGGAGCAATAAACTTGCAGTTGCAATCAAGATTAGGGTCCCTACTGAATTGAATGAGACATATATGCCTTAAGGCCGCTTGACATGGAGCAATAGACTTGCAGTTGCATGCAAGATTAGGGTGCCTCATATGACATCTATTGTATAAACAAACAAATAGGTAATTCAGGGACACTAATCTTGCTTGCAACTGCAACTGTACTGCTCCATGTCAAGTGGCCTTTAAACATCAGAAAAGTCCCAAAACTTCTGGGCAAGTATCTGTACATGTTTGCAAGTTAGTTTCCCAGAAGTATTTTTGTGAGCAGATAGTTCCTATGTTATATAATAGGCATATACAGTGTCCCAACGAAAACGAAACAGAGGCGTTTTTGGGTATTTAGAATATTTTTTCGAAAAATTCCTCGGACACGTCGATTTAGTTTTTGAGGGGGACACTTTTTGGCTATCTTGAAATTTTTGTAGCACGAACCCCATTCGAGGGGTATACTTTACCCCTATATTTTGAATAGGGAAAGTGGGCCTAGTGATACCTTATTTTGAAGCTCTCTTGAATATCTTTACAACCGTGTAAAAATTTCGAAAATCCATCGATTAGTTTTTGAGATATTTGCCTTCAAACATTCAAATTTAACATGGACTGATAAAATAAAAATTTAATTAGAAATTTATTATTTTTCGGATTTAATTTTTATTTTATCATTCTATGTTAAATTTGAAAATTTAAAAGCAATATATGCATATTTAAATATTTCTACATATGTATTTACAGTCGAACCTCTCTAACTCGAACCTCTATAACTCGAACCTCTCTATAACTCGAACCTTTTAAGTGGTCCCTGCTCTTTTTATATGTATTTTAACCAGTTTCATTCGAATTTCTATAACTCGAACTCTCCATAACTCGAACTGTTTTGGTTGTCCCTTTGAGTTCGAGTTATAGAGATTCGACTGTATTTAAACCGTAGACTCTACATATAAGTCAGTGAAAATTTCCGAAGAAGATATACAAAACTTTTCAATTTGATACCATTCAAAACCTTTTAGCCAAAAATGTTTAGCATGCAACGCTTTTTTTTCGAAAAATGATTATATTTTTATGAAATTTATGCTTGCTCCCCATTTTTCTTCTTTTTACTAAAATGTTTTTACTGTGGCGCCAACTTTTTGCTAAAAAATACTTAAATTTTCTTAAATTTTGGCCTGTTAATTAATTTCTTCATATCTGCAAAATGTTTTCCAAAACGCAATTTTTTTCGAAAAGTATTTGAATTTTTTAAAATTTTATTTATATTGCAAACATTTTCTTATGTGGCGCAATTTTTTCCGAAAAATTGTTCAGAACTTATATCTACAGAAAATTACCGTTCGATTTCTTTCAAAAATAATTAATTTTCCCTAAAATTTTCGCCTGCGTACATTGTGTTAAAAAAATATTCTATTGCATTTTTTTCAATTATCTTAGTTTATGTAAAGATGTCTCACAGCCCCTTCTGTAGTAGCATTTGTCGCATTCTCTAAAATGCTTTAAAAACTTTGCTTTAATTTGGCGAAGTTGCGAAACTGGCCGATTGATTGTGATTGGATGGAAGGTGCCAGTATAAAAAAAAGAATATTACATTGAAAGCCTAAAGACTGCCCACATTAAATCCCAAGGCAAAAATGGTTTAGCCCGAGCATAGGTCTCCTTCAAAGTTTCGTGTTATATACTTACTTACTGGATTTTTGCTGTTGCGTTTGATCTCGGAAGGATTGAAAAGTATGATATTTTAGTACCTCAAAAGAGGGATTAAAAGTGAGATTTTTAATTTCTAAAGTGCATAAAACGAATTCTTGTTCCTAAGGTGCAGAAAAAAACGATTGCAAGAGATGTTTGTTTTCAAATGAGGGGCGGCAGTTTTTCCCTTTGCCTCAGGCAACCAAAAAGTTAGGCACGCCCCTCTGTTAAAAGGTCTCATGCGCAGGTTGGTTATTCTAGTTTAGTTATATCAGGTTTAGGCCTGGTTAGGTTAAGTGGATCTATAGCTTAGCACAGGTCAACTTTCGGCCCCCTCAAATTAACAAGCCCGATCCCTCATGGGAATACGACACTGTCGAAGGCTGATATTTCCATTATTTTAGCCTAAATTTTTTGGTTTTTAAAATAGTCAAAATTATAAATCTGTCAGCCTTAGAAACTGTTGCCATTTAAATCAGATTTGATATAAAGAGGGCTGTGACTAAGCCTCTTACGGCGCATTTCGAGTGTAAAATCTGGACTGCAATCCCTGACCTGGAGATCACATTACAATGAATAATGCTTATATTAGGGCCTGTTCTTAAATTACGTAACACTCTAGGAGGGGAAGGGGGGGTTTGGCCTTGCGTTAAACTAAATGTTTTTTTAATGTGTTTTTCCTTGAAAAAGCGATACGAGGGGGGGAGAGAGGGGTCAAAAATCTTGAATTTTTGCGTTATGTAATTTAAGGACGTTCCCTATATAAAATATATTTTCTTTAAAAGCATGCTATTACCGCAAATTCAATATGTCAAACATATGCAAAGAGCACCAAAAATGTCTTAATCGATATTTAAAGAAAAGACAAAACTAACTTTTTTTTAAATGTGAAAAAACCTTAGAGTAATAAAATATATTTTATTACTCTAAGGAAAAAACTTTTAGTTATTATATTTATTAATTTTTGCACAGGCCTGCAGAAGTTTTGTATCCCTCTCAGATTGTACTCACTAAAAATTTCATAAAACAAAAGAAAGCTATATAAGTACTGCATACGTACCATATTCGTGGTTTGATGAAAATACTATCAAACAAAGCAATAATTTTTTGTTGTTTTTAATCAGAGATTTCAACTCGTGTCATCTCACGTGTAAACGAATTAAAATTCGCCACCTTCATGAAAATCTTCGAACGGCCCCAAAATAAGGATACTGAAGACTTTTTTTTCAAAACAAACGTGCCAATCATAACCGCACTTTTTCCTTTTATTTTTTAAAATCAAAAAAGCTTTTTTTCCTAAATAATGAAAATCTAATTAAAGAACTTAATGGACCGTAATGGACTTGACCAAAAATAGGTTTTATGTTGGCACAGCCAGGGGAGCTCTTTTATGTAGGTCCCATTTCTTTTTATTAATTGGGATCCTTTCACCAGGGATCACCCAGTATGGTTCGGTTCTGTGCTTTTACCAAGTTAAGGGTGGTTTTATGGGCATCATGGTCTACAATTTTTTTTAAACAATGCTCTTTTCAGATACATCAGACAAACCAAATAACCTCAAGGTATCAAAAAGTTCGGAAACTGTTGAAGTAACAGCTATATCCTATGGTAGGGCTGAAGACGAGATAATCTTGGGCTATGCAAGTGGACATGTTTTGGCCTATGATACAGAGAACAACAAATATACAAAGGGATGGAGTGATTTGGAGGGGGAAGGGAAAGTTACAGGTAGTTTTTAAATGTTTATAAAGTTGGCAAAAAAACATTTCCAAACTAGTAAGAACCTTTCATTTTAAAATTTGTATTGGAGAACTTTACTTTTATGTCAATTCTTTTTACAGAATGCCATTTTCACATACTGGGCTTTTTTACATGTATTGTTTTTGTTATGATATATGTATCTTAAAATATTTAAACAGTTTTGTTTTTAATAACTCATAATATTAAAGTAATTTAAGGAAAAAAGTATCAATTCCTGAGTTATCAATAACTGGAATTTCACAAAATTACCCCATCAATAACTGGCAAAAAAACTGTTTAATTTTTTTTAATATTCATTCTTACAATTTTGACAGTGCAAATCTATCATAAATAGCACAAATTTTGCAATTTAAAAAAGTTATTTTACTCAAAACTAACAATTTTATGTTTTTTTCTTCAATTTTTGAGCTTAAGATATCAAGAGGGACTTATTGGAATAAAGTCATGTAATAATAGTGTCAGACAGTATTTTGACAGATTTACATTGCAGGTTAACAGTTGATCTTTGAAAATTCACATACCAAAGTCAAATTTAAAGCCAAGTCTTTTATTTATCTATAATTAAAGTCGACAGTATTTATTTCGGTTCGTATAGTAAACAAAATCCTTATGTAGAAAGATTAGCTGTGATATTCCCTTAGAGTAATAATAATATAAAGAGAAGAAGTCAACCGCGGCCCCATGTAAATTTTCCCTATTCATGGCGGTCATTCCTGAAAACTTAGAATTTGCAGAATCCCCGGCGATGGCAACAAAGCTGCGTCACTAGAATCATCTCGAAAAAAGCACACTGGGCTGAATTTTCACAATATTTTCAGAAACATAGCACTTTTTGTTTATTTTTACATCCAACTAAGTTCTTTTTTACAAAAATAAAACTCAGAACACAGAAAAAAACACCAAAAATTCAATATACCGAGTCCGCCGGCCAAAACAACACTGCATTTAATACAAACACATGTTACTGTCAGTGTCGACCTTAGAGCTTAGGAATATCTGGGCTAACCGTTCATGACTTGAGGACCCACCTAATTAAACTTGTTGGCATTATATAAGTGAAAAAATAATCTTTTGTTTGAAACTCGTAGACAATGATTGAGTAGAAATAAAACTTTGGACTTCCATTGTCTTTATCTGAGGGCACGGCAGTGCCTCGCCAAGTTCGCGCTGCCGTACCATCTTTTCTTGAAACATTTCAGCCCATATTTGACCTATCTAAAACTCTACTTCGGAAAGAGCTACGAATCTCATACTTTGCACAGTCGTAGACCTTCATAGAGTTAACAACCCCTCCAAGTTTCATAGACTTCTATAAAGTAGTTAAGTAGTTACGAAATTTCAAAAGACGTCGAAATTGCCACTCACTCACTGACTCACTCACTCATGTATAGATCATCAAAATTCTACTGTACTTCCAGACATGTTACAGAGCTGAAATTTGGCAGACTGATAGAAATTATGACCAAACCTCTGGAAAAAATCAAAAAGGCCCCCTATACAAGTAAAATTATTTAAAAGTAACATTACCGACTTCTAGAAATGCTAGAGAGCTGAGCTTTGGCAGCCTGATAGGAACTATGATAAAACTATAGGAAAATACATCCCAAAATTCTAATTTACTTCCCTCCCATATAAATGTAAAGTAATGTAAAAGTAACACTGCCCACTTTCAGAAACGCTAGAGAGCTGAGCTTTTTAAGACTGATGGTAAAACTATAGGAAACATTTTTCAAACACCAATATTTTAATTTACTTCCCTCTCCTATAAATGTAAATTTATATAAAAGTAACATTGCCCACTTCCAGAAATGCTAGAGAGCTGAGCTTTGGAAGGCTGATAGAAACTATGATAAAACCATGGGAAAACACAGAAAAACTACAAAACTACTAAATACTTAGAGAAAATTAAAACAATCCTACGAAATTTTCGTTTAAATGGTTAATAGTGCTTTAACTCTCCAAACAGAAAAGCCGCATTTTAAAATAATAAAACAGAATATCCTTTATACCGGTTAAAACTGTTGGAACAATGACTGATAGTTAATCGTTCTCTACAATAGGAAAAAGGATTCCGTTTCTACCTGGGGATATAGTCCAAGTAGCTCAAAACGAAACCCGGCCAATATTTTCTTTGACCCGGCCCTGCTAACACGAAATCCGTTATATGATGTCATACACCTGTTGCCACGTCCTGAAAAAATTGTGGGAAAAGGGGCCGTTCATAAATTATGTTGTCTAAATGAGTTTTTATCGCAGATTGTAATAAGAAATACACAGCATAAAACGACGCGACGCGGGCTAGTAAGCGCATGACAAATTATCGCACGGTTTGAATAGCCTAAACAACTCAAAGCACTATATATTTTCGTAACATAAGAAGTTGAACCTTACTTATTATTTATAAAATTTTACAGAGGCAGAGGAGGCGGCAACAGCGGCAAAGCTACATTGTTTACCAACAAATGAATGAATGACCGCCGAAACCGGGGCTACTACTTCTCTTTATATGTTATTACTCTGAGGATATTCCAATGGAATACTATTAAAATACGGCCTGACACTATTGTTGCATGGCTTTACTCCAATTCCAAAGGTCAATAATAACTAGTCATTTTACCTTATTGGCATAACTTTCTAGGTATTGGCTGCATAAAAAACTCTGTAATTGTTGCCAAAAAAGATGGAATAATCAACTGCCTCCATGGCAAAAAGAAAGACTTTTTCTCCCTAGACTTGGATGAAAAGGGCACTTTGGACTCAATGGTTTGCAATGAGAACAGGGAAAATATTGTTGGAACTGGAGGAGAATTTAATGACTACAAACTGTGGGATGTTAATACACAGCAGTGTGTATTTAAGGCAAAATCAGTAAGTTTCAAACGTTGTGCCTGACACCTATTCTTCACCTCCTTCAATCCTGACAATCATGTCCTGTCAGGTTTTTTTGACTCATTGATCTTTGAATTGACTGTTGCCATTCCAGTTTAGGATGCCCTCTTTGTAGTGCCCTATTGGTTGCCATTCTAGGAACTGCTTTAGTAATCTTCTGTTGTTCATCCATTGTACATGACCATACTATATCCTTTGTCTTTTAGGGATGTCATCCGTTATGCTTCCCTCCTATGGTCTCATTTCTTATATGAACTGTTCTACATATTCTCATTGATCTTCTTGTTGCATCCGTTTTGACACTTTCAACTTTTCTTTTGCATATTTCTGTTACGCGAGAATGTTCTATTCTATATAACAGCGTGCTTTTCATCATTGTTCATATATGTTAAAATTTACATTCGTTTTTATCTCTGCTCCATAAAAAATGGTTAAGATATCCAATAAACTTTTTTGCTTTTACTATTTTTTAACAGTTCTTTACAGTCTGTTCCTGTCTTATCAAATGTGATACCCAAGTATACATACTCATTGCATGGAGATATTGTCTGTCCATTGTCTAGTTCTAACTCACGTTTTCAATACATAAGTACTGTGTCTTATCCACATTCACTGTTAACCCCCACTTTTGGTATTCTTTCGTCAACTTTATCATCACATACTCCTTGTCTTCTTTATCATTAGCTACAATTACTTGGTCGTCAACAAACTGTAATGTGTATATGGTAAATTGGTTGTTAGTTGTATTCCCATACTTTACGTTTTCAGTTTTTTAGCTATTGCAATATATATTTTAAAAAGATGGGAGAGATACAACATCCCTGTCTTAAGCCTTTTGTTACCAGGATTTCTTTTGAAAGTACATTTTCAATTTTAATTTTAGATTTTGACCTTTTGATCATTGCCCCCGCTTTTTTTGGTAACCGGATTTTGGACCACTACATTTAAAACAAACAACCATCGATAGCCTAAAAAATAAAATGCTTTTTCGGGTTAATCAATAGGACAAAAAATACTTGAATTTGAGATCCTAATCGAACGCACCCACCGCCGTTTCGCTAGCATAACAAATGAGGATTGAGTCGAAGGGCGCGGTGTGCCTGCGGTAATATGTAGTGACAATGGGACTAAATTCTGTGTCATTCCAAGTGAGGTCTAGTAATTTTTGGAGCTCATAACTCGGAACGGTGCAGGTTTTTCGGGAAAATGAATAGGACAAAAAATACTTGGATTTAGGTCCCCTATCGAACACATCTACCGCCGTTACGCTAGCATAAAGGATAATGGTATCTCACTCATTATCGGCATTAATAACAAATGGGGATTGTGATTACTCATTCATTATCGGCATAAATAACAAATGGGGAGTGTGCCGAGTGGCGCGGTGTGGTTGCAGTAATACAATATTTCATTTTTTGCAAATCACTTTTATATATATTTTTTAAATAAATACAACAACCGTCAAACTAAATTTCAAGTAACTTTTATTTTAGTTAGGACACGATCACTTACAACTCCCCATTCCGACCTCAGTGAGGGGCATCACGTTTTTCCCTTCGGAGCCCCATTTGGGCGCGTGCGCCACCAAAGAAGGTCACGTGTTGCTGTACGACGATCGGGCCCAGCGGAGGCCTGTGGTCAAATACTTTGAGCAGAAGGCTAGCTTTACATGTATCGCTACGGCCTACCGAGACAGGTGAGAATAGCTATAAGCTAACTTTGTTATTATTAAAGATAGAAAAAAAATTTAAATTGGCAAACTAGTAGAATTTTAGAGGCTTAAATATTTTAGATGCTTAAATAAAAAAACATCGAACGTCGAGTTTCTTCAAAAAACATAAAACAAATTTTAATTGAATACCCTATATTTTAGAATTATAGGTCTTTGAATTCTAAAGAAAAATTGTTTGTTGATTTTTGATCCTTGTACGTTTCGATCTTTTATAGCTTTGTCTAGTGTTCCGTCAGCTGTAATTTTTAGACCTAAGTATTTATTCTCATCACAGGACTGAATTCGCTGCTCGGTATTTAAGATTAGATCCTGTTTCATTCCACCGATACACTTATACTCTGTCTTATTGAGATTAACCTCTAATCCCCACTTATTGTACTCTTCTATTAGTTTTCGTGTCATATATTCGAGGTCGTCATAATCCTGAGCCACTACTATCTGATCATCGGCGAAACATAAAGTATACAAGGTGGTTTCGTCCAACGGAATTCCCATGTTTTGGCATTTATATTATAATGTTTAAAAAAATTTTAGACAATGTTTTGTTGGCACAACCAAGGGCTACATGCAATGGTTGGACATGAAAACAGCCAAGTGTCTGAAAACCTACACAACTTATACAGGGAGCGTCACAAGTATCGTGTGCGATCCAATAGAACCGTACGTCGCCAGTACCAGCTTGGACAGGTTCTTCAGAGTCCACAATATGGACAGCAAAGAGCTGGTGTACAAAGTAAGTAGATTAGATTAGAAATTGTCTTTATTTTTATATGCATAAATATACAGGGTGTTCGGCACATGAACCGTCAAAATTTTTTGGGATATTGTTAGGGTCATTTGCTACCTTTTCAACTTTGGAACTTGGGTCCTAAGAGTCACGGCTAAAGAGATATGAATTTTTAATTTTTTTTCTAAAATAATTTAAAGTTTTGCCATTTTGGTCTCATTGGATTCCCTATACTAAAAATCGCTAAATGCCGTTTTTCCGAATCTACACTGAAGGTGTGGTTTTTTCGCATCTCTATGGCCTCACTATACTGTAACTCGGTGCGTTTGCTAATAACATGTATAGTTTTTGAGATATGAATTTTCAAAGTTTTGTTATTTGGGTCTCATTATATTCCCTATACTAAAAATCGCTGGGGGACGGCTTTTCCGAGTTCAAAAAGTCTTTTTTGTCATCGTCGTTCCACCTCGAAGACAGTTTTTCCAGGAAAGCACACACTGCATCGTACACAGGGAACATTGTGTTTAATCTATTTTCGTCTATTCTATTTTCGACAAATCTATTTTCGACAAATCTATTTTCGACAAATCTATTTTCGACAAATCTATTTTCGACAAATCTATTTTCGACAAATCTATTTTCGACAAATCTATTTTCGACAAATCTATTTTCGACAAATCTATTTTCGACAAATCTATTTTCGACAAATCTATTTTCGACAAATCTATTTTCGACAAATCTATTTTCGACAAATCTATTTTCGACAAATCTATTTTCGACAAATCTATTTTCGACAAATCTATTTTCGACAAATCTATTTTCGACAAATCTATTTTCGACAAATCTATTTTCGACAAATCTATTGTCGACAAATCTATTTTCAACAAATCTATTTTCGACAAATCTATTTTCGACAAATCTATTTTCGACAAATCTATTTTCGACAAATCTATTTTCGACAAATCTATTTTTGACAAATCTATTTTCGACAAATCTATTTTCAACAAATCTATTTTCGACAAATCTATTTTCGACAAATCTATTTTCGACAAATCTATTTTCGACCAATCTATTTTCGACAAATCTATTTTCGACAAATCTATTTTCGACAAATCTATTTTCGACAAATCTATTTTCGACAAATCTATTTTCGACAAATCTATTTTCGACAAATCTATTTTCGACAAATCTATTTTTGACAAATCTTTTTTCGACAAATCTATTTTCGACAAATCTATTTTCGACAAATCTATTTTCGACAAATCTATTTTCGACAAATCTATTTTTGACAAATCTATTTTCGACAAATCTATTTTCGACAAATCTATTTTCGACAAATCTATTTTCGACAAATCTATTTTCGACAAATCTATTTTCGACAAATCTATTTTCGACAAATCTATTTTCGACAAATCTATTTTCGACAAATCTATTTTCGACAAATCTATTTTCGACAAATCTATTTTCGACAAATCTATTTTCGACAAATCTATTTTCGACAAATCTATTTTCGACAAATCTATTTTCGACAAATCTATTTTCGACAAATCTATTTTCGACAAATCTATTTTCGACAAATCTATTTTCGACAAATCTATTTTCGACAAATCTATTTTCGACAAATCTATTTTCGACAAATCTATTTTCGATAAATCTATTTTTGACAAATCTATTTTCGACAAATCTATTTTCGACAAATCTATTTACGACAAATCTATTTTCAACAAATCTATTTTCGACAAATCTATTTTTGACAAATCTATTTTCGACAGATCTATTTTCGACAAATCTATTTTCGACAAATCTATTTTCGACAAATCTATTTTCAACAAATCTATTTTCGACAAATCTATTTTCGACAAATCTATTTTCGACAAATCTATTTTCGACAAATCTATTTTCGACAAATCTATTTTCGACAAATCTATTTTCGACAAATCTATTTTCGACAAATCTATTTTTGACAAATCTATTTTCGACAAATCTATTTTCGACAAATCTATTTTCGACAAATCTATTTTCAACAAATCTATTTTCGACAAATCTATTTTCGACAAATCTATTTTCGACAAATCTATTTTTGACAAATCTATTTTCGACAAATCTATTTTCGACAAATCTATTTTCGACAAATCTATTTTCGACAAATCTATTTTCGACAAATCTATTTTCGACAAATCTATTTTCGACAAATCTATTTTCGACAAATCTATTTTCGACAAATCTATTTTCGACAAATCTATTTTCGACAAATCTATTTTCGACAAATCTATTTTCGACAAATCTATTTTTGACAAATCTATTTTCGACAAATCTATTTTCGACAAATCTATTTTCGACAAATCTATTTTCGACAAATCTATTTTCGACAAATCTATTTTCCACAAATCTATTTTCGACAAATCTATTTTCGACAAATCTATTTTCGACAAATCTATTTTTGACAAATCTATTTTCGACAAATCTATTTTCGACAAATCTATTTTCGACAAATCTATTTTCAACAAATCTATTTTCGACAAATCTATTTTCGACAAATCTATTTTCGACAAATCTATTTTCGACAAATCTATTTTCGACAAATCTATTTTCGACAAATCTATTTTCGACAAATCTATTTTCGACAAATCTATTTTCGACAAATCTATTTTCGACAAATCTATTTTCGTCTATTTTATTTTCGACAAAATTACGGTTTCTACATTTTTACCTTCTTAGCCCGCACACTTGAAGTGTGCTAATAGGCTAGCTAGGAAGGTATCGAACCGTCATGGACCCATTTATTTTTTCGTCAATTCTACGTTTTGACTAAATTTTTTTCTTTCTTCTTGTGGGTCGCCGTTCATTTACTTATTTTGGTGTTTTACTTGCAGAGTTATATGAAACAAAACCTTACCAAATTGTTGGTAAAACCCGTCGTGAAAGATGAAACCGAAGAAACTGAGACCAATGCAAAGGAAGAAAATGCAGTTGTCGATGAAGAATACGAGAAATTGTTTAGCACTATGGAAGAAGTAGTGGAAAAGACAGAGAAAAAATCGAAAAAAAGTAAAAAGAATTCAACAAGTTTGGATGAAACTCCAAATAAAAAAGTTAAAAAGAAAAAACTTAAACAAGGATAAAGAATATATTATGTAAGTTTTAACTTGTTTTTTTTTTTAAATAAATACTTATTAAAAATACTTGTTTTTTTAGCATTTATACAAAGTGTATCATAATCGATGCACCAAACGTTAAGGATCCTTAAATTTTGAAGCCTAAAAAAATTTTTTTTTTGCAGCCCTTAGGTAGTTTTGGAGCTAAGCACAAAATCGTAAAAAACGTTAAATAAATGTTGAAAAAAAAATGTTTTTTTTCTAACACAAATTTGTATTAAAATTAAGTCAACTTTTGACATTAAAAAAACATGTAGAAAATCCTAACGAAAATTTCATGTAAAAGCATTACCAAAAATATATTTCTTAATAACGTTAAGAAACCAGCATTAAAAAAACCATAATTTCACTAACATTAATAATAATACCATCAATATATGATTTTTTTTATAATGTTTTTCTTAGATCTCACTTCTAACGTTGAATTTAAGATATATGAAGCTAATAAATGTTTTGTTTTTTAAACATTAAAAAAATACTCTGCCAATATATGGGCCCCTAAGCTCATACTAGGTACTATAGTTATGGTGTACGTGTGAGCTAATATAACTAAAAACGGAAATATATTTTATTCAACTCCAGACTAAATTACCTTTTGTTTGATACCACACAAGCCATGTTTTGACTTAAACTCTAATTTTTGAAATATACCCCCACCTTTTTTTTTTAAATAAATTAAAATGTATTTTGTTTAACTCCAGACTCAATTACCTTTCGTTTGATATCACACACGCCATATTTTCACTTAAACTCTAATTTTTGAAATATACCCCCACCCTTTTTTTAAAATAAATTAAAATGTATTTTGTTTAATTGCAGACTCAATTACCTTTCGTTTGATATCACACACGCCATATTTTCACTTAAACTCTAATTTTTGAAATATACCCCCACCCTTTTTTTAAAATAAATTAAAATGTATTTTGTTTAACTCCAGACTCAATTACCTTTCGTTTGATATCACACACGCCATATTTTCACTTAAACTCTAATTTTTGAAATATACCCCCACCCTTTTTTTTAAATAAATTAAAATATATTTTGTTTAACTCCAGACTCAATTTCCTTTCGTTTGATATCACACACGCCATATTTTCACTTAAACTCTAATTTTTGAAATATACCCCCACCCTTTTTTTTAAATAAATTAAAATGTATTTTGTTAAACTCCGGACTCAATTACCTTTCGTTTGATATCACACACGCCATATTTTCACTTAAACTCTAATTTTTAAAATATACCCCCACCCTTATTTTTTTAAATAAACTAAAATGTATTTTTTTTAACTCCAGACTCAATTACCTTTCGTTTGATATCACACACGCCATATTTTTACATAAACTCTAATTTTTAAAATCTTCCCCCACCCTTTTATTTGGCTTGTGTTTGGTGGATTTTGTTCATTTTTAAATGGGACCATCTCGACCCAAAACTCAGCCTAGGTACCAAATTTCAATAAAATCGGGCAAGCGGTTTTTGAGTTATGCGCGTTGGTCGTTACAGACAGACATACAGACAGACGGCACAACAAAAAAGTTTTAAAATCATCTGAAACGCAAAGATATATAAAAATTTTTAAAATCGCAGCACCTTTTTTTTTTCGAAAAAATTAGGATCACCATAGCTCACACTACTATAGTATAGTAGTAATGTGAGCTAAAAATTTGAAAAAAAAATCTAGATAAACTGTCTGTTAAGAAGTTTTAATAAAATTAAAATATCTGCCCTAATAACGGACTTCTAGGATTACAAACTTTTTAAGTTTCCCTCGTAGCAATGTTTATCACAGTATAAAGCTATTAAAAAAGCAAGCAGGTATTTTTTTAAATAATTTTATTAAAACATGGCAAAGTTTTCTATTATACAACTTTACAAAATAATTATAAAACAACTTTTACAATATATTATTCTTAAATAAATACAAAATACTACATGATAAAATTTCTACTTTCTACAAGATATATATTGTACCTACGAATTTTACAAAAAAAAAACTAAGTACAAATTTTAGTCATTTTTCTAAATTTCTATTTTATTTTTGTACAGATTTTCGTGGACTATAACTTATTTCTACATAAAAAGGACACATTTTCTAATATATATGTATACAATTGATATAAAAACTGGGTACAAAATTTGTAGATATATGTTACCACCCTGATACGTTTTATATTCTTCAAGTTAATTTTTTGTATTAAATAGTATTTTTATTTGGCAAACATGGAGTATTATTATTTTTTGGAAGGCAAGAGTTTTTTTTAGGAGTATATTTTTTATTCTTAAAATAATTAAAAAAAGTGTAGTTGCTCGCCCGTTATTTTTAAATTTTTGTTTTGGTTATTTTTGAATTAAATGCCATTTAAATGGGTTCATACCTCAAAAACTATTAGAGTAAAAGATTCTCTGTTTATTTCTAAATTAATGTTTTTGAAAACTAACTTTTCATTGGGAAAAATTCTACGGTTTATTTTCAATTCTACTTTTTATAATCGGTTTTGGGTCACGGTGTATACGTCATAAGTATACATTACTATACTCTCTTCAATCATCTTGTAGCTTTGAATTAAAGTTTGAAAAGGCTATTAGTACAACTAATCTAGTATACTTTTTAAGTTAGAGAAGCTACAACAGTTTTCACTCTAGTACCTATATTGCAAATTGTTTCCAGTCTTTTTTTCGTCGTATTTTCTACATTTCAAAATCAAAGCTACAGAACAAAAAATCTGCTTGAGACTTCATGAAATCACACCGTTTTTGTCGTTTGGATCCAGCTTCACATTTTTCTTGTTAGGATTTTTTGAACGCCAATCTATTTTCTTCTGGCAATGGCTAAGATATTGCTTGGAACGTAGGAAATTTTAAAGCCTCTGTAGGCTTTTCTCGGAGGCAGCTGATAGTCCAGTTCATCACTGTAAAAATTAGTACAACTAATCTAATATCTCTTATAGTTTTTGAGTTAGAGAAACTACACCAGTTTTATACTTTAGTATATTGCAAACTATTCTCTGTCTTATTTTCATCGTATTTCCTAAATTTCAAAATTAAAGCTACAGAACAAAAAACCTTCTTGAAACATCATGAAATTACGCAGTTTTTGTCGTTTGGATCCAACGTCACATTTTTCTTGCTAGGACTTTTTTGAACTCCAGCCTGTCTTTTTCTGACAATGACCAAGTTGTCGTTTGGAACATAGGAAATTCAGAAGCCTCTGTAGGCCTTCCTCGGAGGCAGCTGATAGTCCAGTTCATCACTGTAAAAATTAGTGCAACTAATCTAATATCTCTTGTAGTTTTTGAATTATAGAAACTACACCAGTTTTATACTTTAGTATATTGCAAACTATTCCCTGTCTTTTTTCATCGTATTTCCTACATTTAAAAATCAAAGCTACAGAACGAAAACCTTCTTGAAACATCATGAAATGATGCAGTTTTTGTCGTTTGGATCCAACGTCACATTTTTCTTGTTAGGATTTTTTGAACGCCAATCTATTTTCTTCTGGCAATGGCTAAGATATTGCTTGGAACGTAGGAAATTTTAAAGCCTCTGTAGGCTTTTCTCGAGGGCAGCTGATAGTCGAGTTCATCACTGGAAAAATTACTTAGTACAACTAATCTAATATCTCTTATAGTTTTTGAGTTATGGAAATTACACCAGTTTTATACTTTACTATATTGCAAACTATTCCCTGTCTTTTTTTCATCGTATTTCCTACAATTAAAAATCAAAGCTACAGAACAAAAAACCTTTTTGGAACATCACGAAATTACGCAGTTTTTGTCGTTTGGATTCAACGTGACATTTTTCTTGCTAGGACTTTTTTGAACTCCAGCCTGTCTTCTTCTGGCAATGGCTAAGATATTGCTTGGAACGTAGGAAATTCAGAAGTCTCTGTAGGCTTTTCTCGGGGGCAGATGATAGTCCAGTTCATTACTGGAAAAATTAGTATAACTAATCTAATATCTCTTATAGTTTTTGGGTTATAAAAACTACACCAGTTTTATACTTTACTATATTGCAAACTATTCCCTGTCTTTTTTTCATCGTATTTCCTACATTTTAAAATCAAAGCTACAGAACAAAAAACCTTCTTGAAACATCATGAAATTACGCAGTTTTTGTCGTTTGGATCCAACGTCACATTTTTCTTGTCAGGACTTTTTTAAACGTCAGCCTGTTTTCTTCTGGCAATGGCTAACATATTACTTGGAACGTAGGAAATTCTGAAGCCTCTGTAGGCCTTCCTCGGGGGTAGCTAATAGTCCAGTTCATCACTGGAAAAATTAGTATAACTAATCTAATATCTCTTATAGTTTTTGAGTTATAAAAACTACACCAGTTTTATACTTTACTATATTGCAAACAAATACAATTAAAAATCAAAGCTACAGAACAAAAAACCTTTTTGGAACATCACGAAATTACGCAGTTTTTGTCGTTTGGATTCAACGTGACATTTTTCTTGCTAGGACTTTTTTGAACTCCAGCCTGTCTTCTTCTGGCAATGGCTAAGATATTGCTTGGAACGTAGGAAATTTTGAAGCCTCTGTAGACTTTCGTCGGGGGCAGCTGATAGTCGAGTTCATCACTGTAAAAATTAGTACAACTAATCTAATATCTCTTATAGTTTTTGAGTTATGGAAACTGAACCAGTTTTATATTTTAGTATATTGCAAACTATTCTCTGTCTTTTTTTCATCGTATTTCTTACATTTCAAAATCAAAGCTACAGAACAAAAAACCTTCTTGAAACATCATGAAATTACGCAGTTTTTGTCGTTTGGATCCAACGTCACATTTTTCTTGCTAGGACTTTTTTGAACTCCAGCCTGTCTTCTTCTGGCAATGGCTAAGGTGTCGTTTGGCACATAGGAAATTCTAACGCCGCCGTAGGCCCTCCTCGGAGGCAGCTGATAGTCCAGGTCATCACTGGAGGAACTCGAAGAGCACGTTGAACAGTAGCTGTCGCTGTCGTCGTCTCGGTGTCTATCATGGCGGCTTCTGGAACTAAAAGAAATATTTTGTTATGAATATTTCGGAAACAGTACAATTTTGTAAAATTTAGTTTTCGTGGCTAATCGGGTAAAAAGAAAAACTAAGGGTTTTTTGTTTCTCTAGTACTTTTCCGTGGGTAGCTCGAAAGCTTAACCTCACGGGGGTCCAAGATCCAATGGACACCTAATAAGTGTTGACAGTTAACTGTTTCGTCCTTATGGGACTCCTCAGAACACTGCTGGTCGATGTAACACCCTTCAAAAATTAAATATACGGCTTTATCTCTCACCTTACATTGTTAGTGAGAAAACAAAAATCCCAACAAGAAGCGCCATCAACCGAAATACGAGAGAAAACAAAACAGCAGCAGGCGAGTATCGATCGATGATATAGCAGTTTTACTCGCCTTCTGCTGTTTTAGTTTTTCTCGTATTTCGGTAGATGGCGCTTCTTGTTGGGTACATGACTTTGTTTTCTCACTAACAATGTAAATGAGGTTGCTTTGTATTAATGATTTTGTGAAAAAGACAAAGTGAGTGCAGCGTTCTTCTTTGTTTCATCGTTAACCAATTTGCGTCTTTTAGTTTGTGAGTCACTCTGTCGTATTTCCTGACACCATAGATATATCTCAAACAGCACCTCTGCACTTTTTCAATCTTACTTAGAGGTTTTTAAACTATCAAGAAAAGATTATAAATTGTGTTTTTCGGAGAATTGAAATATATCCGTTATCTTGTGAATCTCATTCTTACGGCGTCAGGAAATATACTACTACTATGATGATTTAGAACGCTTTTCTCCGTTGCTCGACACCTATTCTCCACCTCTTTCGATCCTGACAATCATCTTCTGTCGGGTTTTTTTGAGTCATTGATCTTTGGATTGACTGTTGCCATTCTAGTTTAGGACGCTCTCTTTTTCTGCGCCATATTGGTTGCCATTTTACGACCTGCTTTGGTAATCTTTCGTCGTTCATCCGTTGTACATGGTCGTACCATATCAATTTTCTTTTAGTGATGTCATCCGTTATGCTTCCCTCGATCTCCATTCTTTCTTTTATGATCTCATTTCTTATATGATCTGTTCTAGATATTCTCATTGATCATTTTATTGCATCGATATCGACAGTTTCCATCTTTGTTTTGTATTTTTCTGTTACGCGACAAGTCTCTATTCCATACAATAGCGTGCTTTTCACCTTTGTTTCATAAATGTTAAATTTTACATTCTTTTTTATCTCTCTGCTCCATAACATACTGTTAAGACATCCAATAACCTTTTTTGTTTTACTATTCTTTTTTTCAGTTCTTTACATTCTGTTCCTGTCTTATCAAATGTAACACGAAGTATACATACTCATTGCATGGAGATATTGTTTGTCCATGGTCTAGTTTTAACTCACTTGATTCAATTCCAATATATAAGTACTGTGTCTTGTCCACGTTTACGGTTAACCCCCACCTTTGGTATTCTTTTGTTAACTTTCTCATCATATACTCCATGTTTATTTTATCATTAGCTACAATTACTTGGTTTTCAGTAAACTGTAGTGTTTATATGGTAAATCGGTCGTTAAGTTGTATTCCCATTCCGTGTAATTTACGTTTCTAGTTTTTTAGAGCTACTGCGATATATACAGTCGAACCTCTATAACTCGAACTCAAAGGGACCACCAAAACAGTTCGAGTTATGGAGAGTTCGAGTTATAGAAATTCGAATTAAAGGGGTTATAATATATATAAAAAGTGCAGGGACCACTTAAAAAGTTCGAATTATAGCGAGGTTCGAGTTAGAGAGGTTCGACTGTATTTTAAAAAGAGTTATAGGGCCCATCGCACCGACTTTTAAAATTCCCTTTCTTAACTATGGATTGCTTTAATTTTAAGCATGCCTTATTTTGAAATTTGTTGCACCGAGCAAAAATCTCCTCTCCTTTGTTAAGATGCGGCCACCTTGTGACCCAATCAGGCAACGCTGCTGTTTCAACCAACAAAATTTTTAAACTTTGAAAAAACAACAACAACACCCAGTACCTCCCAAAATAGTTTGTCAAAACATAATATATATTATAATCTATAATCTTTGGTCAAAACCACAGTATACTAATTATTTATAGTAAGGAAAGCACCCCGTTCTTGTCATAATACTGTATACATTAGTTCGGAATACAAAGTTCGAGAGGCGCTTATTACAGACCGTCACCCCTGGTATAAAAATATTATGTACAGACTCCTGTGCTGTCGCCATGGACATTAACCGCTACTCTCGGTATATGTTTTTGATTATGACTGACATTGGCAAAACAGATAAAAATATGACGTAAATGTAATTCGGCATTTTTCATTTGTGGTTGCAGTTTTTCGTGATTTTTCGACTTTTTACCTTCTTTTTAAAAGTGTTTTTTGCTAAATTGTGGCCTATCGGTAATTAAGAAATTTAAAAGAAAACAATTTTGTGTTCGTGGGTGCGAAGACTATATTAGCAAGCGCCATTCCCAAACGGAACCTAAAAAAATACTTCGGCAAAAAAACTAACTTTGACGAAAGACGAAATTCACAAATATATAGTGTGTGATGGACACGTTAAACCTGGACGGAGTTTAATATTTGGAAAAACATAGACTATTTCACTATACTTATATACAGGGTCCGGCAGAATGATCTCCCACAATGAAAACGCCATTGTAAATGCTATTGATATTTAATTTTATTCGGTACACAGTCGAAGCTGATTTCTGAAAGTTTCACTCGTGCAGGAACTCTATAGCGATACTCCTATAATTTCTTGGTGTATTGCTGCTTTCAATTCGTCAATGGTTCGGCAATAGTGTTCAGATATTCCCAAAGTATCTGGAACTAAAACATGTCTACCAAGTGCGAAGTGAGTACGAAAAGTTCTTTGTGTCGTAATCATAGATTCGTTACCTACTTTTGCTTAATGTCTCGATAACGAAGGTACGATAGATAGCAAGGTAATGGCAAGCCGCGAGCTACCAACCAACTACGCCAAGCTTCCCCTCTCTTCAGTGATTCAGGCACAGTGGCAGTGCAAAATGTGGGAGATCATTATGCCGGATCCTGTTTAATTAAATGAATAACTGGCAATATTCACTTTACATTATAAGGCTTACGTTACATTTTTTTATTTTTCATGAAAAAACAATTAAAAAAGTTTCCGTTTATAGAAACCTATATTTGCAACATTATTATGTATAAAGCATTGTAAAAGTATACATTATTAATTTAAGTTAATGTAGAATGTGTAAATATTTTCTATGCACTAATAAAAAGGAAATTACTGTAGAATATTTGTCAAAAAGCCTTTTTTTAACTAGAAAATTAGCCTTTAAAGGAAATTTATGTACCTAAATGAATGGAAAACAAACTTTTAAACCTTATAGATTGAATAAAAATTTAACTTTCCTTTTTTTATTGCTAGTAGTCATTAATTTAAACATTCTTTGATTAAGCTTCCTTATTGATTGGTGTTTATAGAGTCTTTTTAAGCAAATTGAGCTTTGACACAAAATAACTCATTCTTATCAGCGCGCATCGTTTAAATTTAAATCTATGTAGTTAGCGAGTAGAATGAGTGTTAAAATTTAATTTGATAAAAACTGTTCAAAACACTATATTAAAAGATGTAGCTTGATTGGAGAACGATTTCATTGATGGCTACGAGCATCCGGTATACAATCATTTGAAAAGCCATCCTGTAGCTTAGAGACAAACTGCGCAAGCGTTATATTGTTTCAAATCCCCCTGTAAATGTTTAGTACGGTGCACGAAGTTGGAGAGGCGCTGATTCGTGCACGACACCCCGGTATACTGGGCCGACTTAGTAATACAACTCCCACCGTGTAAGTGTCTGGTCTATCTCTGTCATTCGTCTATGTACTGAGCCCTGTGGAACACCGCAAGTTATATTTCTGGATTGGGAGTATTGATTGTTAGCAAAAACTCTTTAAGATCTGCCTTGTAGAAAAGACATAATCCAATTCAAAGCTATTTCACTGAAACCATAATGTATGATGACATGAAAAAAAGTGTTTTGAAATTTATATTTATTGGGTAAACCTACCTGGAGGGCACATTGACGTCACTCCCGCTTTTTCTTGGACTTTTTCCCTTATTTTTGCCCCTCCTTTCTAGAGTGTCCGTGTGTCGATTTCTGCTGTTAGAGTGGCCACTAGTATTGCTATTTCTGTTGCCACCAGAGTAACTACGACTTCTTGGGAAGCGTTTGTTGGCTGCCTCTATGCTGGCATTGTCAGTGGCATCGGCCTAAAAAAAAAAAAATCCTTAGTTAGGGCTATCCTTCGAACACTAAACCCTGTAGAAGCAGCATGCTTTCTTATTGTTTGAGTATAATATTTATAAAGGGGCCAGGGGGGAAAAGAATCCAAATTGCCACGTTTACATAATGTGATAAGATAACTAAAAAGGCATAATTAAATAAACGGTATTTTCTTTAAAAATTTACATTATTTTTATTCAAAATAAAATGTAAAAGCCTATCTTACTAGTTTCACGAAGATAAATACAATAAAATAATTTTACTTTTGTCAAATTACATTAATTAATAATAATTGTGTCCTTTAAACGTTCGAAAAAATTAACAGCGCGGCAACCTCGCCAACAACGGCGTGGTCGATGACGTACTGTCACTTGTTGTTGATGGACGTCATTGTATTTAAAGGTGATCCGTGCTAAAAAGCCTGTGATTTTGTGATTGTTTATTGTTTTTTTTTGGGTTTAAGTCAATATGGTAAAAAAAGGTGTGTAAATCATCCTATGCCGTAGGAAATAAACGGTCCTTTTACAAGTAAGTAAACAGCTTATTTATCTGTAAACAAAAGTTGTTAAATATTTTAAGCATTGTTATGTAAACAAACAGCCGATTCTTAAGCTGCCACATTGTTTTAAATGTTATATACCTGCACGATTTTGTATTATTACTATTGAGATTCAAAAAATAATATACTTGCTACAATAGAATTTTGAATCATTTTTAATATAAAAAAGTATTCTCTGGTTTAATGCTGTATTATGGTTTTTTTACTATTTTTAAGATTTACAAAGAAATGTTTGTATCATTAATGGTTTAGGAACTTTTTCAAATTGACTTGACAACAATGTCTGGAGATCCTTTACTTAAACAAACCTGCCTATGGTTTGAGGTTATGCTGATTCTAGTAGTTTAATGTTCTAAGGGGCTATCAAAACTACTAGGAGAGTAAATTTGTAAAATAAGAGTTTTGCTTTCATTCCACTTTATTCTTTGGCATAAACGTCATAATAAAATGTGACATGGTAAATCTAGAACGGCGCATGGCGGGAAATTCCAACTCACATGGGCGTACCCAAGGGGGGGCCCGGGGCCCGGGCCGCCTACAAGGCTTAGATTTTTTTACATATTTTCTTCATAATTCATGATAAAACACAAAAAATAGCTTAAAATTTGACATCATGAGGCTTCGGGCCCCCCAAGACACATTCCTGGGTGCGCCACTGCAACTCAAAATATGAAATGCCCTTCTAAAAACCTGAAAATAGGTTATCTTAAAAATATTTCTTATTTTTTATATGCCACGGCTGTCTATCCATAGGTTTTGCCTGGAGTACCTACCTCGAATGCCTCGTTGTCTCCCTGAAACCTCACACTTAAAAGTCCTCGATTTTTCTTACTGGGACTACCGGGTGTTGTCGAGGTACCTGTATCAGTACTTGTGCTAGAACCAGGAATCTGAAAATTAAAAATTTACGCAATTTTTGAGAGGATCTAAACATTGGCACCAGTATTTACTAAGGCGTAAGTTTTAGTCTAGGTTTTGGTTTAAGTTTAAGGTTTAGGTTTAAAATTTAAATGTGCATTGGTTTGGAAAAAATGATTTTTTGCCGAAACAGGCCGCAATTGATTTGGTATTTTTACCTGTACGGACACTTGAAAATGTCCTAAAAATTGAAATTTAAGACGATTTGTTCTTGAAATGGACCATATAGACCGGAAAAAAGAAGAAAACATGGAAAACTGATTTTTCTACAAATGTCTAATTTAGACTTCTACGTCACTTTAAACCCATAGGTCATGGGATTCCGACTAAAAATCGTCCTAAATTTTAAACTACCTACGGGGGGTAGTTTATCTCATTGTAACTTGAAAACAATCACGTTTTTGTTCATTTCTTTGTTAAAAATGTAAAATTTGATCATATTTAGGAACGATATGACAAAATTTTATACGATTTTTAGCTTCAATTAACTATTAGAGCGTGTTTTTTAGGGCAATGTACACAAGGCTGGATAAACCGTTTAGTACTAAATTCTCATATCTCTTTTATATTTTAGCATGCAGCTTTTAAACGATATTTGCCTTGACGAGGAAAGTAAAAAAAAAGATCTTCAGATTAAAATCCAAATAAACTCACACGTAATTTGTTTATTTGCAAATTTTCTTTAAATTAATATAATAAAAAATGTTTTTATTTATTTATTTATTTATTGTAGCAATCATTTTCCATTAATGGTTTTAATACGCTCTAGCCATACAGATATATTTAAGATGTACGTGCACCGAGATGACAGCAGATGACAATCCCAGTACTTAACGAGTCGTTAAATACCGAGATGAATTCCATCAAAGGAGCATGCGCCAAAATTAACGTCAAAATGTCTAATTTAAATTATTGGCGCGAATACCGGGATTGGCGCGAGATCGAAGAGCTTAACGTATAATAAAAAATTCAAGGTATAAAATAATGGTTAATTCTAATTTTTAGGTTTGATTTTATGTAGGTACCGGGTGGTTTTTTATAACGGGAACACTCAGCAACTTTATCATTGAAAATAAAGGGCTATAATAAATTGTAGATTTTTTTTGTTAATTATGAAAACTTTAAAAGCCAACATAATTTTTTTCTATCCGTCACCATGTACAGGGTGTCTCAAATTCGTTGTTTTTGGGGGGTTTCGGGTATTTCTAGAGGGGCTAAAAAAACCTGATCCCCCTTTGCGACACTCAAATTTCAAAAGAAGCTTAAGGGTGAAAATCGCATTTTGATATAGCAAGCCGTTTTTAAACTACGGGGTGTTTTTAAAAAGTCTGCATTTTGGGAAGGGGTCTATAACTTGTTTATTTATTAATATTTTTTATTTCTGTGAAAACATTCTTAAGACACTTTTTTAAGAGGAATTGAACTGTTAAATTAAATTTGTCACTTTTAGTTTTTCACATAAAATTTTTATTTTTTATTTTTACCACATATTTTAGTTTGCTTAGTGGGTTTAAAATATTTTAATATTATAAAATTATAAAAATAAAAAAATAATAAAGAGTTGATTAAAAAATAAAAATAAAGAAAACAATAAAAAAAAGTAAAAAATTGAAATATTGAGTGTGATACATCATTTTAAAGGAAATTTTAAGCTGATTTTAAAAATCGAAAAAAAGAGAGATATTCTGTAAGAAAAATAACAACTTTATGCAATATTTTAAAAACCAAAAGAGATAAATAAAAACCTCGATAAAAACCGTTTACATCTGTCAATTCTTCAAGAGAAGATTTATAAGAAAGCTATTTACACAAAAGCGAAATGCAGACAAAAACACTCCGTAGCTTAAAAACGGCTTGCTATATCTAAATGTGGTTTTCACCTTTAGGCTTCTCTTAAAATTTGAACGTCGCAAAGGGGGCTCAGTTTTTTTCTATCTCCCCTAGAAATACCCGACACCACAAAAAAACAACGAATTTGGGACATGACAATGAAGTCGATTTTTTGAGAGGAAACACCCTGTACAGGGTGTGACAATGAAGTCGATTTTTTGAGAGGGAACACCCTGTATATTTTTGCATTTTAAGATTCGTCTTTTCTTTTTGATTTCAAAAATATACAATATCTATGTGCTGCGATTAATATTTTTTGAGGTATATGCAGTATTTCTTCTATATGCATTTCACGTTTATTTTGTTTTGCCATGGGAGTATTGACAAATTTAAATGCGCTAAATCTTAAAAAATGTTTATCGTAGCATAGACATACAGTAGAACCCCGATGACAGTGTTTATTCAAATTAAATTGGGCACTAAATAATTTGTCACGCAACTTGCATGTCACCGGCAATTTCACAGCACAAAAACGACGAATTTTCATCAAAGAACTGGGAATTATTAAAGTTTTGCTGTATAAAACCATACTGAACAGTTGATTGGTTGGCAGAAGTGACAGATCAACGCTTGCGCACGTCTTGGAATTCATCTCGGTATTTAAGTACTTAGACCAGCAAGTGTCAGTCAAGTCACTTTTACGTCATTTTAATAAATTTAAAAATTTATTTTTCAGTTTCGCTTTGTTGGTGCAAGTTATATAATAAAAATTACGAAATTAGAATACATTTTCCGACAATGTCAAGTTTGGGAAGTGTAAATTGAAACATGTAATAAATAATTCACTTAAATATCGCTGCATTTTCACTTAAACCTCGTTCCCTACAAACTTAAACCTATAGTTTAAACCATTTCTTTTCCGTTTTTTCCATTTTTTTTACGAAATCCTTGCAGATTCTTATTTAAACCGGTTTTTTGCCATTACGATATAACCTATGTAGTTGTAATTAATCCAAAATTCCATTAACTTTTATTAAGATTAAAAGAAATTCAGTTAAAACGTTTCACAAAAGATAAACTAAAAGTTAAACTTAAACCTTAAACCAGCTTAGTAAATACCGCTGTAAATGTCACATGAAAACATAACTATTTATTCATATTTTAAACACACTTACCGCTAACTCTGGCATGGAACTCGCATGTCCACTCGGATGTCCACTCGCATGTCCCACAGGTTCGTTGCGACTGCCATCACTCCTCTCCTCTCCACACTCGATTTCTTTACCACCACTTTTATTAAAACTCGTACTAATACTGGTTCCATGACCTGTCCAGTCGTCCAGGCTTAAGTCTGCTAAATGTAGTGGTTCTCTGCTTCTGTCTCGGGCATTTATAAGTTTCTCCAGGTCTGGAGAATGGTGGCTTGAGTTCCGTTCAGTCAGGAGGCGGTCTAGGTTTCTTTCTAACAGTACCCTGTCGAAAATAATAAGACTTGTTAAAAATGAAGGTTTTTAAAGACTTAAATTATTACTCAAATCCGTCAAAAACTTCGGTTTTCCTTACCTGTCCAATCCCCGTTCGGCGTTGACCTGACTAGAACCGCCTCTTTCATCCTGATTGTACGCTTGACTAGGAGGCGGGACTAACTCGCTCGCGATCATTTGACAACCAGTTTCCGACGGAGTGGGGGTACTAGCTGACGAATTGCCGGGTCGAGGTGACCTAAACGAAAATAATAATTTTTATTTTGACTAATAAATCAACAAAAAATTAAACATTTCTGGTTTCAATTTCAATGAGAAATCCGGAAGAGGAAGTCACATCTACACCTACCTTTGTAACGCCCGCCTTCCCATCTTAGGCGATCTGATTGGTGGAGATCGACACGACAGGGCGGAGCTAGTCTGCATCGCGGCATATTGGCCACACCCCATACCGGGCGGCGATTCTGGGGAAGACATGGTGGGAGATTGACTGGGCGCGTCTGCGTGTCTTCGCATCGACGGTGAACCGGGGGGCGTGGACGCCTCGCTCGGCGAAGGAGGATGCGTCAGTGGTGGGCGGGGTTTTAGTTGGCGGGGTGTGCTAAAAATAGAAAAAAAAAATTTGTTCCTTGTTTTTTGCTAACGCAATTTCTTTTGGACAAAAGAAGTATTACCGGCTATTGGGTCCACTGCTATCACTCGGCGTAGGAGGTTCGCCTTTGCTGCAGGCTATCGAACAATAGATGGCGCCACGTCTCGGTAAAAACGGCCGTCCTAACAATGAAGTTCTACACGTGTGACAGCAGAAACAGCCCTCCGTTGCGTGCCAGTGTTGACCTTCATGACTCATTTGACCCTAAAAAATATAATATGAATATGTTACCGTTACACGCTACATTACGTTGCCGTTACGTTACCGCTATGTTAATGATCCGGTACAGTTACGTTACCGTTACGTTACGTTACCGTTACGTTACCGTTACGTTACCGTTACGTTACCGTTACGTTACCGTTACATTACCGTTACGTTACCGTTACGTTACCGTTACGTTACCGTTACGTTACGTTACCGTTACGTTACCGTTACGTTACCGTTACGTTACCGTTACGTTACCGTTACGTTACCGTTACGTTACCGTTACGTTACCGTTAAGTTACCGTTACGTTAACGTTACGTTACCGTTACGTTACCGTTACGTTAACGTTACGTTACCGCTACATTACCGCTACGTTACCGTTACGTTACCGTTACGTTACTGTTACGTTACTGTTACGTTACCGTTACGTTACCGTTACGTTACCGTTACGTTACCGTTACGTTACCGTTACGTTACCGTTACGTTAGCGTTACGTTACCGTTACGTTACCGTTACGTTACCGTTACGTTACCGTTACGTTATCGTTACGTTACCGCTACCGTTATGTTACAGTTACGTTACCGTTACGTTACCGTAACGTTACCGTTACGTTACCGTTACGTTACCGTTACGTTACCGTTACGTTACCGTTACGTTACCGTTACGTTACCGTTACGTTACCGTTACGTTACCGTTACGTTACTGTTACGTTACGGTTACGTTACCGTTACGTTACCGTTACATTACCGTTGCGTTACCGTTACGTTACCGTTACGTTACCGTTACGTTACCGTTACCGTTACGTTACCGTTACGTTACGTTACTGTTACGTTACCGTTACGTTACCGTAACGTTACCGTTACGTTACGTTACCGTTACGTTATCGTTACGTTACCGTTATGTTACCGTTACGTTACCGTTACGTTACCGTTACGTTACCGTTATGTTACAGTTACGTTACCGTTACGTTACCGTTACGTTACCGTTACGTTACCGTTACGTTACCGTTACGTTACCGTTACGTTACCGTTACCGTTACGTTACCGTTACGTTACCGTTACGTTACCGTTACGTTACCGTTACGTTACCGTTACGTTACCGTTACGTTACCGTTACGTTACCCTAACGTTACCGTTACGTTACCGTTACGTTACCGTTACGTTACCGTTACGTTACCGTTACGTTACCGTTACGTTACGTTACCGTTACGTTACCGTTACGTTACCGTTACGTTACCGTTACGTTACCGTTACGTTACCGTTACGTTACCGATACGTTACCGTTACCGTTACGTTACCGTTACGTTACCATTACGTTATCATCACGTTACCATCACGTTACCATTACGTTATCGTTACGTAACAGTTACGTTACCGTTACGTTACCGTTACGTTACCGTTATGTTACAGTTACGTTACCGTTACGTTACCGTTACGTTACCGTTACGTTACCGTTACGTTACCGTTACGTTACCGTTACGTTACCGTTACGTTACCGTTACGTTACCGTTACGTTACCGTTACGTTACCGTTACGTTACCGTTACGTTACCGTTACGTTACCGTTACGTTACCGTTACGTTACCGTTACGTTACCGTTACGTTACCGTTACGTTACCGTTACGTTACCGTTACGTTACCGTTACGTTACCGTTACGTTACCGATACGTTACCGTTACGTTACCGTTACGTTACCATTACGTTATCATCACGTTACCATCACGTTACCATTACGTTATCGTTACGTAACAGTTACGTTACAGTTACGTTACCGTTACGTTACCGTTACGTTACCGTTACGTTACCGTTACGTTACCGTTACGTTACCGTTACGTTACCGTTACGTTACCGTTACGTTACCGTTACGTTACAGTTACGTTACAGTTACGTTACCGTTACGTTATCGTTACGTTATCGTTACGTTACCGTTACGTTACCGTTACGTTACCGTTACGTTACCGTTACGTTACCGTTACGTTACCGTTACGTTACCGTTACGTTACCGTTACGTTACCGTTACGTTACCGTTACGTTACCGTTACGTTACCGTTACGTTACCGTTACGTTACCGTTACGTTACCGTTACGTTACCGTTACGTTACCGTTACGTTACCGTTACGTTACCGTTACGTTACCGTTACGTTACCGTTACGTTACCGTTACGTTACCGTTACGTTACCGTTACGTTACCGTTACGTTACCGTTACGTTACCGTTACGTTACCGTTACGTTACCGTTACGTTACCGTTACGTTACCGTTACGTTACCGTTACGTTGCCGTTACCGTTACGTTACCGTTACGTTACGTTACCGTTACCGTAACGTTACCATTACGTTATCGTTATTTAAACATTACATAGACGTTAGGTTGTTGTTTCGTTACCGTTATGTTGCAAATTTTAACAAACCTGGTCGACTCCGATGGGTTCGCCGCACGAATCGCAGTACTCGGCAAACATGGCGTCAAAGCAGTGCAGACAATATGGCCGCCCGTCTCGCATGATGTACCGTTGGCCGCCTAATTGACGTTCGCATTCTGTGCAAACAAAGTGCTTCATGTGCCATGCTCGGCCTTCTGCTTCTGTACATTCGTCAGCTAGGATAATCTAAAATGTAAAAAAAAATGTTAAATTTTCCTTAAAACTAAAGTCAAGATATCTATAGTTACAAAAAAACTTAGAAGGCCTTGAAAAAATTCGCTAACGTCATTGGATTGGCCGTAGTTACTTTTAAAAAATTACTAAATTTAATAAAATTTGTTGCGGAGGTATTTCTATTTTTCTAAAAACACATCTTTTAGTTTTTGCTTGATATTTTGAAAACTCCTTTAGATATTGGGCTTGGAAAAGCGCAACATTTTTTGCATTTAACCAAAATTGTATCTCTTACCGTTTTCCAAATCCCCATATATTTTTATCTGGGACACCCTGTATAGTAATACAAGTAAATAAAAAAATCAGTACCTCATCACAAGCTGAGCACCTCGGTTTGACAGTCTCCGCGTGATGTCTTCCGCAGTAGAGTCTTCCTTCCTTGTAGAAGTAGATCAAGTCCACCAGCAGTTCTCTGCAGACGCAGCAGGCAAAACAGGACGGATGCCACGTCATATTGGGTCCTGCGCGGGCTGCGTAGACGCCTATGTCTCCTGATGTCAGGGCTTCTGCGCACTGAAACAATAGTATTCATAGCAAATCAAAAAGAATGACAAATAAATTGGTAAATTTTTTTTTTAAGTCTCAAGCTTTTATAAAATGCACTAAAAATTAAAAAATAATTTTCTAACATTCTAATATTATCATAATAATAAAAGCGATGGCCGACTGATGGAAATTTTGACGATGCACGATAAGATATCCGTATCAATTAAATATCACTATTTGCAAGAATCAATCCAGCAGAAAAATGCAGAGGTACCAAACCCACCCAACCCGACCCAAGATACCCCAGCATTTCTCTGACATAGGTATGGCAATGGCCAATGAATCAATGGCACAACATTGCGGCATATCAAACATATTTTTGATGACCTGCTATGTTGAATATTCTTTAAGTGTTTAGATCACAAATTTAGATTAACTTATGCTTTGATTTGAGGCCATCGCTTTTATTATTATGATAATATTAGAATGTTTGAAAATTATTTTTTAATTTTTAGTGCATTTTATAAAAGCTTGTGATTTAAAAAAAAATTTACCAATTTATTTTCTACTTTTTAGTCTCAGCTATCTACTCTATTAAATGAAAATATTTGTTCAATAACAGAACAGAAGAGTTTATTCTAGATTATAATGAAATCGCTGATCGTGAATTGTTTGGAAACTAATTTTTTTATTGGGGGAAGGAGAGGGTGGGGGTAGAGGTAGAAATATATTTTTTGTTTGGGCTGTATTGCCATCGGACCTTTATGTATATACCAAATTTTATAAAAGTCATTTGAAGTGAAGTGTGTCAAAAACGCATTTTTTATGGAAGGGGGTGAGGGGTAGGGTGGGAGGACATTTTTTCATTATTGTTGTATTGTCATTGGACCTCTATATGTATACCAAATTTCATCCAAATCGGATAATGGGAACTGTGTCAATAACGCATTTTTCTATAGATGGGGGTGGGGGTAGGAGTGGTAGGATTTTTTTAAAATGTTGTATTGTCATCGGACCACTATATGTATACAAAATTTCATCCAAATCGGATAATGGGAAGGGTGTCAAAAACACATTTTCTATGGAAGGGGGTGGGGGTAGGGGTGGGAGGATATTTTTTTTTAATGTTGTATTGTCATCGGACCACTATGTGAATACCAAATTTTATCCAAATCGGATAATGGGAAGTGTGTCAAAAACTCATTTTTCTATGAAAGGGGGTGGGGGTAGGGGTGATAGGATATTTTTTTCTTAATATTGTATTGTCATCGGATCACTATATGTATACCAAATTTCATCCAAATCGGATAACTGAAAGTGTGTCAAAAACAAATTTTTCTATGGAAGGGGGTTGGGGTAGGGGTGGGAGGATGTTTTTTTCTTATTGTTGTATGATCATCGGACCACTATGTGTATACCAAATTTTATCCAAATCGGATAACGGGAAGTTTGTCAAAAACACATTTTTCTATAGAAGGGGTGGGGGTAGGGGTGGTAGGATATTTTTTCTTAATGTTGTATTGTCTTGGGACCACTATGTGTGTACCAAATTTCATCCAAATCGAATAATGGGAAGTGTGTCAAAAACGCTTCACAAGATTTGATAGATAGTTAGACAGAACATCTGAAGCTAAATAAAAGCTTGTAAAAATAGGTAAAATCTATTTATTTATTCAACGAGTGAAACACAACAGCGAACCAAGGAAACTAAGTCCATGGCGGGACGAAAACGTCCACCGGTCTATAAGGAAGAAAGACAGTTCAACCGGACCATGCGTCGGTCGGTTCGGAACCAAAAACAATGAGTTAACAATAAAGTCTAAAAGTAGGTAAAGTCAACCACGGACGCCGGTGTTTCGAAAAAAGGCACATCGGTGTCCTTTTGTACTTTGTTAAACGTATTCATGTTTTTTTTTTTTTTTTTATTTGTCAAACACACTGTGTTTTTCTTATTACAATCTAGTCAGTAAGACTAATTAGCAATTTTGTTTTAACTTAATTTACTAGAAAAGTCAGATTTAAACTTAGGGTTCACTCAACAGTTCTCCCCGCTTTGTTTAGTCTGTAACTCACAATTGTGTTGTGTTTATAGCATTATTTTGTTTTAAGTGTAATTCACTTAGTTTACTAGCTCAAACGGCTTCACTCTTTTTAGTCGTCGAACTATCATAGTATTGTCTAGAAGCTGAATTGCTTCCACATTCACATGCCGATGGAGTCTATCTTCATGGCTTTTTGCGTACTTTTTTATAGTCTCTGCTACAGTTTCGATTTTTAGATCTCGATGAAGGTCACTATTTCGAACGTACCAAGGTGCATTCACAATGTTTCTTAATACTTTATTTTGAAATCTCTGTACAACTAGAATGTTACTCTCTTTAGCACAACCCCATAGTTGAATACCATATGTCCATACTGGTTTCAGTATTTGTCTATAAAGCAGTAACTTATTATGAATTGTTAAATTGGACTTCCTTCCAATTAGCCAGTTCATTTTTCTATACCTTATCTCAAGTTCTTCTTTTTTTTTCTTAACATGTGCTTTCCAGCGCAATTTGGCATCAAGTGTCATACCTAGATATTTTGCTTGATTCGAATATGGTACTGGAATGTTGTTAATTGTTATTTGTATGTGATTTATATTTTTGTTTGTAAAATCAACATGAATTGATTTGGTTTCATTTAATTTTATTCGCCACTTTTACGTATTCATGTGGCCGACAAAATACGGTTTTTATCAAAAGTCTCGCCTTTTAATTTGAATTGATGTTTTCCATCTCCCCTAGAAGTACCCAATCCACTTAAAAGTATCCAATTTGAATCACTCTGTACATAATATAACAAATTTTCATTTTGCTGACTTCGGCCACATACCAGAAGGGCATACACGGGCAGACAAGACAAAATTAGTGTCATATATTTCGCGAAAATGAAATCTAGACAGACTTTAATAGCCCCAAAATGGCGGTCATATTTATAAATGACCATACGAACGCGGTAAGCGAAAGGGGGCTCTATATTTGACAGCCGAGCTCATATTATATGCGATATGGCACCCTGTTTTATTAAATTTTCCTCCTAGAGCTCCAGAGACACAGGGTTAATCAAGAAAAACGTTGAATGTCCTATACGAGGATGAGATGAAATGTTTCCGACCTAGCCTATAGCAGGCCCGATTTGCTTTTTTGTTCCAACGTGTTGGTCTAGCCTTGCTTGTGATCAGTATACGCTCGAAGTTTAAAGTGAGTGCGTCAAGTAGTTTGTCTCCTGTTTATTTTAACAGTTTATACAGTGTGTCAATTTTAAAAGATGGAAAAAACGAGATAATAGCCGTGATAAAATATTTTTATATCGCCGACGGAAATAAAAGCTGACCTAGATGCTACACTAGGGGAATCTGCCTCTTCCTATACCACAGTTAAAACCAGGATATCGGACTTTAAACGTGGTCGTACTAGCACTGATGATGCTCCGCGTTCTGGCAGGCCAAAAACGGCAACTTCTGAAGAAATGATGCAAACCATTCACAAACTAGTTCTAAAAGATCGCGGATTAAGACTGCAAGAGGTAGCTGAGGCTGTGGGCATATCAAAAGAGCGAGTTCACGATATTTTATGTGAAGTTTTAGGTGTGAGAAAGCTATCCGCCCGATGGGTGCCGCGTTTGCTCACGCTAGATCAAAAGCTCGTGCGTCTAACCATTTCAGAGGCACTGTTTAGACGTGATTCAGGGGACTTTTGGCGTAGATTTATTACGGTTGATGAAAGATGGGTTCATCATTATACCCCTGAAACTAAGCAACAGTCCGAACAATGGACGGTAAAGGACGAACCAATTCCAAAGAAGGCAAAGGCAGGACCGTCTGCTGGAAAGGTCATGGCAACGGTCTTTTAGGACGCTAAAGGGATACTACTCATAGATTATCTCGAAAAAGAAAGAACAATAAATTCAGATTACTACAGCGACTTCCTGGACTAGCTCAAGCAGAATATAAGCGAAAAACGCCCTGGTTTGGCAAAAAAGAAAATTTGGATGGTAATGTTTGCTTTGGTTTAAAGTGCGAATTATCGTGCTAAATTAGATTTTATTTTGTATTTTGCTTATAAAAAATATTTTCAATGGAAAACGGATTTTCCAAAGCCGATAGTTCCAACTTGCCAATGCTGCATTCCTTTATGGTGGCAGGCTTCTTTGCCAACAAGAGTGATTTTTGTTCTGCGGAATTTAGAAACGTTAAAATGTTGATGTATTCGTTGAGTTGTTTTGTATATAACTGAAAGTTCTTTTATGATATTCTTCGCCTACTTTTACTCATGTATATTTTGAGGTTAGGTTATATATTTTGCTTTTTTGTTTAATATGCCACTTACAATAGATTCAATTAAATACCCAATCATTATTATTTTAAGCCTTAAGAAACAATCAAAAATTGCAGGACAGGGAGACAAAAAGTATACAACGACCAGCAATACTTGAAGTACTGCGTAGGTTACACTGCTTCGTCCTGCGTAGGTATTGCCTAGTCCTGCCTATGCACTGCCTAGTCTTGCATAGGCCCTGCTCAGTCCTACATTTAGCCTGCATGTGCACTGCCTAATCCTGCACTTAGAGGTACTGCCTAGTCCTGCCTAATAACTGCCTAGCACCGCCTAAAAATTTGTACACGTTTCTGCCTATTATAGTTGTTCACCCCTTGTAATAAACATAACCTCCAAAATTTCATCGTCATTTACGAAATAGTTATATATATTATAAAAAACGTGAGAAAAATTAATAGAAACAATTTAGCTAGACATAAGACATCAAAGTGATCTTCACAAATGTAAAGTGAAGATGTATTAGATAAGGCCCTTGGGAGCAAGTTCTAGCCACTTTTTCCGTTCTTTTACTGCTGTAGGCACATGAATAAATAGTTTTTCAGGTGTTTTTATGCTAGTATTCGAACACTGAGGCACTACACACAACTTATAGGACATTTTATTACATAAAAAACAGTAAAAACACAGACCAAAAACAAATAAACACTTGAGTGCCGTGTATCTGTTCGCAAGTTTACTGCGCTGTGACGTCATTGCAACGCCATAGATATGAGCGTTTTAGCGGCAAATTCAAATCGGAAATTAGAAAACTTGATTTTAAATGTAGTCATGATAAAATATACTATTTTAATAATTTTGCGTAGCAAATTCCCTAATTTACCTATGTATCATTCTAAACACTTTTCTAAAATTTGTCAAAAACCCTATTTTTTGACAATTAAAAAAAATTCCACTTTTTAACGGATTATCTCATCAATATGCGACTTTCGGAGTATAGTAGACCATATTCTTCTCAATAATTTGTGTTTGATCAAAAACTTCGTCGGAGCTTTCGTTTTTGAGATATTTACAAAAAAACTGTTTTAAACGCTGATGAAAAAAAAACGTTGATTTTAGAAGCTGATAAAAAAAAACGTTTATTTCATATATGAAAACAAGCTTAATAGGTCATTTATTAACGTTATAAAAAATAACGTTGCTAAAAACTGCGTTTTAATAACGCCATTATCAAATTAAAACAGCAAAGTTTTTACGTTAGTTTCAAGTGATTTTTATCAACGTTAAAATCACATTAGATTCACGCCTTTTCTAAACGAATTTTAAAATGCGACTTGCATGGCTTTTCTATCGAATATTTTTGAGATTTTACTAGCAGCAGTGACACCTATTGTCGGGATTTTTCACTTTGAGGAAATCTATCAGACAGTGCTTTGGCCTCTAAACCCCAAAAACCTGTTAAGGAACTGATCCCTGATCCACGATCACGACGCATCTGTTGTTATCCTGACAAAGACACATTAATATTCTGTGAAAGTGTTTACTGGTAAAAAATCTTGTTTAGCTGTTAAAAAAAACATAATGTATAAAGATAGATAAATAGATATTTTGTCTTGCTTTGAGCGCCATCTTTAAAATTGTCTTGAAGTATTGTAGTCTTAAACTAGTAAACTTTTATAACTTCCTTTCGCGTCTCTTTTAAGTAAAAAAACGTGACCAAAAAAGACGCAGAAAGTTAGTAGGTTTGAGAAGTCTTAATCTAGTGACGTTTTAGAACATGTTGTGGAGGACTTTTCAAGTGTGAATTTGGTACATGAAAATAACGAGGGTAAAAAACACGTTATATACACAGCAACAGAAACTTTAGCAAAAAGTACATTTTTATAGCTTGATTTCTCCTTGTTTTTAAGTTATCTTTAAGCATGTAGACTTAACAAAATAAATATTACATGGTATGAGGTTGTTTTCAAGTAAAAAAAAAACGTTGTTATTTTTGTTCACGTTAATTTAACATTGATGTGATTTTTGTGCTATGTGGGTATATCATGGAGTTCACTTGAAATAAAAGATGCTAATAGACTAACTAGGAAGGTGCCAGATCCGTCATGGATCCATTTATTTATATTATTTTTTAGTCGAAAAATATATTTTTTTCTAAAAGCACTTTTAATTAAAACTTTATTTCCGTGGGACACTTTGGGCTGACGCTTCCTGAAAATTAACGACTTTTTCTTAAAATGCCGGGACTAATTGAGTCGCGGCCGTAAAACCTCGAAACTTCTGCTGATTTTCTGATTCTCAAATTAAAATCTGCCCCCGAAATGGCAATCAAGGCCGCTCTGGATAATTACAAAACGAAAATGTTCATCAAGAAGGCTTTGCTGCCTTCATTCATTTTGAAGCACTCTGGTTGAAATTGTGTGCAAGACAGAAACACAGGAGTGTGTGACTTTGTTTCTCGTTGACAATGATTGAGTAGAAATAAAATTTCGGACTTTCATTGTCTTTTTTTATTTTAAACACGACGTTTCGGTTAGTCAGTATCTCTAACCGTTTTCAAGTGTAAACTCTTGTTAAATTTAATAAAGACAATGGAAGTCCGAAATTTTGTTTCAAGGTCTTTATACTTTTACAGAGATTCCCTACAAAAATTAACCAGTCATGTGTATTTAACTGTAGGACTGTAGCTGTCACATAAAACAAATGGTTTAAGGCAACCAGTGACTTTTTTAATCAGGATTACAGTTGGTCAGTCAGGTTCAATGACCTTTCAAATTATGTAGTTAACCTGTGTAAAAGTATAAAGACCTTGGGTTAGAGGTGCTTTAGTCGAGCGGTATATTTAAACAACTTGTCCATTTCCACGTTTACATAAAATTTATTTGGAGATAGGCGTTCTAGTTGCACATAGCTATGATAAAAGCCAGTTGTTGTTATGGGCTTTTGGTTATTGTTAAATTAGACACCAATTGTTATAAGGAATACGTTATATTTAAAGTCAAAAATTATTAAAACAAATCGAAAGTCTAAAGTCAAATCAATTACGAAAATGCGCTCAAATTAACATTAAAAAATACCATAGAGTCTATCTATGAACAAAACTAATTTATATTTCAATTTTCCGACACAAAATTGTCTTCGCAAATCAAAATGATAGAGTGTAGGTATGTACAGTTTTATAACATACCTAAAAAAATGTTGTAGGACATACAATATTGTGAATTAACGCAATGGTAACACACATATAACAAGTCCGCAAATATATCAGTGAATTTATCCCAATATTCTAAATCTAGTAAAATACTAAATGCACTATCAAAAGTTCATATTTTTATATTTACTATAATTTCTCCATTAATCCTTATTTACGTATAAAAGTCTAATAACTTAATTGTCTACAGCAATTAAAAGGGCGGCGGTAATATTTTCCCTTTAAATCAATGTTCAAATAGTTTAAAACGTAATATTTCCCTTTCAAATCAATGTTCAAAAAGTTTTAACTTACTTTCTGTCAATGAATCACAAAAGTATATATTTTATTCTAGAGTTCAAAAACTCTAGAATTTCTTTCAGACTACATTTTTTAAAACGCTGGTTAACTTTTACTTTTTACTAATTCACTTTAACTTTAACTTTTAAAGATTTTTTACTTTTGGCTGCAATTTATAAACTGATCTGATATAGTTCAAGAAATCGAATTTATAGGCGATCCTGTTTATCGTCTAACTCGATACTGGGTCAATATGTGTTTCTAGCTAATTTTATCGATCAAGGTGAATATAAGGTCATATTTTGCTCTGATGCTATGAAGAAATCAAAACCAGGGATCTCAGGTTTTTCACCTTTCGCGCTTTTGAGCGTTCGATCTGGCCAGTTTTCTAAGTATAGCCCTAATGTAAACAAACTTTAAGACCCTAAAAATAAATTATTTTAAAGCGGGAATTTTTAATTCTGTGATCGACGGAATAGGATGTGTGCTCTTTAGTGAAAATTAAGTGTTTGAGTTTATCTTGTTTCATGTGAGTCTCAATCATTTTTATTTTAACTATTTGATTTATTTTTGGTTTAAATATTCATCATCGACCGGTTTTTCAATATTTTTTAATTATTTTTAATTTATTATTTTAAATTTAATATTTTAGATTTTAGTTTTTATTATTTTATTTTAAAAATAATATTTTATTTATTGTTGTGTTTTTATTTTTATTTTCTTGCTTCAATAATACTTGTATATTTTCTACCAGTTTGGGTATATGTTTTAATTATTTTTAATTTAATATTTTTAATTTGGGTTTTAATTAATATTATTTTTATTTTATTAAAAAAATAATATGTAGTTATATTTGAGTTATCTATTTTTCACCTTGTTAAATCTTATTATTAACTAGGCGGAAATCTTGAAGAATATTTTTAGTAAAATAGTTTTATATTTTATTAAATAAACCCCGACGTTCACAACTGAACATATAGCAAAGCCCTCTGTTCTGCAGTTTAAGTGGATAATAATTTTAGGAAAATAATGCACCTATCTATTAAAAACGTTACCACCAAAAAATATAAAACGCGCCTCTCAAAAATAAAAGGACTCTTTCAAGCCATGTGTGTTGGCTGTGACCTTAAATAAGCTTGAAAATGTAAGATTTATGTAGAAAATGCAACTTTTAATTTAAAGTTCAAGTCGCATGTAAATCTGTGCACCTAGAAACTGTAAAGTTTTGGCAAATAAGTAGTTGTACGTATGACTATGATTTGCTTACAAACTTGCTTCGTGGATTGTGGCGAATTTTATTTTCGTAAGAAATGTCGCCGTTTGGCAAAGAAACTTCTTGCCTTGGTTTATTGTTCATTTGTTTCTTAGTGCCATGCCATTTGTTCTGTCTTTTGTCATTTGTTTTAAAATGCGTCTTTTGTTTACAATGTCGGTTGATTCTCGTAACGTCTTTTGTTATATAAGTACTAATGTTTTTTATTTATTCTACTTATTATTAAAAAAAAATATATTTTTTTGAAACTGACCAGGTCCTTTTAGTGGAAGATCCAGGATGTTTGTGGAGTGGGGGAGGGGGGGAAGGAGAGACTGAGCAAAAGAGGGCAGCAAAAACCAAAAAAAAATTGCGATTTTCATTAAGTCTGAGTTCTCAAGTTCGGTCGGAATACATGTCGGAATGGGACAACTGGGCGCCGCCAACTGGGCGCGGCCAACTCGGCGCCGCCAACTGTGCGCTGGGCCAACTGGGCGCCGGGCCAACTCGGTGCCGGAATAAAATATATTTTTTTTATAAAATCTGCATATGAAAAACAAAATAGAAAAAAAATTATTTACGTAATTTTCTTGAAATTAGGTTTTGTTAAGTAGAGTTAAATCCATTAAGTCAAGTGTTGAAATTTGGTAGGTGTAGAGTTCTGGTAACCTGGTTACATAAAATTTTCGTTTTTGATTACAAGAATGGCGGATTTCTTTATTTTTAAACCGATTTGTCTCAAACTTGAAAGTTTGCAGTTTGAGATCACTTAATACAGTTTTAACCTCAAACTTAAAAAAATTAAAATGACGGATCCAAAATGGCGGATTTTCTTATTTATGCACCGATATGTATCTAATATAGAACTTGGCTGTGTTTCAAGTCGCTGATTATGATTTTTGATTCAAACTCATAAAAAATTCAAAATGGTGGATTTCTTTATTTTTAAACCGATTCGTCTCAAACTCGAAAGTTTGCAGTGCTTGAGATCACCTAATACAGTTTTATCCTAAAAAATTAAAATGGTGGATTTTCTTATTTATGTACCGACATGTATCAAATATAGAACTTGACTGTGTGACTCAAACTTTTAAACCGATTTGTTGTCACTGTTTACACTTAAAAACGGTTAGAGATACTTACTAACCGAAACGTCGTGTTTAAAATAAATAAAGACAATGGAAGTCCGAAATTTTATTTCTACTCAATCATTTTCTACGAGTTTCAAACAAAGTGTTCTACGCTATTCCGAAAACCGCATATTGATGCAATGCTCCGTTGAAAAAACAGCATTTTTAAAAACTTTTAACTGTCAAAAACCTGCCATTAGCATTATTAATGTATTTTGATCATTCAACCCTTTATGGTATTGTACACTATTTTATACCTCAACTCATGAAAATTGGTTCAGTCGTTTAGTAGCTATCGTGACCTAGACAGACATACACAAACACGGACGACGATATTTCTAAGATGGGTTAAAATACACATAAAAAGCACATTTTCAGCGTTATCTAAAAAAAAATCGCCTCAAAGACAATACCTCTCTAGTCATTGCTGCTGGGGCTAGGTAGAGTCCCTGTTGACATATTTGTAATATATTCAAATATGTCAACATACAGGGACTCTAGGGCTAGGAAGGTAAAAATAGACCGGTGTACTGTGGACTATTGTAGTAGTCAGTGGTGTCTATAGAAAAAAGTTTCGGGGGGGGGCCCGAGACAGTTTCGGGGGGGGGCCGAGACCTCATAAGGCCGTATTTTATGTTTGTATTCCTAAAATATGTGGAAAATATCTAAAAAAATCATAGCTTCGGGGGGGACCCCCCCCGTATATACGCCACTGGTAGTAGTTAGTTCTTTGGGGATTTCCTAAAGTGTGGCTAGTGCTATCCACTTTCGCAGGATTATAGGGGACCATCAGGCTTAATATTATTTCAGTTACTTTGGTTAAAATTGACTAAATTAAATTAGTCCTGGATAGCGAAGGGATATTGTAGACCGAAAGCTACAAGCAAAACTATTGTTTGCTCCAAAAAGTAGGGAGCATGGAGCCAGTGGCGCATCCAGGATGCATTGAGGGGGCCAGAGAGTCTTGGCAGGGGTCCAAGACAACGATGCCGTATTTTATGCCATTTAATTTTTTTATTCATAAAACAGGTAAAAACTGCTTACAAAAATTTAGGTTTAGGGGGCCCCTGCTAGAACAAACTCGAACGTACTATCCGTTTGTCAATTAAGATTCACTTTGGTTTGTCAATACAGATTGAAGGACGAAACAGTAGATAATAGGGTGTTTGACAGTAGTAAAGAAAATACTCTGACAATATATGGACCCCTAAGCTCACACTAGGTACTATAGTTATAGTGTACGTGTGAGCTAATATAACTAAAAACTTAAATATATTTTATTTAACTCCAGACTAAATTACCTTTTGTTTGATACCACACAAGCCATGTTTTGACTTAAACTCAAATTTTTTAAATCTACCCCCACCCTTAAAAAAAAAAAAAAACTAAAATGTATTTTGTTAAACTCCGGACTCAATTACCTTTCGTTTGATATCACACACGCCATATTTTCACTTAAACTCTAATTTTTAAAATATACCCCCACTCTTTTTTTTTAAATAAATTAAAATGTATTTTGTTTAACTGCAGACTCAATTCCTTTCGTTTGATATCACACACGCCATATTTTCACATAAACTCTAATTTTTGAAATCTACCCTCACCCTTTTATTTGGTTTCTGTTCGGTGGATTTTGTTCATTTTTAAATGGGACCATCTCGACCCAAGACCCAGCCTAGTTACCAAATTTCATTGAAATCGGCCAAGCGGTTTTTGAGTTATGCGCGTTGGTCGTTACAGACATACAGACAGACAGACAGACAGACAGACGGCGCAACAAAAAAGTTTCAAAATCATCTGAAACGCAAAGATAAATAAAAATTTTTGAAATCGGAGCAACTCTTTTTTTCTCGAAAAAATTAGGATCACCATAGCTCACACTACTATAGTATAGTATATGTGTGAGCTAAAATATGTATTTATTTTTAGATATCTCTTTAGGTCTTGGGAATGCTAAAAACAAACTTTTTTAAAAAAAAAATTCTCATAGTTCTTTTAATTAAATAAATTCATTAAATTCAAACAATTAGCCACGTAATTCCATTAACAGTAAACGCCTCGAACTAACCTATTTTCTGTGTTATTTTCTTATGGATGGTAATGTTTGCTTTGGTTTAAAGTGCGAATTATCGTCCTAAATTAGATTTTATTTCGTGTTTTGCTTATAAAAAACATTTTCAATGGAAAACGGATTCTCCAAAGCCGATAGCTCCAACTTGCCAATGCTGAATTCCTTTATGGTGGCAGGCTTCTTTGCCAACAACAGTGATTTTTGTTCTGCGGAATTTAGAAACGTTAAAATGTTGATGTAAGTATTCGATGACTTGTTTTTTATATAACTGAAAGTTTTTTACGATATTCTTCGCCTACTTTTACTCATTTAGATTTTGAGGTTGTTCTTCACCCCTTGTAATAAACATAACATTAAAAATTTCATCGTCATTTACGAAATAGTTATATATATTATAGACAACATGAGAAAAATTAATAGAAACAATTTAGTTATACTCACATCAAAGTGATCTTCACAAATGTTGTGTGATGTATTAGATAAGGCCCTTGGGTCTCTTCGAGCAAGTTCTAGCCACTTTTTCCGTTCTTTTACTGCTGTAGGCACATGAATAAATAGTTTTTCAGGTGTTTTTATGCTAGTATTCGAACACTGAGGCACTACACACTACTTATAGGACATTTTTTTACATAAAAAACAGTAAAAACACAGACCAAAAACAAATAAACACTTGAATGCCGTGTATCTGTCCGCGAGTTTACTGCGCTGTGACGTCATTGCAACGCCATGCTAGAAATGAGCGTTTTAGCGGCAAATTCAAATCGGAAATTAGAAAACTTGATTTTAAATGTAGTCATGATAAAATATACTATTTTAATAATTTTGCGTAGCAAATTGGGGATCTATGTATCATTCTGATGGAGCGTGTTAACTCCCTATACATAATATATATAACCGACGGTAACTGCCCATTCATGATGCAAACATGAGGGCCTTGGGGTCTTTAAGCAAAAAAGACCTGATTGGTTGCTTTCAAAGACATATGCATATTATTTCCACATAGTACGTATTATTGCAATACCTACGGTACCTTACGATGCGAAATGCAAACTTATTTGAAATAGCAATATCAATGGGTATAAGTCTATCCTTTTTGCGGTCCTTAAGATAAAATGTCCTGATTGGTTATACTTTTACGCATGAATATTATTTTATTCTTGTATTCCTTACGTGAAATCATCGGCATACAGTTGACAAGAACGCTATCTATGTAAATTTGGTATCTGTGCATTTTTCGTACCTTTATTTCTGAATGTTTGCATCAAACGCCAACCATTGTGTAAATAGGTAGGTAACAGGGAGTATTGGAATATTACGTATATATGGTTATCTCGCGCTAAATTTCGCGGTTCTTTTTTAAATTTAGAACCACACAATTAAATTAAAAACAGGGTACATTTTTCCGCGTTGGGACATGCGCAACATGAATCTGAGAGATCCCTTTACAACCGCCGAGAAAAATGGTCTGTTAATTACTTTCTCCAATTTATTACAATTTTCTATATTTGAAAGTGCTCGGTTTGTGGACTAAACTATAAAACTGGAATATTCAGCCCTTCAGCTACGTGGTGTCATCATTAGATCCTGACAGGGGCCCCTGTGACGTAAAGAAATAGGGTATTTGACAAATTTTTGAAAATAGTTTAGAATGATACATAGATCCCTAATTTGCTATGCAAAATTGTTAAAATAGTATATTTTATCATCGAGCACATTTAAAATCAAGTTTTCTAATTTCCGATTTGAATTTGCCGCTGAAACGCTCATTTCTAGCATGGCGTTGCAATGACGTCACAGCGCAGTAAACTCGCGGACAGATACATGGCATTCAAGTGTTTATTTGTTTTTGGTCTGTGCTTTTACTGTTTTTTATGTAAAAAATGTCCTATTAGTGGTGTGTAGTGCGTGAGTGTTCAAATACTAGCATAAAAACACCTAAAAAACTATTTATTTATGTGCCTACAGCAGTAAAATAACGGAAAAAGTGGCTAGAACTTGTTCGAAGAGACCGAAGGGCCTTATCTAATACATCTTCACTTTACATTTGTGAAGATCACTTTGATGTGAGTATAACTAAATTGTTTCTATTAATTTTTCTCATGTTGTCTATTTATATATATAACTATTTCGTAAATGACGATGAAATTTTTGAGGTTATGTTTATTACAAGGAGTGAACAACTATAATAGGCAGAAAGGTGTACAAATTTTTAGGCGGTGCTAGGCAGTTATTAGGCCAGAACTAGGGAGTACCTCTAAATGCAGGATTAGGCAGTGCACATGCAGGCTAAATGTAGGACTGAGCAGTGCATAGTGCATATGGAAGAATAGGCAGTTCATAGGCAGGACTAGGCAGTACCTACGCAGGACTATGCAGTGTAACCTATGCAGTACTTCAAGTATTGCTGGTCGTTATTACATGAATTTTATTTTTGTTTTTTTCAGATAATGAATCTATGTAAGTGGCATATTGAACAAAACAGCAAAACATATAACTTAACCTCAAAATCTAAATGAGTAAAAGTAGGCGAAGAATATCGTAAAAAAACTTTCAGCTATATACAAAACAACTCATCGAATACTTACATCAACATTTTAACGTTTCTAAATTCCGCAGAACAAAAATCAAGCAAAGAAGCCTGCCACCATAAAGGAGTTCAGCATTGGCAAGATGGAGCTATCGGCTTTGGAGAATCCGTTTTCCATTGAAAATGTTTTTTATAAGCAAAACACAAAATAAAATCTAATTTAGGACGATAATTCGCACTTTAAACCAAAGCAAACATTACCTTCCATAAGAAAATAACACAGAAAATAGGTTCGTTCGAGGCGTTTACTGTTTTGTGACGTCACTCGCAGCTGATTGGTAGACCGCCTGTTTTGAATCACGTGGCTAATTGTTTTAATTCAATGAATTTATTTAATTAAAAGAACTATGAATTTGAGAAAAAATTAAACAAAAAAGTTTGTTTTTAGCATTCCCAAGACCTAAAGAGATATCTAAAAATAAATATATATTTATTTTTTACTACTCTCAAACACCCTATTGGCTGCACATCGGAGTACTCTTGTTTTTGACTTTTTGTTGTGTGATTTACAGCAATTTTCCTATGGACTCTTAATTTTCGTGATTCCTTATCAATTATTATGTTTGTTCGCGATTTCGTTGAATAAAAATATATACAGCGTGTCTCATTTTCGATGGGATTAAATGGGAAACTCGGTTATTATTAAAGATATTGATTTTCTGATTGCACCTTACCGTGCTCTTTTTTTGAGCCCTTAAAAATGGCGTAATCAGATTTTTGCTATACCCCGTAGTTTCGCTAATACAGGGAGTTTTTGAAAATATTGCATTTTTATTAATTCCTTGTATCTCGCTTATTTTGCAAGATATTTTTATTCTGTAAAAACCTTTCTATGGCAACTTTTTTAGAGCAAAATAATGACGTTGTCAACTTTTTAAAATATTGTTTAGTTTTTGAGATATGGTATTTATCATAAAAAATTAAATACGGACCTGGATTTTTTTTATTACTATTTTGATTGGTTTCATGCTAGTATTATCATAAAATAATAAAAATTAAATAAAATTTTGTTTTATGGTAAAAAAAAAATTAATATTTAAAAAAAAATTAGTCCAAACCTGGATATTTCCAACATAAATATAAATTAAAAATTGCTAGTTAAACAATTTTTAGTTTAACTGTTTTGATACTTAGCATATTAAAATAGTTTTACGGTAATTTACAGATTTATTTGGAACAAAGTCTACGAAAAATATAAAAGAAAACAAATTATAAAAAATAACTAATTTTTGTGATTACCATTATGTGTAAGACATTGTTGGCATTTTTGAGTAATTTTTCTTAACGCATTTTGCATAAAAATATTTCTGCCATTTAAATATTGGAATTCTGTTGCTTGAATGAAGCAGGCAAACATATCACATTTTTCAAAATCTGGATATGGTCGATTTCTAGCCAGTTTAAAATAATTGTAAGCCATTCACAAAAATGACAAGTAAAATGACAATGTCAATTCCACGCTTTTGTTTTGTAAATTTCACGACCTGCTGTGCTACCATCAAATAATTAGTAGGATATTATTTTTGTAACTTTTTAAGGTTTTTACCTTATTTATAAATCTTTTAATTATCATTTTAAAACAGATAAACTAAAAATCGTTCAACTAGTGTGTCTTGCAATTTTTAATTTATAATTACGTTGGAAATTTCCAGGTTCGGACTATAATTTTTTTTTTCAAATATTAAATAGTTTTTTTTAACCTTAAATCAAAAAATATTAAAGTTATATCATTTTAAGGTAATAATAGCATGGAACCAATCAAAGTAGTAATAAAAAAAATCCAGGTCCGTGTTTAATATTTTTATGATAAATACCATATCTTAAAAACTAAACAATATTTTAAAAAATTAACAACGACATTATTTTGCTATAAAAAAGTTGCCATAGAAAAGTTTTTACAGAATAAAAATATCTTGCAAAATAAGCGAGATACAAGGAATTAATTAAAATGCAATTTTTTCAAAAACTCCCTGTATTAGCGAAACCACGGGGTATAGCAAAAATCTGATTACACCATTTTTAAGGGCTCCAAAAAAGAGCACGGTGAGGTGCAATCAGAAAATCGATATCTTTAATAATAACCGAGTTTCCCATTTAATCCCATCGAAAATGGGACACGCTGTACAGTCCATTGCAGCTATCGTTTTTCGTACTGCGGGCAAACAGAGCGTTCTTTGCCGTCAAGAGTTCACATAATAAATAAAAACCCTAGAGAAAGAAAACAATAAAAGTCGTATTTACTGTCGAAAACATGAAATATTTTTCAATTTTCATAAAGAGCCACTTTAAACAATCCCCAAGGGCGATATCTCGAAAACGCATTTAAATTAAAACTCGACGGGAAAAAAATTGGAGCAACCAACTAATGAAATGAACGAAAGCACAAGGCTGAGCGAGGGCGCAGAGGCTTTTTTCTCATTAGCATTTTTGTAATTAAGCAAATATTCTCTTTATTCTCAAGGGTCAAATAAAGAAATAAATGGCTATTTTTCTTTACTTTACGCAAGTAAATAAAATAGTAGTTAATACAAGTGACTTAAAAACCAGATAAGACAAGGACATATTAAAGATATTTGAAAGATGTGCATTTCAAGACATAACAGATTTGTTAAGGGCAAAGAATTCTTTGCACGAAAGTACCGATTACAGAATACCCAAAACTAACAAAAACTTCAGCACAAGCAAGCCATAGAAGTAAGCAGGGGGGTAGGTTTTTTGTTTATTATTTGCTGGGAAGGGAGGGGGGCCTCCACGTTTGTTATTATCACGGATTAGATTGACCTTCGAACAATAAACCCCGTAGAAGCAGCATGCTTTCTTATTTATTCAGTATATAATATTTACCAAGGGACCAGGGGGAAAAATAACCCAAATTGCCACGTTTACATAATGTGATAAGATAACTAAAAATGTATAATTAAATGAACGGTGTTTTCTTTAAAAATTAGCATTATTTTCAATCAAAATAAAATGTATGAACCACGATAAAGAGAATAAAATATTTTAACTTTTGTCCAAATACATTAATTGATAATAATTCTGTATTTTAAACAGTCGAAAAAATTAACAGCGCCGCAACCTCGCCAAAAAACGGCGTGGTCGATGACGTACTGTCACTTGTTATTGATGGCCGTCATTGTATTTTGAATCGTTGTGGACTAAAAGGTGATTCGTTCTAAAAAGCCTGCGATTTTGTGAATTTTTATTGTTTTTTTGCGTTAAAGTCAATATGGTAAAAAAGTGCGAGGTGTGTAAAACATCCTATGCCGTAAGCAATAAACGATCCATTTAGAAGTAAGTAAAAAGCTTATTTATCTGTAAACAAAACATAGGCGTAGTTAAATATTTTAAGCATTGTTATGTAAACAAACAGCCGGTTCTTAAGCTGCCACATTGTTTTAAATGTATTATATAGTCCTTGCAATACCCCAAGTCCCTTTGCTATCCTTTTTTATTTTTCTGCTATAAAGAAGACAGAAAATAGCTTCGAAAATCATTGTTGGCCCCAGATTGCAGTTGGCAGTTGCAAGCCTGTCTGTCTGTCAAAGCTTAAATTGACAATGAAAGTAAACTTTCAAAACAAAAAATTTTTGTCAAGTAGTCAAAATATTTTGTAAAGTAGATATTTAGAATTATTCAGATATTCTCAGAAAATTAGTCAAGAAAATTGGCGACAAAGATAAACTGTTCATTCGAAAATTCCACGCTTTTTTCGATCTTCAGTCCCATCCGTGATAACTATAGAGCAGAATTTCAAGAAACACAGTAATGACAAAAAGTATGATGACTCTTTGATGCCTTTCAAAACAACGCCTTTAAAAAACTAATTCAAAAAGTTTGAAAAACTACTATTAAAAAAGATTTATAAAACAAGAAGACTGAGAAAATGAGCTAAATTGGTGTCGTTCCTCTCGTCATAACTGAAGATGGCAGTTCACGAGATGGAGTTTTTTGGACGATGAGAATAAATTATTTTTGCCTAGTTACTTTTTTAGTTAGATTTTTAGTTTTTCGATTGGTTTTATTTTATTTTAAGAAAATAACTTTACAAAACCATACAAATAAAGCTTAGTATAATAATTTTCATCTTTTGATTTGAACTTAATCCTATGAGCAGTTCTACTGCAACATTTTAAACTTAGTAATTAGTAATACCCTCAATATAGCTATTTCTAGTTTAAATATTGTGTCTAAAATATATTTTTTAATTCACTCACAAAGAGTCTGTCTCAATACTGTTTTTGTTGAAATTCCCAAAGCCTCTGCGGTTAAATCAGTTAGGAACTTTATATTTTTTAAAAGATCTATGTGTCCACCATAAAAAATGTGAGATTTTCATATGAACAACATTTTTATTAAAAAGTAGAATATAATACTGTTTTAATTTCAAAAAATATTAATGCTTATATACTTATTGTAACAAAGGAATGAATATGTACTACATTAATATGAGTCGAGCTAAAGTTCATTTGTGGAAACTACAAATAATATTAATTTAACTTTTATTAAGTCATTTTGCTTAGGTAATTTAAAAACTTCAATTTACAAAAAATATAATATAAACAGGGCCTAATCCTATTTTTAAATAATAATTTTTACCAAAACAAATTGCAAAGCTTAGCTCAAATCCAACTCAAAATACATTGTAGAAAATAAAATTTTTGAAAAAATTAAATAATCACTAATTTATTGTTTGTTCATGGTTTGTAGTTCTATGGTCAGTCGCACTGAAAATATTCCCATGTAGAAACTTTGGTGGCAGGGCACCCCAATTGTTCATAAATTTTTCACAACATAAAATCATTTTGGGACAGAAACTTTTCTCAAAAAAGTATTCCAAATTAGAATCAGAATTTAAATATAAAATAAGCGATAATGTTTCAAAGTCAGAAGTTTCAAAACAATTGACAGTTTAAACACCAATCCATCACCCTTATTATAAAGGGTGGTGACCGATTATATTAACCTTAAGGTAACTGATAATTAGTTTTGCAGCGTCATTATCAGTTAACTTAGGAACCTATGGTTTAAAACTGAATTAAGAATACACGTGCGTTTTGTTACCAGAATTACGGGGTGATTAAACAAAAGGACTAGCCTTATTGCAAAGAGTATACCTGCACGATTTTGTATTATTACTATTAAGAATCAAAAAATAATATACTTGCTGTAATAGAATGTTAAATCATTTTTAATATAAAAAAGTATTCTCTGGTTTAATGCTGTATTATGGTTTTGCACTATTTTTAAGATTTACAAAAAAAGGTCTGTAGCATTGAAGGTTTATGAATGTTTTCAAAATATCTTGACAACAATGTCTGGAAATCATTTACTCAAACAAACCTGTCTATGGTTTGAGGTTATGCTGAATCTTTTTTTGGTTACGCCTTTTTGCGCAGATTCATTTTTCGTAGATGGCGCTGGCGTTTTGCTTGTGCCAGTCAAAATTGAAATTGTGTGGGTTTTCCGAATACGGGAATTTGGCGCAAAATTTGAAGTTAAAATTAAAGTTGCACGAACATCTAGTAGTTAAATTTTCTAAGAGATTGACCAAACTTAAATTGGCAAATCCAAATTGACGTCCCGTTCTTGTTTCGGTTTGACAATTCTCTGGTTTAGAATTGTCAAGTGCTTGTCAACCGATGTGTTTGTTTATTTTTTGATTTGACAGTTCTTTTACTTAAATTTGGGACAAAATCTGTCAAAAACTGTTTAGAGTCAAAAAACATAACAAGCAAACTATAACTATAACAAAAACTGACAGTCTCCGCCATTTTGACAATGCTGCGATATGATCAAAGTATAGATAGTTTGGTTGGGCTTCCTACTAGTGATCTACTCTTTCAGCTCCAATTTCTGGATTAATCCGGGTAATTTATCACCATGCTGCGTGGTGATCTCGATAGAATACGACAGACGAAAAATCTTTTTTTGGTTACGCCTTTTTGCGCAGATTCATTTTTCTTAGATGGCGCTGGCGTTTTGCTTGTGCCAATCAAAATTGAAATTGTGTGGGTTTTCCGAATACGGGAATTTGGCGCAAAATTTGAATTTAAAATTAAAGTTGCACGAACATCTAGTAGTTAAATTTTCTAAGAGATTGACCAAACTTAAATTGGCAAATCCAAATTGACGTCCCGTTCTTGTTTCGGTTTGACAATTCTCTGGTTTAGAATTGTCAAGTGCTTGTCAACCGATGTGTTTGTTTATTTTTTGTTTTTGACAGTTCTTTTACTTAAATTTGGGACAAAATCTGTCAAAAACTGTTTAGAGTCAAAAAACATAACAAAAATAACAAAAACTGACAGTCTCCGCCATTTTGACAATGCTTGAATAAGATCAAAGTATAGATAGTTGGGTTCGACTGCCTATCAGTGCCAGTGCCCTACTATTTCAGCTCCAATTTCTGGATTATTCCGAGTAATTAGAAGAATGGGGGTATATTTTTCTTTTCACTTTTACTGCTCCCAAGAGAGCGATTCTTTCAAACATTGAAATAATTTTTATCTCTTTTATTAACTAACTTCTTAACCAACTTGTGATACTTTCGTGCCCTCTAGAGAAATTTTTTTTACAGGGTGGACCAAATTGAGCACTTTTGGGAGGTATACGCAAGTTTATTTAATGCTGTACTTCCTGGGCAGCTATTTTTCAAAATAGGGAGTAACGGGAAATCTCCGTCGAATACACGACGAACCGAACCGAACGAAAACGAATGGAACCCCCCTTTGTATACGGCCATGTCTGAAGAATAGCTAAACAGGGTTTATATTTGTATTATGCCTTTTGTTACTCAATATGAACTTTTCTAAAAAAAGGGAAGAAACTGTCCGCACCTTAAAAGGGTGCTGTCCAAATTTCAAGAGAAGTTCAAAGGTAAAAACGGTTCTTGATACACCTGGGTGTCTATTCTGGGTCTTGAACGATGTGACCATCCACATCATACGCCTTGACCAATAGTAAACTCTGAACGGTCGAGTGTTGTACGAAATGATTGGTCTCGACCAATGGCATAGTCGCCCACTCTTTAGAGTGAATTTTACGCGTTTGAAGTGAAATCTGTTCTCCTGCCCCGTACCGACTGAACGTTTCTCGGTCGGATCGTAGGAGAAGCTTGCGCAATGGAGGTCTTTTCGCATAACACGTGACGGCTCGGAGCTAATTTAAAGCTTGCCATTGGCTAAAGCATGTGGAACTATCACATCATTCAAGACCCAGAATAGCCACCCAGGTGTCTATAACTGTCTGGGCACAAATTCATAAGCTTTCGAACAATGCACACTCGCTTTCCTTTTTAATGTCATCTTATTTTTTCCCAAGTGCAGCAGGGCGAAAGGAAGGGTAATGTTTTTCGAATGTTGTATGTATGTAAATATGTATGTTTGTGTCACGCTCGAGGCTAAACGGCTGAACCGATTTTGACAAAAAAGGTGTTGTTGAATTGCTACTGATCCCAAAGGTGTTATAGGCTAGGTTTTTTTTAAAGAGGAACCAACATGGCGGTCTTCAGACGCCATTTTGTCACATGATGTAGGCTTTAAGGCATACAATAGATAATTTGTAATTTCAGGCGATTTTATTGAAATCCCTTTGATTACCCAATGCAAATGTCCTCTAATTTGCTGTAGTTACTTTGTAGTTCTTTCTGCTCCCACCCATATCCCCTCCTGTCATTCTCTCCGACCTTTTCAACAACCTTTTTTGCATAATTTTATCAAAAATAGAGCGATTTCAAAAATTCTTTCTGCATACGCTTTCAGATTTTTTTCAAACACCGTTTTACTAGTTCCCTCCCCTCCCCGCCTCTACTTTTCTCCTCCCCGCCATCCTTATTAGCAATATTTATATAACTTTTACAAATATAAAGCGATTTCAAAAGTTCTTTCTGCACACGCTTGAAGACTTTTTCCATCATCATTTTACTACTTTTCCCCTCCCTCCTTATTAGTAATAGTTGTAGCTATACCTTTCGCAAATATAGAGCGAATTCAAAAATTCTTTCTACACACGCTTTAAGACTTTTTTTCCAACATCATTTTACTAGTTTCCCCCTTCCTCTCCAACGAACAAACTACCAGAATCTATAAAAAGTAATTCGAACAAAAAATTTAAAACAGCAATAAAAAACTTTTTACTTGCTCATTGTTTTTATACTGTCCAAGAATACTTGGATTATGTTTTTGTTTAGAGTGAAAAGACCTGCAAACAGCGCACTTTCGCTATTCTTTTTTTTATACGCCTATTTATGTATGTTCAATGTTTGTGATTTTTTTTGTAAGGTTTTTATTTTATTTTTATTTTTTTTATTTGTTTATACAAAATATTATTAGTGTTACAATATAGAAATAAACGACGAGTTTCAAACAAAAATAGTGTTACAATATTATGTCTTTACGCTTACTATTTTACTATGGTTAGTTTTAAGATAATGTTTTTTTTTGCACTTATAGCCTTATGCTTTTTTCTTGCATTGTATTTTCTTTTCAACTTTCTGACTTGCTATAATAGTGGGTTTACACAGTGTTCGCGCCAGTTCTATTTGCACGCCAGCAAAAGTTTACACTATTGTGCGAAAATTAAAAAGACTGGCACGCCAGTTTCATTTTTAAAGTGTACACGATACGCGATATGTCGACTGAACTCTCGGAAGCCTGCAAAATAGTCGCTAAACTTTTATTGAAAAAATAAAATAAAAGAGATTCAGAAAAAGGAACAACGAAAAGGCCGTATCTGGGTTAAAGCATGGATTGCTCGTCGATCTACTGAGTTTCTCTTATTTGAACGACATTCTTTAAAATTCGGTCTGCTACTTTAAACCATGGTACTTTTGGGGTGTATACTTCATCTACACCGGTTCCGGAATGTGGGCTTTTCTTAATTTTTGTCAATTCCAAAGCATATGTGTTTCTTATGGATCGTATTTTTGCTTTTACTTCTGCAACTTCAAAGCCTTCAATATTCATTATTTCACTAATTTTTTGGTAAGCATTATCTCGACTATCTTTGTTTTTATAAGAACTACTGTGTACATCCCATAAACAAGGAAAACATTCATAGCCTTCAAGAAACTGTATGGTCAGTTCTGCTGACCACTTTTTTTTAGCCATAATAAGCTATAAAAACAACAATAAACAAAATTTTGGAGCTCAAACACAATGAGAATAAAAAATAATGTAAAATAATTAACATAAAACTGGCGAGCCGACGTGCAGGTACTTGTTTACACATGAAAATTTTCTTTTTCTGCGCGCATGCGTCACCACTGGCGCCAGCAAATTTAGTCAGCTGCAGACTTTTTTGATACATGCATGCAAAAAAATAACTTGTGTGCAAGTCGGTGTTTACACTTGCAAATTTAACTTACTGGCGCGCCAGTTTTTATTGGCGCCAGCAAATCCATGCATGTGTAAACTCTCCTTAATTGTATATTGTACAAAAAATAGTCAAATAAACTCTACTCTACTCTACTCTACTCTCCCTCTCTTCTCCCCACCCTCCTCATTAGTAATAGTTGTAGACCTTTCACAAATTTAGAGCGATTTTTAAAATTCTTTCGACACACGCTTTAAGACTTTTTTGACACCATTTTACTAGTTCCCTCCTCCCTCTCTCCTTCCCCACCTTCACTCAGTGGAAAGTAACATTGTTCGCGTCCGTAAAAAATCTACACGTACTTTTTGGGTAAAGCTAAATGAATTGTAAAAGCATAGTGCTTTTTATAAGGCTGAATAAGAATTAAACCTAAAAGTTGGAAATAAAAAAAATTTTAAATAAAAAAAACACCCAACTGCTAAATTTAATTGTAGTCGCAGTTGGGTACAAAATTACCCAGTAACCTGATTCATGAAAATACAAAACTGTATAATTTCGTAAGTGCTCTTTGGGCATCAAAACTAAAAGTTGAAGCATGTCGTACATTATACACTATCAATTTTGTACTCAATTGCGACTAGTACTTGCAAGTAAATTTAGCAGTTGGGTGTTTTTTTATTTAAAATTTTTTTTATTTTCAATTATTTAACTTTTAAAAGCTGTCGTTATCATTAATGGATTTTGATCAAAATTTAATCAGCTCGTTACAGTGTCGAACACTCTTTTTCATGAAAATTTCATGAGAATCGGTTCAGCAGTTTAGGAGCGACCGTGGGCAGGACAGCCATACACACACAGACGGACAGACGTCACGACGATATTGCTAAGATTTTTATTTTCCATAAAAAATTTACAAAATATATCATGTAATTTTACTTGTCCTGTAATGTGATGGTAAGTGTTTTTTTATGGCTCTGTAAAATTACAATAAAAAACGTTGATTACAAAGTTTTTTAGTGGAATTTTACAAAACACTTTTTCCAGTGTGTGTATATATATGGATGATTCTACCAAAAGTGGGCTATATGGATATCATTTTGAGTCATTGCCTTTAAATAACAGTACAGCACAGTAAATAATTGTTTTTTTCAAATTTATGTAACTAATTCGGTGTAAGCTAGGAAACATTTATTTTCCCGAATTTTAGGAATTATTGCATAAAAATTCCAGAGGAATGAGTACCAGAGGAATGAGTTTTTTATAGGTTTTCCAATTTAAATCAAAATCTATTTCGACTACTCAACTTAAGTTTTATATAAACAAAGTTCCTATACTTATAATTTTAAAACAATCAACAAAAAAATTATACTATTGATATCAGTCGAATATATACTTACCAGAGGAATGATAATTGAAGCGTTCCTTTTTGATTTCTCCGAAAAAAACTAATTTTCTGCCGAAAATAAAAAGATCTATAACTTAAACCAAACTAAAGTTGACATTATCTGTCACAACTTGCCACCCTCACAAGTAAACTAGATATCCAGGGCCGTCTTTTTCTCTAGAAATTAACCGGTAATATTCACAAATATTGTGTTATTAAAAATGGAGCACGTTGAAAATTGTAAAATTTTCTGGAGAAGATGTAAATTCGGATTTTTAAAAATATGACTGCAAACTTAAGTTTTATCAATTTTTTGATAAATAGTTAAGACTTGGTTAAATATTATTTATTAGGATATTTTTTTCAATTTGAGTTTTTAATATTTGGTTTGGGACTACACTAGAGGAATGAGGTATTTGCTTTGTAATAAAAAAAATTATAAACTTGCAATTTTTTTTATACATTAAATTCAAATGAATAATAATAATAAAGAAAACATTTCGTTTTAAATCTTATAACTAAAACTATGCTCCATTTGCAGTCTGTGTTTGAAAAATATGCATTCCCACTCCACAGCACCATTTTTGTAGAATCATCCATATACAACATCACTAGTCCAGTCTATTCTAGGAAACATGACAACATACCTAGTTATAACTCATAAAAATTGGGGTGTTGATACATGGAAAAAAATCCCCGCGCCCAGCACATTATGTCACATGTTGAGAACATTTTCCTCATATTTTCATCCCGGTATTTCGGGGGCGAAAAGACACGATTTAGTAGCCCAATAAATCTGTCCGGGCCAAATGTTGCGGAAGGGATGCATTTCTGAGAAATTTATGACGTCTTTCTTTCTTGGTTATTAGGGTCATCGAAACTAATGGTGGATTGCTTTTTGAAAGCGACTTTTTAAATGAAGCAGCTTTTAACTTCTATAAATGCATGTAAGATTAGGCTAAGAAGAAATAAAATGTATGGCAACCAGCGACTTGTTTTTAGGCAGATTTTCAGGTTCGCTGTATTTTTATAAAATTTGTATTTGGCTAGTCTGTCCTCGAGTCACTAACATCATATTAATTTAAGTTTTGTAACTCGATTATTAACGGATTTCGATGTCAACGAATCTCTGGCTTACGCTGGCAAGTATTTCAGTGTTTGTAGCTAAAATTTTATAAATTTAGAACAAAAACCTTTTTGAAAACAAGCTTTTATAAAATGGACTAAAAAGCATAAAATAATTTTTTGAGTGTTCTGATATCATAATAATAAAAGCGATGGGCGTATTTAATATTAGGTAAATGCCTTTCCATGCGCATTTGGTGGATCGTCTACAACCGATGATGGGCCGACTCTTGTTTTTCAATGTGACAAAATGAATCGACACACTACCTGCCGGTCGCGGATGATCAGCCTAATATGCAGCAGGCTTAATAATGTCCATCCATATCAGAAAAACGTAAGGATAGCTTGAGTAGGGTTGGGTTGGGTTGGGTTAAATTGTCTACTCTTACATTTCTCTGCTATAATATAATGAATTTGGATTTTCACTAAACTTCGAGTTAACAAGGCTAAAACAAAAACGGGTAAATTTCCTTTAATACGCCCATCGCTTTTATTATTATGATATCAGAACACTCAAAAAATTATTTTATGCTTTTTAGTCCATTTTATAAAAGCTTGTTTTCAAAAAGTTTTTTTTTCTAAATTTATTTTTTAATTTTTAGATTTGTCTAAGTCTATGTATTTCTAATTTTGGTCGAGATCGAACAAACTAAAGCCTTACCTCTTCTACGCCCCCCCCCCACTTTTTAGTGGGAGAGCATGTGAATGTTGAAATCAATCAGATACCTACGTGGATGTCAGTTGAAAGTAATCAGAAAAACTCGTTATTAAATCGTCCATTTTGAATCCACCATATTGAATTTTTGTAATCTGATCAAAAATTCGTAATCCTCATCCTCAAAAACCCCCAGATACTAATTTTGGTGGAAATCCGACAAACTAACATTTTACCCCCTCTCCGCCCTCCACGTTAGGGGGGAGGTAGGCAGTAAGTGATACCACATTATTGGATTGTCATCGGAACTATAACGGTATGTGAAATTTGAAGTTAATCGGATACGAGGAAGTCAGTGGAAAGTAATCAGAAAAACTTGACACTAAATCGTCCATTTTGAATTCGCCATATTAATTTTTGTAATCTGATCAAAAATTCGTAATCCTCATCCTTAAAAACCCCTAGATACCAATTTTGGTGGAAATCCAACAAACTAAAATTTTACCCCCTCTCCGCCCTCCAGGTTAGGGGTGAGGTAGGCAGTCAGTGATTCCACATTATTGGATTGTCATCGGAACTATAACGGTATGCAAAATTTGAAGTGAATCGTATACGTTGAAGTCAGTTGAAAGTAATCAGAAAAACTTGACATTAAATCCTCCATTTTGAATCCGCCATATTGAATTTTTGTAATCCGATCAAAAATTCGTAATTCTCATCCTCAAAAACCCCCAGATACCAATTTTGGTTGAAATCGGACAAACTAAAGTTTTACCCCTTCTCCAACCCCCACGTTAGGGGGGAGGTAGGTACCCGATGAAACCATATTATTGTATTGTCACCGGAACTAAGACGCTATGCGAAATTTTAAGTCAATCGGCTGTTTGGAAGTTCTTCAAAAATGAGTTGCAAGATTTGATTACATACATACCCACATACATACATACATACATACAGGTGAAGTTAAATAAAAGCTTGTAATAAAAAACTAAAATAATTTAATTTTAAGGTTAGATTTTACGCATTTTGGATGCATTTCTGTGTCATTGTGGCTTTAGGGCGTCAACTTAACAAGTTTAATTTTTAGAAATTCGAACACGACTATAAGAGGAAGGGGAATAAAAAAAATTAGACCAAAAATTGGTTCGGCAACATCCGGATCCGTAATCTGTCATTCTCTACTAGAACCAATTATCAAACTGCGGTACTCACTCAACCACCTCTAGCGCCTGCACTATGATGCAGGTAGTAAAAATTAGCCAAAATCCAAAATATTTATAAACAAAATGTTAGATTAAGAAACCCCAGCAGCTTTTCCACTCCTATCTGGAAATTATATTTCTATAAAGGCTACAGGCCAACTTCTAAATGAGATATGGAAGCTCGTGGCCAATAATACGAGTTAGGAAGTTCCCAGAGTTACAAAGTTTAAACGGGAGTTAGCCAGAGTTTTATAGTATATCAAAGTGATCTAAATGTATCAATTATGTATTAATATTCCATTATTATTTATTTTAAAAAACTTAGATTGGGAAGAAATAGGCATCAAAGTAAACGGACAGTACTTGAACCACACGGTAAAAAAAATTGTCTTAGATCAAAGCAAATTGCTTGAAGTAAAATAATTTGTACTTTCCTATTCACCAAGAGTATATTTTCTTGACATTGCACAAAAAATTTCTTGCGTCTTTATTTTAATCTGAAACAGAAATTGTTTTATTATAAATTGGAATTGATTTAATCTAAGGCACCGTTTTCTCTGTAAGGGTAAGTCCATATCAAATCAACCAATGGTTTGGACCTTGTCACCTTAGATTTTCATAATTTTTGGGGGGGATAACTAAGTTTTTGGTCCAGCCCCCCACCAACTTCGCCCATGATTTACGCTGAATTTGGCCGCAAAATATAAAATTAGGATTAATTAATTGAAAAAAAAAATTAATTGATTTTTTGCTGCTTTTTTCCATATTTCTCGATTTCATAAAAGCTATAAAAAATTTATCAGATTTTTTTATTTTTTTAGGGCGTTAACTTTTTACAAGCTTTTATTTAACTTGAGATGTTCTGTCTAACTAACTATCAAATCTTGTGAAGCGTTTTTGACACACTTCCCATTATCCGATTTGGATGAAATTTGGTACACACATAGTGGTCCCATGACAATACAACATTAAGAAAAAAATATCCAACCACCCCTACCCCCACCCCTTCTATAGAAAAATGTGTTTTTGACACACTTCCCGTTGTCCGATTTGGATAAAATTTGGTATACAGATAGTGGTCCGATGATAATACAACAATAAGAAAAAAATATCCTCCCACCCCTACCCCCACCCCCTTCCGTAGAAAAATTTGTTTTTGACACACATCCCGTTATCCGATTTGGATGAAATTTGGTATACATATAGTGATCCGATGACAATAAAATATTAAGAAAAAAATATCCTCCCAGCCCTACCCCCACCCCCTTTCATAGAAAAATGAGTTTTTGACACACTTCCCATTATCCGATTTGGATGAAATTTGGTATTCACACAGTGGTCCGATGAGAATACAACAATAATGAAAAAATATCCTCCCACCCCTACCCCCACCCCCTTCCATAGAAAATGCATTTTTGACACCCTTCCCATTATCCCATTTGGATGAAATTTGGTATACATATAGTGGTCAGATGACAATACAACATTGAAAAAAAAATCCTACCACTCCTACCCCCACCCCCATCTATAGAAAAATGCGTTTTTGACACACTTCCCATTATCCGATTTGGATGAAATTTGGTATACATATAGTGGTCCGATGATAATACAACAATAATGAAAAAATGTCTTCCCACCCCTACCCCCCACCCCCTTCCATAAAAAATGCGTTTTTGACACACTTCACTTCAAATGACTTTTATAAAATTTGGTATATGCATAAAGGTCCGATGGCAATACAGCCCAAAACAAAAAATATATTTCTACCTCTACCCCACCCTCTCCTTCCCCCAATAGAAAAATGAGTTTTCAAACAACTCACGATCAGCGATTTCATTATATTCTAGAATAAACTCTTCTGTTCTGTTATTGAACAAATATTTTCATTTGATAGAGTAGATAGCTGAGACTAAAAAGTAGAAAATAAATTGGTAAAATTTTTTTTTAAGTCACAAGCTTTTATAAATTGCACTAAAAATTTAAAAATAATTTTCTAACATTCTAATATTATCATAATAATAAAAGCGATGGCCGCAAATCAAAGCATAAGTTAATCTAAAGTTGTGATCTAAACACTTAAAGAATATTCAACATAGCAGGTCATCAAAGATATGTTTGATGTGCCGCAATGTTATGCCATTGCCATACCTATGTCAGAGAAATGCTGGGGTATCTTAGGTCGGGTTGGGTGGGTTTGGTACCTCTGCATTTTTCTGCTAGATTGATTCTTGCAAATAGTGATATTTAATTGATACGGATATCTTATCGTGCTAACATCGTCAAGATTTCCATTAGTCGGCCATCGTTTTTATTATTATGATAATATTAGAATGTTAGAAAATTATTTTTTAATTTTTAGTGCATTTTATAAAAGCTTGTGACTTAAAAATTTTTTACCAATTTATTTTATTTTGATATTTGATAATAGACGACAAATACCCAAAAATGCTTCTATTGCTTTATAAAAACCACACTGTGTAAGGATTAACGTTGATTCGGTGGTTCAATATAAACAAGGCTTAGAAAATTAATAGTTTGGAATGCACTTCGAAGGGTCTAACTAACTAAACCGACTAGTTTTCTTGATTAGACCCTCCAGCCTTTTAAATGGAAGGGGATGCGGTCAAGAGTTAATAAAGACGGACTTTGGGCATTTCTAGTTAGCTTAAAGGGGTATAGTATAAAGAGGACATAAAACTTAAGACCTAATGCCATGCCGAGTCCAGACTAAGAAGACCAAAAGTAAATACGATTCTGAAAAAAAACACGACAAAATTGCGATAAAATATTGCTGCCAGCAGGCATGTACAGGGCGCAGCCCACGAGAAAGACCGGCCCGGGCGCGGAAATATCACGTGACCGTAGGAGGCTCACAAAAGAACGCCTCCCGGCCAGCTGTCATTATAAAACATGTGTGTTTTCAGTTTTGGTATGTTTGTTTACGTCGATTTTTTTTTAATTCGGGCACGAATTTTATGTGAATTTTATCAAAGTTATTAAAATAACGCAGACCACGAAAAAGAGTGTCGTGATCTGCGTTAAAATAATTAATGGCTAATGAGTAAATTAAAAAGAAAATACCTATAAAATTAACAATGCCGCAAACGTGTAGTGTTTGTCGGTCCAACTATGAAACTGAAACCTAATATGTGTCAACTTTTAATTTGCCAGTGGATAAACAAATGCATGAAATTTGGCTGTGAAAAATTCCTAAGGATTTAAGTATCTTAAAACGTCCACAAGTTTGCATCAAACATTTTCCTAACGAGCAGGTTATTTGGTTTAATAAGTGTGTTGTTAATTGATTTTTGAAAATGTTCCGAAATACCTAAGTAGACAACCTGTATCTACTGTTCGATTAGCTGATGTCAAGAGGCAACAAATGGAAACTGCAATGCAAGAAAGTCTTCACACTTCAAGCTCATTTCAAAATTTTATTGTACTATTTAATACTAAAATAAACAAAAATTGGATTTTAACCCAAGAACGTGACACAGTCTGCCTGTGCCTGATGACATTTTTGAACAACAATTCATCACTTTTAGCATCTGTAGTTGTTGAGGGAGATCTGTCATTTTTGGTAAATGTTAACAATGTGTCCATACCAAAAAACAAACTGCCAAAAAAAGTAGGAGTTTTATTTTTGGACAGCCCCGATACACTTGAAAGCTAATGCAGTTTATTGAAATGAGTTGCAAACGGGAAAGAAGTGGTAAAAGATAAGATTGATCAGGTAATAGATATCCTTAGTGACATTTTCGATAGTGAGAGTGAAAAATGTTTTCAATTGTCATTTCTTATTGAACAATTAGGTCTCTTGAAAAGGTCACCTCAGAATCGAAGATATTATGGATACACTTTAATGTTGGCTTCATCTTTGTTTATCCAGTCATCCAGTGCATACATGTCAATTTACAAAACTAAGGTAGTATGTCTTCTGCACCCTCGCAATATTAAAAAACTGATTTGTAAAATATCGTACTCTCCGGTAGTGTGCAATATTTAAAGAGTAAGATACAGCTTTTAAAAGAACATAAGTTGGTAGTTAACTTACACATTGATGAAATATATATTAAACTTTGTGACAAGACAAAGAAAAATTTTAAAACTTAAAGCTTAGGTTTGTTATGTCCAATTTTAAAAGACTTGTATAGATTTGCAGTAACTATCGATATATATGTACCTGAAGATATTAGAGTGCAAATTTTATATAATTTTTTATTTTATAGATTCAGTTCTTTTATCTATAATAAACACATACATCAGCAAAATATTTTTTTCAATTTTTGCCTATATGAGAACAAAAAAATTTGGTCAATTTATTTAAATTGTGTAAAAACAGATAATAAATTAAGCAATACAATAAGAATCCTGGAACTCCTAAGATCACGTGACCGCTGACTTGCTTATAACGCGCCATGGCCGGTCTTTATCGTTGGCTGCGGTACAGGGCGTTCCAAATTCGATGTTTTTGGGGAGTTTAAGCCAGCGGCGGTGCACAGTGGAACGGGCTTATGGGAACGGTTGGACATGAGGTTTTTTACTTGGTACTTTCAATCTGGAAAACTTAGGAATGACTTTTATACACGGTAATATTGTATAAAGAGTGATGCCTTATATTTAAAAAATAAGTTGCTTTGCATAACTTAAACCATATATAGAGCGGCCCAAAATTATAGTATTGTAAGAAGATATTAATAAGTTAATTCCATCAACACATTATATTTATTTTAATATAAAAGTAACTGTAACAATCATACGAGTAACGCAGGCCTGGAGTTACTACATACAGATTTTTTAAATTTCAATGTTTAATGTTTGAATTAGTTCGTTTGTCAAATCAAAAAAAATATATTATTAATTTGGAATAGGCCTGCGGCCCAACCGGTCCTAAATTGTACCGGCCGACCGGGCATTTGCTCGGTTGCCCGCCTGTCTCATCCAACCCTGGAAAGGAGGCATTTTTCCCAGTGTGGCAATATTTTACCGATAAAGAAAATATTAAAAACTGTCAGAAAAATACTCTCCCCTACTAAGTCATAAATTCACGCACGGATACAGTTGTGAAAGCTTTTTTTAAGAGTGCGAAAAAGGCACTTTTTCAGATATTACGGAAAGCGTTTTAAAAGCGTCAGCCTTTTACTGAAACCACTAAACTCTGTAATGATATCTCTTTTAAGTTAACAGTTCTTGTGTAACCATTGGAAATAATACTACTACTACTATGTCGGTTTAGAAGGTTTTTCTACGTTGTCCGACGCCTATTCTCCACCTCCTTCGATCCTGACAATCATCCTCTGTCAGATTTTTTTGACTCATTGATCTTTGGATTGACTGTTGCCATTCTAGTTTCGGACGCCCTCTTTTTCTACGCCCTATTGGTTGCCATTCTAGGACCTGCTATCAATGATTGATTTAAGATTTCTTGTTGGCTGAATCCAGGTATATCGATGAATATCCTTATGTTTAAAAAAACCATTATTTATTTTTAGGTTGTGGGTTTCACACAATTGCATCAGTCTTAAGCCATTATCATTTGTTACTTCCTCTCCAAATGACGAGCGGACAGTTCACAACTTGCATTCCATTTGCTATTGGTTGAAATAGTCAGACGGGATTTTTAAAATTAAAACTTTCCTGTCCTCGTTTTGGGAGGTTGAAATCGGTGTTAAACCAAACTGAAACAAAACCTAACCGTGGTCAATTGATGGGAAACGTATCCTAACAGGGGCGTGTCTGGACAGGTTAGGATACGTTGTCGAATAATTTATCAGGGTTAGGTTAACACCGATTTCGACAGGAAAACAGGATAGGGAAGCTAATTTAAACTATATATCATAATTTTTGAGATAACTTTTTGACAGTTATCAGTTGTTTACAATAACAAAAAGCATAGGCCAACAAAAAAAAGTTGTAAAAAGTTGTCCCAAAAATAATGACATGAACTGTAAAAGAATATAATATGTTTTTAAAAAACAATAAAAAAAAAACTCATCGGCATATGCATAGATTTAGTTAAATTTAATACGTATATACTGCACAAACCACTACATTTTTAAATCACTTACAACTAGTATATATTCGTATTTTACGCCGAAAGCTGGAAACATAATGTTTGTTAAATGACTGGTGGCACCATCTCTTAATATAATATAATAATAATCTTAAACGGCAACGTTCAACATCAAAAAGTCAGCTGACTATTTCGACCAATAGCAAACGGAATGCAAGTTGTAAACTAGCCGCTCATTCCAAATGATCCTATCACTTTGTTCTGGGTTTGCCTACCAGTTCGGCTATTAAAATCGCGATTTTTGTGATAGTCTCATCAAGTTGATCAAAGAACATTTGTTTTGTAGCTACTCTTTCGTCGTCTGATGGTGCGTAGACTGCTATTATGCTTATATTATGTCCAAGCATTTTCATGTTCACTCGAAGTATGTTTTCACAAATGCAATCGTAGTCTGTAATTTTATTCTTTAGATTTTTCTTTATTAACAAGGATACCCCTCTGGCTGCTCTTCTTTCTTTTGGGACTCCAGTGAATATATGGACAAAATTACCGACACTATTCGTACCTGTTCCTTTCTTTTTTGTCTCAGTGAGTGCAACAATATCGATCTTACAATTCTGCACTTCGGTTGCAATAATGTCCAACTTTTGATTCAGTTCCTGTACGTTCCATGTAGCTATATTCATAGTGATGCAAGGCCAACACAAAAATAGAGGCCACGACCCTGAAAAAATCAGCTGTTCTCCCGGAGCTGAATTTTACATTGGGTCTTATGGGAGGTCAGACGTTTTTTTATGATATTTTCAAAATGGCACTACAGATTTCCGCAAAATTTCAGTGAAATATTCTCAGACACCATCCCGATATTCCACCAAAGGTTTGTAAGGAAGCAACATGATTAAAAGGTTAAAATCTTCAAGATTTAGCATTCCTTATTTTGAATTCAAATTACCCGCCATGTACCACATGCCAACTGTTATATTTGACATGTATTTGACTTTGTCATATGTGATTGTCACATTCGCTTCTGCTTTAAACTTAAGTTTTGTGTGAGCTTATGAAGCGGCTATGAAAAATTAGGGCTTATTATACATTTAAAAAAAATTGTTCTGCCAGAATAAAGTAAAAACAATCTCAAAACCGGCTTTAATTAAAAAAAATCAAATATCCATGAACCGTCATTCCAACTTCAATATTTTAAAGACAATCAGCTGTGTCGTAACGTGACCATCAAAAAAAAATCAGCCCCGGATGTGACGTCAACAAAGTGAAGGATCGTGGACCGTCCATTTTGATAGCCCTGAGTGATGATAATATGTGATGAAAATGAAAGATTAGCATTGAAGGTTACACCCAGTGGCAGTTGCTACAGGGGGGGGGGGGGGGGGCAACAGGGCAGTGCCCTCCCAAAACTAGACAACAACCAGCATTTTGAATTGAAAGTTAAATCTTTCATTACGACATGTCTAGTTCTTTTTTTTAGTCTGTGGTTAACTGGGTAAACTTTTTTGGCGTAAATAATTATAAGCCGGCAGCACCGTGCGGGACAAGATTTTAATTTCACCCGTTTTTCAGCGGTGTATGGGTGGTTGTTTTCGCGCGGGGGCGGGAGGAATGTTTGTTTTAGTTGACGTCGTGCCAAACCGTTCGTTGCCCTTCCTACGTGTGGCCGGTTCTATCCTTAGTAAACACGTATGAGTTTGTTTTGATTTGGGGTACGTCAGGGCATTGGCGTAGCTAGGGGGGGCAGGGGCGGCCTGGCCCCCCTGAAGTCCCTCAGGCCCCCCCTAAGATATTTTAGGCCTCCCCTACCGACTACTAGTAAACGAACATGACGCTGAAAATACATACTTTTCTATTATTATTCGGGAAATATTCAAATAAAATAGGTGCATTAAAATTTAAAATCATTCAGATAATGTTTACATTTCAGGAAAAAGCCCTTGTCTTGCGGAATTAGGCTTTTTCTCTTTAAATTATCGGTAACTTTTCTGCACTTATGCAATTTACCGAAAATATTTTTTAAATTTAAACATAATTATGCATATTGAATATTTCATACATATTGGCGACATCTTGTAAAATACTATAGAAGGGTAAGTTAAATTTCGCATTTAATAAAGACAGCGACCTTTGCCCCTCTGTTTCCGAAATCGGGTTGTAGATGTCGTAAGGTTATAAAAGACCTTTTTAAACTATTTTTCTAAAATAAATATAATAATCTTTTTAGTTTTTTTGAGGTTAGTGTTTAGTGTCTTATGAAAATTTTCCGATTTTGGTGACAATTTCATAACCATTTTCATATTAAGTTTTCCCACGTCGTTAAATGGAATAAATTCGTCGAGCAATATCGGGAAATTTTTAATATTAATACTTCTACTCTAAGAGCAGAAAGAATTGTATTTTTCGGTTAAATCAAACTGTTGGTCATGATTCTATCAAACAACATATAGCAGAAAACAACTATCCAAACCTCTACCAACTTTTTAAAGTTGCGAGTATTCTTCCAATTTCAAGTGCAACTTGCGAGAGGTCTTTCTCTGCCATGAGGAGAGTTTTTAATTGGCTTAGAACAACTATGACTCAACAGAGACACTCAGGTTTGTCATTGTTATTCATAGAAAAAGATATTGAGGTCGACTTAGACAGTGTGGTAGACGATTTCAGTCAGCGACGTAGAAAACTTTCTTTGTAGAATTGCTGAATTACATACTTCCTGTGTATACATATAAATAAGTTGGTAAATGTATTATTAAATTTGTTATATTAAAATATTAGAACATTTAATGCGCGTATTTTTTTTTATTCATTGCACACTTTGCGCGACTCTTTGCTTGCTTTTTGTTCAAGATAGACCACGGCCCCCCTGAAAAGCAAGGCTAGCTACGCCAATGCGTCAGGGTCAGTAGAGGCCGCTTGACATGGTGCATGACAACAAAATTTGCAGGCAAATGGCATGAAATTTTGCCCAGGTGCATGCGCAGTACACATCCAGCTGATTGTTGCAGGCAATCCATTTTTATCGGTCCGGTGCCATTTTTTTGCATGCAAACTGTACTTGCATGCAAACTGGGGAATTTTTACCTAGATTCTGGGGAATCAATGCATGGCCATGCACAATGTCAAACGAAAAGAAGATTTTTTGCAGGCAACAATTTGACCGAAATTTTTTGCTTGCAAATATTTGCAGCGCGTCATGCACCATGTCAAGCGGCCTTAGTTAAAAGCCTTGCCGGTCGCGTGTCCATTGTTTTTGTTTTTGTTGGAAATGGAAATAAATACCGTCGACTATATAATTAAATGTGCAAATTTAAATACGTTGATATATGAACTTCGATTACAAATAAAATCTTTAGGGCCACATAGACCAAACATAAAAATCCTAAAAATTAACCAAAATTTTAGTGCAAGTAATAAAAAATTAAACGATGCTGAAAACTGGTTGTGCGGTTGTGAAAAACGAACTGTTTTTTTTTTGCTTTATTTGTCTTATTATGAACAATCCACGAAGTGATCCTGCGTGGGGGCAAAGGGAATGTGTGATATCAAGCACTTTAGTAAAAAATTAGACACAAAGTAAGTGCTACTTATTTAAATAACCACATAGAATTTTCTATGCTAGGCAAGACTGATATTAGGTGCCAATTGAATAGTGCCTATAGGCAAAACATTACCGAACATAATAAAAATGTGACAAAAATAGACATAAACTTAGTAGATTAAAGACTGTTTAAAATTCTGTGCGATTTTTGAGGTTGCTCTAAAGGGCCATGATTATCAGTGGCGCACCCAGGAATGTGTCTTGGGGGGGGCCCGGGACCTCTCGGGGGCCGACAGCAAAAACGGGCGCCTCGCAAAAATCGTGCAACCAAAAAAAAAAAACAAAAAAAAGGTAATCGTGTGTTGGAGCGGTCCGACAGCTCAAAAGGACGCTCCTCAAAAATCTTGCGACCAAAAAAAAAAGGTCTTCTTGTTTTTTGCGGGACACGACGAACTACGCCGCTGCTTGGGGGGGGGGCCGAGTCCTCATTATGTCAAATTTGAAGCTATTTTTTCTGTTTTATTATGAAATATGTAGAAAATATGTAAAAAATCTAAGGCTTGGGGGGGCCCAGGCCCCCACTGGGGGCGCCCATGTGATTATTGATTAGTCTGAAACTGGTGCTAATCCGAGCACTTTGCGCATGTAAAAGAAGAGCGAATATACTTTATCTATAAACAAATAAACTAAAAACTACACCAAGTAGCTGTTTGTTTGTAAAATGCTAAAATAAAATTGTTTAGGTAAGTTTTTTTTATCTCTTTTTCCATGTTATATAAATTTCTGCCCCCCCTCCAATTTATAACGTCACTAGCCGCCCCTACCCAAAGCTTCTTAAAGTCGAATTTTATTCCCCCTGTACACTATTTTATTATTTTTTTTTAATATTAAATAGGTATATTTGTGTATAAAATTAATAAAACAGTAAATGAAATAATAAAAATAACAAAAGTAATTACAATTTATAAAAAAAAGCAAATAAATAAATAATAAATAAATAAAATTTTAAAGAACTCTATAAATAAAAAATGTCTTCCAGACCGGATTCTTTCGGAATGGTACAAACCGAGAATTGAGGCAGCATTGCCTTTCTGTATTGCTAGGCTGATCCTTTGGGCAATGAAGCTTTTAGCCATTTTACTTTTAATTTTTTTACCAATATCAAAAATTATGTTTTTAGCTTCATCACCCCAATGTCTCAACACTAAAAGGTATAAAAATAAAGCGGTGAAAAATAAATTGCATAAATTGATTATATAGATTAGTAGCGAAAAGTTAAAAGTCACTTTAGCCAAGTGCCATTGTAACAAGTTTTATTGAAAAGTCACGTGTTTTATGGACTTTCCCGAATTTCCCATTGGAGAAAATACGACCTTTCGAAATTCGAAGAAAATTGATTGACGTAAAAAACTTTCAGTAGTTGGTTTTTGCTAAGTGAAAATTATTTATTTTTCTTTGTAAAAAAATAGAACTTGGCTGTCATTAATGCATATTGCCATAACCTAAATAAGGTAACTGATAATGAGTGGACTCATTATAGATACCTTTGTCCCAAAGAGCTGCTTTATAACTTATAGGAGATGACAGCCTCTCCGAGGAGAGACATAGAAGTTCATGGAGAGGAAGTAATCATCGAAAAAGAAATGATAAAGAATAATATTAAAAAGCTTAAATCCGAAAAAGCTAGCGGACCTGGAGGAATATATGCTGAAATGCTCAAATATGGGTCAGAGAAACTAATCGAAAATCTCACATATATTATCAATCAATGCATAAACGGTACATCCAGTACCTGATTGGAAAATTGCATTTATATCCTCAATACATAAAAAAGAAAACAAGCTGGATTGCAACAATTACAGAGGAATTTCAGTAACCAGTACTCTAAGTAGATTGTACGGTAGGATTCTTAGAGATCTAATAGAGAATGATTTTCATGAACAAGAAGAAGAAGAAGAGCAAAGTGGGTTTCGTGCAGGAAGATCTTGTAGTGATAATGTTTTTTGTCTTAAACAAGTAATTGAGAAAAGGAGCGCCAGAAATATGGAGACTCGTGTTACCATTGTGGACCTACAAAAAGCTTACCGTTCCAGTAGAAAAATTGTGGACAGTGTTAGAGCAAACTAATATCAATCATACATACATAAAAGCAATAAAAGAACTACACAAAGGGTCAAAAATCTAAAATTTAAATTGGAAATCGACTTTCAAAAGAATTCCTGGTAACAAAAGGCTTAAGACAAAGATGTTGTATATCTCCAACTCTTTTTAAAATATATATCGTAGTAGCTCTAAAAAACTGCAAATGTAAAGTGCACGGCATGGGAATACAACTTAACGACCGATTTACCATATACACACTACAGTTTGCTGACGACCAAGTAATTGTGGCTAATGATAAAGAAGACACGGAGTATATGATGAGAAAGTTAACAGAAGAATACCAAAAGTGGGGATTAACAGTGAACGTGGACAAGACACAGTACTAATGTATTGGAAACGAATCCAGTGAGTTAGTACTAGAAAATGGACAAACAATATCTCCATGCAATCAGTATGTATACTTGGGTGTCACCTTTGATAAGACAGGAACATACTGTAAAGAATTGGAAAAGAGATTAGTAAAAGCAAAAAAGGTTATTGGATGTCTTAACAGTATTTTATGGAGCAGAAAGATAAAAAAGAATGTAAAATTTAACATATATGAAACAATGGTGAAAAGCACGCTGTTGTATGGAATAGAGACTTGTCGCCTAACAGAAAAATACAAAACAAAAATGGAAAGTGTCGAAATGGCTGCAATAAGAAGATCAATGAGAATATCTAGAATAGAACACATAAAAAATGAGATCATAAAAGAAAGAATGGGAATCGAGGGAAGCATAACGGATGACATCACTAAAAGGCAACTGATATGGTACGGCCATGTACAACGGATGAACGACGAAAGATTACCAAAGCAGGTCCTAGAATGGCAACCAATAGGGCGCAGAAAAAGAGGGCGTCCTAAACTAGAATGGCAACAGTCAATCCAAAGATCAATGAGTAAAAAAAAATCTGACAGAAGATGACTGTCAGGATCGAAGGAGGTGGAGAATAGACGTCGGACAACGTAGAAAAACGTTCTAAACCGACATAGTAGTAGTAGGAGATGGGAGTACAACAAAGTTTTTAAAAAATTATTTTCTACGAGCATTTGCTCTTGTAATTTTTCTTATGAGTTTTACTTCTCCCCTCGTCATCATTATTTTAATTATTTAAAACGTAGCAAGTAAAGTGGAAAAGTCTTAAAACATTCAATTTCCTCGGCTCATTTTGTCAATTAGCCAATTTAAGGAGATAAAACGTCTCTGCCATATTTAACATTTTACTGCGTGTCTCTGTTAGAAGTAACTCTTATAAAAAGCAGGAGCGCACCTTCAAATATTGAACCAATAACATTGAGTAAATAACCTATATAGAGGAGCCACCGGCGACCTTTATCATATTGAGGGGTAGATATTCAATATTCAGAGACAACTACTATGATATACTGGCATTTGTAACTAAATCGTACTGCAGTGTTGCCAACTATTGGAAAGCGAAAATCCGTAGCGAGAAATCTGTAGAAATCCGTAGGTTCAAAGAAGACTAAAAACAAAAAAGGTGCTTTTTTTACAATTAAAAAGTTTATATTGGTTTGATTTTATTCTTTTTTTGACAGTGAGAGGAGTGCACAACTTTTTTGGTTCGGAATTGCACGAGAACGGTACGGTACCTACTGCTCCGTTCCAACGGATCCAAATAAACTTTTTTGCAGTGCCACCAATTTTTTAAACGGATAAACCTTTATAATTAGAAGAAATAAAAAGTACGTACTTTTTTAACCTTTTTTATTTAGTTAAGGCAAAAAACATAAAAAACATTAAACATTAAAACAAAAGACAAAAAAAAATGTTTTTTGTCTTAAACAAGTAATTGAGAAAAGGAGCGCCAGAAATATAGAGACTCATGTTACCTTTGTGGACCTACAAAAAGCATATGATACCGTTCCAGTAAAAAAACTATGGACAGTGTTAGAGCAGACTAATATCAATCATACATACATAAAAGCGATAAAAGAACTATACAAAGGGTCAAAATCCAAAATTAAAATTGGAAATCGACTTTCAAAAGAATTCCTGGTAACAAAAGGCTTAAGACAAGGATGTTGTATTTCTCCAACTCTTTTTAAAATATATATCGCAGTAGCTCTAAAAAACTGGAAACGGAAAGTGCACGGCATGGGAATACAACTTAACGACCGATTTACCATTTACACACTACAGTTTGCTGACGACCAAGTAATTGTAGCTAATGATAAAGAGGATATGGAGTATATGATGAGAAAGTTAATGGAAGAATACCAAAAGTGGGGATTAACAGTGAACGTGGACAAGACACAGTACTTATGTATTGGAAATGAATCCAGTGAGTTAGAAGTAGACAATGGACAAGTAATATCTCCATGCAATGAGTATATATACTTGGGTGTCACATTTGATAAGACAGGAACAGACTGTAAAGAACTGGAAAAAAGAATAGTAAAAGCAAAAAAGGTGATTGGATATATTAACAGTATTTTATGGAGCAGAGAGATAAAAAAGAATGTAAAATTTAACATATATGAAACAATCGTGAAAAGCACGCTGTTGTATGGAATAGAGACTTGTCGCGTAACAGAAAAATACAAAACAAAAATGGAAAGTGTCGAAATGGATGCAATAAGAAGATCAATGAGAATATCTAGAACAGATCACATAAGAAATGAGATCATAAAAGAAAGAATGGGAATCGAAGGAAGCATAACGGATGACATCACTAAAAGACAACTGATATGGTACGGCCATGTACAACGGATGAACGACGAAAGATTACCGAAGCAGGTCCTAGAATGCAACCAATAGGGCGCAGAAAAAGAGGGCGTCCTAAACTAGAATGGCAACAGTCAATCCAAAGATCAATGAGTCAAAAAAATCTGACAGAAGATGATTGTCAGGATCGAAGGAGGTGGAGAATAGGCGTCGGACAACGTAGAAAAACGTTCTAAACCGACTAAATAAATAAAATATTTAGTTAAGGTATGTACAAACACTAATATTTTCTAGTGCAACATACATAACGTAAAACATAATATTAGATAGTTTAAGTTGTGCTACGTATTTTTACGTAAGCATAAAATTTGACAGATACGCAAGCGCACTTCGTCACACCGTCGTCAAGGTCACATTAGAAGCTTACGTATTTACGTTAGCTTACGGCAGTCTGCGGGCACCTTAACGTTACCAAAGAATAGAATTGGTTGATTGACCGATCGAAAAATGAGGCCTAGACGATAATTTCCGCTTCCAGTACAAACGATTCTTTGCAAATATATTCCTACTGTAGTTGAAAAGACAAAAACAAAATTGTAACATCAAAAAAACACAGTGCCGCATTCCATATTCTCTGCTCTTAGTAGACTTGTTATGGTAACGTAAAAACATTCAACTTAAACTCAATTTTGGAACAAAACGTAGAGCGCTTAACGTGCAGTTTTACGTAAAAATACACAGCACAACTTAAACTATCTATTAACACAGTTTATTCATTTAGGAACTGAAACTAATAAACTAAGTACCTATAATTACCTAATGCTAAACTTTGTGTAACTAAAATAGTTAAGTGCCAATCTAAAACATAATAACACAGTTATTCCTTCAGGTACTGAAAATTTGTGATTTTAAAATAAATAAACATTAAAAATAAATCAAATAAGTAAGTACATTTTCAATTATTGAATCATGCCTAATCATCATCTGACGATGACGGCGATGATGGGGGGCAATATTCTTTTTTCGTGGGTAAAGGTTTGTGGCATTCATCTTTGCCAATATACTCTTGCCAATTTTCCAATTGTAGCAAAAAGTGTAGCCGTTGTGTTTCGATGTTTATCGTTTTATAGTAAAATTGCCAAAAATCTGTAGATTTGGATCCAAAATCGAATATCGGAGATCGAAATCCAAAATTCGTAGATCTACAGATAAATCCGTAGGGTTGGCAACACTGTCGTACTGGCAGTCCCTGAATATTGCGTACTATACGAATTTATTTCAGCGCCATCTGCCCCTTAATATGGTAAAGCTCGCCGGTGGCTCCCCTATATGGGTTATATACTCAATGCCAATAACCATTAAAAGTTAATTTTTCCTTTTTATATCTATACCTACTAGAGGTGTTGATTTTCGTTACTTTTGAATGCTTGTTACTAATCGTTACTCGAGGACTCAGTAATCATTTTATATATTCGTTACTACCGTTACTTTGATTACTGTTGTACAATTAGTGAAAAATTCTCGGACTGTCATTAATTCAAAGATCATTTTCTTGTAGGTATATTTTTGTTGTTGATATTATGGAAATATTCAATTGAAATTTCCAAAATGCGGGTTAAAATTAAAGAAATGAAGGTAGGAATTACGTAGGAACTGTTCTGTGTACAACTTTGTTTTAAAATACAAAGAAATATATACTTAAAATCTAAAAGTAAGTAAAAATAGAGACAAAAATAACAATCTTAGACGAGAACTTAAAAAATAATTAGTTACTTAAGTTATCATAGTTACTCCCTGATTTTGGATTACCGACTTTTGAGGAATTACTGAATACTAAAATAATCGAAGGAATCACAGTAATCAAAGTAACGAAAGTTATCATTTAATTTTCAGATCGGTATTCGTTACTCCGTTATTTCTCGAGTAACGAGTACTTGAGTAACAAATAGTTACTTTTTTAACACCTCTAGTCGATAAATGCATATGAATGTCATGTCTTAAAGATCTGGAAATTTTTTTTTGGGGTTTGTGTTATTATCATATTGGAATTCTTCAAATCTACGCCACTGGGCCCAAGGCCTAAAAGCTCTAAAAAGATTTCTCAATGAACCTTTATTAAAATCTTTCTGAATAGAGAAGGTAATGGGCCTCTTCCACTTCTCTCACAAAATATTTCCATAGATAACGAAAGGTGAAATTACTAAAGTCAGAATAATGTTTTGAAAGGCTAGCCTGCTGAAAGTAGAGAGCCTGTATGTATGATATATTGGTACAAAAGGTCGAAAACATAAGGTTGAAATTACAAAAGGTCGAAGGTACAAAAGTTCAAAAAATGAAAGATTAAAACCTAACCAGGGATAGTTGATACTTAACCTGGGTTAGGTTAGAATCGAACAACAGACAACATAATACATCATTTTTTTATTTTTATAAATGCTAATACAACGATATTATTTCTAAAACAACAAATAAAATAAATACAGAGCGACATACGGACATAACTAGGTACATAATATTTTAAAACTATCTTATGAAGAAAACGGTTTCTGCCAAAACAATATTCGGTTATTTTGGAATCATACATATCTGATAGACATTTTAGAGTAAAACAGGAAGACTCATACTCAAATTTAAGAGAAATTCAAACAGGCGTGCTCCAGGGTAGCGTACTAGGCCCTTATGTATACTTATTATTCACTTGCGATATCCCAAAGCCAGAAAATTGTCACTTAGCAACATGTGCCGATGATACTGGTTTATTGACGGTAGAAAAATCTATTGAAAAATGCATAGAAAAACTTCAGGATGCAGTCACTGAAGTTCACAGTTGGACTACAAAGTGGCGAATAAAATTAAATGAAACCAAATCAATTCATGTTGATTTTACAAACAAAAATATAAATCACATACAAATAACAATTAACAACATTCCCGTACCTTATTCAAATCAGGTAAAATATCTCGATATAACACTTGATGCCAAATTGCGCTGGAAAGCACATGTTAAGAAAAAAAAGAAGAACTTGAGATAAGGTATAGAAAAATGAACTGGCTAATTGGAAGGAAGTCCAATTTAACAATTCATAATAAGTTACTGCTTTATAGACAAATACTGAAACCAGTATGGACATATGGTATTCAACTATGGGTTTGAGCTAAAGAGAGTAACATTCTAGTTTTACAAAGATTTCAAAATAAAGTATTAAGAAACATTGTGAATGCACCTTGGTACGTTCGAAATAGTGACCTGCATCGAGATCTAAAAATCGAAACTGTAGCAGAGACTATAAAAAAGTACGAAAAAAGCCATGAAGATAGACTCCATCGGCATGTAAATGAGGAAGCAATTCAGCTTCTAGACAATACTATGCTAGTTCGAAGACTAAAAAGAGTGGAGCCGTTTGAGCTAGTAAACTAAGTGAATTACATAAAACAAAATAATGCTATAAACACAAAACAATTGTGAGTTACAGACTAAACAAAGCGAGGAGAACTGTTGAGAGAACCCTAAGTTTAAATCTGACTTTTCTAGTAAATTAAGTTAAAACAAAATTGCTAATTAGTCTTACTGACTAGATTGTAATACAATAAACACAGTGTGTTTGACAAATTAAAAAAAAATCTTATGAAGACGACACGAAATCGCTGGAGTCTTTACTTTCTGTTTCACCTAAATATAGTAGCCTACTATTACCGAGTTTTTCAGTAACATTTTTATTCCAAGTAAATTCGTAACAAGTCTTGTTTTCCATAAAACTTTATATACAAAAGACCTTCTATTGTTTTTGTTTTTAATTAATTGCGAAACTTTGTTTTAATCAGATTGATTTGGGAGAATATCCTCTCTACAGCCGCGCTAGAATAAGGCAAACATAGGACTTGAAAAACAAACTTAGTTACTTTTGGAAATTTTAGTGAATCTCCTATCTTCACATTGGCAATTTCTTTCCAAAATGGTACAACATCATTTTCAGTATCATCTAGTGTATAATTTTTTAGCAATCTCTTCAGATTTTTTTTAATAGTGACGATTTCTTAAGCTGAATTTAAAAATCTTGAGAATTGGCCTATGATTCGTGTAATCGTGTAAAAAGAACTGAAATCGTATAATTACACGATTAATCGTGTAATCTGGCACCACTGGTCGCGCAATCACGAACTTAGGCACACCACTCATTCGCACGGTGCGTTTGTGCGACTCGGCTCGTCCATCTTCGTGATATCACGTACCGTGGTAAGTCAGCGTAATGCTGTGCTGTTACCATGAATAGCTGTGGTTGTATTTGTAATGTCCTAACATTGTTTAGCTACAAAAAAATGCTATCTTGTTCATTCTACAAATTAACCAAATTACAGATAACTTATCAGGTATTAAGTACCTATGTTTAATGTATTTGTTTGTTAGTTCTTTGCTAAAAGAAGAAAACCATACTGGTGGGATGCTGAGATTGAAAATGAAATAGAGGAAAAAAGGAAATTATATCACACATACTTATCCCAAAAGACAGATAGAAGCAGATAATACAAAATTGCGCAATCAAAGGTGAGAAGAATTATCAGTGATAAGAAAAATCATTCGTGGACGCAAAAGTGCCAGAAAATAGATTCTTACTTAGAAGGTAGGAGAAGTACCGAAATCTGGAAAACTATAAGATCGATTAAAAAAGAAACATGCAGAGATATCATTTCACCAATACCAGACAAAGAATGGGAGGAGCATTTTAAAAAACTTTTAACGGAATTCAAGGAAGAAGAAAGAAACAATATAATTAGAACGATGGGATCTCCAGTACCCCTCACAATCTCTGAGGTTAAAAACGTGTGCACAACCTTAAAAAGCAGTAAATCTGCCGGACCCGAAAATATCCTAGGTGAACTTATTAAATAGGCACTGAAGAACTGTTTTGGAGATTACGGAATCTTTTCCAAAATTTAAATGGAACTGTAGTACCAACTGAGTGGAAAACGTCATATATATCCACAATACACAAAAAAAGAAGGAAAGATATATGTGACAATTATAAAGGTATATCTGTGACGAGTACGCTAAGCAGAATATACGGAAAATAATAAGAAATAAAGTGGAGAGCGAATATAAAGACATGGAGGCAGAAGAACAAGCAGGTTTCAGGGCGGGTAGATCGACTTCAGATCATCTCTTTTGTATAACCCAAGGTATTGAAAAGAAAATGGCATACGGGCAAGAGCTGCATCTGCTTTACGTCGATTTGCAGAAGGCATATGATAGTATACCACTAAATCTACTTTGGAAAGCGTTGGAAAGCGTTGGAAAACACAAACATAAGCGTACAACTAATTAAGGCCATCAAAGAGTTATACCGCAATAGTAAGGCAAAACTAACCAAAGGCTTTCAAGTAAATAAAGGTCTTATACAAGTTTGCTGTATCTCGCGTACGCTCTTCAAAATATACTTGGAACAAGTCCTCAAAGTATGGAAGAGAAAATGTCAAAACATGGGAATTCCGTTGGACGAAACCACCTTGTATACTTTATGTTTCGCCGATGATCAGATACTAATGGCTCAGGATTATGACGACCTCGAACATATGACACGAAAATTAATAGAAGAGTACAATAAGTCGGGACTAGAGGTTAATTAATAAACACAGTATATGTGTATCGGTGGAACGAAACAGGATCTAATCTTAAATACCGGGCAGCGAATTCAGTCCTGTGATGAGTATAAATATTTAGGTGTAAAAATTACAGCTGACGGAACACTAGACAAAGCTATAAAAGATCGAAACGTACAAGGAAGAAAAGCAATAAGTTTAATTAATGGAATAATTTGGGATCAACGTATATCAAAACTTATCAAAAAGCTTATATATAACACTATTGTCAAAAGTATTATTACGTACGACTCAGAAGTATGGCCAATGAAGCACAGAACAGAAAAATGCTTTCCGCTACAGAGATGGACTATTGGAGAAAAGCAGCAGGGATATCAAAAAGAGAAGAGTTACAAATCAAAGAATAAGAGAAATTGTACTTTGGTGGGTGATATAAGAACACAGGTGTGGTACGGACATGTACAAAGAATGAATGATGAAAGACTACCTAAACAAATACTACAATGGAAACCAACTGGCCGAAGAAAACGAGGATGGCCAAGGAGAAGCCGGAGAGAAGGAATAGACAGTGAAATAAGAATAAGAGGCCTCGATGATGAATAATGGGCAAACGAGAAACGAGTGGAGATTGGGTATCGGAAGACGTAGAACGTTGTGAAACCGATAAATATATATAGTTCTTTGCTAGGGTTCCTTAAAAGTTTGCGGGATACCTAATTTCTATTTTTTGACTGTCTTGTCTACGACTCCATCCCCTTTCTTGAAATCACCCCCTTAAAATTCAAGAGTAACATTTCGCTAATGGGTCATTAACTCCACCAAACAGCTTGTCGATTTCAAAAGTAATGGTTGCAAAAGGACTACGTAGTTAAGATTTAGGAAGTCAGAAAATGAGCTTAATATATAAAAAGCTTTCTAGGAAGAAGAGATCATGAACATTCTATACTAAAAATTAGGCTGATTTGTGTACTATTTTGTTAGTTTTGAAACTGATGATGATGTTATACTACACTATAACTTAAAATAACTCCAGCTGAAAATTGGAAAAATGCACTTAGCAGCTCCTTCAAAATAGGAAAATCAGGAACTTATTTTCTTAGTCTTGAAATTTTTCCACATGGTAAATTATACTATAATGTTATGGAGAAAATTATTCTGACTCTTATTTTTAATCACGAAAGCCTCACCAGAGAAGCTCTACGATCCAGTCTAAAAAATAGTTGCTCGTTAACGGCCGCAGAAATAAAAAAAAACTGCAAGATACCGGAAAGTTTCTAGACAAAACAAGAAACTTATTCTGTAACTTAGAATTTATTAGTGCCGCACGCATATTTGTATACAACACCCAGGATCGCCAGTCGGCTTTCGCCCGAACGTCTCTGGTAAATAGCAGACGATATGGTAAATCGCTTGGGTAACTAACACCCGTGATCGCAAAAATGTTCGTTAAAAATCAGTCTGGATTTCAGAACCACAATCTTTCTTAAGAAAGAATTTGTAAATTTCCAACATACATATATTTTTTTAAAACATACTCTCCTGACCTCTTTCCCGGGATCCTAGAAAATGTGAAACCTAACCGTTGTCAATCGATCGCCAACGTAACCGAACCGTGTCAATGTAGAATAGGGCTTCATTGACACGGTTACGGCAGCGTTCGGGCTACAACCGAATCGCAGCCGCACCAGGATCAGGAGAAAGTGAAAATTAAAAGTGCTTTCCCGCTGAAAAAATATTTTATTTTAGATTGTATTAGGCTCAATTTAAATTGAGCTAAATATCTTAAAAACTGCGAAAACTAGCAAAGAAAAATAAAAAAAAATATTAACTTTATAAATCGTCAATGAAGCGTTTGTAAACCTATGGGCATGGAATCTTAGTCCTCAAAATAGGCCAAAAATCACTTCCTCTCATTTGTACGTAAGTCTAACAAACTTTAACATGTATGTATTCGAAAGTGGTGGCAGGCCCTACTGGACCTCCATGCATTGCAACCACAAATGGATCCATTGTGCCCACGTACCTACATACTCAGTTTGACTAAAGTGGCATATTTTTTTTTCCACCCAAAAAAACTCTGCAGATTACAATATGATTTAGGCTTAACACTTTGGCTCAACTTTAGCATAATCGAAGGTGTCAACTTGACGGGCATCAGATAACTCTGGCAAGGCTTTGGGGCTTTTAAATAACACCCAGATGGTATTTAAAGCTTTTGTTATAATACAATCTATTATCTCATGAACTTTGAGAACTAAGAAAATAAGGGCACTCATTTCATATCGTTTTTTACTTGTCAGAAATAATTTCCATCCTTAGAAATTAGCCAGAATATATTTTTTAGTTAACTTAAGTATATTGTTTACTGGTAAAACTAGTTTTATTCCTAAGAAAATAAGTTCCTCGTATTCATATTTTATTATTATTTTGTATTGTGCGTCTAAACCTATCGGAAAACCCCCTATATAACAAATTTTGCTTAGAATTGATCCTTAAAATACCGATGTTAAGTAGGTACGCTTTTCCGGTTTGTTAAAACTTTTTATTTCTTGGGCACCCTGTATAATAATATATTTTAAAATCCACTTGATGTATAGTAAGAGTAGACCTGTGGATAGAATATTATTTTGATCATTATAGCCAATATTAAAGCAAGTTATATGCCATAAATCATAACTCATTAAAAGCAAGACCAAACCAGGCTAGATTAATGTCCAGATTATACAAATTTTACTTTTAATACCGCTCTTTAACCTGCAGTTAATCATTTTGTGTCACGGATGACTATTTTATACCTATACTTTGGGAAATGTAAAGATGCGTATTCATTTGAGGCAGAATTCGCATGGCTCGCTGCGAGGCCGAACGCGCATACCAAAAACTGAGTATAAGTACAATTGTATACGATAATTTTATAAAGGAGAAATTTCATTTAAAAAAAACGTGTTTTTGAGCGGAAAAACAAATATCTTAGAAACAAAATTTTTTTGTTTGTAAAATATTGTGGTTATATATATGGAAATCATTGTGGGTTTCCCTATACTAAAAATCGCTAAATGACGTTTTTTGGAATCTCAACTCACTCAATGGTTTTTTCGTATCTGTATGACGCCACAATACTGCAACTTGGTGCTTTTTTTTTGATAAACTGTATAGTTTGTAAAATATGAATTTTCAAAGTTTTGCCATTTTGGTCTTATGGGTTTCCCTATACTAAAAATCGCTAAATGACGTTTTTTGGAATCTCAACTCACTCAGTGGCTCTTTGTATCTGCATGACGCCACAATACTGTAACTCGGTGCTTTTTTTTGATAAACTGTATAGTTTGTAAAATATGAATTTTCAAAATTTTGCCATTTTGGTCTTATGGGTTTCCCTATAGTAAAAATCGCTAAATGACGTTTTTTGGAATCTCAACTCACTCAGTGATTTTTCGTATCTGTATGACGCCACAATACTGTAACTCGGTGCTTTTTTTTGATAAACTGTATAGTTTGTAAAATATGAATTTTCAAAGTTTTGGCATTTTGGTCTTATGGGTTTCCCTATACTAAAAATCGCTAAATGACGTTTTTTGGAATCTCAATTCAATCAGTGATTTTTTGATATCTGTATGACGCCACAGTACTGCAACTCGGTGCTTTTTTTGATAAACTGTATAGTTTGTAAAATATGAATTTTCAAAATTTTGCCATTTTGTTCTTATTTTCAAAGTTTTGGCATTTTGGTCTTATGGGTTTCCCTATACTAAAAATCGCTAAATGACGTTTTTTGGAATTTCAACTCACTCAGCGGTTTTTTCGTATCTGTATGACGCCACGATACTGCTACTTGGTGCCGTTTTTGATAAACTGTATAGTTTGTAAAATATGAATTTTCAAAGTTTTGCCATTTTGGTCTTATGGGTTTCTCTATACTTTTTTTTGAGCGGAAAAACAAATATCTTAGAAACTTCAAAATTTTTTTGTTTGTAAAATATTGTGGATATAAAACATCCAAAAAGCTCTAGTCTTACCAAGTTTTGTCAAACTGACATTATTTTTGCAAAAAAAAACAAAAAAAATTATGGTTTTTAAAATTTTTCTCGAATATTTTGAGGTTAAGTAAAAAATGAAATTTACAAAAGTTTTAGACATTTTTATGGCCTATAAATTTTCTGTATGTTACTTTTTTCTCCAACGTCAACTTTCGCCGTAAAACGCATTATTACAATTCCCTGTCCCTTTTTTACCCCCCAAAACCTAACCCGCAACGCCCATGCTCACGCATTTATTTTTTTTAACTTCGTTTTTCACCGCTCTACAATTTCCAATACTTTAAGTCCTGTTAGTAAATATATATATTTTTTAACCTTAAAATATGGTTATTCTACTGGCCTATTTGTGATTTGTCATTAAAATGTCTGTCAGTATATTATTGAAATTGTTTTTTTCTATAAGCGTGCGGAAAAGTCCACTTTTCCGCATGCATTTTAGTGTGGAAAGTGCCACTTTTCCGCACTAGTGGAAAAGGAAAAGTAAATTTGTAGCGATTTTGAGGTGTTCTATAACATTTAGACCGTTTAAAATACATTTGTATCTTTCCTAGCACACGAAATATCCTAAAAATATTCAAATTGACTAAAATTCTGCTATATTTTCAATATTTTCGATAAAATAAAGTTTTCAGTAAAATAGGTTCAAATTATAAGTTTTAAACCTCCCCGGTATAAATATCGTCATTGTCAATGTCAAACAACAATGAACACTAGTGGTTTTAGATTTGGCATCTTAAATCACCATAGCAACAAAGTACAAACAAACTGTCAAAACAAAGCCAATTTTGCAGATACAAGCGTCTTTTGAATTTTTCAAACAAAAAAATCAGATTTTCAATGGATTCTTCGGACGAAGATCTACCCCAGTCAGTTCTAGAAGCCGCTAGAATGTGAATAATAATAATTGATTTGATTAAAACGTTTTGAATATAAATAATTTTCTGATTAATTTTTAGTTTTTTCCTCACGCTTATAGAAAAAATAGTGTACCTAACTCGTGCGTAAAGTGTCTTTTCCGCACTTGATTGCTGGCCAAACTCCGCTATCGCGTCGTTTGGCCATCTGCAATCGCGTGCGGAAAAGAGGCACTTTCCGCATTAGTTAGGTAAACTACTATTATTGCTTGTAAAAACGAGTTTTATAGGAGTGAAAAGCCGTTTTCTTTTCTGAAGTAAGTAGCTTTGATTATTTAAAAAATTTTGTTTGTAGCTAATCGCAGTAAATATCGTCCGCGAACTTTCGAACATCCTGATATTCCATCAAATTATGATGTTAAAAGTTATTAAGACTCTCATCGACACATCTCAAATGTTGTTCTTTTTTAGGATTAGCCCAGTGTTCACAATTTTTTTTCTTTTAGTGAACTTGTGACTATTTCTTTGCAATATCTCTTTTAATAAATAATAATTCAACAAGTACTTAATCCATATTTCAAAGTTTCAGGATTGTTTAAAGAAAGAAATATGTATTTGGCGACTGGTTTCCGCATAAAATCAATTATTGCCGAACCGAACCGAAGTCAGCCACAGCCAACTTAAATGGTAGCAATTAAGCGAAGACGACATACTTTATGAACCAACATAGATCAAAAAAGTCACAAGAGACCCGATAGCGCTCTATAATTTCAGATTATGCCCGCCATATTTGCCGGCCCCGCTCTTTACCAACTCATAACTTACAATTAGGCACAAAAGGGCAGGTTCATTACTTAAGTATTGGTAGGTAATTACTGAGAAGTCAAGAAGGTACAGTTTACTAAAAGCTGATTTACTCAGTAATCAAATGCAAAAAAAAAGTTATTAAAATAAAAAATATTACCTACATAGCACAATCACGTGTTTAACATGTAAAAAACGCGTGAGAAAAAAAAACGTTGATTTTAAAAGCTGCTAGAAAAAACGTTTAATTCATATATGAAAACAAGCTTAATAGTAATATAATTATTAATAATAAAAACGGCGTTGTAATAACGCCATTATCAAATCAAAACGGCAATGTTTTTTTCTAAACTCCAAAAACCAGTTAATTAACTGATCGCTGATCCTTCACAATCACGACGCATCAGTTATTAACCTAATAAAGACACATTAATATTGTGTGAAAGTGTTTACTGTTGAAAAATATTGTTTAGTTTTTAAAGAATGTATAGAGATTTGTCTTGAATTGTTCAAAACTTTTGCAATGCCTTATTTAAAATTTTTAGGTTTTTCAATTTTTTTCCATGGTTTTATTATAGTTCCTATTAGTCTTCCAAGGCTCAGCTCTCTAGCGTTTTTGGAAGTGGACAATGTTACTTTTACATATTTTTACATGTATAGGAGAGGAAAGTAAATTAAACTTTTGGTGTTTTTAATTTTTTCCTATAGTTTTATCATAGTTCCTATCAGTCTTTCAATGCTCAGCTCTCTAGCGTTTCTGGAAGTGGGCAATGTTACTTTTACATAACTTTACATTTACAGGGGAGGAGTGTTAATTAAAATTTTGGGGTTGTTTAATTTTTTCCCATGGTTTTATCATAGTTCCTATCAGCCTTCCAAAGCTCAGCTCTCTAGCAGTTCTGGAAGTGGACAATGTTACTTTTATATAAATTTACATTTATAGGAGAGGGAAGTAAATTAAAATTTTGGTGTTTTTAATTTTTTTCCTATAGTTTTATCATAGTTCCTATCAGTCTTTCAATGCTCAGCTCTCTAGCGTTTCTGGAAGTGGGCAATGTTACTTTTACATAACTTTACATTAACAGGGGAGGAGTGTTAATTAAAATTTTGGGGTTGTTTAATTTTTTCCCATGGTTTTATCATAGTTCCTATCAGCCTTCCAAAGCTCAGCTCTCTAGCAGTTCTGGAAGTGGACAATGTTACTTTTATATAAATTAAAATGTTGGTGTTTTTAATTTTTTTCCTATATTTCTATCATACCACTTTTCAGTCTTAAAAAGCTCAGCTCTCTAGCGTTTCTGGAAGTGGGCAGTGTTACTTTTACATAACTTAACATTTATAGGGGAGCGAAGTAAATTAGAATGTATGGGGTGTTTAAATTTTTTTCCATAGTTTTATCAGAGTTTCTATTGGTCTGCCAAATTTCAGCTTTGTACCATGTATGGTAGAATTTTGATGATTTATACATGAGTGAGTGAGTCAGTGGCAATTTCGAGGTTTTTTGAAATTTCGTAACTAATCTACTACTTTATAGATGAAACTAGAAAGGGTTGTTAACTTTATGAAGATTTACTGTGCAAAGTTTAAGATTCGTAGCTCATTCCGAAGTAGAGTTTTAGATAGGTAAAATATGAGCTGAAATGTTTTAAGAAAAGATGGTACAGCAGCGTGAACTTGGCGAGGCACTGCCGTGCCCTCAGATTTTTGTTTGCTTTGTTTATTGCTTTCAAAAAGCCAATGCTTTAATAATTTGGAACACGCAAACATTTGCCTTATTCCTATTCATATGACCCAAATATCAACAACATGTATATGCAAGCTGTGCTTGTCAATTGCGTTTGCTTAACTCGAAGGATCATAGTAACAAGTTTACTGCCAGGGAGCAGCCTCACACTCTGCAATGACCATGAATGGTTATGGTACATACAGTAAACTTAAGTAGATATAGTGAGAACTATCAAATGTTGAATCTGGTTTATTAAGATAAATCTTTTCTTTTGAAAAAATGATAAATGATAATAAATTTAATATTTTGTGCTGTTTTATAAACTAAATAAATTATGTAATTAAAATAAATAAACTTGGGAAGGCTAGTTTATGTTTTTAAAACCTAATTTTTCAAGATCACCTGCATATTTAAATAATAAATTTAACCAAAAATGTAGATTTATGTAAAATGGTAAAAATTGAATATCTGTTTAATTTTGTAATTAAACAATGTAAAAAACTTACCGCATCACAACGGATGACTCCAGGCACCTGCCTCACCGACCCCCTACCAAGTGCTTCTCTTTTTCTCTGGGCAGAAAATAGTCGTAACTCTTTTCTTTCTTCATCACTCAGTTGGTGACAATACCTGTGCATAAAAATCAGTTTGTTTGTACTACAGTGAAACCTCCTATAGCGGACACTCACGGTTTCGTCGATTCTGTCCGCTTATTGGAGGTGTCCGCTTATGAGAGAGAACTGTGAAATTTTAATATATATTTATTAACAAGTTTCGCTGCTTGAGTTTTTCCGATATTAAATTTTTCAGCGATCTTTCGTACTGATAGATGTTATAGTACCAGGGAAGTTCCTAGGCGTAATTTGCGAAAGGATGCAAAGGGCGTGCAAACTAATAGAGAACTGGTGCCAAGAGAACGGCCTCTCCGTCAACCCCAGCAAGACGGAAATGGTTCTCTTTACAAAGAAGAGGAAAATAGTAGGCTTCAAAGCACCACAAATGTACGGAAGACCACTTGCACTATCGCAAGAGGTTAAGTACCTGGGGATGGTGCTAGACAGTAAACTAAGCTGGAAACAACATATAGACCGACTCACAACAAAGACGATAAAAACATTCTGGCAAGTAAGAAGGGTGGTAGGAAGAAAGTGGGGACTCAGCTCAAGGATCATGCACTGGATCTACACGGCCATCATAAGACCAAGGATCCAATACGGATCCGTGGTTTGGTGGCCGGGGGCAATGAAAAAACAACTAACGCCAAAAAGCTCGAAAGCATGCAGAGGCTGGCGACCTTGAGCATCACCGGAGCTCTAAGGTCTACTCCTAACATAGCCCTGAATACCATCCTGGGTCTCCCATCGCTGTCCACCTGGATAAAGAAGGAAGCGATGGCAGCATACCTTAGGATAAGGGACGCGGGCGTGTGGAGAAGGAGCGGTGGACAAAAAGGACATTCGGAGATCGCGACTGTGACGGAAAAGGAGATTCCTTTATCGACGTACAGGCTAGCGATGCCAGAAAAGCGGTTAAGGGAGAAAAGGAGATACCGTGTAACCATACCACCAAGGGATGCATGGAAGGAGGATGGAGTTGAACTCCTTAGCGACGCCACGGTCTGCTATACAGACGGATCAAGGCTGACAGACCGGAATTCGACCGGTGCAGGAGTGTACGTGGAAAGCAAGAGCATTGGAAAAAGCTACCCGCTGGGATCCAATGCAACAGTCTTCCAGGCAGAGGTTTACGCTATACTGGCGTTAACATGGGAGGAAGAAATTAGGAACGAAACAGGAAAACGCCTCTGCATCTGTTCAGACAGTCAAGCTGCGCTGAAAGCACTGTGTAAACCAACCATGTCCGCAGGTTTGGTGCAGGAGTGTGCGGATGCACTTCAGGAATTGGCCGGCGTAAGAGAGGTAGAGCTCGTATGGGTCCCAGGTCACGTGGGAGTCCCCGGAAACGAGAAAGCGGACAGACTCGCCAGGGGAGGATCCCAGCAGAAATGCGTCGGGCCAGAACCGTTCCTGGGGCTCACAAGAGGGCAAATGAAGTCGGCCCTAACAGAGTGGACCCAGAAAGAGATACAAAGGGAGTGGACCAACACAGGAAACGCCAGACAGGCGAAGGAGTATGTGACAGGCTACAGCAAATCCCGTAGGGACTGGCTGCTCCGTAGAACACGAAGAGAGGTGGGAGCCATAGAGGAAGTCCTGACCGGACACTGCGTCCTACAAGGACACCTGGCAAAGATGAGAGTGAAGGAGGACGCGACGTGCGAGCGATGTTGGGCCGAGGACGAGACCTCGGCGCATTTTCTCTCATCATGTGAAGCATACAAGGAGGCAAGAAGAGAGGTATTCGAAGAGGAGGCCTTTGAGACGGAGGACCTTCTGAATCTGAGGTGGCCCGATATTCTGGCCTTTATACAGAAGACGGGCAGATTCCTTAGCGAGGGAAGGACGCAGTAGGGGGGATGCCCGGGGGTTGGCGAAAAGGGCGCTTCATGTGCCTAGTCGCCAGGCTTAGAGCCTGCCCCACACTACTACTACTACTACTACTACTACTGATAGATGTTTCATCTCCGAAACGTTAACGACTTGAAATAGTGAAACCTCTCCTTGCGGACACCTCTATTAAGCGGACACTCCCTTTAAGCGGACAAATTTGTTGGAATCAAGCTTTTCCCTATTTCTTTACATATAAAATTCACTCGTATAACCAGACGCGGACAATTTTTTTTTATTATAAAATTCTGAATCCTCCCTTAACCGGATGCGAACCTCTGACAACGGGACGAAGCGCTGCATAAATATTATGTAGTATGTTGACATACGGGGGTACCAGGCAACGAGAAAGGGGACGAACTCGCACGACTCGGGGCAGGAACCGCCTATGTAGGACCGGAGCCACTTTTGTGGCGTGACAAAAAGACAAGTGCAAAGCGGACTCAACAAATGGGCCCAGGACGCGCTATTAAACTCTTGGGAAACAGGAACGGGTTGCAGACAGACCAGAGAATTCGTAGACCATCCAAAAGCGACCAAAATTAGATGGATGCTGGGACGGACACGAAAAGACCTCGGACTGCTGATAGGTACTGTAACCGGACATAACCGGTTGAGGAAGCACATGACACGTATAGGAGTCGACAATGACCCTACCTGCCCAGCCTGTGGACAGGAAGAAAAGACATCAAGACACCTCGAGGCAGAATGCGAGGCCTACGCAAGGATGAGACAACAGGCACTCGGAGCGCCAACTCTGAGCGAGGAAGAACTGCACATGCTCAAATGGGTAGACATACTGGACTTTGTAAAGAGAACAGGAAGGCCCAATGAGTTACCCGACCATCAAAGGGAAGTGCAGAGAGTGGGTTAAGGGACAGACTTGGGGCATGGCAAAAAGAGCCTACTCTGGCCTACTTGTCAGACCTGCGGGTCAACCCCCCCACTACTACTACATGTTGATAACAACGCACTCAGCAGCCGGGAAATTACCTCTTTCCGTTTTAATGCGGAGACTAAATACTTCTGTCATATTTACAAGATATTTTATCCGGCGGGACTGCTGTGTTTTATTTTTATTGTTTAGTTGAGTGGTAAGTCGCAGATCTCTTTGAAATGGCGCCTTGTAAAAAACTTCTTAGTTTAGGGGAAAAAATGGAAGTTGTTAACGTTTCAGTGAAGGAAATTATATCAGCACGATAGATCACTGAAAAAATTAATATCGGAAAAACTTAAGCAGCGGAAATTGTTAATAAATACATAATAAAATTTCGCAGGTCTTTCTCATAAGCGGATATCTCTAATAAGCGGACAAAATTGACGAAATCGTGCGTCTCCGCTTATAGGAAGTTTCACTGTATATAAGAAAAAATAAAAAATAAAATATTTTTTATAAACATTTTTTAAAATTATGTTTACTACACGTAAATAAACAAAATTGCAATTTTTTTCCTGGTCAGCGGCGAATTGTTGACGGGTACTTACATTTGCGTTTGTTAGTAAATATTGTTGTTGTTGACTTACCTGACTTCGTTATCATGAGGAGGTAACTGTTGCAAAAGCTGTCTCACCCTGTATCTCTCGCCAACACTATTTACATAAGGAACTTTATCTTCGGGCAATGCGCTAAAGTAGAGATGGACCTGTAAATAAATAAAATAAAATTTGTATATATGAAGAGTCGGTTTCAGTATTAAAATTATATAATATTAATATATATATATATATATATATATATATATATATATATATATATAATATAAATTTAGTTTAATTTTGTTAAAAAATGTGTTCGAGAATAAGGCTATAATAGGTATGTTGGTCAGTGGCGTACGAAGAAATTGATCCTGAGGGGGGGGCTTGAGCACGGATTGACAAATTTTAATCTTCCTGGGAGAGGGGCTTGAGCGCGGATTGATATACGGTCGAACCTCTCTAACTCGAACCTCTATAACTCGAACCTCTCTATAACTCGAACCTTTTAAGCGGTCCCTGCGCTTTTTACATGTTTTTTAACCCATGTAACTCGAGTTTCTATAACTCGAACTCTCCATAACTGTATAATCTCTGTCTATCCACTCAGTCCATCCCCACTACCTGGAAACGTTCTAAAGTAAGCCCTATCTACAAAAAATGTGATAAAACTCACACCACCAATTATAGACCCATTACAATCATAAATAACTTTTTAAAATGTCTAGAAATTCTAATGCATAATAGAATCTTTCATCTTGTCAAAAATCGAATTTCCCCTTACCAGCATGGTTTCTTAAAAGGGCGCTCTACTACAACTAACCTCGTCATTACTACTCAAACTATTGCAGAGACTTTAGACAACTCTTCTCAATTGGACATAATATATACCGATCTGTCTAAAGCCTTTGACAAACTGGATCATCAAATTTTATTAAATAAACTTGCATTATTTGGTTTTTCAGACAAACTTCTAAACCTTTTAAAATCATGGCTCTCTGATCGAAAACAATTTGTTTCAGTAAATGGAATTAACTCCCTTGATTACAACTCGTCCTCTGGAGTTCCCCAAGGCTCCGTTCTTGGCCCCTTACTATTTGTTATTTTCATTAATGATGTGTGTCTTAAACTGGAGTCAATGGTTTTACTTTATGCGGATGATCTCAAGTTACTTTTCCGCATAAACTCTGTTGAAGACTGTCTAAGGCTCCAAAAGGACTTGGACACTGTGATTGCTTGGTGCACCTCCAATAAACTTTCGATGAACATCGACAAATGTCAGGTACTATCCTTCTCTTTAAAAACATATCCAATTTTAACTACTCACTCAATCAAAAAATCTTATCTAGAACTGACTCTTTTCATGACCTAGGAGTAACTTTTGATAGCAAATTATCATTTACAAAGCATTATGACACCATTATCTCTGAAACATCCAAGACTGTTGGATTTATTACAAGACTAAGTCGTGAGTTTCAAAACATTACAACTCTTAAAACTTTATTCTTTTCGTTTGTTAGGTCAAAATTGGAATATGCCTCTTTGGTTTGGTCACCGGAGTACAACACACATATTGAAGATCTTGAAAGAATCCAGAGAAGATTTTTAAAATTATTATATTTTAAAACCCATAGTACTTATCCTCCTCAGGGTTACCCTGAAGAAAGGCTACTGGAGATGTTCAACATGCAGTCCCTGTCAGATAGGAGGTGCTATTACTCTCAAGTGTTTCTTTTTAAATTGCTTCATAACAAGATTGACTGCCCTGACTTATTAAACAAAATTAATTTTCTTGTCCCCCGCTTATCTTCGAGGCAAAATTTAACCTTTTTTTTGCCAAGGACGCGAACAAATAAACTGCACTTCTCTCCTCTCCATGTTATATGTAGAACTTATAATAGCTGCAACAAAGATTTTGACATCTTTGATACCTCTATTTCTGCAATTCAAAGATTCTTTAGTACTACATCCACTAATGGTACATAATATCCTTCTAATTAAGTATGTTCCCTCACTCCCAATAAATTATACTGTCCTATTTTAATTTTTTGTGTTTTGTTGTGTGTCTGTCTGTCTGCCTGTGAATTTGATTTGTTTGTGATTTTTGTAGTTTTTTTTTTAGCTTTTGTTAATTAATTATTTTTTTTTAGTTTTAGAAGTTTTAGTTTTTTTCCTGCTTTGTAATTGGGTTATACCTGTTAAGCAGTGTAGTAATAAATAAATAAATAAATAAATAAACTCGAACTGTTTTGGTTGTCCCTTCAGGTTCGAATTATAGAGGTTCGACTGTATTTTATTCTTGATTTTGGGGAAAATTTTATGTTTACGGGTCAATCTTCAGTGGCTGGGGGGGGGGGGGGGCTTGAGCCTCCTAAGCCGCCCATACTATATAGGCCATTGTGTTGTTGCTAAAAAGTACCAGGTGTGACAATTAAATTTTAAATCTTCTTGCCTCAGGCGGTTGGAGTTATTTACCTTGATGTACAGGGTGTCCCAAATTGGGCACTTTTAGGGGGTTTAAGGTACTTCTAGGGGAGACAGAGAAAAACTGACCACGCATTGCGAGGCTCAAATTTCAAGAGAAGACTTATAGTGAAAACCGCATTTTGAAATATCGTCTCGTCTTTGAGCTATTGAAAAGTCTGCATTTTGGAAGGGGGTCTATAACTTCGTTATTAGTGGAAATTTTGATTTAGAGAAAATTGCAATTTCATAGACTTTGTCACGAGGAATTCGCCCGCTAAATTAAATTTTAACTGTCACTTTTAGTTTTTGAGATATGACATAAAGTTGCATTTTTTCTTATGGAATGGCCTTTATTTTAATTAATTTTCAAATTCGCCATTGAATTCTTTTCAAAATGATGTATCATATGTCATAGTTTGATTGAGCGGTTTAGGAGATATTCAGATTTTTCACTTATTTCTAGTGCGCTATGATTTCCTGCTGAGGCACGTCAAGGCACTCCAGTATTTTTATTATTTTACACAGTCAAAAATATAGTAAGCTTGTTTTAGAAAAATTATAATTCAGCTGACGGCCCTCAAAGCTTATAATTATTCCGTTTAAGTGTTCGGTGGATTGAAGTTCTCGGTATGCCTGTGGCAGCTTTAATTGTCTCAATGATCGCGAATTATTTTGTTCTAACTCAACAATAATGCCTATCTCCTCTAACTCACGGTTCCTCCTAACGTCATATATTTTGGCCTGACGGCGCCGTTTTGAAAAAGAGCCATACAAGGTTCCTTTTCAACTTTGGAAATATATCCGTATACGGTTGTCTTCGTTCGGGATACCTTTGAAGATATAAGAAGATAAAGATAAGTTTTCAGCGCCCTGTCGATTATCATTACTTTCTCAGTAACATTTTAACATACATATTTCAAAATAAAATTAAAAACGCTTTTGTGCAAAATAATTTCATATCAAAGCGTAATGTCAAATTGTTTAAACAATTGAAAACAACAACGCCAAGATGCAAGGCCAACTTGATTTGCATAGTATCAGACAACAAAACTATAGGAGCATTGAAGAAGGATTAGACCGCAAGCTTTCATGTCAATGGCGCATGACGTCATTCAACGCATACTAGACAAAAATAAAAAACTTTAATTATCTCCGAAACCGCTCAATAAAACTATGACATATGATACATCATTTTGAAAAGAATTCAATAACGAATTCGAAAATTAATTAAAATATAGGCCATTCCATAAGAAAAAATGCAACTTTATGTTATATCTCAAAAACTAAAAGTGATAGGTAAAATTTAATTTAGCGGGTGAATTCCTCGTGACAAAGTCTATAAAATTGCAATTTACTCTAAATCAAAATTTTCACTAATAACGAAGTTATAGACCCCCTTCCAAAATGCAGACTTTTCAGCCCCTGTAGCTCAAAGACGAGACGATATTTCAAAATGCGGTTTTCGCTATAAGTCTTCTCTTGAAATTTGAGCCTCGCAATGCGTGGTCAGTTTTTCTCTGTCTCCCCTGGAAGTACCTTAAATCCCCTAAAAGTGCCCAATTTGGGACACCCTGTACGTTCTACTACCGCGCGCAATCTTATCGCCTTTCTTCTACTAGTTTGGCTTACGCAGTGGTCATGCATAGCTCATTTGCCGGAATTATGATAAACGAGAAAATTGAGCAACGTATTAATTCAAAATAAAACTCAAAAAAACGGCTACTTTCAAATTATAAAGATGTCTACGGAAAGCAGTGTATGTCTCGTGCAATGGTTTTTATGTGGCATAAAAGCTTTTTCGAGGGTCGTGAAGAAGTTAAAGATGATGAACGAGAAGGGCGCTCCAGTACATCCATAACAGCGATGCTCATTGTTTTTTTTTTTAGATATTTGGGGTGTTATTCTTATTAAATGGGCGCGTGAGGATCAAACAGTGAACCAACATTTATATTTGGAAGTACAGTGAAGTCCGGATATAACGAACCTCAAAAATGAACTAAATACGGTTCGTTATATCCGAGGTTCGTTATAAACAGTAATAAATAAATTTGTTTAATTTTTTGTGTTTCTTTTTTATAAGTATCTAAGATTAAGAAAACTAAAAATATTATAAAAAATACTATAAATTTTTATATTTTTAGAAAAAGGCAGAATATATACGAATAAAGACGTTTATTATTATTGTTATACATATAAATATGTAAAGTACATAATATGGTGGTATGTAATACATACATAAAAGAAGCCTAAATCTTATTTTTTTATTATTATTAAATCCATATTTTTTGTTTGTACATTTCTACTTGAAAAATATTCCCTGTTTATATAGCTTTCAAGGTTACAAAATGATGTCCATATTTTATCAGGAACTTGGCCTGATTCCAAAAAGTTTCCGAAATTTTGTTTCCTATTTCACGAATGGTTGGAACATAAACCTTAGTGACTTCAACAGAATTATCTTGAACATGATCATCATTATCTTCGTCATTATCACTTGAAACCATGTTTGAGGTTACGGAGAGATTATAATTTGCTCATCAGTCAACGTTTCTCTTGCTACAATGTCTTTATAAATAGTTACATAATCGTTAAAATCGAAGTCACACATTTTTCTCTTAGCTTGTTCTTCTACTAAATCAAGCATATCATTATCGAATTCATACTCGTGATCATATTCTGGGTCTTGTGCATGTCTTTGCAACCATTCGTGTCGTTGCCGTATCGTCTAGTGTGAAAACGCCCATTGTCTGCTTATATAAAGTTCGTTTTAAAAGAAAAATTCATATTCTAGATTATTAAAATTAGGTTCGCTATATCCGGAAGTTCGCTATAAGCGGGATCGTTTTAACCAGTAAGACAATACATGAGTATTTATGGACGACTTTTTAGTATAAAGAAAAAAGGTTCGTATTAACCAGAAGTTCGCTATAAACGGGTTCGTTATAAGCGGACTTCACTGTATTTATGTAGCTAAGGGAACCTGTACGGAAAAAACGTCCAGATTTGTGGAACAACAACGCGTGGCTGCTCTACCAGGACAATGCACCGGCCCACAATGCGCTATCCATTAAGCAGTTTTTAGCTAATAAGAAGATCCCCATCGTTAACCACCCTGAATATGGTCATCAGACTTGGCCCCTTGCGACTTCAATCTGTTTCCGAAAGTGAAAAAATCGTTAAGAGGAACCCGGTTTGAAATATTAGAACACGTCAAGGAAAAAACGGCAAGACTTCTTAACAGCCTCTCTTCTGATGATTTCTAAAACTGCTTCCAACATTGGAAAAAAAACGCATGCAACACTGCATCGATAGAGAAGAGGACAACATTGATGGGAACACCATTAAATTGTATTAGTATTAAAATAAAGTAGATTTTTTAAAATAGTCTTATAATTTTATTGTCACACCTCGTGATCTTTCATTTTTGAACAATTTTAGAATTTAATAGTTTGCTAGTGAAGAAAAAAAACAATATTTTTTTTTATTACATTACAAGTTTTTTTTTATTTAACTTCAGATGTTCTGTCTAACTATCTAACTAACTATCTATCAAATCTTGTGAAGCGTTTTTGACACACTTCCCATTATCCGATTTGGATGAAATTTGGTACACACATAGTGGTCCCATGACAATACAACATTAAGAAAAAAATGTTCTCCCACCCCTACCCTCACCCCTTCTATAGAAAAATATGTTTTTGACACACTTTCCGTTATCCGATTTAGATAAAATTTGGTATACACATAGTGGTCCGATGATAATACAACAATAAGAAAAAAATATCCTCCCACCCCTACCCCCACCCCCTTCCATAGAAAAATTTATTTTTGACACACATCCCGTTATCCGATTTGGATGAAATTTGGTATACATATAGTGACCCGATGACAATACAATATTTAAAAAAAATATCCTCCCACCCCCTTCCATAGAAAATGCGTTTTTGACACCCTTCCCATTATCCGATTTGGAAGAAATTTGGTATACATATAGTATTCCGATGACAATACAACATTGAAAAAAATCCTACCACTCCTACCCCCACCCCATCTATAGAAAAATGCGTTTTTGACACACTTCCCATTATCCGATTTGGATGAAATTTGGTATACATATAGTGGTTCGATGACAATGCAACAATAATGAAAAAATGTTCTCTCACCCTCACCCTCCACCCTCTTCCATAAAAAATGCGTTTTTTGACACACTTCACCTCAAATGACTTTTATAAAATTTGGTATTTGCATAAAGGTCCGATGGCAATACAGCCCAAAAAAAAAATCTACCTCAACCCCCACCCTCTCCTTCCCCCAATAGAAAAATGAGTTTCCAAACAACTCACGATCAGCGATTTCATTATAATCTAGAATAAACTCTTCTGTTCTGTTATTGAACAAATATTTTCATTTAATAGAGTAGATAGCTGAGACTAAAAAGTAGAAAATAAATTGGTAAATTTTTTTTTTAATTCACAAGCTTTTATAAAATGCACTAAAAATTTAAAAATAATTTTCTAACATTCTAATATTATCATAATAATAAAAGCGATGGCCGGAAATCAAAGCATAAGTTAATCTATATTTGTGATCTAAGCACTTAAAGAATATTCAACATAGCAGGTCATCAAAGATATGTTTGATGTGCCGCAATGTTATGCCATTGCTATACCTATGTCAGAGAAATGCTGGGGTATCTTGGGTCGGGTTAGGTGGGTTTAGTACCTCTGCATTTTTCTGCTAGATTGATTCTTGCAAATAGTGATATTTAACTGATACGGATATCTTATTGTGCTAACATCGTCAAAATTTCCATCAGTTGGCCGTCGCTTTTATTATTATGATAATATTAGAATGTTAGAAAATTATTTTTTAATTTTTAGTCCATTTTACAAAAGCTTGTGACTTAAAATTTTTTTTTTACCAATTTATTCTTCGTTAAGTATAGCCGACCTAATCTAAACAAGCGTCATTTTGATCTACATGCAATTCTATAGCAATTTGAATATAAAGCACTGCCTAGACAGTACCTATAGAGCCAGGTACTTCCTATAGAGATAACGTAGCTAGTACTACCGCGCGACCAATACAACTTAGTACCGACAAACTATGCCTTATTGTTATTATTCATCGTTAGTTTGCAAAAAATCAAAACAGCTCTTCGTATATACTTCTTCTTGTGCTTATAAATAATACACGTTTTCTTGTATTAGACCACCGCAGTTTATAAAATATGCCGACAATAAGGATTCTTAGAATATACAGGGTGTCTCATAATTTATCGATTATAGTGCAACCACGGATCACCAACAAACAGATAGGGAACTCAGGTGGTGGGGGGTGCTACGCGCATCTTTCACGCAGCCTGCCATGTTGGGGTCAACCACTCCAGAGGCGCATTCTGTATTTCAATATTTTTTAAACTTTTAGTACGTGTTGAGCATTAGTGGTGTGTAGATGTGATTTTTGTATTTGATATATGTTATTTTTGATTTTAAACAACAGGAACGGTTTGTGCCGTAAGAGACTGTAAATCCACGCGACGGTATACTCTTAATCGAAGTAATTTTCGATTTCGGCAGGATCCTATAAGGCAAACCTATACATTATTTTATCTTTCGATTTTTTTAAAACTTTTGCCATATCCTATACAAGGTGTTCAATAATTAAATGTCCTATGAGATGAATCTGTAAATGATTTATGTACAAAGAGTTCTTAAGCACATATAGATCTGCAACCCCTTTGATTTTGTTTCTTTATTTTTTTTATACTTTTGCAGGGTTTGTTATATTTATCTCAAATTTAAAAATGCGCCGGCATTAGATCCTAAAAAACAAGATATAAACTATGCTTTGTTTAGAAAGTTTTTGGTGTTTTGTATGAAACAGCGGCATAAGCTCAGTTTGTAGAAAAGGGAAATTTGTAGATTGGTATTTTGATCCTTAAATTAAGCAGAGGTTTACAAATTAAAAGGGTAGGGGACAATTCGCCGCACCCGATTAACCGCGGCCGATTCGCCGCGGCTGACTGATTATCCGCGGCTCGTTTTGCCGCGGGGACATTTTGCCGCGGGGACAATTTGCCGCGGGAATTTTGTTTCATGATATTACCATTGTTTTATTTACTTTTGACTTCAAATAATATTTTTTTATAAAAATAATGTTTTAAAACTTTCCAACTATTTCTTTGGTGGTAACTATACAATCCAGCATTTTTTAATTGGAAATAATAAATAAAATGACGAATGTAGAATGGAGGTTTTTGCCATTCATGAACCGATATGCATCAAACTAGAAACTTTAGGATCTTTCAGGGCGCTGATTATTATTTTTAACTTAAACTAAAAAAAATCAAAATGGGAACCGACCTGAAACACCCAAAGTTCTGAATTTGATGCATATCGGTTCAAAAATGGAAAAATCTGCCATGTTGTATCGCCATTTTGATTTTTTTTAAATTAAGTTAAAAATAATGATCAGCAACCTTAAAAATCTCATCAGGCCGAGTTGGATACAAATCCGTCCATAAACGGAAAAATCCGCCATTTTGGATCCGCCATTTTATTTATTTTCCTAATAAAAAAAATGTTGGAAAGGTTTGAAAAAAGTTATAATCAAACAAATATATATGAAGTCAGCTAAATACAACTGTTTAAACAATTCCCAATGGTAACATCATAAAACAAAAAAATCTCACGGTGAATTATCCCCGTGGCGAATTGGACCACAGCGAATTGGCCGCGGCGAATTGTCCCCTACCCATCTAAAGGGCCCTTAATAAAAAAAGAAAATAGTCATTTTAGCAGTAAATTTATTAACATTTTTAAAACAGATTTTTGGGTAATAGTTTTTAATAATTTGAATTTGAATAATTTTGAAACTTAATTATTACCGTTTTGGTAATGCATAATTCCACAAAATTTTAATGGTCTGTTATAATTTTTAAGAAACAAATAAAAAATCGAAAAAAAAAAAATGCAAACTTTAACACCCTGTAAAAACAAAGAGGCCTAAATGTAATGCGAAAAAAATCTTTGTTTTGACCATTTCCAAAACCCCTTAAAGTTTCATGTATCATTTAAATTATACCCTGTATAATACACTATGATATAACATTTGGTCAAGAGTTTTTGACACAAATTTGTTATAATTTTTGATTATGCTACTATTTACACTTTTAAGAATACATATAAAACAACAATTTTTTTTAAATATTGGATTTTACTAAATTTTAAAATATTAATTTACCGTGAAGCATTTTTGTGCTAATTGTAAAGATTATTTGGTGACCCTGTATCTCCTTAAACTTTAAATTTTTCGAAAAAACTAATAAATAATATCTGATTCCAGTAAATTAAGAAATTACTCTACAATGTCAAACTTCTTATATTTAAAATTCACAATTTTACTCCTCTTGAAACTTAATAAATGTTATCCCAATACAACAAAAAAAGCAATCAATTTTTTTCTTTTTGTGTTTGGCTGTATGCTGGAAACGACAACATGCTAACGTATTCTGAACGAAGACGAAGACCTCTTTTTGTGCTTCCCATATCTCTCATTCAATAGAACACATTATTTCCATAGTCCCCTACAGAGGATACAATATTTTTACGCGGCCGAGACTCTAAAATTCATTTTAGCTCCCATTTTTAGCAGAACAAAACTATTTTAATGTTTTTATTGTTTCTGGCAATATTTTTTCGCCTCAACAATCTGAAACATTCATATTTTATGATAAATTTATTTTAGTCCGGCTCTGAGTTTGATTCCCAATGCTCAGCCATCGTTGAATTCTCCGAGATCAAAGACGGCCAGCCGGCTTATTTATCTGTTTGTTAGGTGTTTGTTAGGTGATCCGTGGTGCAACAGTGATTTATCTATCTATCTATTTGGCCTTCTTCAATCCATCTCTGGATATTGGCCTCCCCCAATATCTTTCATTCTTCTCTGTCTGTCTGTGTTCATCCATCTATTTCCCGCGTGTTTCTTCAAATCGTACGCCCATCTCATTTGGGGTCTTCCCCTACTTCTTGTATTTTCCCAAGGTCTCCAGTTTACAATACATTTGTTCCATCGATCGTCTTTCTGTCTGATATTATGACCGGCCAATTTCCATTTTAATTTTGCTACTTCTCCTCTGACATCCCTTACTTTTGTTTTATTTCTTATCCATTCATTCCTTTTTCTATTTGTCAGCTTTACATGCAACATTTGTCTTTCCATTGATCTTTGGGCTTTTGTTATCTTATCCATGTTTGATATTGTAAGTGTCCAGGTCTGGGATCCATAGGTAAGTACAGGAAGGATACAATGGTTATACACTGTTGTTTTGAGGTACTGAGGATATCTTTTATTTCTTAATATGTAGCTTAATTTACCGAATGTTGCCTAGGCCAATCTTACTCCTCTCTTGATTTCAGCTGTTTGGTTATCTTTTTTTGTCCCAGGTATATATATTCCTCTACTTGTTCTATTTTATTTTGTTTTATTCTGACCGTAACATCTTCATCTCTGTTTGTTATGATTTTAGTTTTAGTGTAGTTCATACTTAACCCTATATTTTTAGCTGCTGTATCCAGTTCTTCCAGCATTTTTATCAGGTCTTCTTTCTTGTTTGTTATTATGGCGATATCATCAGCATATCATAGATGGTTCAAGAATCGTCCGTTTACTTTGATGCCTATTTCTTCCCAATCTAAGCTTTTAAGGGGGCAAACTTCGTCCAAAAACTTAACATTTGACAACACTGATATCGCGTTTTTTGCCCAAATCTTTGTTCTAATAGAAATAGAAAACGAGAAAGCGGAACGCGTCGAAATTTTGAGTGGTAGTTTTTTAAAGCATTTTTAACAACCGTATCTTAGCAGTTTTTCGCGAAATCAGTTTATTCAAAAAATAAAAAAAAGTTATGGCTAAAACACAACAAATATTTCAAAACAATGTTTGGCATTTCAGTAGCCTAATTGTTTTATAGAAAACTGTTGCGAAATTGTTTCGACTTTTGTATTTTTTGGAAATGTACAAAAGAAAATCAAAAATCTGACAAGATACGTTTGAAGATTTTAAAAAAATCTTGCATATGAACAGAAATAATGTTTTAACTAGTTTCTTATAGAAGAGATCTATTAGGATTTACAAAAGCGTGCCCAATTTTATATTTGATGCAGGACACCAAATCAGACAAGAGCCATCAACCTCTTGACTGAAGCGCCACCCCCATATACCGGGGGCAAGTCAATTCGATTGAGAAAATTTAACTAAGATCACGTGACCCGGATTTTCACATTTTCAGATATTTTGAAAAAATAAAATATCGTTTAATATAAGTTAATATAAGTTAAATGATTATAAGTATGTATTTAAAGACATACAATTTTTTCTATTTACAAAACGTTTTTTTAAGGGCTGGCCATAGCGTAACAAACAAAATCACGGGATTATGAACTAATTTATAAGATAGTTTTTGATAATTAGTATATTGCTCAGTTAACAGAAGCTTGTGCTTAACTTCGTTGAGTTGAAAATAAAGCCCTTTTCATTTATTTATTTATTTATTACATAACAAGAGAAGAAAGTGACAAATTTCACACGAGCGTGAGAAAGTTACTTTCTGTCGAGTTATGGACGCTATTTTTCCTACGAACACTGTTGAACTATACTAATTTTTGTAAAAACTGGCGTTTAATTTTGCGTAAATCAAATGAAACTGCTTTTCCGCACGTGTGGGAAAGTAGTTTGCAACACGTGCGAAAAAGTATTGTGACAGTTAAACACTTTCCATACATGTGCCGAAGTACTGAAAGTACTTGTAACACATGTGCGAAAAAATTTCTGCACACGGATGAAATTTAATGTTTTCTGAGGATGCAAATCGTGTAAAATCCAACATTTTCATATGTGGTCGCAGGAAATAGTAATTTACCTAACCAGTGCGGAAGACGCACAAACATTCGTTAAATATGTAGGTAAAATATTTTTTCTACGAGGTTGTGGAAACAAAAATAAAGTACGACAATAAAAACAACTTATTTATTATATTTAATTTACAATGATTGCCGAAAACTTTACTTCTAATCACAGAACACCAAGGGGGCTTCTTATCCTGCGCAGCATCTGTGGATCAGGAGATTTTCGTTTTTATATTCTGGATCAATGATATCGGAAGGTCTTTAAATATATTTTGCTCTGGATGTATTTGGAGGCAGGCTTATAGTAATATCAGTAACGCACCCACGAATATGTCTTGGGGGGGGGGCGAGGCCTCATAATGTCGTATTTCATGCTATTTTTTATGTTTATTCATAAAATATGTGGAAAATATATACAAAAATCATAGGCGTGGGGGGGGGGGGGGGGGCGGGCCCCCCCATGGGTGCGCCCATGGTAACATTATGTGTTCCATCCTATTGTGGCTAAGTCTTCTTCGGGATTATCGGTATTTTCTATCACAGTAAATAAACACTTTTTTTCTATTTTTATTTATAAGATGAAATGTCATCCCCTGGTTTTTGACAAAAAAATAGGCTTTGTTATTTACTCTATTCTTTTATTTTTTCTGTTGCTATTGAAAAACTAGCCGCCCACTTGTGTTTTTAGGCAAAAATTAACGTCAGTGTCAAACTCAAAATGTGTTGTTTTTTTTGTCACCCCTAAAATTTTAGTAAGGCCCACAATTTAGAAACCGAATAGGTGTCCCTAGGACTCTAATATGTAGTGCCACCTATTGACTGATATTTAAATATTTTGCCTTGTTGTCTTTTGCTTAAAAAATTGGTTGAATCGAATTTGTCGCCTTAAGAACATCTTCAAGGGCCTGGTTAAATAATTTAGGGGATATTGTGTCACCCTGGCTGAAACCTATTCTTATATGGATTGGCTTGGTTACTTCGTGGATTTTGATTGATGTTGTTGGTTCGTTATATATATTGACTTAATAGTCTGTATATCTGTGATCTACTCGGCTATTAATTAAAGATGCTTTTACTGCCCAGTGCTCAATGCTATTGAAAGCTTTTTGAAAAGTTATAAGCGCAATATAAGCTTATAGCTTATAAATTACATTGAGGCGTGTTATAGGTCGATAGTTTTTTAGATCTGGTCTATCGCCTTTCTTGTGTAGAATATTGGTTATGGATTCTTTTCAGTTGTTTGGGATTATGTTTTTTTTTAGTATTTTATTCAGGAAAATGTGGAGGGTATTAACTACAGCTTTACCATCGTACTTTTTCAGGTGATTTGTTATTTTTTATTTTCTTTAATGCTCTCTTTATTTCCGCTTTGCTTATTTCAGGTTGCAGCTCTCAGTTTATGTTCTTTATTTTTATTTGGAGTTTCTTCATGGTCTCTCGTGATGGTTCCCTATTTGTTTGGTATAATTCTGTATAGAATAGTTGTGTGATATTTATGATATCCTCTTTAACGTTAGCTTCTATGCTGTTAATATCCTTTATGTTAGTTATTTCATATCTACTTAGAGTCGGCCTTAGATATTTCATATTTCTGTTATTTTTTATAACTCTCTCAACTTTAATTTCTTGACTCATTCTTTTATTTTCTTCTATACTCTTTAATCTATCACTTTTTTCTGGAGTTTTTCCCGAAAAACTAAAAAATGCATTGGTCACCCCAATATTAAAAAAAGGAGACCCCGAAAATATTGAAAACTACCGTCCTATCTCCATTTTAAGCATATTTTCCAAAATCTACGAAAAAATTATTTACGATAAACTTCTTTCTTTTTTAAACAAAAACAAGGTGCTTTCTAACCAGCAATACGGTTTTCGTCCAGGATTCTCCACTGCGTTGGGTTGCACCGATCTTTTACAACATATATACAACAAACAAGATAACAACGAAATAGTAATTGTATTTTTGTTCGATTTTACGAAAGCTTTTGATGTCCTAAATGGGGATTTCGTGGTAAAAAAGATTGAAAAACTTGGCATAAGGGGTCTTCTCCAAAAACTAATACAATCGTTTTTAAGTGGTCGCAGAATGGCAGTTAAAATCAAAGACGTTCTTTCAGATTTTAAAGACTTAGAGCTGGGAACGCCACAAGGAAGTGTTTTAGCGCCTTTAATGTTTTTACTTTTTATTAATGACTTACCTGAACATATCACTAAGGGCTTAGTTTTTCAATATTGTGACGACACTACTATAGTTATATCAGGTAAATGCAGTATCGCGGTTCTTCAAGATATTAAAATAATGCTTTCAGAACTAACAGAGTGGTGCAAGAAAAACAATATAATGATCAATTGCAGTAAAACCGTATGTCTTGAAATTACAACAACCAGACAACCAACCCTGAACTGGTCTTTTAATTTTAATGGCCATATTGTTAAAACTTAGAAAACTGCAAAACTTCTTGGTGTTATAATCGATTGTCAACTGAATTGGAGCCAGCATATTGACTCAGTGTGCTCTAAACTTAACAAAAACTTTTATATGTTGAGCTCCTTAAAAATTCTCTCACTAAAAATGCCTTACTCGGCGTCTACTACGCTCTAGCTTTTTCGACTATATCGTACAACATTGTTGTGTGGGGTCAGGCTAGCGATGTTACGAGGGTTTTTATCGCTCAGAAAAGAATCCTTCGTCTAATGTTTGATCTACCCTATAATTCCAGTTGCAGAGAAATCTTTAAAAAGCATAAAATACCAACTGTATTATCAATTTATTTACTTAATATTTTAACATATATTCATAAAAATAAATCAAATTTTGCAATTAATGGAACCTATCATCAATATGCCACCAGAAATCGAAACAACTTTTGTATTCAAAGACATAATCATGAGTATTTTAAGAGCTCACCAATTTTCGCTGGTCTGCGCCTGTATAATCCTCTTCCAGAGGAGCTAAAAAGTCTGTCCAATAAAAAATTTAAATCCCAGTTAAAAACATTTTTGAGCAATAATGCATTTTATTCTATTTTAACAGAGTTCCTAGAAGCTATTGGCTAATATACCGAACGTTTTGGGTTGTGGTCTCTCTGTCGTTTTATTATTTTAGTTTTTTTTAGTGTTTTTTGTGATTTTATAAGTCATATTATTGTTTGTTTTAAGTCATTTTAAATAGTGATTTTTTTAAATATTTTTTTTACTTAGTAATTTTTTTTTAATGTACTACTTTTTGACTTGTTCCTTTCTACTGTATTGTGGTGCTCGGAATGAAATAAATATCTATCTATCGATCATTTTTCTTATATTTTTATTTATTTCTGTGTATTCTATAGATGTTCTTTTTCCTTCTCTCTCGAGGGTCCGCCTTTGTTACATAAGTCTCTTAATTTCTTCTTATATAAAATTTTCCCTCTTTTTATCTTTTTCTGCTATGTCTTTTCCTACTTTGGTCATAGCTCTTGTCAGCATATCATTTATTTCATCTATATTTTCATTTTCGCATCCTTTTGTTAGCTTACTTTATTTTACATAAGGTTTGTGAGGGATTTTTTTTGGAAATTTAGGTAGGCAACCTGCATTAGGGACAATTTTTAAGTTACGTAACGCTCAAGGGGGGAGGGGAGTTTAAGTCTTGCGTTACAGTCTATGTTTTTGTACTAGGTTTTTCTTGTAAATGAGTTGCATGGGGGGTAGGGGAGACGAAAATCCTCAATTTTTGAGTTACGGTATTTGTGAATGTTCCCTCAGCACTACACGCCACTGACTATTATTGTGTCCCTGTCCCACAGCACAAAGATTCATTTTATTGCCAACAAAAGGGAGAAAAAGTTCCAAAGCCAAACTTAAGTAAATCCCAAGTAAGCTCATAACCAGAACTCGTGCTGAGCATATCTATATCAGTCAGAAAGCAATAATTTCAAAAACTGCAGGATATTACAAAGTTCTGTACGTTCTTGATGGTGTGAGACTTCTAAACTATAATAAGATTTAATAAGAAATTGTGTGATTGCAAGACGTGCTAGTCCAATTTATACAGCGTGTTCTACGTAATACTGCACGTTAAGCGCTCTACGTTTTGTTCCAAATTTGAGTTTAAGTTGAATGTTTTTACGTTACCATAACAAGTCTACTAATAGCAGAGAATATGGAATTCAGCACTGTGTTTTTTTGATGTTACAATTTTGTTTTTTGTCTTTTCAACTACAGTAGGAATATATTTGCAAAGAATCGTTTGTACTGGAAGCGGAAATTATCGTCTAGGCCTCATTTTTCGATCGGTCAATCAACCAATTCTATTCTTTGGTAACGTTAAGGTGCCCGTAGACTGCCGTAAGCTAACGTAAATACGTAAGCTCCTAACGTGACCTTGACGACGGTGTGACGAAGTGCGCTTGCGTAACTGTCAAATCTCATGCTTACGTAAAAATACGTAGCACAGCTTAAACTATCTAATACTAGGCCAGTTTGTTAAATATATTTAGTAAAAAGGCTTTCGTTGTACTGAATACAACTTAACGACCGATTTACTATATACACTTTGCTGACGACCAAAAAATTGTAGCTAATGATAAAAGAGACATAGAGTGATGATGAGAAAGTTAACGAAAGAGTACCAAACGTGGGGGTTAACAGTGAACGTGGACAAGATACAGTACTTATGTATTGGAAACAAATCGAGTAAATTGGAACTAGAGAATGGATAAACAATATCTCCATGTCATGAGTATATATACTTGGCTGTCTTATTTGAACAGACTTTAAAGAACTGGAAAAAGTAATAGTAAAAGCAAACAAGGTTATTGGATATCTTAACAGTATTTTATGGAGCAGAGAGATAAAAAAAATGTCAAATTTAACATTTTATAAAATAGAGACTTGTTGCGTAACAGAAAAATACAAAACAAAAATGAAAAGTGTCGAAATGGATGCAATAAAAAGATCAATGGGAATATCTAGAACGGATCATATATGAAAAGAGACCATAAAAGAAAGAAAGGGAATCAAGGGAAGCATAACAGATGACATCACTAAAAGACAACTGATATGGTAGGGCCATGTACAACGGATGAACGAAGAAATATTACCAATGCAGGTCCTAGAATGGCAACCAATGGCAACAGTCAATACCAAGATCAATGAGTCAAAAAGACTTGACAGAAGATGATTGTCAGAATCGACAGAGGTAGAGAATAGGCGTGGGACAACGTAGAAAAACATTCTAAACCAACATAGTAGTGCATTTTTGGAGGAAGCTACAACTTTTTTATTTATAAAAATTTCATTTTGGTGAAAATTTATAGTTTTTGTAATAAAAATTCTACTGTCAAACATTAGCGTGTCGTGGAGGGGGCATCATTTGTTTTTGCGTTAAATATAGTTTTGCTATTTTTTTCTCAAAGGACGCCAGGGACGCCAAGGAGGGGCGGAGTAGGGGGCGTTTGTCCCCCCTGGCCCCCTATACGACACGCCACTGCTGTCAAATTGCATTTCATCTGTCACTTTTAGTTTAGTTAAGCTGCTTCTTACTTCAGCAAAAATTCTATCTAGTTTTTATAGAATCATAATGGATACCTTATTGTAAAGGCCTCTCAGAAGTAAGTAAAACGTAATATTTCAAACGCCCATACAATAAATTTAATTTTTAATTGTTTGTCGAAAGAACAATAATGCAGTTTTACCATTTTCCTATCTGAGCAACTGGTTTTTAAACCCTTTGTTTTATAGACTTTTATACACCAGACCTTAAAACTTAGCATATAACATATTAGACCGGGTTTAAGTATCAAGTCTATTCAGCGGCGTAGCGTGCCTGCAGGGGCGGGGGGGTCGCAAGCTCAAAAGGGCGCCCATTAGAAAACTTGCGACCAAAAAAAAAAGGTCTTTACTTTTCTCTCTGTTGTCGGTGACAGATTTGCCGCCTCTCAATCCGCTCAATGCGTTGCCGGCCCTGCTACTTAATAAAGCTTAGGGCGCCCGTACCCTCGGGGCGGAGGGGGCGACGAACCCCCCCCCCCCCACGCTACGCCACTGAGTCTATAGACTTGATACCGACCGGTTTAAGTATATTTTTTTAATACTCACAGGTCAAATAGCTGCAAAGATTTGGTTCACCCTAATATGCAATATGATCTTTAGTAAGCATTTCTCCGTACGTTTCATCTCACATAAATTCAAATTAAATTTAGAAATAAAGAAAAACCACATAAAAATTTTGTAACAAAATGTCATTTTTTGAAAATTTAGTCCGTGCAGTCGTAGGATTCCCGTTAAAAATATCAAATTGTAGTACCACCACAGGTTTAAAGTGCGAATAACAATAGAAATAATCCATGATTGACAAAAAAACTTATATACAAAAATATTCAATGCTAAATAATACATAAATAACTTAAAACTATATCTGTAGATGCATTTCCGTATTAAATACGTATCAATATTTAAATACTGCAAAAAGCACAATATATATTAGAATCCCTTTTCAATTACACATTCACCAAAACAATCGAACATCAGTTTAATCATCGCTAACTTGTCTAAAAAATTAACATGTAAAATGTAGCCGACAGCTGACACTAACTTACACCGTTTTTATTCTACACTTCCTAGTGACGTTTAGAGGTTTAAATATGGCTACCACTTTTAAACCAAAATATTATATTATTTTTATTTATTTCTAACCTTTGTGTGGAAATAATGTCTTTGTTATAACGAAAAAAGAAGGTATTTATGAATTTAGTACGTCAAGGAATGCCAATTCTCTGTTCTCTGTTTCCATTGTAAATTGTATACTGGGTTGTATGCTGTTAATGTGGTTGAGGAATTCATTAAGGCTGTCTCTACCATAAGGCCAAACGACAAAAGTGTCATCTACATATCGAAACCAGACTTTGGGTTTATGAGGGGCATTATCCAATGCGTTCTCTTCTAGTTTCTCCATGAAAAACTTCGCAATCACTGGCGTTAAAGGGCTACCCAATGATACTCCATCGATCTGTTCATAAATTTGTTCATTGAAGGTGAAATATGATGTCGTTAGGCAGATTTTCTATATATGTTCCACTTCCCTCATTGCCTCGGGCAAAGGTACCTTCGTGAACAAAGGCAAAGCTAACTAAGATGTCTTTCTCGTCCATGGCGATGTTTTTCATCTTCTCAATGAAGTGGGTGGAGTCTCTTACATACGAATCTGTTAGTCCGATGTGGGGTTGCAAGAGTGAAGCAAGATGTTTCGCAAGTTTGTATGTTGGTGAGCCTATAGTACTGACAATAGGACGAAGAGGCACATCGTTTGTGCGGATTTTTGGTACTCTATACAATCTCGGAGTCAGGGATTCACTTTGGCATAGCATCTTCTTGACTGGGTCCTCCAATGAAGAAATCTTAAATAAGTGATTCATTTTTTTAATTGCGGGTTGTGTAGGATCTCTTTTTAGCTTCTTGTATGTTGAGGGTTCTAAAAGATCGACCACCTTTCTGTTGTAGTCATCCCTGTTCAGTACTACAGTGGCGTTGCCTTTGTCGGCAGGCAGTATCAGAATGTTTAATTTCCTTAATGGCTGTTTCTTCCATGCATGTAATGTTGGGTTTTGGTGGTTTGGCTATAAATATTCAAAACTATTGCATTCAAGGCAAAAATAAGTTAAACCTTCAACCAAAATCTAGACTTGTAGACCTAGAATTGTAGCACTTAGCACTGTAGACCCTTTAGTAAATACTAGTGGATGGGTTTATCTTGGGGGGCGAAGTGGGCGGTGGAGGAAAGGAGATTTGTGCTAACAATACTAAGGTGTGGAGAAATAAAAAATTCTCATTTACCGATTTCTAACGGAACCAGCGCGGTAACACAAAATATGAAATTTATGGTTGCTTTTTAATTAATTATCTCTTAGCTTTCTTCAGTTGTGCAGATATAAATGTCTAAATAGTTTGATTTATAGCGAGAGATACTTAGTTCTGCTATTCCTCGAAAATAATAAAAAATATTTATTTTTTACATTTTAAATTACGAAAATTTTATTTTGGTGTGAATTTTAGTTTTTGAGATATTACGCTAGGTTTATATTTAAAAACATCGTGCGAGCTTTAGTTTTTGAGATATTTACAAAAAACTGTTTTCAAGGCTGATAATGATGGCTTACCTTCAGTAGCGTGTCGTGGATAAAAGGGCGGGGGGGGGGGGGCGATGACCTTAAGAGGCGCAAATATAGGTATGGAAGTCAAATAAATTACAAACCTTTTCTTAATACGCTAGCTAGGAAGGTTCAGATCCGTCATGGGTCCAATTGTTTAAATAATTTCTTACTTGGATCATTTTGCAATATGCAAAAAAAACTCAGTAAATAAATCAAAATACCAAATACAGTCGAACCTCTCTAACTCGAACCTCTATAACTCGAACTTCAATAACTCGAACCATATTCTCAGTCCCGCCAACGTAAAGATCTCTCTAAGACGAACATTTTCAAAATTTTATTACAAACGTAGCATCTTGCAAAAAATACTGGACGGCAGGGGCAGCTAGTGCATAAGGGCTGTAAAGCTGCAGAACCCCCAAAATTTTCACATTATTTGACTATTTTTCAGCCGCTGCTATTTTTCTAATATAATTATTTTATTTCTAAAATTGTTGGAATAGCAGTATATTTTCGGTCCGGTGTGGGTATAGTAGGCCTTCAAATCGCGTACGTGTGTTGAGTATGACACCGCGCGCCGTCGCCGAAGGCTGCATTTCACAGTCGGTCAAATGAAGTTATTGGCATTGTTGCGCTGCTAAATTGCAACACAACGTAGCTGGGCGGCTAACGAGATCTGTGCTCGGCTAGGAACCTCTTCCTTCGCCCCGCACCGCACTTGCTCACGGGTTTAGATAGCGAAATCTAGGCAAAAATAGAGCTGCAAAACTTGCAGTTCCAGTACAATTCCGGGCGGGCGGGCGAGCTCAGCGTTGCGTGTTTGCGGGTGCATTTATTTATTTAGAAGACGCCAAACGCACGAGCGGGAGGTTATGGTCGTGTTTGTTGTTTGTTTTTGTATAATTGTGTCGGCAGAATTCACAAACTTTAATGTCACGAGCCACTGCTGGACGGTTTAGAGGCCAATGCAACCATTCCCAAAATAGATTTGCTCAAGCGACCATGCAAAACTGTTTTAGTAAAGCTGGTTTTGAAACCCACAGCTTTTTTGACGCAGTAGATGAAGCCCCTCCATCACAATTAAGACCACAAATCATTAGTGACAAGCAGGATGACAAGCAGGTTGCTTTAAATGTACAAGTCTATACAAGGCCAACACAAAAATAGAGGCCACGGCCCTGAAAAAATCAGCTGCTCTCCCGGGGCTGAATTTTACATTGGGTCTTTTGGAAGGTCAGACGTTTTTTTATGATATTTTCAAAATGGCACTACAGATTTCCGCAAAATGTCAGTGAAATATTCTCAGATACCATCCCGATATTCCACCGAAGGTTTGTAAGGAAGCAACATGATTAAAAGGTTAAAATCTTCAAGATTTAGCATTCCTTATTTTGAATTCAAATTACCCGCCATGTACCACATGCCAACTGTTATATTTGACATGTAATTGACTTTGTCATATCTGATTGTCACATTCGCTTCTGCTTTAAACTTAATTTTTGTGTGAGCTAATGAAGCGGCTATGAAAAATTAGGGCTTACTATACATTTTAAAAAAATTGTTCTGCCAGAATAAAGTAAAAACAATCTCAAAAACGGCTTTATTTAAAAAAAAATCAAATATCCATGAACCGTCATTCCAACTTCAATATTTTAAAGACAATTAGTTGTGTCGTAACGTTACCAGCCCCGGATGTGACGTCAACAAAGTGAAGGATCGTGGCCCGTCCATTTTGATAGCCCTGGTCTATATTGATCGGTGCTTGGTCAATGTGACACTTTTGTATAGCTATAGAAACGGTATATGAATCTCATCTTACGATAATGGTAAGATGAGATTACACCCTGTTTATCGGTTTATTTTTTTGACAGACTGAATTTTCGTGAATAGCTTTATTTTGCCGAGACGGCAAACTTTTTTCTCTTTAAAAATTCTTGAAAGTGCTAACAGAGTGCGCTGGCGTCAAACCAAACTTAGGGTCACTGCATCCTGGAAGCCTGGCACGCCAGGCTTTCAGGATGCAGTGACCCTAACCAAACTGACATCTTTTGAGCATTAGACTGACTTAACCAAGTATACTATTTGTAGGAACATTGTTATTTACTTTTAAATACATTTTTTAAGGCACCACAGATTCTACAGATTCTTGCAATCCGTCTGTAAATTTCTTCTCGATTGTATGAAATTCAATCTATTTAAAGGAAAAGCAGATTGATACACAGTTGTGATAGATATAGTTGTACACGTCGGTTCTGGTTGAAATAATTTCATATTAAATTCTATACTTCCTTAAAATATTAAATTTCAGATTTCTAAGTATGGTATCTTGTTCTTAAAGTTCTGAATTCCAGTAGCATAACCGAAGGCATGTCAAGTAAACGGATTTATTCTACATGGCGTTCAAAAAGTCTCGTTTAACGAAATAAGTAATTCATTAATGGTCTTAGGAATGAAACAAAAGTAATGTGATATTTGTTATAAATTCAATTAAAAATAATTCCTGGTAACGAAAGGCTGAAGATAGGGATGTTGTATCTCTCCAACTCTTATTAAAATAAATGTCGTAGTAGCTCTAAAAAACTGGAAACGTAAGGTACACGGTATGGGAATACAACTTAACAACCGATTTACCATATACACACTGCAGTTTGCTGACGACCAAGTAATTGTAGCTAATGATAAATAAGACTTGATATATGATGAGAAAGAATACCAAAAATGGGGGTTAACAGTGAACGTGGTGGACCAGACACAGTAGTTATTTATTGGAAACGAATCAAGTGAGTTATAACTAGACAATGGAAAGACAATATCTCCATGCAATGATTATGTATACTTGGGTGTCACATTTGAGAAGACAGGAACAGACTGCAAAGAAGTGGAAAAAAGAATAGTAAAGGCAAAAAAGGTTATTGGATTCTTCACAGTATTTCATGGAGCAAAGAGATAAAAAAGAATGTAAAACTTAACATATATGAAACAATGGTCAAAAGCACGCTGTTGTATTTAATAGAGACTTGTCGCGTAACAAAAAAATATAAAACAAAAGTGGAAAGTGTCGAAATGGATGCAATAAGAAGATCAATGAGAATATCTTGAACAGATCATATAAGAAATGAGACCAGCATAACGGATAACATCAATAAAAGACAACTGATATAGTACGGCCATGTACAACGGATGAACGACGAAAAATTACCAAAGCAGGTTCTAGAGTGATAACCAATAGGGCGCTGAAAAAGAGGGCGTCCTCAACTTGAATGGCAGCAGTCAATCCAAAGATCAATGAGTCAAAAAAACTGACGTAAGACGATTGTCAGAATCGAAGGAGGTGGAGAATAGGCGTCGGACAACGTAGAAAAACGTTCTAAACCGACGTAGAAGTAAAAAAACTAAGCATTTTAGGGAAAAATGTTAAAATACTGTTTTTAGAGAAAATAAAATGTCTTTTTTATGTAATTACAAATTTTCTCAAAAATTAGCAGTTTTGAAGCTAAAAGCCACTAAATAAAAAAATTGGTCAAAATTCAAAATGGCGGCGAAATGTTTACCGTCATAACTTAAAAACCAATTGTTTGACAGAAAAACGTACATTAGCGTTTTTGTAGAGAATTTTATTGCTTTCAATTTTTGTCGAAATTTTTTTTTAAAAACTGTACAGAGACCAAGCAATTTAACAAAAAACTTTTTGTGCACACTAAATCCAAGATTGCGGGGGAAGCCGACCCCCTCCCCAAGTTCGTAAACTAAAATTTTTCTTTAGGACTCTAATGTGAACAACATATGTCAAAGTCGCGACTACACCACCTTTTGGAAGCTCGCAGTCTTTTTTTTGCTCTAATGACTGGCCTAGATGTTTGGGAATACGATAGGACCCTGTATTATAGTCACTCTAATTCAAATTGCATTGGCTTTTATACTGCAAATTGTTGTCGTTGACAACATGACAACCAGGCGGCCACCAATTGCTGCATTTGCATACCGAAATGAGCTTCCACGCACAACACGTCCCGAGAAGATTTATTGCCCTTTGTTGCCACATTGTGTTCAAGAAGCTTAAGACATTTTTAATCCACGATATTGTTGTATCACAATTGTACGGTGCACGGACCCAGAGCCTTATAAGAGGGAGGTTAATTTAGCTTTTTTTTTATTTTAGTCGGTTTAGAACGTTTTTCTACGTTGACAATCATCTTTTGTCAGATTTTTCTGACTCATTGATCTTTGGATTGACTGTTGCCATTCTAGTTTAGGACGCCCTCTTTTTCTGCGCCCTATTGGTTGCCATTCTAGTACCTGCTTTGGTAATCTTCGTTGTTCATCCGTTGTACATATCAGTTGCCTTTTAGTGATGTCATCCGTTATGCTTTCCTCGATTCCCATTCTTTCTTTTATGATCTCATTTCTTATGTGATCTATTCTAGTTATTCTCATTGATCTTATTATTGCATCCATTTCGACACTTTCCATTATTGTTTTGTATTTTTCTGTTACGCGACAGGTCTCTATTCCATACAACAGCGTGCTTTTCACCATTGTTTCATATATGTAAAATTTTACATTCTTTTTTATTTCTCTGCTTCATAAAATACTGTTAAGACAATTTTTTACCGTCTGTTCCTGTCTTATCAGACGTGACACCCAAGTATACATACTCATTGCATAGAGAAATTGTTTGTCCATTTCCTAGTACTGACTCACTGAATTTCACGTTCACTGTTAATCCCGACTTTTGGTATTCTTCTGTTAACTTTCTCATCATATACTCCATGTCTTCTTGATCATTAGCCACAATTACTTGGTCGTCAGCAAACTGTAGTGTGTATATGGTAAATCGGTCGTTAAGTTGTATTCCCATGCCGTGCACTTTACGTTTCCAGTTTTTTAGAACTACTGCGATATATATTTTAAAAAGAGTTGGAGAGATACAACAACCCTGTCTTAAGCCTTTTGTTACCAGGAATTCTTTGGAAATTCGATTTCCCATTTTAATTTTAGATTTTGAACCTTTGTATAGTTCTTTTATCGCTTTCATGTATGTATGATTGATATTAGTTTGCTCTAACACTGTCCATAATTTTTCTACTGGAACGGTATCATATGCTTTTTGTAGGTCCATAAAGGTAACATTAGTCTCTATATTTCTGGCGCTCCTTTTCTTAATTACTTGTTTAAGACAAAAACATTATCACTACAAGATCTGCCTGCACGAAACCCACTTTGCCTTTCTTCTTCTTGTTCATGAAAATCATGATCTATTAGATCTCTAAGAATCCTACCGTACAATCTACTTAGAGTACTGGTTACTGAAATTCCTCTGTAATTGTTGCAATCCAGCTTTTGTCTCCTTTTTTATGTATTGAGGATATAAATGCAATTTTCCAATCTGGATGTTCGTTTATGCATTGATTGATAATATATGTGAGAGTAGTTTCTCTGATCCATGTTTGAGCATTTCAGCATATATTCCCCCAGGTCCGCTAGCTTTTCCGGATTTAAGCTTTTTAATATTATTTATCATTTCTTTTTCGATGATTACTTGCTCTCCATGTACTTCTATGTCTCTCCTCGGAGAGGCTGCCATATATTCGGGTCTCGTCTCCTGCAGCAGTCCCTTGTAGTGTTCTGTCCATTGTTCTGGTTTGATTATCTGAATGTTTACTTTTTCTTTTGTTGGGTTTTTTACTGTAGAAATGAATTTCCATACTTCAGAACTCTGCCTACCTCCTACGTGTGTATTTATATCGTGGCATTTGCGCTCGAACATTTAATTTTTTTCTGTGAGTATCAAATTTCTTAGCTGTCTTCTGGTTTTCCTGTAGATTTCTAGGTCTCTTTGCTCTTAAGTACTGAGCCATTTCAAGTATATGCGTTTTTTCTCTTTGACCATTTCCTGTATTTTGTCCGTCCACCACATCTTCCTGTTATTTCTATTATCTTGTTACTCTTTTCATGTTTGATTTTGTTAGTGGCCAGGTCTGGGATCCTTTTCTTTTCGAAATGTTTTGACAACGCAGCTTAAAAAAAGTAGCTTTAAAATTAATTCTCTTTGGTTCTTCCATTTTCCATCATCCTAACACACACCGAATGGCATACCAAAGCAAGTGCGACGGCCCCTTTTGCCTCATTTGAACCTCGTTACGTATGCATTCGTTTTTCCATTTTTTTGCGATTTCACTTTTCATATTTATTGACGACAAATAAGCGTCATGAATATTTTGCCGTTTCTTTACAGAAAATCAAGCTTTTCTGTCCTAGACTGCGTAGCCTTCCATGTACACCAAATTACGGCATATTTTACAGGGTGTAATTTAAATGATGCATTAAATTTTAAAAAATGGCGGGCAGTCAAAAGTAGACAAGACTACCTTCGTTCGATTGGTGATGGATCACATGCCTGTGCTCTTACTCAAATTTGAGGCAAACAAATGGCGACTTAAAAATAAGTAATCCATAACGAATCGATTTAGGCTAGTCCAAAACTGAACTTAAATTTATTTTTTTTGGTAGGTACAAAAAGTTACTATGTTTTAAATCAAACAAGTTTCATGGCTAATCGGGCAAAAAGGAGTTTTTTGTTTCCCTTATATTTTTCCGTTCCTATTTTTAAGCCAACTAATACTAACAAATTTGTTAGTATTATTTGGCTTAAAAATTCCGTTGATTGACGCTCACTGTCTTGATGACGGGTAAAAATGCAAAATGCGTTGATCCGGCCTGAAAAGACAAAGAGCTGTCGTAGGTCACGGACTATAGTTGTTTTCTTTTATTTGCATTCGATCTTTTCATTGATCGATATTGTATAGCAGTGTTTTTCCCTGCTTTTGGTTTTTTGTTTCTCTCGTATCTCGGTAGATGGCGCCTCTTGCTATAGTTCGCTCACTAATTACATTTAATTAGAGACAATACCGTCTGATTAACTTCGCAAGATTTGTCACTTGACCAGCAGTGTTCTGAGGAGTCCCATAAGGACGAAACGGTTAACTGTCAACACTTATTAGGTGTCCATTAGATCTTGGACCCCCGTGAGGTTAAGCTTTCAAGCTACCCACGGAAAAATATAAGGGAAACAAAAAACTCCTTTTTGCCCGATTAGCCATGAAACTTGTTTGATTTTTAAATTCGCGGGTACGAAATTTCACGTTTGTTACTATTTTTTGTTACTTAAAAAAACAATATCTTGCATCCAATCTCTTGCAAATAAAAAATGCATCAATTCGGCATGAAAATCGGCCCTGACACTATTCTTGCCGATTCTTATGTAAAATGACCTCCTGAATTCAAATATGAACTCCGTTTTTCCCAATCACCCCCCATTTTCGGGGGAGACCCCCCTACCTATTTTTACTGCTTTTCGATAGTTTGGTGGGACGGAAAGGATTTTTTTTTGCCTTAACATTATTATTTCTGAGAGACTGGAGAGTTTAGTATTCTCAAACATTAATATTTATAGCAAGGTGGTAAGCCATTTGTTTTGGGGGGGGGGGGTGTTTTGCATAAATGTTAAATGGACATTGTCGATTTTACCGTTTTATATGCATTTTCTAATTATTTTTATGAAATTTTAGCTGCCGGCAGCTTAACGGTAAAGGTAATAAACGTTATAGCAAAGTATAAAGCAACATATTAGTATATAAAGGTATATATATATATACAGAAACCACTGGCGTATACAAAAAATTGCCTTGGAGGGGCTTGGAAATTTTTTCCACTCTTATTTATTAACATATTAAAAAGTAGGAAAATAAATAGTTTTAACATAATATATTTTTAGATTCTTGGGGGGGCTTTCACCCCCAACCCCCCCCCCCCCCCCTTGTATACGGTCATGCAGAAACTATAATAAAAAATAAAATATTTTTGCTTTATTTGTGAATGGGACAGCTGAGCACGGGACAAACATTACATTGTACGGAACTGGCCTTTGCGAGAAAGATTTACTCCCCGTCCGAAAAATGTCGCCAACGATCCTTATTAGTACCGCAAGATAATATTTACTTGCCGTCTTTCCACATCAAACTTGGATTGGTCAAACAGTTTGTACAAACACTGGACAAAACAGGCGACGCATTCATATTTTTGAAAACTAAATTTCCTCGTCTTAGTGAGGCTAAAATCAAGGAAGGTGTTTTTGTGGGGCCCCAGAATAGACAACTTTTTCAAGATTCGACGTTTATTGAACACCTGAATCAAAAAGAAAAACGAGCTTGGTTTGCATTCCAAAACGTGTGTAAGAACTTTTTGGGTAACCATAAAAGTGATGATTATGTCGCTCAGGTCGAGGAATTGCTCTTAGCGTGCAAGGCCATGGGATGTAATATGTCCCTTAAAGTGCACTTCCTTCTCTCGTATCTGGACTTCTTTCCTGCAAATTTAGGAGCAGTCTCGGATAAATACGGGGAACGGTTTCATCAAGACATCGCTAAGTTGGAAAAGAGGTTTTCAGGGAAGTGAAATGCAAGAATGTTGGCGGAGTACTGCTGGTTTTTGAAATGAGAGGGTTGTATATATACCTTAGGGTATAAAAGGAAAGCAAGCACCAAGTAAAGGTACGAAAGTTCTTATTTATCAGTGGCGCACCCAGGAATATGTCTTGGGGGGCCCGACGCCTCTATAGCCTCATGATGTAGAATTTTAAGCTATTTTTTTTGTTTTTTATGAAACATGTGGAATATATGTAAAAAAAAATCTAAGGTTGGGGGGGGTGGCGGGCACCTGGGTGCGCCCATGTATTTATTATGAAACTAAAATAACTCTTTTTATATTTAAAAATTTTAATTTATCTTGATAATATTATAATTATTAACGAAAAATTATAAAAATAGGTAAAATGGTGGGTGGTAGAAGAAAACGCAAGCTATATTTGGATTCAGGGCGTCGTCTTACATAAGAATCAGCGGAAATAATGCCAGGGCTCAAGAATTTTTTTTTTTTTGCAGACCAGTGTAGTTTTTTTTATAAAACTAATTTTGCGAAAGTTATAAGCCAAAGTTTGTAAAAGCCGCCATCTGGGATTCTTGATGTAACCATGCTACTCAAATTGGAGGCAAAAATCCGGTGATTTAAAATGGTGTGATTTATCACCAATGGATCCAGGGTAGTTTTAAAAAATCTTCCACAATCATCTCACTGGACAAGATTTTTAATTATAAGCCTCAACCTCATCCAAATCCAAGAATTACCTTTTGTTCATCTAATTAAAAAACTCCCTGTTTATTTCTTAAACACTACCAGTTATATACTAGTAGGTACTAACCTGATCCGGCCTCAACCCAGGAGGTACCCAGGTGTATTCCTCCAATGCACATCCTGAGTCATCGTCACTTTGGGAGTGCCTTTGAGGGTCGATTCCACTCGGAGGGCCAAAAGGAGAACCTATAAATAAGAATTTTTATTTCTCCATATCATGACGCAGTATCTACTAAGGGCTCCTTTACCTGGTCACTAAGTTCTAGTAACCTTAGGTTTACCCAGCAACAAAATGCACAATGTCTTGAATTCGGAACTTTTAGGGAGTTTCAGATATTTCTAGAAAATAATAGAAAAACACTAACCTCGACTTGTGAGGCTTCATTTTCAAGAGAAGCCTAAAAGAAAACCGCATTTTAATATAGCAACCCGTTTTTATGCTATTTTTGAAAAGTCTGCACTTTGGTAGGACTTTTATTTTGGGTGTAAATGCTTTTTTATAAAATTTTTACCTTCCTAGCCCGCGGAGCAATGAGGAAGGTATTACTTTCGACGAAAATTTGTTTTTCAGATAACGCCGAAAATGTGTTATTTGGGTGTATTTTGACATATCTTGGCAATATCGTCGTGATGTCTGTCTGGGTGTATGTGTATGTGCATGTCTGTCCGTAACACAATAGCTCCAATACCGCTAAACCGATTTTCATAAAATTTTCAGGTAAAATAGTGTTAGACACCCTAACGAACTGATTAGATTTTGGTTAAAATCCATTAATGCTAATGACAGTTTTTTGACAATTAAAATTTTTTAAAAATTCTTACTTTTTAACGGAGCATTGGATGAATATGCGGTTTCCGCAGTATAGTAGACCATATTCTTCTCAATAATTTGCGTAATAATCAAAAACTTCGTAGGAGCTTTCATTTCTAAGATATTTACAAAAAACTATTTTCAAGGCTGATATATCATAGAGTGTGCTAATAGGCTAGCTAGGAAGGTATCAGATCCGTCACGGATCCAGTTGTTTTTTTAAAGAATTATCAAATTAAGTTTAAAACCTGTCACTTTGTTAATAATTCATAGAACAGTAAAACGCAAAAACCATAAAATCTAGAAATGGTTCACAGTTCTACTGGTAGAAGCCACCGTCAGCTGCTTCAGCCTTAGATGAAGAACGGAATGGGATACTCTTATGAGCATGAAGTTAGCGAAGCACCCATCGCAAATCGAATCGCGACTAGGTGGCTAATTTGCCGTTAATTAGTCGTGAATTAGCTGTGGAAAAATTAATTTTGTCGCTCTTATTTTTGACCGTTTTTTTGGGTGCTTCGCTAACTTTATATGAAGTTAGCGAAGCACCCTTGTAAAAATGGCTTCAGACATGACGTATCGAAATCGAATATGGTGGATAATTTGCCGCTAATTAGTCGTTAATTAGTTGTGGAAAAATTAAGTTTGTCGCTCTTATTTTTGACCGTTTTTTGGGTGCTTCGCTAAATTAATATGAAATTAAAGTGGCACCCTCGTCAAAAATGGCTTTAGACATAACCTATCGAAATCGAATATGGTGAATAATTTGCCGCTAATTAGTTGTGGAAAAATTAATTTTGTCGCTCTTATTTTTGACCGTTTTTTAGAGTGCTTCGCTAACTTCATATGAAATTAGCGAAGCACCCTCGTAATAATGGCTTTAGATATGACGTATCGAAATCGAATACGGTGGATAATATGCCGCTAATTAGTCGTTAATTAATTGTGGAAAAATTAATTTTGTCGCTCTTATTTTTGACCGATTTTTGATTGCTTCGCTTAATTCATATAAAGTTAGAGAGGCACCCAAGAAACACTCAAAACTAAACGCGACAAAATTAATTTTTCCACAACTAATTAACGACTAATTAGCGGCAAATTATCCACCATATTCGATTTCGATACGTCATGTCTAAAGTCATTTTTACGAGGGTGCTTCGCTAAGTTCATATGCAGTTAGCGAAGCACCCTAAAAAACGATCAAAAATAAGAGCGATAAAATTAATTTTTCCACAACTAATTCACGACTAATTAACGGCAAATTATACACCTAGTAGCGATTCGATTTGCGATGGGTGCCAAAATATGAAGTTAGCGAAGCTCCCAAAAAACGGTCAAAAATAAGAGCGATAAAATTAATTTTTCCACAACTAATTCACGACTAAATAGCGGCAAATTATCCACCATATTCGGTTTCGATAGGTCATGTCTAAAGCCATTTTTGACAAGGGTGCTTCGCTAACTTCATATAAAGTTAGCGAAGCACCCAAAAAAGGGTCAAAAATAAGAGGGACAAAATTGATTTTCCCACGACTAATTCACGACTAATTAGCGGCAAATTATCCATCATATTCGATTTTGATACGTCATGTCTAAATAAGAGCGACAAAATTAATTTTTCCACAACTAATTCACGACTAATTAACGGCAAATTATCCACCTAGTAGCGATTCGATTTGCGATGGGTGCCAAAATATGAAGTTAGCGAAGCACCCAAAAAAACGGTCAAAAATAAGAGCGACAAAATTAATTTTTCCACAACTAATTCACGACTAATTAGCGGCAAATTATCCACCATATTCGGTTTCGATAGGTCATGTCTAAAGCCATTTTTGACAAGGGTGCTTCGCTAACTTCATATGAAGTTAGCGAAGCACCCTAAAAAACGGTCAAAAATAAAAGCGACAAAATTAATTTTCCCACAACTAATTCACGACTAATTAACGGCAAATTATCCACCTAGTCACGATTCGATCTGCGATGGGTGCTTCGTTAACTTCATGCTCATGATACTCTTTCGTCCTGTAGCGCGGTGGAGAGGGCCGGCTTTTTACTGTTGCCAGTTCCACGTATTAGTATGAAATTATAGGATGTAAACAATAAAAATATTTAGGCGGGATAATTAAATTATATCTCCCCTGTCCTCCTTTTGGAAGGTTGAAATCGGTATTAACATAAAGTAAGTATAACCTAACCGTTGTCAATTTATCCCAAACGTATCCTAACCAGGGCGTGCCTGGGCAGGTTAGGATCGGTGTGCAATCATTTGACGCTTAGGCTAGCGCCTATTTCGACCTCTTAAAAAGTTAATCTATAATTAAAAAAAATATATAAAAAAGATAAATTACAAGTAAAAAATATAGAAGTATCGCCTTCTGTTTCTACGGCCACAGTTGACACAGTTGGCAGGTAGATGTGTGAACCATTTATACGCGTTAGGGTTTCTTCATTTTACATTTTGGTAAATTACTTTTTGTTGAAATCAGCTTTCTAGGTTTTATTTCTACCAAATATTTTTTTAAAAATTTTGTTTCTATAGGTACTTTACATACATTTTTCTATAAATTATAATCTTTATAATAAAGCTTTTAATAAATTTAAATTTAAAATAAACTTACCTTTTCCCAGAAACCTATCCGAAATAGGATGATCCGGGGGTTGTTTTCCTCCTCCTGGGGAAGGTAGAGCTGGAGGTGATGCGTGCCCCAGCGCAGCTTCGTGAAGGTGTGCCATGGTGATCGCTGTGTTTGGCGATGGAGACTGTTGATGGTATCCTCCCGGATAAGTAGGATTCGTACGGCAGATTGGCCTGGAAACAAATAAATATGATTAGGGAAATTGCGCTTATGATGATATAATCAGATAAGAAGACATATCCTCGCCCATCTGCTCGTGCTCCGATGGTTAGGTATGTCAACTTAGACTGATGTGTGTCATCTTAACCATATCTACATGCTTGGTGTTTTTTAAATTTATTTAATCTATTTAAATTTTTTTTTTTTAATAATTTTTTTTCAGAAAACAATTTTTTATATATCTATAGTCGTCATTATAGAATTTTAACTTGCAAAAGTTAATGTAGTCGCGATTTGGCATATGTTGTTGATATTGGAGTCCCAAAAACAAATTTGAGTTTACGACATTGGGGGGGGGCTGGCGATTCCCCCCGCCATCTTAGATTTAGTGTGCACAAAAAAGGTTTTTTTTTAAATTACTTGATTACTGTACGTTTTAGAAAAAAAGTTTTAAACAAAAGTTGAAGACAAAACGCTTTTGTAGGTTTTTTGTCAGATGAACGGTTTTCGAGTTATGACGCTAAATATTTCGGCGCCATTTTGGATTTTGACCAATTTTTTTTTAGTGGCCTTTAACTTCGAAGCTCCTTATTTTTGAGAAAATCTGTAGTAACATAAAATAAAGTACAACTAATAGCCTATAAAAGGAGACATTAGGGACCTATTGCATTAGTGCCCGGTACAATATTGACAGTTTCGCATTACAAACTGACATTTGATCTTTCAAAATTGACATACCAAAGTCAGATTTATTAATCCCGTCGTTTATTTTCCATTAATAGTGGCGTCACTATTAAATCCGGCTCGTATAATACACAAAGGCCTAATTTTGAAAGGACACAGCTGTTCTTATAATGAGAAACTGTCAATATAGTGACCGGCACAATTTGTGCCTGGCACTATTGCAATAGGTCCCTATTACTAAGTTTTCTGGGTAGTACCCATAGACGAATGACAGAGAACCCTTGCTCAGATACGAACCCTGGAGTGTTAGCAGCACACCCGTTTCTTATGTACTTCCATAGTATATGCAAAATAAATCGAAATTATTCAGTTTTATGTCATTTCCTCTAAAGGTAAGCATTTAGAAAATTAAATTATCTTTTAAACGATGTGACACCTAAGTGGGCCAAGTCCACCTTTAGCACTTAATTGGCATCCATAAATAAATTGGGGTTATTTTTTAGGATCACGAAAAACAATCATGTTTTTTTAGGTTTTATTCAGTTTTTAAAATTTTATGGAAAAATGTTGGAATACCTTTTTTTGAGAAAATAAAATATTCTTTTAAACGGAGTATCAAAGAGTTGTATTAAAGCTATTATTGATACTCCAGGGGCATCCGCATATTGGGGTGTTTGTTTAATTAATTTTAAAAAAAAATATTTCTTTTTTTTAATTTTCTTATTTTTTTCTAAAATGTACATGGCTTAAGTAATTTACAAAAAAAAAATTGTGCACACTAAATTCAAGAAGGGGGGGGGAGCGGCAACCCCTTAAGGACGAAAACTCAATGTTAACATTGCGACGACACCACCTTTTGCAAGCTGGGTGTCATTGGCGTAGCTAGGGGGGGACAGGGGGGGCTTGCCCCCCCCCCCCCCTAACCGAACCGAACCCCCCCCCCCCCCCCCCCCGAAGTCCCTCGTCCCTCAGGCCCCCCTAAGATATTTTAGGCCTCCCCTACCGACTACTAGTAAAAGAACATGACGCTGAAAATACATACTTTTCTATTATTATTCGGGAAATATTCAAATAAAATAGGTGCATTAAAATTTAAAATCATTCAGATAATGTTTACATTTCAGGAAAAGGCCCTTGTCTTGCGGAATTAGGCTTTTTCTCTTTAAATTATCGGTAACTTTTCTGCACTTATGCAATTTCCCGAAAATATTTTTTAAATTTAAACATAATTATGCATATTGAATATTTCATACATATTGGCGACATCTTGTAAAATATTATAGAAGTGTAAGTTGAATTTCGCATTTAATAAAGACAGCGACCTTTGCCCCTCTGTTTCCGAAATCGGGTTGTAGATGTCGTAAGGTTATAAAAGACCTTTTTAAACTGTTTTTCTAAAATAAATATAATAATCTTTTTAGTTTTTTTGAGGTTAGCGTTTAGTGTCTTATGGAAATTTTCCGATTTTGGTGACAATTTCATAACCATTTTCATATTAAGTTTTCCCACGTCGTTAAATGGAATAAATTCGTCGAGCAATACCGGAAAATTTTTAATATTAATACTTCTGCTCTAAGAGCAGAAATGACCGTTTTAAAGAATTGTATTTTTCGGTTAAATCAAACTGTTGGTCATGATTCTATCAAACAACATATAGCAGAAAACACCTATCCAAACCTCTACCAACTTTTTAAAGTTGCGAGTATTCTTCCAATTTCAAGTGCAACTTGCGAGAGGTCTTTCTCTGCCATGAGGAGAGTTTTTAATTGGCTTAGAACAACTATGACTCAAGAGAGACACTCAGGTTTGTCATTGGTATTCATAGAAAAAGATGTTGAGGTCGACTTAGACAGTGTGGTAGACGCTTTCAGTCAGCGACGTAGAAAACTTTCTTTGTAGAATTGCTGAATTACATACTTCCTGTGTATACATATAAATAAGTTGGTAAATGTATTATTAAATTTGTTATATTAAAATATTAGAACATTTAATGCGCGTATTTTTTTTATTCATTGCACACTTTGCACGACTCTTTAAAACCTATGTTTGCTTTTTGTTCAAGATAGACCGGGGCCACGCCCCCCCCTGAAAAGCAAGGCTAGCTACGCCAATGCTGGGTGTCTTTTTTTTTTCGCTCTAGTGACTAGCCTACTATCCGTTTTAGCCTTAAAGCTTCTCTTAAAAATCGAGTCTCGAAAATGTGGGTCAGGTTTTTTCTGTATCCCCTGGAGACACCTAAAACACATCAAAAACCTCCAATTTGGGACACCGTGTACAAAGAATTTTAGGGAAGTTCTGGAAGTTCATTAATTTGTTACGGAATATCAAAATTATCTTCTGCTCAAGAGACCCTAGCAGAATCGTGACTCGGAATCCTGCTTGGGGCCTTTTTAGAGCAATTTGACTAATTTGCAGTTGTAGTTGTTGAACTGAAACTGCAGCAGAGACGAGATAAACAACAATTTGGCCCCGGGCTGCCTAAATCGAGCTGCTTGCTTCGTATTCTATAGGTAGCCAAAACGAGAAATCTTCGACCAAATTAGTATAATTTGACTGACCGACGAAGGGGAAATGAGGGGTCGAAAATCCTGAATTTTTGCGTTACGTAATGTTCCCTTATATGTTTACAGATACTTGGGAGCAGTGGCGGCTGGTGGCGTTATAAATTAAGGGGGGGGGCAGACATTTATATTGCATGAAAAAAAAGATAAAAAAACTTATATATTTATCGGTTTCATCTCCACTCGTTTCTATTTGCCCATAATTCATCATCTAGGCCTCTTATTCTTATTTCACTGTCTATTCCTTCTCTCCAGTTTCTCCTTGGCCGTCCTCATTGTCTTCGGCAAGTTGCTTTCCATTGTAGTATTTGTTTAGGTAGTCTTTCATTATTCATTCTTTGTACATGTCCGTACCACACCAGTTTTTTTGTTCTTATATCATCCACTAAAGTACGTGCAGCCACTGTCATAATTTCTCTTAATCTTTGATTTGTAACTCTTTCTCTTTTTGATTTCCCTGCTGCTCTTCTCCAATAGTCCATTTCCGTAGCGGAAAGTATTTTTTCTGTTCAATCAATGATTGGCCATACTTCTGAGCTGTATGTAATAATACTTTTTACAATGGTGTTATATATAAGCTTTTTGTTATGTTTTGATATAGTTTGGTCCCAAATTATTCCATTTATTAAAGTTATTGCTTTCCTTTCTTGTACGTTTCGATCTTTTCTAGCTTTGTCTACTGTTCCGTCAGCTGAAATTTTTAGACCTAAGTATTTATACTCATCACAGGACTGAATTCGCTACCCGGTATTTAAGATTAGATCTTGTTTCATTCCACCGATACACATATACTCTGTCTTATTGAGATTAACCTCTAGTCCACACTTATTGTACTCTTCTATTAGTTTTCGTGTCATATATTCGAGGTCGTCATAATCCTGAGCCACTACTATCTGATCATCGGCGAAACATAAAGTATACAAAGTGGTTTCGTCCAACGGAATTCCCATGTTTTGGCATTTTCACTTCCATACTTTAAGGACTTGTTCCAAGTATATCTTGAAGAGCGTAGAAAAAAAACTTACCTAAACAATTTTATTTTAGCATTTTAGAAACAAGCAGCTACTTGGTGTAGTTTTTAGTTTCATTGTTTATTGATAAAGTCTATTTGCCCTTCTTTTACAGGCGCAAAGTGCACGGATTAGCACCAGGATCATTTCGTGGATTATTCATAATAAGACAAATCAAGCAAACAAATTGCATTTCGTTTTTCACAACCGCACAACCAGTCTTCAGCATCGTATAATTTTTTTTTACTTGCACTAAAATTTTGGTTAATTTTTTAGGTCCGGTCTATGTGGCCTTAAAGATTTTATTTATAGTCAAAGTTTATATGTCAACATATTTAAATTTGCACAGTTAATTAATAATTAATAACATAATAATTGACGGTATTTATTTCCATCCTGAAAACAAACAAAAACAAACAATTGACAAGGCCCGGCAAATCTTTTAACTACTGACATACCCCAAATCAAAACAAACTCATACGTCTTCATTAAGGATAGAACTGGCAACACGTAGGAAGGGCAACGAACGTTTTCGCATGAATAATATGGCCGACGTCAACTAAAACAAACATTCTTCCCGCCTCTGCGCGAGAACAGCCACCGCTGAAAAACGGGTGAAATTGAAATTTGTCCCGCGCGGTGGTGCCGGCTTGTAATTATTTACTCTACAAAAGTTTACCCAATTAATCACCTTTTGTTAACCACAGACTAAAAAAAAAAGAACTAGACATGTTGTACGCGAAGATTTAACTTTTTTTTAAATAAATCAATTAAAAATACTGTTTGTTGACTAGTTTTGGCAGGGCACTGCACTGTTGCCCTCCCTGCATTTTTCTGCTAAAAATGCTATCCACTAAAACTGCAGAACAGACGACTTTGCCTCGGCACAGTCCTTTTAAGAAAAATTCAGTGAAAGAACATTGAAGTAATTCATCGCTTCTCAGTTAGAAATAAATAGACTATGAGCTGCCAGTAGTGATGTTTTTTTAATGTAAAATTTGGGGCCGAAGGGTAATCTATGTGGGCGGCGGATAAAAGGTCGAAAGTACAAAAAGTCGAAAGTACAAAAGGTCGAAAGTAAAAAAGGTCGAAAAAAAGGTCGAAAATACAAAAGGTCGAAATTACAAAAGGTCGAAAATACAAAAGGTCGAAAATACAAAAGGTCGAAAGTACAAAAGGACAAAAGTACAAAAGGTCAAAAGTACAAAAGGTCGAAAGTTCAAAGGCTCAAATAACCAAGTCGAATTGCCCTGCCCAACCGAGGTAGACCAGAGGACGAGGATAGTTCATAGTTAACCCAGTTAGGTTACTAACCCAACCTGACCAGGTTAGGTTTGTTTACTAAAAAAAAATTACCTTGATCTCGTCAGGAAAGTTTTTTTTTTGATATACTAACCTAACCGGGTCTGGTTGGGACAGTAACCTAATCTATTCTCGGCCCCGGGTCCACTTCGACTGAACCGGTCAATTCGTCTTGATACAGTAAATTGGTATTTTTAGTATTTTGTATTGTCGATCTTTTTTTCGACCTTTTGTACTTTCGACCTTTTGTACTTTCGACCTTTTGAACTTTCGACCTTTTGTACTTTCGACCTTTTGTACTTTCGACCTTTTGTACTTTCGACCTTTTGAACTTTCGACCTTTTGTACTTTCGACCTTTTGTACTTTCGACCTTTTTTTCTTCGATCTTTTGTACTTTCGATCTTTCATACTTTCGACCTTTTGTACTTTTCGCCTTTTGTACTTTCGACCTTTTGTTCTTTCGACCTTATTTTTTCGACTTTTTGTACTTTCGACCTTTTATCCGCCGCCAAATCTATGTCTCTCTATGTTATTTAATAGTAATCTCTTTTTAACTTATATTCTATTCTATTATGTCGGTTTAGAACGTTCTTCTACGATGTTCGACGCCTATTCTCCTCCTCCTTCGATTCTGACAATCATCTTCTGTCAGAGTTTTTTGACTCATTGATCTTTGGATTGACTGTTGCCATTCTAGTTTAGGACGCCCTCCCTGTCTGCGCCCTACTGGTTGCCATTCTAGGACCTGCCCTGGTAATCTTTCGTCGTTCATCCGTTGTACATGGCCGTACCATATCAGTTGCCTTTTACTGATCTCATCCGTTATGCTTCCCTCGATTCCCATTCTTTCTTTTATGATCTCATTTCTCTTGTGATTTGTTCTAGATGTAACAAAACGGGATTTGAGCATAAATGGTATTTTTGCCATTTATAAGTTTTTAAAGATTTTTAATTAAATATTGTTTTGACATCAACAAGCATTAATTATATGCAAGACTAGGTTAAGATTAAGTAAAATTTATGGCAACTCGGCGACTTGTTTTTAGGCATGTTTTCAGGTTCGCTGTATTTTAATAAAAGTTGTATTCGGCTAATGTGTCCTTTGAGCCACTAACATCAAAATAATTCTTATTTTGTAACTGGAAACAAATTTTAAACTATTTTCAATTAAAAAAAAACACACTGTAAATTTACTTTCTAACGGGTTTTTAAGTCTGGCTTACATTGCTATTTTGTCTCTTAGTGGAGCGCTTAAAGCGCAGTCTATCTCTTTCTCGCCAAGGCGAAAGGGAGTAGAATTCTAGCCAATCAACGCCAAGATATTTGTCCCTTCAAGCGCAGCGTCGCTTTAACTGAGACGGGAAACTTTCGAAAGTCGTCAGGGATTTTACTCTTTAGTTTGTCGTTGCCAAGTACGGTACACTTTCATTTACACTTCTTAAGGGGGGTTTTATTTCAACTGGGGAAATTTATCAATTATTTTAACATTGTATAAAACTGTTAACTTTAATATTCATTATTATTTTGGTCTTTCCTTTTAGAGTTTATTGATTGTAAAGTCATTAATTATTACTGTTTCCAGTGTTTTGAAATAATGTGTTTAACTGTTTTATGGTTTTTTTTATCAACAAAATACAAACCATTCGTTGCCCTAAAATCGGCATTTTTAATTAATAACATATCCCAAACCTAAACAGTAATAGTAAGTAAATTAAACAGTTGATTGAATAGTTTCACTCATTCAATCAACGTTTAAGATGTTGATAAATATATATATTTACAACAAATATATAAAAGGTTTATAAAACCTAAAAGTTTAAGAAGTGTGAATATTTGAATATAAAAGTTCAATGGTAGTAAAAATTTGATATTTAAATAATAAATATTAGAAGTGAAAGTGTGAAGCTGCAAGAAGAAAATTGAAAAGGTATGTATGATTATCCTATTAGTTATACATTTGAGAAAAACGTTTATAGCATACTTTTCCTCCAAGAACCGCCAAATTCCCTTTCGAGATCGTGTAAATTTAATAACATATAGTAACGTTTAATCTTTTTATAATTTATATAAGTTGTAGCCTAAGTTGGTAGCTTACAACCTTTAAGCCTTGGCCACTTGAGGTGACAGTACCACTGTCACACACAGGCCCCTGTTACATAGATATTCTCATTGATCTTCTTATTGCATCCATTTCGACACTCTCCATTTTTGTTTTGTATTTTTCAGTTATGCGACAAGTCTCTATTCCATACAACAGCGTGCTTGTCACCATTGTTTCATAAATGTTAAATTTTACATTCTTTTTTATCTCTGTGCTCCATAAAATACTAAAAATTTAACTTATATGACTATCGTAAAAAAATCTTTTCTATAAACAAATAAAGCGAACTTTACAAAAAAAAATTATGGGAGCTTAATGTGAACCAATTTTTTAAATCCGGCGTTTTATGATAAAAATGCAAATTACGAAATGACTCGTCGCCTGCCCAGTTAACTTTGTTGTTTTTTAAAAAAATATTTGTATTTTAAGCGACAACGGCTCGCGAGAACACCGTGGGTGTTCCTTTTAAGTAAGTAGCAGCAATGAGATTAATTAGTGATCGTCACGTGGCTTTATTTGTTAAATATAAAGCAGGAATTATATCCGTATGCAAATTTGGAGAATTACATCTCTAAGGGCCGGTTTATCAATGGAGGGTTACCCCTCGAGTTAGAGATAGCCCTGGGTTAAAATTGTCAAAAGTATTTATCCATCCAAGGTTAAATGCAAACTCGAAGGTTAACCCTAGGCTAACTTGACCCGCGCTCGAACGGCAGGGTAGCGTATTTAGCTCTGGGTTAACGTTAAAATTTCCAATTATTTTGAAGTGTTTTTTTTTTTATTTTGGTTGATTTTTCTCAAAAGCATAACATCAGCTTGTGTACTTCAATTTTAGTGTTAAATAGGATGCTCCGAAATTTTTAAAACACCAACGGTGATACTTTTTATGGTGCGAGGCTGAGATGATGGAATTCTCCACAGACATGGAGATTTTTGCAATGGGATCAGTCTACCAAGCAAGCCAAAAATAAATATTATTTTTTCTATGAGCAAGATCATGTTTAATAGAAAAGCAACCAATAAATATCCCACCTGCCAACAGAGCTATACCTAATATGTGTAGATACCGAGCCACAATATAGACCCACTGGCGGTCGCAGCGGAAGGGCTGCAATGCCCACTCACATATGAATCTTCATCAATATGTGTAGCGATCGCCTACAGGGATGGCCCAAAAGGTCGAAACCGGTCCGGTCGTGGATTGGCATGGAACATTTGTTCCTGACTATCAGGAGGTGTTCCAGACGGGGATTACTTGTATCCTCGTGATCGACGTTGGAGAAAGTGAAAACCAAACAGTTTTAACAAGTTCCCAACGAAAGCCTCAAACCATCAGTATAATTCAATGCCGGTAGGGGTATTTTCCCTCGGAGTAGTTGTTTCTGGTGGTTTCACACAATACCATATAAGTTACATGAAATAAGAAATCCGGATTATATAATAAATAATGTAAATAAGTAATATTTAAATTTTGTCCGGATTACTGGAGAATCCGGATTAGTGGAGTTCGGATTAGCTCTACTGTATATAAAAAAAAATATCAAATTACTACCTAAAGACAGTGGCGCACCCAGGAATGTGTCTTGGGGGGGGCCCCGACAGCTACAAAGCGCACCCTCAAAAAAAGTGGCGGCCAAAAATGCACCACCGAACCGAACCGCGCCGTAGAATTTTGAACCGCACCGTCTCCAAAAAAAAAAAAAAAGGTCGTCATGTCTTTTCGCAACTACGCCACAGCTTGGGCTTGGGAGGGGCCCGAAGCCTCCTGATGTCACATTTTAAAATATTTTTCATGTTTTATCATCAAATATGTCGAAAATATATTAAAATTCTAAGGCTTGGGGGGGGGGCCGGGCCCCGGGGCCCCCCCCCTGGGTGCGCCCTTGCTAAAGACACTAAATAGTTAAAAAAAATGTCCTAATAGTAAGAAAAAGCCTGTGACTAGTTAACCCGCGAGTGGAGACTTACGATGTGAGACCTATGACAAGTAAAGAAGTTTCACACAACCATATATTTTACCTTTAGTTTTGTGGGACAATTTTTAGTTGTTTTTTTTTTTACGGGTATGCGCACTCGCAAGGAGATCCCTATCACGCTCGACAAGCGGCAAGTGCGCGGAAATGTTGGTGTGTGTTGGTTTTGAAACGGTTCAGGTTGTAACCTGCAGGGAAAACTGTCGCAGGGAGTTTATTCCACAGCGATGCTGTTCTCCAGAGATATGAATTCTGATATAATGAGGTTCTTGGTGCCTCTATTTTGACAGTAAATTGATGGTTACCGTCTGTTTGACGTGTTCGCCTAGTAGGTGCTACTCCCGGGGGGATCATACGTGCCAACTCTTTAGAGCATTTTCCGTGATAATACCTGTAGAAGAGAGAGAGATTGCCCACAGTTCTTCGATGTTCGAGACTATCCAAGCTACGGGTAAGTGCGGGGTCATTGATCAGCTTGATAGCTCGCTTTTGCACGGTGTTCAAAAGCATTAAGGTATGTTTGGGTGCCGTACTCCATATATGTGAGCAGTACTCCATAGTTGGTCGAATCTGGGCTTTGTAGTGTCAGCAGTTGGCTTGGTGTATACAGATGTCTTGTACGAAATAGCACCCCAAGCTTTTGGGACGCCCTTTTAGCTATATCTGCCACGTGACTGTGCCAAGACATGTTGGTCTCTGCAGTGACTCCTAAGATGTTCAACTGGCTCTGCAATGTGACAGCACTTCCAGATAGCATGATGTTTGGCTCACCGGTGCTGGTCTTTTTTGAAAACAGGGCTGCTTGGGTTTTCTGCGCGTTGAACTGTACAAGGTTTTTGTTGCCCCAGTCCTCTATTATCTCCAGGTCGTTATTTATCTGCGATATTTGAGTTAGTCTAAGATGATGGAATTCACGTGCGGATAGACACTGAGTGGGTGGTATGACTGAGGAGACTACATTGCCATCATCTGCAAAGCAATAAAGTGGATTTACTGTTTTATCTATGAGGTCATTTATGTAAATCAGAAAAAGTGTTGGCGAAAGGATTGCTCCCTGTGGCACACCAGCATTTATTTGGTAAGAGTTGGAGTTCCGGCCATCCAGTGCAACATAAATGGATCTATCCTTAAGGTAACTTTCAAACCAAGTGCAAAGTCTCGGCGACAATCCCGTTGCTTTGAGCTTGTTGAGCAGATTTTCATGCCAGACTTTATCGAATGCTTTAGATATATCTAAGGCAATTGTTCTTGTTTCACCTCGCAACTTAATCGCTTTTTGCCATAAGTGAGTGACGTATGTAAGTAAATCGCCAGTTGACCTATATTTTCGAAATCCGTATTGCTTGTCGTTGATAATTTTGTATTTTTCCAACTACTTGGTTAGGTGATTGTTCACAACTCTTTCCAGTACTTTTGATATCACCGGAAGACATCGACTAGAAAACGTTGTTACTCCAACCAGTAATCGAGTGTCCCTTGCTCGACTAGAACCTAACGTTGACTAGACGGCTTTTTATCTTCATGCACAGTTACCTTTGATATAGTAAAACACAAGTAATATTTTTTCCAAAACTGAAATTTTTTAAATCTACACCCACCTTTTTTTTCGGCTTATTTTCTGTTGATTTTATTAATTAACTAGCACCATCTAGAGCCAAAACCCATACTAGTTACCAAATTTCATTAAAATCGGGCAAGTAGTTTTTAAGTTATGCGCGTTTGTCGTTACAGACAGATATAGAGAGAGACAGACAGACAGACGACGCAACAAAAAAGTTTTAAAATCATCTAAAAAAGAGTGAAACCGTTTGAGCTAGTAAACTAAGTGAATTATACAAAACAAAATAATGCTACAAACACAACACAATTGTGAGTTACAGACTAAACAAAGCGGGGAGAACTGTTGAGTGAACCCTAAGTTTAAATCTGACTTTCCTAGTAAATTAAGTTAAAACAAAATTGCTAATTAGTCTTACTGACTAGATTGTAATACAATAAACACAGTGTGTTTGACAAATAAAAAAAATAAAAAAAATCTAAAACGCAAAAGGATCGGAGCAACTTTTTTTTTTGACACGATCACCATAGCTACTACTAATATATATATAGATACACCAAAGCATCAATACATTTTTATTTGAATAATACGTGTTTGATACACCGTTAATATAGGCTCATACGTCTCGAGCTGCGACCTCTTAAAAAACATTTAATTCTTTAATTTGCTACTTCATAAAAATGAATCAAAATGCTAGAGATGGGCAAATTTAAGCTTCTTCTTAGTAACCTGACTGTTTTATACTCAGTTAATTTTTTTTCGGAAAATGTGATTCAAATTAACAAATTACAAAAAAAGATAAATTTTTTGAAGCTCATCAAACGTCAAAAATGGTCAATTATTCACTATTTAATTGAGTTTTTGTATCATGTGTTTACAGCAAAAGATAATAAATTTATGGCGAGGTACAAAACGGGTTGGTTGTCATACTGGCGAAAACCAATGATTATAATCAAACCGACCCCCCTCCCCCTCCTCCTGTAACGCATTTTCAAGAAAAAGCACATTAAAAAAACGTTCAGTGTAAAGCAAGACCAAACCCCCCCTCCCCCCTAGAGTGTTACGTTATTTAAGGACAGGCCCTAAGCCTCGCCAGAACATTTTACAAAAGGGAACCACCTCCCCAAATCTGGCAGGGGGTTGGTTCCACTTCTTAAACGTTCTTTTTGATAGTTTTTTGCTAATAACTCGAAAACAGTCAACTTTTTCAAAAATCTTCTGTAGATCATTTTTCTATATTTTTTAAATATTTTTTTTGTGATATTTTTTATACTTAACACTATTTTTTTCAAAAAAAAATATTTTTGTTAAAAGGTTAGTATACAGTAAAATACTTATTAAGACAAATATTTTTTAAATAGCCGCCTTGAAATAAAACTAAATGTGTTTGTATAAATCCTTAAATCAAACAAAAATTTGAACATTCATTTTTGTAACTTAGCAAAAAACAACGAAGTAACAAATATTGAAGCTGATGAAAAGTCCTCTCTAAGGATGTGTAACACGCTCCCCTTACATCAGGTTTCCTTTTATAGGCATTTAAATAAATGAGAGGTGTAGAAAAAACTATATTTTTAAATTTTTTTTAAATTTCACCTGTCTGGTTTTAAAACTCATTTTTAAAGCTGAAGAAATTTCCTTTCCAACGATGTATATCACTCCCCCCTTAAGGCAGCGGTAGATCTGGCATAGATGCACCAAAAATGGTCAAATTTGGTATACACTTGAATCTGCATTTAAGACAACCATGTTGGAACAGTACTAATACACAAACTGCGTTCAATGAGAGAAGCAACACACTTGGTATGAATATACAGTATACTCCCGCAAAAATATAACGAGTGGGAACCATTCGCCCACTCTTGGTGGGGTGGTGGTACTCCCCTAAATATTTTTTTCGACATTTTTTATTAATAATCTGAAAAGTATCAACGTTTTTAAAAATCTTCTACATATAATTTTGGGAGCAGATAAAATTTTCTATCCAGCAGTGTTTGTGGCCCCCCCCTGGAAGCACCGGTGCGCGTTTTATAGGCGTACGAAAGAAGGGGTACATTTTTAAGTTTAAGACGTCACATAACCATGGCAACGGTGAAAAGTAAAGCATTTAACTGTTTATTGGCTTTTTACTTGCTTATGCGTCTTATAGCAAATCGAACAATTCTTATCCTTATTCCAATTTCAATTTAAACTAAATTAAAACTAATTAAAATGACTTATAGCACACACCTCGAAAAACTTCTTTTATAATCTTTTATCACTTAAAGATTAAAACCAAATTCTAGTTATTCTTTCGAATTGCATATTTTAAGAACTGCAGCTTTAAGTGATAAAAAATTTTAACAAAAGAATATTTAAAAATTAGTAGAATTAAAAATTTATTAAAAAATTGTTTTGACGTCTATTTACCCGTGCTGGTGACTAAGTCATTTCCATAGAAAACTTTTATTTTATTAAATTTGCTTGCTAAAAATAAGTGCATAAAAACTGTGACCAACAGTACATAATAAAAAGTGAAATCTAAAAAAGTGCTTCTAAAAATGAAATTTCAGAGATAACAAAAAGTGCAAAAAAGAGAAAATTTTGTGAATATTTAAGAATTTTAGTTTTTTGCTCCTAAATAATGGCTAGCAGTAAATTTGAAAAATTTAAACAAAAATACGAAAATTACTCGAATTTTGAGAAAACTTTAGGGTTGCTCTTGATATTTGTTGGTCTCATCGCTTTTATTTTGTTCGTAATTCTTCTAAATGACAAACATCACAGTAAGTAGAGTTAGTTAATGAAATTTAATATTTATTTTTTTTTAAATTGTTTAAAAAAATTTAAATAGGTTAATATCACAAAAATGGTCCACTCTGGTTTACTTGCCGGGCTTACCAAAGAAGTCACAATCACTGACGCTTGGGTCAAATGACATTTAAACCTCATAATACACTAAAAGCCTTTTTTCTATAAGCGTGCGGAAAAGTCCACTTTTCCGCACGCATTTTAGTGTGGAAAGTGCCACTTTTCCGCACTAGTGCGGAAAAATATTTTTTCCGCACTAGTGCGGAAAAGTAAATTTTTTACGATTTTGAGGTGTTCTATAACATTTAGACCGTTCAAAATACATTTGTATCTTTCCTAGCACACGAAATATCCTAAAAATATTCAAATTGACTAAAATTCTGCTATATTTTCAATATTTTCGATAAAATAAAGTTTTCAGTAAAATAGGTTCAAATTATAAGTTTTAAACCTCCCCGGTATAAATATTGTCATTGTCAATGTCAAACAACAATGAACACTAGTGGTTTTAGATTTGGCATCTTAAATCACCATAGCAACAAAGTACAAACAAACTGTCAAAACAAAGCCAATTTTGCAGATACAAGCGTCTTTTGAATTTTTCAAACAAAAAAATCAGATTTTCAATGGATTCTTCGGACGAAGATCTACCCCAGTCAGTTCTAGAAGCCGCTAGAATGTGAATAATAATAATTGATTTGATTAAAACGTTTTGAATATAAATAATTTTCTGATTAATTTTTAGTTTTTTCCTCACGCTTATAGAAAAAATAGTGTACCTAACTCGTGCGTAAAGTGTCTTTTCCGCACTTGATTGCTGGCCAAACTCCGCTATCGCGTCGTTTGGCCATCTGCAATCGCGTGCGGAAAAGAGGCACTTTCCGCACTAGTTAGGTAAACTACTATTTCCGCACTAGTGCGGAAAAATATTTTTTCCGCACTAGTGCGGAAAAGTAAATTTGTTACGATTTTGAGGTGTTCTATAACATTTAGACCGTTCAAAATACATTTGTATCTTTCCTAGCACACGAAATATCCTAAAAATATTTATATTGACTAAAATTCTGCTATATTTTCAATATTTTCGATGAAATAAAGTTTTCAGTAAAATAGGTTCAAATTATAAGTTTTAAACCTCCCCGGTATAAATATCGTCATTGTCAATGTCAAACAACAATGAACACTAGTGGTTTTAGATTTGGCATCTTAAATCACCATAGCAACAAAGTACAAACAAACTGTCAAAACAAAGCCAATTTTGCAGATACAAGCGTCTTTTGAATTTTTCAAACAAAAAAATCAGATTTTCAATTGATTCTTCGGACGAAGATCTACCCCAGTCAGTTCTAGAAGCCGCTAGAATGTGAATAATAATAATTGATTTGATTAAAACGTTTTGAATATAAATAATTTTCTGATTAATTTTTAGTTTTTTCCTCACGCTTATAGAAAAGTAGTGTACCTAACTCGTGCGTAAAGTGTCTTTTCCGCACTTGATTGCTGGCCAAACTCCGCTATCGCGTCGTTTGGCCATCTGCAATCGCGTGCGGAAAAGAGGCACTTTCCGCACTAGTTAGGTAAACTACTATTTCCTCGAAGTAACTACAAGTTACCAGGTAACTTGGTTACTCGATTTCTGTTTTTCTTTGCTGAGTAATACTGACTATGACGTCACGAGTAACCACACAGTGTAACCAGCCTAGCAGACGTGGTTGGTGAAATATGTTGAAGTTAGGATCGTTTTTTTTGTTTTTTTTTCAATATGTTTGATTTTAATATATATATTAACAACGACTTATGTTTGCTAACGGTAGAAAATGAAGCACATCCCTTGAAGTTTGGTACTATATCAATTCAACTAGCCTTAAAATGTACTGCCTTTGGTGTTCTGTGGTACTGCGGCCCTACCACAGAATACCAAAGGAGCCTCACAACCACCAGAGGTATTTAAAACTGAAAGCGATAGTTCTAGGAAAAATCAATTTCAGCAATTAATAATTTTCTGATTTTTCTAAATTTGCTGGTAAAAACAAAAACAAACAATCGGCAATTGGAAATGTCATCCACAGCTGACTGTCTGACGTCATACAGCGGTTACTCCGAGTAACCGTGACGTCATTTCGAGTAACTTAAATGAGTGACCTTAAGGAAAAAAGCTTTAAGAGAAACTTTGTAGAAGAGTGCCCGTGCCTGAATATAATACTTCAGTTTTTAAAAACCGAACCGCGCCTTTTTGTTTTGAAGTATGAGCGATTTACAAATAGGACGCCATTGCATGTCAATTGTACAACGTTCAAAAGTACCCAGATTTCTTCTATTTTAGGGGCAATCAGTTTTACAAAATTTAGACCAATAACTTTAAAAAATCAAAATATCTTTTGTAATTAGATAGAATATCTAAACAACTAATATTTTTTGAAAACCAAGGCAATCTCCTACTGTTTTTTAGTATACTTTTATAAAGTAATATTTTTGAGACGTACAGTCGTTATTTTTCTTGGCCCGTTTCCATTTTCTTAACACAAAAATTAAAATTCGAAGAAAATAATCTGTTCGTTTCAACATCAAAAGTAATCCGCTAACCTACACCTTTGTTTACTTCCCAAGTCCTCGGTTTACCTTTGATACTAAACGATCACATTCAGTTTTAATTGTATTTTTAGTTTTGTGTAAGAAAAACTAAAGCGGGCTAAAAAAAATAACGACAATACGTCTAAAAAATATTATTTTATAAGGATGTACCAAAAAAAAGTTGAAAAAGAGCCTTGGTTTTCAAAAAATTCCAAAAATATTAGTTGTATTATGAAGAGATATCCTATCTAACTTTTGTTTACAAGAATCAGCCGGACCACCATTGAGGTGCAAAATTCGAGATATACAGGGTGTCCCAGATAAAAGCAACTACATGGGGATTTCGGAAACGGTAGTTTTATAGTTTTGACAGATAGTTACGTAGGTATGACAACAAACCCAACTACGGCCTTTGTTTCACAGCGAACCAAGTGAAAATTCACATTTTCCGTCATTCAAAGCTTATTATACATCGTTGAAAAGCTCTTTTAATGCTCAATTTATTGTCATATAAATTCAATATGGCGGTTATACTAAATAATAGAGTTGGCTATGGTTTCCAAAAAGCTAGAAGGCCTAGAAAAAATTTATTAACGTCATTCGATTGGCCGTAGTTGTTTATACAAAACTGCCAAGTTTCATTAAATTTTTTTGCAAGATGGCGGCGATATTTTAATTTTTCAAAAAACACAATTTTTAGTTTTTGCTCGATATTTTAAAAACCCCTATAGATATTTTTAATTTTGATACGGCATCTGATTGGGCTTAGAATAGCGCAACTTTTTTCTTATTTAAACAAACTCGTATCTCTTACCGTTTCCGAAATCCCGATGTAGTTGCTTTTATTTGGGACACCCTGTATATATAGAAGATCCGGTCTATTCTGGGGACCCTGACCTTGGCCTGGTTGGGTAATAATTTTCGCATTGACAGGTGAAAATTTATGTACCACCCCTGCCTGCTTGGCCGCAGCCAGTCACATCATGCACACCGTGGACCCAACTCTGGATCCCTGCGAGGACTTTTACAAATTTTCCTGCGGCACTTTCATGAAAAACACTTTTTACCGGTCGCAGCCGTCATTGATGCACGAATTGAGGGAACTGAAGACGAACCAGGTTCATCAGATGGTTGCTTTAGATGTTGAAGATGAAGACAAGTTGCCTAAGAGTTATCGGTATGTCAGAAAGGTAGGAATATTTCTTCTTCTTTTTTTTAACGGTTTGTTTAGCTTGCACTACCCTTTTGTCGTGATCAGTGTGACGCACAACAAGTGTTTTACACTTCAGAAGTGACAGGTGAAAATTTATGTACCACCCCTGCCTGCTTGGTCGCACCCAGTCACATCATGCACACCGTGGACACTACTCTGGATCCCTGCGAGGACTTTTACAAATTTTCCTGCGGCACTTTTATGAAACACACTTTTTACCGGTGGTCGCAGCCGTCATTGATGCACGAATTGAGGGAACTGAAGACGAACCAGGTTCATCAGATGGTTGCTTTGGATGTTGAAGATAAAGACAAGTTGCCTAAGAGTTATCAGTATGTCAGAAAGGTAGGAATATTTCTTCTTCTTTTTTTTAACGGTTCGTTTAGCTTGCACTACCCTTTTGTCGTGATCAGTGTGACGCACAACAAGTGTTTTACACTTCAGAAGTGACAGGTGAAAATTTATGTACCACCCCTGCCTGCTTAGCCGCAGCCAGTCACATCATGCACACCGTGGACCCTACTCTGGATCCCTGCGAGGACTTTTACAAATTTTCCTGCGGCACTTTCATGAAAAACACTTTTTACCGGTGGTTGCAGCCGTCATTGATGCACGAATTGAGGGAACTGAAGACGAACCAGGTTCATCAGATGGTTGCCTTGGATGTTGAAAATGAAGACAAGTTGCCTAAGAGTTATCAGTACGTCAGAAAGGTAGGAATTTTTCTTCTTCTTTTTTTTAACGGTTTGTTTAGCTTGCACCACCCTTTTGTCGTGATCAGTGTGACCATTTGCCTTATCCCATGGTATCCATGGGATAGTTGTGGAAGATTTTTTAAACTACGTGTGTGTGACGTCTTAAATCCAAGATGGCGGCTTTTATCACGTTTTTACTCAAACTTTTGCTTTGAAGTTTTGCCACATCAAATTCTATGGGTTATGATTTGTTTGCAATATAACAACAATTTAATTGTCGTTTTAACGTGCTTTGTATCTCAAGAACTAGAAAAATTTTGGTATTTTTTTAAATATTAAAAAAATAGTCAAAATTCGCCTCAAACTTGATACTTTGCAGTGGTTCTTATTAAAGTACCACTTTGACTTCTTAGTAAAGATTAGATTACAAAATATTCTATTTTTTGTAGTTCTACAGAAAATGCTTCAATTCTACGGAAATAGATGCAGATCAGGACAAGACATTTTTAGAGGGACTTGACCAGTTGATGGGCGGATGGCCTTTGGCAAATGGTTAGTAAAAACGTCATGTTAGTTTAATTTATGTTGAATTTATAAAATTCAATAACATAATTTTAGTGTTGAATTCCTTAAGTGATTTTAAGTCAAAAAGTTTTTATAAACATGGGTTCGCATTGATTTGTAGATTTAACTTTAGGCACTAGACTATCAGAAATGCCAAAAGATAGGATATTTTTTTCTTAATGTTGTATTGTCATGGGACCACTATGTGTGTACCAAATTTCATCCACATCGGATAATGGGAAGTGTGTCAAAAACGCTTCACAAGATTTGATATTTAGTTAGACAGAACATCTGAAGCTAAATAAAAGCTTGTAAAAAATGGATATATTATCTCTAAAACTCAGCGTTTGTCTATCTGTCAACCCCTAGCTGGGGTAGCTATATTAATACTGGCATTTAAAAAACTTGGCCCACTTTTCTTATCTAAAATTACCCCAGCTCGAGGTTGATATATAGAAATAACTGAAGATCACAAAAAAATGTTCCGTTGCAAAGTAAATCGACATATCCGGGGTTTTTTTAAAAAACTTACTCTATATAACCAAAATAGGCTCTAGTACGTTTTCGTCGGGCCATCAACAAAGCAATTCTTACTTTTAATTTAATAAGGCGGAAATTCCCTGTATAGAAACACCCATTCCATTGGCGTAGCTAGCCTTGCTTTTCAGGGGGGGCCGTGGCCCCGGTCTATCTTGAACAAAAAGCAAACATAGGTTTTAAAGAGTCGTGCAAAGTGTGCAATGAATTTAAAAAAAAATACGCGCATTAAATGTTCTAATATTTTAATATGACAAATTTAATACTACATTTACCAACTTATTTATATGTATACACAGGAAGTATGTGATTCAGCAATTCTACAAAGAAAGTTTTCTACGTCGCTGACTGAAAGCGTCTACCACACTGTCTAAGTCGACCTCAACATCTTTTTCTATGAATAACAATGACAAACCTGAGTGTCTCTCTTGAGTCATAGTTGTTCTAAGCCAATTAAAAACTCTCCTCATGGCAGAGAAAGACCTCTCGCAAGTTGCACTTGAAATTGGAAGAATACTCGCAACTTTAAAAAGTTGGTAGAGGTTTGGATAGGTGTTTTCTGCTATATGTTGTTTGATAGAATCATGACCAACAGTTTGATTTAACCCAAAAATACAATTCTTTAAAACGGTAATTTCTGCTCTTTGAGTAGAAGTATTAATATTAAAAATTTTCCGGTATTGCTCGACGAATTTATTCCATTTAACGACGTGGGAAAACTTAATATGAAAATGGTTATGAAATTGTCACCAAAATCGGAAAATTTTCATAAGACACTAAACGCTAACCTCAAAAAAACTAAAAAGATTATTATATTTATTTTAGAAAAACAGTTTAAAAAGGTCTTTTATAACCTTACGACATCTACAACCCGATTTCGGAAACAGAGGGGCAAAGGTCGCTGTCTTTATTAAAGGCGAAATTTAACTTACACTTCTATAATATTTTACAAGATGTTGCCAATATGTATGAAATATTCAATATGCATAATTATGTTTAAATTTAAAAAATATTTTCGGGAAATTGCATAAGTGCAGAAAAGTTACCGATAATTTAAAGAGAAAAAGCCTAATTCCGCAAGACAAGGGCTTTTTCCTGAAATGTAAACATTATCTGAATGATTTTAAATTTTAATGCACCTATTTTATTTGAATATTTCCCGAATAATAATAGAAAAGTATGTATTTTCAGCGTCATATTCTTTTACTAGTAGTCGGTAGGGGAGGCCTAAAATATCTTAGGGGGGGCCTGAGGGACTTCAGGGGGGCCAGGCCCCCCCCTGGCCCCCCCTAGCTACGCCAATGGAAACTCCGTTTTATTCCAATCAAGTAGTTTTATATTTTACTTACTATTTTTTAGGTTTTGCAATGCCATTTGACTGGCCAGAGGTTATGGTAAAAGCGATCCAACTTGGCATGAAATGGGACTTTTTTCTAGACATCGACTACGAGATCGCGGACAATGAAAGTGAAATATATATTGAGGTAATACTTACTTATACCTTCTATCCCAAAGTAATTCTCAAAATGTTCTCCTATTGAGCTGCGAGAAAAGAATTCGAAATAAAGATGTATCCAACGAAGATAGCCTGAATTTTCTTTTTTTTTTGATCCCGCCTTTTAAAGTAACCTCTATTATCCCTACCAAAAGTCGCCGAAATCTATTAAAGGTTGGCTACAACTTTGGCTTTTAAGAATCACTTTGGAACACCCGTTATATACATTTGTAAAAGAGCCTAGGATAAATTCCTTTTAATTGGTTCTCTAAAATCTTTTGGTCGAAATGTAAAAAAAAAATCTAAATGTAAAAACTTGACAAGTCAATGGGTTTTTAAACGGAACACCAAAGGTATGAAACTTATATTGACAGTGGAAAAGAAGAATTATAGAAATCAGTTGATTGGCTGGGTCGGGTTAATACCCTAAGAATTTCTCGTTCTTGTATTGAGACACCACACACATGCATAGGTAGAAGTTTTCCGAAAATTTATGTATGACCTTTGGTGGCTTAACGAAAGAGCGTTTGCGTTTCTTTAATTTCTTATTGTTTATGGTTTTAGATCCTTGTATTACTTGCAATTTGGTATTTGAACATTTTGTTTTATTAGATAATGCCGCCAGATAATTACAACAAAGACGAATGGCATGAAGATAAAGTAGAACACTTTGTGAAGATTGCCACACTTTTGGGAAGAACTGTACCGGGAGCCAGAGTGGAAATGTTAAAGACCATGGAGTTTGCGAAAAAATTGGACCATGTAAGTTGGTACAGTCAGGGACTAAATAAATGGCCGCTGTCGATTTCAGAAGCTTGGGTGAGAATCCGAATACCGGATTTTGTAGCGCGTCGTTCAACACATTAAATTTTTTCGCATTACTGAGTTAAATTCAATAATAAAAAATGTCGCCTCGGTCTGTATTCCGTTTGAATGTTCGGTTAAAAAAATATACATAAGTCGATGTTCAATAATTAATTTATTCATAAGCCTCGCCGGAATTCGGATTCTCATCCAAGCTCATCTGAAAACGGCCGCGGCCATTTATTTAGTCCCCGACCGTACCATAATAGGGTAAAGTGAGGTTAGATGAACTATTTGAAAAAATGACGCAACCCACTATATATTATTTATTTTTTGGTTTTTTCAGAAAATTCTAGACATATTTCATGTTCAATGTACTAGACCTAAGTCTAACATTTTTTAAATATAGACAGTTTAAAAACGAGAATTTTCAATGTCGAGGTGGAATATTTCGAAAACGGTTAGAACTATGGAAAAACGGCTTATAAGTCCCTATCCTTATTTTTAATTATCTATCGATTGACACAAGGGGGGGGGGTAATAGTCCACAAAAAAATTATTTGTTATATAATTTTTAAGGGGGGGGGGTAATTCGCCTATTGTCCCTTTAATCAATAACAAAAAAGTGCATATTTTTTGTCCTAGGGGGGGGGGGGAAGGGGGTAATTACCACGTTACCCCCTTCAAATCCTCGCTTGGATTGACATCAACCACGAACACATCCGGTTTTGACTTAAAATCGGAAATTCCGTTAAACCGGACGTGTTCGTGTTTGGTATCAATCCATATATAATAATTAAAAATAAGGATGTTAGCCATTTTTCCATAGTTCTAACCGTTTTCGAAATATTCCGCTTCGAAATTGGAAAACGTTGTTTATGAACTGTCAATGTTTCAAAAGTGGTTATCGAGGAATTTTTTACTAGAGAATTGCAGGCCCTTGACTCTCTCGCAGTGGCGTATATAGAAAAAAATTTCGGGGGGGCCCAACACAGTTTCCGGGGGGGCCCGAGACCCCATATCTAAAAATATCTTAGCTTAGGGGGGGGGACAGGCCCCCCTTATATACGCTACTGTCTCTCGATGTATTGGCGAACAATTCCCTAGACTAATACATGTTTGAGTTGGTTTAGAAATTTGTCTATTGATAAAAATGCCATGGCATCTGTTCATTTGTCCGTTTTATACCTTTTGTAACTCCCTGGAACACTAGTTTTAGAAACCCATCTTTAATTCAAATCATATCTAAAATACGCGAAAGCCTATAAGTAAAACTGTTTGGTTTTCACTATCTCCAACGTCGATCACAGGGATACGAGTGATCCCCGTCTGGAACACGTCCTGATAGTCAGGAACAGGTGATCCATGCCAATCCACGACCGGACCGGTTTCGACCTTTTGGCCATCCTCAGGTGAATGTAGGCGATAGCTCCGTGTAGAGCATAAGTTTTGTGAAATCAACAGAAACAACTACTCCGTGGGAAAATACCCCTACCGGCATCCTATCCCTGTGATCGACGTTAGAGATAGTGAAAACCAAACAGTTTTAACAAGTTCCCAACGAAAGCATCAAGCCAGCAGTATAATTCAATGCCGGTAGGGGTATTTTCCCTCGGAGTAGTTGTTTCTGTTGGTTTCACAAAGCCTATAAGTAGTTTGTGGTAAAGTCCTTTCATTTCAAAAAGCCGCCAAAAAAACCATAATAAAATTTGAAGTGTGAAACCCGTTAAGAAATCCTAAACAAATAAAAGAGAATATGGGCCGGACTGGGAACTGTTTATAGTATAGTCAAATAAAATAAAACGTTTAATAAAAGTTGCTGCTTAATGCGTATAATAATCATTAATAGATAGGTACTATATACTATGTAGCTTGCCCCTGTAATATGTGTAATACGTTCGTATATTCTGGAAGGATTTGCGTAATTTTCTACTGAGAGTTGCGCATACATATCAAAAATAATATCTTGAGTTTTCCTCGTCCAGTGTGTTTTTAAAAGTTTTGCCTTGCCCTTTGGATATTTTTACCTTCCTAGCCCGCGAAGCAATGGCTAGAGAGAAGGTATTATTTTCGACGATTTAAGATAATGCCAAAAATCTGTTATTAGGATGTATTTTTGGTCAAAATCCATTAATGCAAATGACAGTTTTTTGACAATTAAAATCTTTAAAAAATGCTAACTTTTTAATGGAGCATCGTCTTAATACACTGTTTTTAAAATGTAGTAGACTATATTTTCCTCAATAATTCGTGTTATTACAAAAACTTCGTAGGAGCTTTAGTTTCTGAGATATTAAAAAAAAAACTGTTTTCAAGCCAGGAAGGTGTCAGTAGGAAGGTTTGGTTTCTGAAAAACCGCAGACTCTAATGGTACTACCACTTCTTCTCCTCCTTGGTTCTCAAATGGTCTCCAAAAATTTGCTTGGTGTTTCAAATGGCCGCCAAAACGCCATTATTAATATTACCTACTAGGTCCTCACTTATAAAAACAAACTGAAATATACAGGTTTATAATTGTTGTTATTCACAATAATAATGACATGAATTCAAATCCGTAATATAAACACAACCGCTAACAATTTTAAAATGAGTTTGACCCTGTATTAAAGAATGCAGGTGGTACCTTTCGGAAGCCTTTGTTATATTTCGAGAAGGAAATAGGTACTTATAGAATGGTATAAGGTATGTTCGAAACTTTAACTTTAAAGAATGATGTATACCTAGCCGTGCTTAAAACACAGAATATCTTCCCAAAATTTGAAAATAAATTTTCAATTTTTGCACAGACTCCTGCAAATCCCAAAATGGTTATTAGGATTAGGGTGGCACGCGCCAGTTTTTTGTGCGGCTTTTTGAAATGACAGAACTTTAACTGCCGAGGCATTGATAAAAAATAAATGGATCCATGACGGATCTGATAGTTCTAATACCTTCCCAGCTAGCCTATTATTCTGGAGTGGAGTGATATCAACCTTGAAAATAGTTTTTTCTGTATATCTGAGAAACTAAAGCTTCTACGAAGTTTTTGGTTATAACACAAATTATTGGGCAAAATATTGTGTAATACATTCCGAAAACTGCTGCGATACTCCGGTAAAAAGTTACCATTTTTTAAATTTTATGCGTTATAACCAAAAACATCGTAAGTGCTTTAGTTTCTGAGATATTTACAAAAACCGGTTACAATTCTGCATGTTACTCTCTCAGAGGTTTGAGAAAGTATCTAGACCAAGAAACACTCTTGTCTGTATACTATGCCAACTTCTATTCATCTCTCAGATATGGCTTGATTTTCTGGGGGGGTGCTTCGGGGGTCTTGATTGCAGAGCCTTTTAAAATTCAAAAAAGGGTGATTTGTCTTGTCTTGGGGATGAAAACAGCAGAATCTTGTAGAGGAAAATTTAAATTATTGAATGTTCTCACTTTTTATGGCATATACATTTATGAATGTGTCATGTTCTTATTTAAACACTTTCTAAAATTTGAACATCTTGTTCCAAGACATTCATACCCTACTAGGTCGTTGCAAATAAATGTTCCAGCACACAGACTAACTTTAACAGAACGTAGCCCTGTCTATGTGTGCATAACATTTTTTAATAAATTACCCTTAAATCTAAGGAGGGAAACAAATCTCTGTAAATTTAAAAAATCTGTTTTTGAATTTATCAAAAATATAGAACCATATTCTCTAGAAGAATATCTGGCTTTCTCTCCTGGCTCAACAGTGTAGTGTGGATTTTAAATTGTTGTTTATAATTTTATTCTGTTATGTTGTTTTGTTATAAAATGCCTATATGGTCCTATTGATTGAATAAGTTAACATTTAAAACTTTTTTAATACAAGTCAAATCATTTTAAATTATGTGTCTGTGTTTTCTAAATTTTTACCATATTTAAATTGTTCCAGCACTCTAAATATTCTAAATGCCTAATGCATCATATTTTTATGAAAATAGTTTTTATATTTTTAAAGTATAGGGAAAAGATTTGAATTTTTTATTTAAGATTGTAGATTGAAGTACTGTTTTGCTATTTTCTTGACACTGTTTGCTCAAATATGTACAAAATTTTATGCAAATAAAGAAATACTCTACTCTACTCTCTAAACGGTTAAGTCATAGACATTTAAAACAAAAAACATTATTGACAAAAGCAGTGCTTCCTCCATGGTGTATCAGAAACTGATCTAAAAACGTACAATAAAACTATCAAGTGTGTACGCTAGTCTTTCAAACGTCATACTTGACCCTTTTGACTGACAGGCAAGACGTAAGGTAAAATGTTATGTCCAGACCGGGCTTAAGATCCAAACACCGGTTTATTCTATCCACCGTGATCTATACCGGCTGTCCTGGCAAAAAAAATCTGAAATATTTGTTTTTATCACCGTTATCAGCGGAAAAAATACTACAGCTTTGCGCATTTAGCCGACCCTCTATCTCTAAAACTTTGTATGTTGGTGACGACTCGCCTCTAAAGAAAGACATTAAAAATATCCTAAAATGTGCATCTGCAAATCTTTGTATATTTAAAATCTTAAAACACTAATAAACGTTTTAGTTAAAAAGTATTAAATTAACAAAGAGTTATTGGAATAAAGCTAAACAGTATTTTAACAGTTTTACATTGTAAAATAACAGCTGATCTTTTAATATAAGGTCTTATCTTATTAATATAAGGTTATATCACCCCCGGCAGCTCTAGATATGCGGTTATCTCGTATTGTTTGCGGGCAGTCGCCCCGAGTAACACAATCAGCATACTCTGGGCTTAAAACTGGTTTGACATCATATCTTCCCGCAGATGGCCAATAGTTATATTGAACTGGTTTCATTGGAAGATTGGCAGGCCTCGGTTTCTTTTCTGGAACTGTCGACCCAGACCCACAACCGCCTATCCTTGGAATTTGATTGAAATCGTTTCTTTCTTGAGCAGGCTTTAAGGTTTCCGACGGAGGGTTAGCTGGCTTAGGTTTATCTTCTGATTTCAAGAACGGATTATTATAGTCTGAGCTTGGAATTTCATTGACATCGTTTCTGTCTTGTGAAGGCGTTAACTGATAAGGAAGCTTCTTATCTCCTGGATTTGTTTCCGACCGACAATCTCCCGAACCAACGCAATCATTATTTCCTAGTCTTGGACTTGGTTCGATAATATATTTTGTATGAGAATGACTTACATGATAAGTAGTTTGTGTTTTCTTTGGAGAGTTAGCAGGCCTAGGTTTATTTTCTGGTTTCACGAACGGATTATTATAGTCTGAGCTTGGAATTTGATTGAAATCGTTTCTTTCTTGAGCAGGCTTTAACGTTTCCGACGGAGGGTTAGCGGGCCTAGGTTTATTTTTTGGTTTCACGAACGGATTATTATAGTCTGAGCTTGGAATTTGATTGAAATCGTTTCTTTCTTGAGCAGGCTTTAACGTTTCCGACGGAGGGTTAGCGGGCTTAGGTTTATTTTCTGGTTTCACGAACAGATTATTATAGTCTGAGTTTGGAATTTGATTGACATCGTTTCTATCTTGTGAAGGCGTTAACTGATAAGGAAGCTTCTTATCTCCTGGATTTGTTTCCGACCGACAATCTCCTGAACTAACGCAATCTTTATTTCCTACTCTTCGACTTGGTTCTATAATATATTTTGTATGAGAATGACTTACTTGATAAGTAGTTTGTGTTTTCTTTGGAGAGTTAGCAGGCCTAGGTTTATTTTCTGGTTTCACGAACGGATTATTATAGTCTGAGCTTGGAATTTGATTGAAATCGTTTCTTTCTTGAGCAGGCTTTATCGTTTCCGACGGAGGGTTAGCGGGCTTAGGTTTATTTTCTGGTTTCACGAACAGATTATTATAGTCTGAGTTTGGAATTTGATTGACATCGTTTCTATCTTGTGAAGGCGTTAACTGATAAGGAAGCTTCTTATCTCCTGGATTTGTTTCCGACCGACAATCTCCTGAACCAACGCAATCTTTATTTCCTACTCTTGGACTTGGTTCGATAATATATTTTGTATGAGAATGACTTAGTTGATAAGTAGTTTGTATTTTCTTTGGAGAGTTAGCAGGCTTAGGTTTATTTTCTGGTTTCACGAACGGATTATTATAATCTGAGCTTGGAATTTGATTGAAATCGTTTCTTTCTTGAGCAGGCTTTAACGTTTCCGACGGAGGGTTAGCGGGCTTAGGTTTATTTTCTGGTTTCACGAACGGATTATTATAGTCTGAGCTTGGAATTTGATTGACATCGTTTCTGTCTTGTGAAGGCGTTAACTGATAAGGAAGCTTCTTATATCCTGGATTTGTTTCCGACGGACAATCTCCTGAACCAACGCAATCTTTATTTCCTACTCTAGGACTTGGTTCGATAATATATTTTGTATGAGAATGACTTACTTGATAAGTAGTTTGTGTTTTCTTTGGAGAGTTAGCAGGCCTAGGCTTTAAGGTTTCCGACGGAGGGTTAGCGGGCTTAGGTTTATCTTCTGATTTCACGAACGGATTATTATAGTCTGAGCTTGGAATTTGATTGACATCGTTTTTTTCTTGAGAAGGCGTTATTTCATAACGAATTATTTCCGACGGACAATCTCCTGAACCCACGCAATTAATATTTCCTGCGCTTGGAATTGGTTCGAAATTATATTTTTTTGGAGGATGTCTTAATTTAAAAGCAGGTTCTATTTCCCTTGGATGATTAGCGGGCCTTGGTTTTTCTTCTAATTTTACAAACGGATAATAATTGTTTGCGCTTGGGCTAGGTTGATAAGGAATCAGATTTTTTATTGGATAATTTGCAGGACCTGCATTACCTTCATTATAGCCTGGGTTTTCAACTGGTTTCAAATCGACTGTTCCTTGAGGAGGCCATGATTGATCAGAAAGTGGTTTGTTAACTGAATAAACTGGAATGATCTGAGTGTCAGAAACAATTGGTTTAGAATTTTGAAAATGCCTGTGATTGTGATTTGTACAAAGTTTCTGCAACATACTATTCTTAGATACCCATACTGGTTTTTGAAATCCATGCAATGCGTTTTCGGAGTTTGGGAAAGCCAGTAAGTCATTTGTTGTTAGGGGCACTGGTTCTGCAAAAAAAATAAAATACTTCCTAATTAAACATCCCCATGAAGTAGCAAAATAATCTCTTGATAAATTAGTAACCCAGATAGTACAAACACATCTTGAAGATATTTTAAAGATGTCTAATAATATGTATTTACAAAAAGACATCTTAAAAATATCGTAAAAATAATATCTGTTAAAAAAATTTATATCTTAAAGGTACCTTAACCTTCGGTTTTCTATAAAGCAGTACCGCAAAAGAGTGACGGTAGTTTGACGGTGAGCTTCGCCGCAAAAAAGCGTGCATGTTCCTGTAAATAAGAGTGTTTTTTTTCCAGAGCATTCGGCGTAAAAAATACTGTACAGCGTGTCCCATTTTCGATGGGATTAAATGAGAAACTCGGTTATTATGAAAGATACCGATTTTCTGATTGCACCTTACTGGTCTTTTTTTGAGCCCTTAAAAATGGTGTAATCAGATTTTTGCTATACACAGTGGTTTCGCTAATACAGGGAATCTTTGAAAAAATTGCATTTTTATTAATTCCTTATTTTGCAAGATATTTTTATTCTGTAAAAACCTTTCTATGGCAACTTTTTTTAAGAAAAATAATGACAATGTTAATTTTTTTAAATATTGTTTAGTTTTTGAGATGTGATATTTATCATAAAAAAATTAAATACGGACCTGGATTTTTTTATTACTATTTTAATTCCATGCTATTACTATCTCAACATGATAAAACTTTAATATTTTTTTGATTTAAGGTTAAAAAAACTATTTAATATTTAAAAAAAAATAGTCCAAACCCGGAAATTTCCAACGTAATTAAAAATTGCAAGACACACTAGTTGAACGATTTTTAGTTTATCTATTTTAAAACGTTAATTAAAAGATTTATAAATATAGAAAAAACGTTAAAAAGTAAAAGCACAGAAACTCATCAAAATTTACTTCAACATGAAAAAACAAAAGCGTGAAATTGACACTGTCATTTTACTTGTCATTTTTGTGAATGGCTTCCTCAATATTATTCTAAAATGGCTAGAAATCGACCATATCCAGATTATGAAAAATTTGATATTGACTGCTTTATTGAAGCAACAAAATCCCAATATTTAAACGGCAAAAATATTTTTATGCAAAATACATTACAAAATTACTCAAAAATGTCAACAATGTCTTATACATAATGGCAATCAGTTTAAACATTTATTATCATTAAAGAAAAATTAGTTATTATTTTTTGTAATTCGTTATTTTTTTGGTATTTGTCGTGTAGACTTTGTTTTAAATAAATCTTTAAATTAACGTAAAACCATTTTAATTTGCCAAGTATTAAAACAGTTAAAGTAAAAATCGTTTAACTAGCAATTTTTAATTTATATTTATGTTGGAAATTTCCAGGTTCGGACTAAATTTTTTTTTTAAATATTAATTTTTTTTAACCTTAAAAAAAAATTATAAAATTTTTATTATTTTGTAATAATAATAGCATGAAACCGCTAAAAACAGTAATAAAAAATTCCAGGTCCGTTTTTAATTTTTTTATGATAAATACCAACAATAGTTTAAATAATTGACCACGTCATTATTTTCTTCAAAAAAAGTTGCCATAAAAAGGTTTTTACAGAATAAAAATATTTTTCAAAATGAGCGATATGTAAGGGAATATTAAAAATGCAATTTTTTTTCAAAAACTCCCTGTATTAGCGAAACTATAGGGTATAGCAAAAATCTGATTACACCATTTTTAAGGGCTCAAAAAACCGCACGGTAGGGTGCAATCAATATCTCTAATAATAACCGAGTTTCCCATTTAATTCCATCGAAAAAGGGACACGCTGTACTGTATTTTCTGAAGCGCCTACTCTGTAGGTGGGGCAAGTGCAAACACGTTTTTTAACGGAGCTCCCCTGTATTGATTGTACAGTCAGGGACTTTTTTAATTGCCGTTGTATTTTTTCTGTTAAATTTTATCATTTAACGAAAAAAATAGTTTTTTAAAAATATCTAGAGGTAAGTTTTAGGTTATTTTTTTGGATTGGTTTAAATTGGTTTTTTACAAGCTTTTATTTAACTTCACCTGTATGTATGTATGTATGTGGGTATGTATGTAATCAAATCTTGCAACTCATTTTTGAAGAACTTCCAAACATCCGATTAACTTCAAATTTCGCATAGCGCCTTAGTTCCGATGACAATACAATAATATGGTTTCATCCGGTACCTACCTCCCCCCTAACGTGGGGGTGGAGAGGGGGTAAAACTTTAGTTTGTCCGATTTCAACCAAAATTGGTATCTGGGGGTTTTTGAGTATGAGAATTACGAAATTTTGATCAGATTATAAAAATTCAATATGGCGGATTCAAATTGGACGATTTAATGTCAAGTTTTTCTGATTACTTTCAACTGACTTCCACGTAACCGATTGACTTCAAATTTCGCATACCGTTATAGTTCCGATGAAAATCCAATAATGTGGTATCACTGACTGCCTACCTCCCCCCGAACGTGGAGGGCGGAGAGGGGGTAAAATTTTAGTTTGTCGGATTTCCACCAAAATTGGTATCTGAGGGTTTTTGAGAATGAGGATTACGAATTTTTGATCTGATTACAAAAATTCCATATAGCGGATTCAAAATGGACGATTTAATGACGATTTTTTCTGATTACTTTCAACTGACTTCCACGTAGGTATTTGATTGATTTCAAAATTCATATGCTCTCTCACTAAAAAGAGGTAAGGCTTTAGTTTGTTCGATCTCGACCAAAATTAATTAATCCTTGCGTATAATGATCATAATAATAACGACAGTTTTAGCATATGTCGCCTTTGTTGGACGGCCTTCTCATCGAAGACTTAGATATTTTAAAATTGACAGGAAAGACTCCCTGCAATATCGATGCGCAAGCTGAAATGCATAGACTTAGACAAATCTAAAAATTAAAAAATAAATTTAGAAAAAAAACTTTTTAAAAACAAGCTTTTATAAAATGGACTAAAAAGAATAAAATAATATTTTGAGTGTTCTGATATCATAATAATAAAAGCGGTGGGCGTATTTAATATTAGGTAAATGCCTTTCCATGCGCATTTGGTGGATCGTCCACAACCGATGATGGGCCCACTCTTCTTTTTCAATGTGACAAAATAAATCGACATACAGCCGGTCGCGGATGATCTGCCTAATATGAAGCAGGCGTAATAATGTCCATCCATATCAGAAAAATGTAAGAGTAGCTTGAGTAGGGTTGGGTTGGGTTGGGTTAAATTGTCTACCCTTACATTTCTCTGCTATAATATAATGAATTTTCACTAAACTTCGAGTTAACAAGGCTAAAACAAAAACGGGTAAATTTCCTTTAATACGCCCATCGCTTTTATTATTATGATATCAGAACACTCAAAATATTATTTTATACTTTTTAGTTCATTTTATAAAAGCTTGTTTTCAAAAAGTTTTTTTTCTAAATTTATTCTAATTTCAAATGGGAATATTTATTTTGTTCGAGCGCTGCAATTTAAAAATTCCCTGACTGTACCATCTTATTAATAATATTTAAAAACTGTTTAAGCAAGAGTAATGAAACATGGTACGCATATAGGACTTTAAGTTCTGAAACTATTTTATTTTTGTGATTTCCACAAACCAGCGAAATAATCTCTTGATTGGTTTGTAAACCAGTTAGTACAATAAAAATAATGTCAAAAAGGGCATCTCTTTTTGGGATCATAATTTTCCTGAAAAGGACTGTAAAGGAATTAGTTTTTTTATTTGAAATTTTGCAGGACCTGGTTTACCTTCTGGATTTATCCACACACATTCGCCGGGCCTATTGCCTGAGCTTACAATTATTGTTTTAATATCGTATGCTCCTTGTGATGCTCTTAATTGGTAAAGAATTTGTTTTTTAATTAAAATTTCTGGAATTATTGATGGAAAATCACCAGGACTGATGCTTAAGGCTGGTTTAATATTGTATGTTTTTCCAGAAGGTAATGATTGCACTTCCTCAATGGGCTAATTCTATGTTATTTCATTTTGGAAATGTCAGGGTCCTTTTGTCTATTTGCGCATTGCAACTCTCTAAAATTTATTTGAGTAATTTTTGTCGTTTACTAAAGCCGATAAGTAGTTTTTATTCATGCCTTGATTCTGCTGCAAGAAGTGCAGTCCAATTAAAATAATTTTCAAGTAGCGAAATCATTTCCTGATGAGGTTGGTAACCCAGATAGTAAAAGCATATCTTGAAATTTTTTCAAAAGTGTTTATTCCAGGACGTAAGGAATATGTTAGAAACGACTTGTTACTACAGAGAGGCATCTTAAAAATATCCTAAACCAACCATCTGTTATAAATCCTTACATATTAAAGAAACTTTAAAAGACTAACAACCTAAATTTTGGTAAACAAGAGAATGCTTTTATATAAACTGTTTCAATCTAGTTAAAAACATTTGAAAAATTTTCTCTATTTCCATAAAATATAGGTTAAAGGCTTTACGACGGTCGACATCATTCTTTGAAGCAACGATGTGATTGCTTAAAATGAGTCGCTTTGTAGCAAAGTGTTTGAGAAACTCATCCATGACGGCATTGACACGAAGACTCAGATCGCCCTTAGCGGTTCTATATTCGCGTACACTTCGATTAAGTTTGATAGCATTACTTTCCTCAGAAGGCCATAACTGATAAGGAATTTGTTTTGCCTTTGATGAATTAGCAGGATTTGGCTTATCTTCTGGAATTATAGACCCACAATCACTTGAATCAATGCAATTATTAATGCTTGCGTTTGGACTTGGTTTGGTGTCGTATATTTCATGAGACAGTAATTCATAAGGAATCAGATTAATCAAATCATTTTTGGTAATTTCAAAACCCACTAAGTAGTTTTCGGTAGTTGCTTCAGGCACTGATTCTGCAAAAAAATAAAATTTGTCCTAATTAAAACTATTTTTTGTCATACTTTATGAAGTGTCGAAATAATCTCCCGATGGTTTTTTAACCCAGATAGTACAAGCACATCTTGACGATATTTTAAAGATGTCTATTACAAAATTTAACGGATATGTTAGGGATAAATCGTGGCTTTCATACACCTGACACTGCTTTTAAGAGAGAGTGAGATCAATGTAGCTCTAATCCAGAAACTGTGGATCTGTCAAGGTGCCATAAAGGGATAAATAATGTTTTTTGGTTTCACTCGCTACTAAAAGAACGGCGTTGGTGATTTAGGCTTTTAGTGGTATAACTTTAAGCCAAAGTGTTAAGCTTAAATCATGTTTTGTTGTAGTCTGCAGAGTCAGTAGGGCCTTCGACCACACACACCACAGAATGACATCTTAAAAATATCCTAAAAAAGGAGATCTGTTAGAAATCCTTATATTTCAAAAATGCTATAGAATAACTTTAAGAACACATAAAATAATTAATGACTTAGGTTTATAGAAACTTTTTGAATATACTTAAAAAATGTTGAAAGCATTTCTATATTTATATAAAATATTTATAAGATTTTAATATTGTATTTTTTCTGTGAAGGTGTTAATTGATAAAGCCTTTGTTTTTCTTTTGAACGATTAGTACGCCTTGGTTCATTTTCTGGAATTAAGGATAGATGATCGCCAGGATCAATGAAATTACCATTGTCTGCGCTTGAAACTGGTTTCAAATGGTATGTTTCTTGAGTAGGCTATGATTGGCGAGGCAGTGGTTTGGGAAGAAAATTACACTTGTTACCTTTTGGGACGAGCTGAATTTTTAAAATGCTAATGTTAATTTCCATTTGTCCTATTTTGATGCATTTACACTTTCTGAAGTAAATTAATCTTAGATACCCATACAAATCTTCCAAATTTACTAAAATGGTTTATGGAGTTTGCTTAAGCCATTAAGTAGTTTGTTTTAGTTGCATCAGGCTCAAATTATGTTAAAAAATTCGTCCCATTTAAAACTATTTTTTTTGTCAAGCGCATGAGGCAGAACAATTTTCAGCCGATGGGTTGATAACTCAAACAACAAGCACATCTTATTTTTTTTATTTTCCATACTAATGCGTAAAATATATATTAGAAACGACTATTATTTATAGAAAGACATCTTAAAAATATTGTTATATAATAAAGAAAACTTACAAGACTAACAGACGTCAATTTTGGCACACATTTATAATTTTTGAAAACATTTCATATAAACTTTTTCAATTCTTTCAAAAACCGTTGGAAATCTTTGTCTATTAGCACAAAATATTTGTTAAAGGCCTTGCGACGGTCGACATCATTCTTTGATCTAATGAGCGCATTGCTTAATGTATTCCGCTCTCTAGCGAAGAATATGAGAAAATTGTCCATAGCAGTATTGATTTTAAGACTTTTATTGCCTTTCTCGGTTTTATATATTAGATCTTGGCGGCGGTTTCGAATTAACAGCGGACAATCGCCTCGACTAAGGCAACTGGCATAGTCTGTTCTCGGAGTTGGTTTGATATCGGATCTTTCCTCAGAAGGCCATGATTCATAGGGAATGACATTTTCTATTTGAGGATTTGTAGGGACTTCTGGAATTATCGTCGTACAATCACCTGGACTATCGCAGTTAATAAAGCCTACACTTGGAATTGTTGTAATATCGTATTTTTCTTGTGAAGGTCTTAATTGATCAAGATTTTGTTTTTCTGTTGAATGATTTGTGTGCCTTGGTTCATTGTCTGGAATTATTGAAGGACAATCGCCAGGACCACTACAATTAATCATGACTGCGTTTGAAACTGGTTTCATATCGTATGTTTCTTGAGAAGGCCATGATTGAGAAGGCAGTGGCACGCTATTATTAGATACCCATACTGATTTATTCAAATCGTTTTTGAAGTCCGCCAAAGGCAATAAGTAGCTTGTTGAAGGTGCCTCAGGCAGAAATTTTGCTAAAAAAATCGACCAAATTAAAACTATTTTTTTTTCAACCCCATGAAGTAGCGAAAAAATCTCCCGCTAGTTTTTTTAACCCAGATAGTACAAGCACATCTTGACGATATTTTAAAGATGCCTATTAAAAAGTCTACAGAGTTAGTAGGGCCTTTCACCCCTTGAATACAATACAATAAAATAGAAAGAAATCGTATTTACAAAATGACATCGTAAAAATATCCCAAACAGGACATCTGTTAGAAAGTCTTATATTTCAAAGATGCCATAGAATGCTAACAAACGTTACTTTGAACACATGAAATAATTAACTACTTTTAAAGAAACATTTTAAAAAAGTTTTATAGAAACTTTTTGAACTTATTTAAACATTGTTGAAACCATTTCTATGGGGACGGGCATCATCATCACGTGCTTTAACGATACGATTACTCAAAGTGAGCCAGGTGATAGCAAAGTGTTTGAGAAACTTATCAATGGTGGCATTAACGCGAACGCTTATATCGCTTCGAGGCAACTAGCATAGCCTGATCTTGGAATTGGTTTCATATCATATTTTTCCATCAGAAGGCCATGACTGATAAGGAATTAGTTTTTATAATTGAGGTTTTGCAGGCCCTGCTTTACCTTCTGGAATTATTGTTGTACAATCGCCCGGAATATTGCAGTTAATATAGCCCGTGCTTGGAATTGTTTTAATTTCGTATTTTTTATGTGAATGTGTTAATTGAAAAAGAATTTGTTTTTCTTTTGAAGAATTGGTGAGCCTCGGTTCATTTTCTTGAATTAAGGATAGACAATCGCCAGGATCAATGGCAATTACCATTGTCTGCGCTTGAAACTGGTTTCATATCGTATTTTTCTTGAGAAGACTATGATTGGCGAGGCAGTGATTTGGGAAGAAAATTCCACTTATTACCTCTTGGGACGAGCTGAATTTTTTAAATGCTAATGTTTCTTTCCATTTCTCCAATTCTGATGCATTTTCACTTTCTGAAGTAAATTATTCTTAGATACCCATACTAATCTTTCAAATCTCTTAAAATCGTTTATCGAGTTTACTTAAGCCATTAAGTAGTTTGTTGTAGTTGCGTCAGTCACAAATTCTGCGAAAAAAATTCGGCCCATTTAAAACTATTTTTTTTGTCAAGCGCATGAGGCAGAACAATTTTCTGCCGATGGGTTGATAACTCAAACAACAAGCACATCTTATTTTTTTATTTTCCATACTAATGCGTAAAATATATATTAGAAACGACTATTATTTATAGAAAGACATCTTAAAAATATCCTTATATAATAAAGAAAACTTACAAGACTAACAGACGTCAATTTTGGCACACATTTATAATTTTAGAAAACATTTCATATAAACTTTTTCAAGTCATTCAAAAACCGTTGGAAATCTTTTTGTATTAGCACAAAATATTTGTTAAAGGCCTTGCGACGGTCGACATCATTTTTTGATTTAACGATCGCATTGCTTAATGTATTCCGCTCTCTAGCGAAGAATGTGAGAAAATGGTCCATAGCAGTATTCACGCGAAGACTAATATTGCCCTTCGGGGTTTTATATTTATATTTATATTGGCGGCGGTTTCGAATTAACAGCGGGCAATCGCCTCGAGTAAGGCAACTGGCATAGTCTGTTCTCGGAGTTGGTTTGATATCGGATCTTTCCTTAGAAGGCCATGATTCATAGAGATTGACTTTTTCTATTTGAGGATTTGTAGGGACTTCTGGAATTATCGTCGTACAATCACCTGGACTATCGCAGTTAATAAAGCCTACACTTGGAATTGTTGTAATATCGTATTTTTCTTGTGAAGGTCTTAATTCATCAAGATTTTGTTTTTCTGTTGAATGATTTGTGTGCCTTGGTTCATTGTCTGGAATTATTGAAGGACAATCGCCAGGACCACTACAATTAATCATGACTGCGCTTGAAACTGGTTTCATATCGTATGTTTCTTGAGAAGGCCATGATTGAGAAGGCAGTGGCACGCTATTATTAGATACCCATACTGATTTATTCAAATCGTTTTTGAAGTCCGCCAAAGGCAATAAGTAGCTTGTTGAAGGTGCCTCAGGCAGAAATTTTGCTAAAAAAATCGACCAAATTAAAACTATTTTTTTTTCAACCCCATGAAGTAGCGAAAAAATCTCCCGATAGTTTTTTTAACCCAGATAGTACAAGCACATCTTGACGATATTTTAAAGATGTCTATTAAAAAGTCTACAGAGTTAGTAGGGCCTTTCACCCCTTGAATACAATACAATAAAATAGAGAGAAATCGTATTTACAAAATGACATCGTAAAAATATCCCAAACAGGACGTCTGTTAGAAAGCCTTATATTTCAAAGATGCTATAGAATGCTAACAAACGTTACTTTGAACACATGAAATAATTAACTACTTTTAAAGAAACATTTTTAAAAAGTTTTATAGAAACTTTTAGAACTTATTTAAAAATTGTTGAAACCATTTCTATGGCGACGGGCTTGACGATCCGATTGCTCAAAGTGAGCCAGGTGATAGCCAAGTGTTTGAGAAACTTGTCAATGGCGGCATTGACGCGAACGTTCGAGGCAACTAGCATAGCCTGATCTTGGAATTGTTTTCATATCATATTTTTCCATCAGAAGGCCATGACTGATAAGGAATTAGTTTTTATAATTGAGGTTTTGCAGGCCCTGCTTTACCTTCTGGAATTATCGTTGTACAATCGCCCGTGCTTGGAATTGTTTTAATATCGTATTTTTTATGTGAATGTGTTAATTGATAAAGAATTTGTTTTTCTTTTGAAGAATTGGTGAGCCTCGGTTCATTTTCTTGAATTAAGGATAGACAATCGCCAGGATCAATGGCAATTACCATTGTCTGCGCTTGAAACTGGTTTCATATCGTATTTTTCTTGAGAAGACTATGATTGGCGAGGCAGTGGTTTGGGAAGAAAATGCCACTTGTTACCTCTTGGGACGAGCTGAATTTTTTAAGTGCTAATGTTTCTTTCCATTTGTCCAATTTTGATGCATTTTCACTTTCTGAAGTAAATTATTCTTAGATACCCATACAAATCTTTCAAATTTACTAAAATGGTTTATGGAGTTTGCTTAAGCCATTAAGTAGTTTGTTGTAGTTGCATCAGGCTCAAATTATGTTAAAAAATTCGTCCCATTTAAAACTATCAAGCGCATGAGGCAGAACAGTTTTGTCTCGATGGGTTGATAACTCAAACAACAAGCACATCTTATTTTTTTTAAATGTCCACTCTAAGGCGTGAAATATGTACCAGGAACGGCTTTTATTTATAGAAAGACAACTTAAAAATATCCGTATATAATAAAGAAAATTTACAAGACTAACAAACGTCAATTTTGGTACACATTCATAATTGTTAAAAACATTTCATATAAACTTTTTCAAATTTTTCAAAAACTTTTGGTAAACTTTTTCTATTTGCCCAAAATATTGGTTAAAGGCTTTGCGACGGCCGACATCATTCTTTGATTTAACGATCGCATTGCTTAATTTGAGCCGCTCTTTAGCAAAAAGTTTGAGAAAATTGTCCATGGCAGCATTGACACGAAGACTTATATCGCCCTTAGCGGTTCTACATTGGCGGCGGTTTCGAATTAACAGCGGGCAATCGCCTCGACTAAGGCAACTGGCATAGTCTGTTCTTGGAATTGGTTTGATATCGGATCTTTCCTCAGAAGGCCATGATTTATAGGGAATTACTTTTTCTACTTGAGGATTTGTAGGCCCTGGTGTACCTTCTGGAATTATCGTCGTACAATTTCCTGGACTATCGCAGTTAATAAAGTTTACGCTTGGAATTGTTGTAATATCGTATTTTTCTTGTGAAGGTATTAATTGGTCAAGATTTTGTTCTTCTGTCGAAGAATTTGGGTGCCTTGGTTCGTTTTCTGAAATTACTGATGGACAGTCGCCAGAACCACTACAATTAATATTGACTGCGTTTGAAACTGGTTTCATATCGTATGATTCTTGAGAAAGCCATGATTGATAAGGCAGTGGCACACTATTATTAGATACCAATATTGATTTATTCAAATCGTTTTTGAAGTCCGCTAAAGGCAATAAGTAGTTTGTTGCAGACTCAGGCAGTAATTTTGCTAAAAAAAATCGACCTAATTAAAACTGTTTTTGTCAACCCCATGAAGTAGGGAAATATTCTCCCGATAGGTTCGTAACCCAGATAGTACAAGCACATCTTGAAGAAAATGTTAAGTGTCTATTCGAAGACGTAAATAATATGTTAGGAATTACTCTTGTTTACAGAGAGACATCTTAAAAATATCCTAAAAAGAGCATCTGTTACAAATCCTTATAACTTAAAGATAACTTAAGCCGTTAGTTTTGTACACATAAATGAATTCTAAAAAACCTTTCTAAAATGCTGTTATATAAACTTTTTTACTTTATTTAAAAACTATACTTTTTTAATTTATTTAAAAACTTTTCAAAATTGTCCAATACTTCCTTAAAAAATGTGTTGCTTGCTTTCCGGCGTTCGAAATTAGTCATTGCTTTCAAGGACCCAATGCTTAATGTAAGCCGGTTTTTAGCAAAGTTTTTGAGAAACTCGTCCATGACGGCATCGACCCACATTAATAGAAGACTCACATCGCCTTTCTTTGGTCTGGTTGCCAGACTATCTGGATTTTTTGGCTTGCAACCGCGTCTACCAGGGCATCTAGCTGTTGTTCTTGGAATTGATTTGATATCCGATCTATCCTCAGAAGGCCAGGATTTATAGGGAATTACTTGTTCTACTTGAGGATTTGTAGGCCCTGGTGTACCTTCTGGAATTATCGTCGTACAATCTCCTGGCCTATCGCAGTTAATAAAGTTTACGCTTGGAATTATTGTAATATCGTATTTTTCTTGTGAAGGTATTAATTGGTCAAGATTTTGTTCTTCTGTCGAAGAATTTGGGTGCCTTGGTTCGTTTTCTGAAATTATTGATGCACAATCGCCAGGACCACTACAATTAATATTGACTGCATTTGAAACTGGTTTTATATCGTATGATTCTTGAGAAGGCCATGATTGATAAGGCAGTGGCACACTATTATGAGATACCCATACTGATTTCTTCAAATCATTTTTGAAGTCCGCTAAAGGCAGCTTACTATAATAAGTATTACTATATTGCAAGTAGCTTGTTGTAGGTGCGTCAGGCAGAAATTTTGCTAAAAAAATCGACCTAATTAAAACTGTTTTTTGTCAACCCCATGAAGTAGGGAAATAATCTCCCGATAGGTTCGTAACCCAGATAGTACAAGCACATCTTGAAGAAAATATTAAGTGTCTATTCGAAGACGTAAATAATATGTTAGGAATGACTCTTGTTTACAGAGAGACATCTTAAAAATATCCTAAAAAGAGCATCTGTTACAAGTCCTTATAACTTAAAGATAACTTAAGCCGTTAGTTTTGTACAAATAAATGAATTTTTAAAAACCTTTCTAAAATGCTGTTATATAAACTTTTTTACTTTATTTGAAAACCAAACTTTTTTAATTTTTTTAAAAACTTTTCAAAATTGTCCATTACTTCCATAAAAAATGTGTTGCTTGCTTTACGGCGTTCGAAATCAGTCATTGCTTTCATGAACCCAATGCTTAATGTAAGCCGGTTTTCAGCAAAGTTTTTGAGAAACTCGTCCATGACGGCATGGACCCACATTACTAGAACACTCACATCGCCTTTCCATTTAAAGGGACTATCTGGATTTTTTGGCTTGCAACCGCGTCTTCCAGGGCATCTAGCTAATGTTCTTGGAATTGGTTTGATATCATATCTCTCTTTAGAAGGAATTGCAGGCCCTGGTTTACCTTCTGGAAGTAATGGCGGATAATTCCCTGGATTAATGCAATTAATATAGGCTGAGTTTGAAACTGCTTTGATATCGTATGTTTTTTGAGAAGGCATTAATTGATCAGGAAATTGTTTTTCCATTGGTGGATTAGCTGGCCATGGTTTATTTTCTGGAATTACCGGCAAACCATCGCCTGAATTATTGCAGTTTATATTTTCTAAGCTTGGAACTCGTTTATTATTGTATGTTTTTTGAGAGGGTGTTAATGGATAGGGAATTTGTTTTTCAATTGGGGAATTCGCGGGCCTTAGTTTATCTCTTGGAATTACCGACGAACAATCGCCTGGATTATTGCAGATTATAATGCCCAAGCTTGGAACTGGTTTAATATTGTATGTTTTTTGAGAAGGCGTTAATTGATGGGGAATTTGTTTTTCCCTTGGAGGATCAGTGGGTCTTGGTTTATTTCCTGGAATTACCGACTGACAATCGTCTGGATTATTAAAGTTTATATAATTTAAGTTTGGATCTGGTTTATTAATGTATGTTTCCTGAAAAGGCGTTAACTGATAAGTAATTTGTTTTTTCATTGGAGGATTAGCAGGCCTTGCTTTATTTCTTGGAATTGCCGGCAGACAATCGCTTGGATTATTGAGATTCATATTGCCTAAGCTTGGAACTCGTTTAATATTGTATGGTTTTTGAGAAGGGATTAATTGATTAGAAATTTGTTTATCCAGCGAAGGATTAGCAAGCCTTGGTTTATCTTTTGGAATTGCCTGCGCACAGTCTCCTGGATTTATGCAATGAATATAACTTGAGCTTGGTTTTGATTTGATATCGTATGTTTCTTGAAAAGGTATTTTTTGATAAGGAATAAATTTTTCTTTTGAAGGATTATTAATTGGTTTAATATCGTGTGATCCTTGATGAGGCAGTGGCGTGCGAAGAAAATAAATTAGGTTATGTTTTGGTGCAATTGGCGAATGTTTCTCTCTATTTTGAAAATGCCATGTTTGACCTTTTTTAGCTCTCTCGTTTTTGAAATCCGCAAAAGCCAACAAGTTGTTTGACTGGGCCACTGACTCCGCTAAAAAAATAAAATTCGGCCCTATTAAAACTATTGTGATCTCTATGAAGTAGCGAAGTGATCTCCCAACGGTGATCTCGAATAGGTTTGTAACCCATCTAGAACAGGAAGGGTCTTTGTTTGAAACTCGTAGTCAATGATTGAGTAGAAACAAAATTTTGGGCTTCCATGGTCTTTATATGTTTTAAGCACGCCGCGACGTTTTAGTTAGTTATTTCTAACCATTTTCAAGTGTAAACTAAACAATCCAGTCAACAGGCTACTACTCATACTACTTCGTGTGCAGTCAGGTGTGACGACCCGCCCACTTTTTAATGTTTTCCTTTAGGAGTGGTTTCCATCTCTCCGAGGAGAGACATAGAAGTACATGGAGAGGATGTTTGTTTCCCACACTGGCGGTCCGGGTTCGATTCCTGGCTAGGTACTTGGTTGTTTGTGTTTGTTAAAAAATGCTTTAACTCTGCTCAAACTTTGCGAAACTGGGCGATTGATCCTGATTGGATGGAAAGTCCCAGTATAAATTTTAAAAAAATAGATAGAATAGAGAAATATTAAAAAGCTTAAATCCGGAATAGCGGACCTGGGGGAAGATATGCTGAAATACTCAAATATGGATCAGAGAAACTACAGACATCCAGTACCTAATAATTGAAAAATTGCATTCATATCCTCAATACATAAAAAAGGAAACAAGCTGGATTGCAACAATTACAGAGGAATTTCATTAACCAGTACTCTAAGTAGATTCTACGGTAGGATTCTTAGAGATCTAATAGATAATGATTTTCATGAACAAGAAGAAGAAGAGCAAAGTGGGTTTCGCGCAGGCAGATCTTGTAGTGATAATGGTTTTTGTCTTAAACAAGTAATTGAGAAAAGGAGCGCCAGAAATATAGAGACTCATGTTACGTTTGTGGACCTACAAAAAGCATATGATACCGTTCCGGTAGAAAAATTATGGACAGTGTTAGAGCAAACTAATATCAATCATACATACGTAAAAGCGATAAAAGAACTATACAAAGGGTCAAATTCTAAAATTAAAATTGGAAATCGACTTTCAAAAGAATTCCTGGTAACAAAAGGCTTAAGACAGGGATGTTGTATCTCTCCAACTCTTTTTAAAATATATATCGCAGTAGCTCCAAAAAACTGGAAACGTAAAGTGCACGGCATGGGAATGCAACTTAACGACCGATTTACCATATACGCACTACAGTTTGCTGACGACCAAGTAATTGTGGCTAACGATAAAGAAGACATGGAGTATATGATGAGAAAGTTAACAGAGGAATACCAAAAGTGGGGATTAACAGTGAACGTGGACAAGACACAGTACTTGTGTATTGGAAACGAATCCAGTGAGTTAGTACTAGAAAATGGACAAACAATATCTCCATGCAATGAGTATGTATACTTGGGTGTGACATTTGATAAGACAGGAACAGACTGTAAAGAATTGGAAAAAAGAATAGTAAAAGCAAAAAAAGTTGTTGGATGTCTTAACAGTATTTTATGGAGCAGAGAGATAAAAAAGAATGTAAAATTTAACATATATAAATCAATGGTCAAAAGCACGCTGTTGTATGGAATAAAGACTTGTCGCGTAACAGAAAAATACAAAACAAAAATGGAAAGTGTCGAAATGGATGCAATAAGAAGATCAATGAGAATATCTAGAATAGATCACATAAGAAATGAGATCATAAAAGAAAGAATGGGAGTCGAGGGAAGCATAACGGATGACATCACTAAAAGGCAACTGATATGGTACGGCCATGTACAACGGATGAACGACGAAAGATTACCAAAGCAGGTCCGAGAATGGCAACCTATAGGGCGCAGAAAAAGAGGGCGTCCTAAACTAGAATGGCAACAGTCAATCCAAAGATCAATGAGTCAAAAGAATCTGACAGAGGATGATTGTAAGGATCGAAGGAGGTGGATTATAGGACAACGTAGAAAAACGTTCTAAAAAAACGTTCTAAACCGATATAGTAGTAGTAGTAGTAGTATTAATTTCTCTGAATAACCATTCTGTTTTAGTTTGTCTTGAAAACCGTGTCCCAGAAAAGTTTGGTAGGACATCTAGAATATATTATCATAAAGGTGTCCATTCCAAGGCGTAACGGATATTTTGTGGGAGGCTCGCATCAAATCCTTAAAGCATCTTTAAAGGAAGTTCCAAGACTTTTAAAAACCTAGATTGCAAAGTCAATTGAACAAAGATAAAAGCCGACCATCGGCATATTCTTTATAGAAAGTGACATGGGCGGCGGTAGATATACTCATGAAAATTATTTCATTTAATATGGCGTAATCTAAAGAAATAAAAATAGATACTAAAACTTTCTATTCCTCCACCTACAGGAATGACACGGATTTATTTTCTAACTCTGCATACTGCCGACTAAAGGGGTCCCGAAAAGCACACCCGAAAGTAATTAAAAGCGCATCTCAAAAAAATTTGCCAATCAGGTGCCGTCCATCCACCTGGGCTCGGTCGGTCGGAAAAAAAAATACTTTGTGCTCGGACCGCAAAGAGCCGCGCTGCTTCTCTGTCGGTAGGGTTGAAATTATACCAGGAAGATTTTATATGAATTTGGATAACTTTTGACGGGCAGAATCAAGCAAAATTTCATGAAATCGATAGAACCTTGTATTAGGAGTTATTCAAGTGACTTTGCATAAAGTATACCAATGGATGAGTTCAAACCTGTCATAATTTCACCACGCATTTTGTTAAAATTTTATTGTTTACGAGCTTCTTGATTGGACCTATTTAAATAAGAATTACTTAATAAATAGCGAACACACAACATAACTTGGCTACATAAAATAGTTTTGGTTGGGTAAGATAGAGTATACGGAAAACGTACAATATTCAAATTTCTTACTGTTTATATAAATGGCCCGCACAGATATTTGTCGATATTTTCGTAATTATCCCAGCAAACATGGATAAAAAAAAGTACTTTTTAAGTCCTGGCTTTTACTGCTGCCCATAACAGCAAAATACTAAGTAAGAAGTACTTAATTCGTATTGATTTGGAACAACGGACTGCATCAGGCCAGCAAGTATATATTTTAGTACAAAAAACACTGTACTTTGAAAGTAATGCATTTTTTAAAACTTCTTTGTACAAAAGCATGTACTTTTAAAGCAATGTATTTTCTTCGTATTTTTAGTAAATACAAAAAAAACTGAATTTTTATACTTTTTTAAAAAAAACCTGTACTTTTAAAGCATTGTATTTTACTCAGAGTAATAATATACAGTGTGTCCACGTAAGTTGGCGGCATATGGGAAACTTTTTTATTATTAGCTTTACGAAAAAAAGTTATTCTTCATAAAAAGTTCTGCATGGTCCAAAACCTAAAATGCAACCATCAGATGTTAAATTTTTTCAGTCATATTACGAGGTTTGTCAAAAAATGTGTTTTTTGCTCTAGAGTAAATTACCCTTCTTTTTGACAATATCGAAAATTGTTATAAAGAAACGATGTTTAGAATTAAAAATAGCTTTCAAATATTCAACATTGTTTATTTACATTAAAAAAATATTTTTTTTTATTTAATGTGCAAACCGAGGTGCAAACTTAAATTTCCAACGTAATCACAGAGAAAATGTAGAAAAAAATATTTTTTTAATGTAAATAAAAAAAATGAATATTTGAAAGCTATTTTTAATTCTAAACATCTTTTCTTTATAACAATTTTCGATATTGTCAAAAAGAAAGGTACTTTACTCTATAGCAAAAATCACATTTTTTGACAAACCTCGTAATATGACTGAAAAAATTTAACATCTGATGGTTGCATTTTAGGTTTTGGGTCATGCAGAACTTTTTATAAAGAATAACTTTTTTTCGTAAAGCTAATAATAAAAAAGTTTCCCATATGCCGCCAACTTACGTGGACACACTGTATAATTACTCTAAGGTATTTTATTAATTTTAGCTCACACTACACTATAGTAGTGTGAGCTATAGTGATCCTAATTTTTTCGAGAAAAAAAAAGTTGCTCCGATTTCAAAATTTTTTATATATCTTTGCGTTTCAGATGATTTTGAAACTTTTTTGTTGCGCCGTCTGTCTGTCTGTCTGTCTGTAACGACCAACGCGCATAACTCAAAAACCGCTTGCCCGATTTTAATTAAATTTGGTACCTACGCTGGGTTTTGGGTCGAGATGGTCCCATTTAAAAATGAACAAAATCCACCGAACACAAGCCAAATAAAAGGGTGGGGGTACATATCAAAAATTAGAGTTTATGTAAAAATATGGCGTGTGTGATATCAAACGAAAGGTAATTGCGTCTGAAGTTAAATAAAATACATTTTACTTTTAAAAAAAGGGTGGGGGTAAATTAAAAAAATTAGTGTTTATGTGGAAATATGGCGTGTGTGATATCAAACGAAAGGTAATTGAGTCTGGAGTTAAACAAAATACATTTTAGTTTAAAAAAAAGGTGGGGGTAGATTTGAAAAATTAAAGTCAAAACATGCCTTGTGTGGTATCAAACGAAAGGTAATTGAGTCTGGAGTTCAATAAAATATATTTCAGTTTTTAGTTATATATTAACTCACACGTACACTATAATTATAGTCCCTAGTGTGAGCTTAGGTGCCCATAGATTGGCAGAGTATTTTTAGTAGTACAAAGAAACTACTTTTATTGTAAATATTGTAAGGACATTACGTCACTCACCTCTCATATTTACGGAAGGAAAATATTTTATATAATTTGATCATTATATAAGGATCTTTAATATTTTCCTTTTCATATCAGATGAGGATATTTCCAAGGATTATAGGATATTTCCTAGGATTATGGAATATTCCAAATCAATTTAAAAATAAATAAAATCATTCACATTCTTAAGCTTGACATTCCTTAGTGTACCTGTAAAATGTTGACTAGTGTTTGCCATCTAGTGGCAAGGACGGCAAACATCAACTTGTCAGTTTTTTTGTAAATATTTTATTTTCCCAGTAAAATATTTAATATTTTTGTACAAAAATAAAATGCTTTAAAAGCAACTGTTTAAAAATACTTTTAAAATGTTTTTTCACTGTTATATTAATTTTGCAGTAAAACTTTCAAACTTTTAATAATAAATTAAATGTACTTTAGGAGCACCTTCTTCAAAATGTTATTAAAATGTTTTTTTGTGAATATTTTATTTTCACAGTAAAATATTTAATTGTTTTGTACTAAAATAAAGTGCTTGAAAAGCAACTGTTTAAATATACTTTTAAAATGCTTTTTGCCATTAACGCTGGCTGCACTTGGCATTCGTCAAAAATAAAGTATAACTTTTCGTTTTATTAAAAATAAAGTACTAAAATGATGCATTTTCTGCACTTTTAAATAATATGCAAATTAGACAATACAAAAATATTAAAAATAATGCACATCGTTGGCGATGCCAGCAGTTGCCATCAGTTAAAGTACAATATTAGTAAAGTACCAGCAGGTCGATGTTTGCTGGGATGAAATCGTCGAAATCAAATCAATACGGCCCGACTGATAATGCCAAGTTATCTCAGTGCCTAATTTAAAGTGTACATGAGGTTCGGGGGCATCACAGGATGCGGGCGGCATCGATCCTCGCACAAGAGCAAAATCAAAATAAGGCCCAGATTCTATGTACGGTGCACAGAATTTGGTTCCAGTAAAGCGCGGCGCAAGCCGGCCTACGAATCCACCATCCACCGCATCTCTGTTTAAACACACACACGAAAAGGTGATCTCATGTTTTCAGACGTTGATTCTTTACGTCTAATTTGAGTTATCATACCTTTGACAGTGGGAAAGAAGAATTAAAGAGATCAGTTGGATGACTTGGTCGAATTAATACCTTGAGAATTTCTCGTTTTTGTATTAAAACACCGCAGCCTGCATGGATGGAAGTTTTCCGAACATTTATGTATGGCTTCGGTAGTTCAGTGGTTAGAATGTTTGCCTAGATAGCAAGAGATCCCGGGTTCGAGTCCCGGGCGAAGCAAAATTTTTTTTCTTATTTTTCTTTCTTTAACTTCACTTGTTGTTTATAATAACCTATTGTGTTACCTTCTTTCTCAATAACGACGTTCGGTTATAACGACCGAAATTAAGGGGTCCCTTCAATGTCGTTATAATCGATATCTACTCTATTCAGCCTAGAATTTGAGGATAGTTGGGCACGTCATTTTGAACCAATTTAGCCTATAATAGGGTGTTTGACAGTAGTAAAAAATAAATATATATTTATTTTTAGATATCTCTTTAGGTCTTGGAAATGCCAAAAACAAACTTTTTTGTTTAATTTTTTCTCAAATTCAAAGTTCTTTTAATTAAATAAATTCATTGAATTAAAACAATTAGCCACGTGATTCAAAACAGGCGGTTTACCAATCAGCTGCGAGTGACGTCACAAAACAGTAAACGCCTCAAACGAACCTATTTTCTGGGTTATTTTCTTATGGATGGTAATGTTTGCTTTGGTTTAAAGTGCGAATTATCGTCCTAAATTAGATTTTATTTTGTGTTTTGCTTATAAAAAACATTTTCAATGGAAAACGGATTCTCCAAAGCCGATAGCTCCAACTTGGCAATGCTGAATTCCTTTTTGATGGCAGGCTTCTTTGCCAACAACAGTGATTTTTGTTCTGCGGAATTTAGAAATGTTATTATGTTGATGTAAGTATTTGATGAGTTGTTTTGTATATAATTGAAAGTTTTTTTACAATATTCTTCGCCTACTTTTACTCATTTAGATTTTAAGGTTAGGTTATATGTTTTACTTTTTTGTATAATATGCCACTTACAATACATTCAATTAAATACCCAATCATTATTATTTTAATCATTAAGAAACTTTTTTTTTAAAACAAATTTTTCTAAATACATTTTGTTTCAAAGAATTCTTATGATCCTTCATAACAAATTTCAAAACACCAAAATTATTATGAAGTGGGCTTTTTAATTGTAATAATAAATTAATTCACAGAAAAAAGAAACCAAAATAAAAATCTTGTAATAAACCCAGGGGGGGACAGATAGGCAAAAAGTATAAACCGAGGGGGGGACAGATAGGCAAAAAGTATACAACGACCAGCAATACTTGAAGTACTGCATAGTCCTGCGTAGGTACTGCCTAGTCCTGCCTATGCACTGCCTAATCCTGCATTTAGAGATCCTGCCTAGCACCGCCTAAAAATTTGTACACCGTTCTGCCTATTATAGTTGTTCACCCCTTGTAAAAAACATAACCTAAAAAATATCATCGTCATTTACGAAATAGTTATATATATTATACACAACGTGAGAAAAATTAATAGAAACAATGTAGTTATATTCACATCAAAGTGATATTCACAAATGTAAAGTGCAGATACATTAGATAAGGCCCTTGGGTCTCTTCGAGCAAGTTCTAGTCACTTTTTCCTTTCTTTTACTGCTGTAGGCACATAAATAAATAATTTTTCAGGTGTTTTTATGCTAGTATTCGAACACTGAGGCACTACACACCACTTATAGGACATTTTTTTACATAAAAAAAAGTAAAAACACAGACCAAAAACAAATAAACACTTGAATGCCGTGTATCTGTCCGCGAGTTTACTGCGCTGTGACGTCATGGCAACGCCATGCTAGAAATGAGCGTTTTAGCGGCAAATTCAAATCGGAAATTAGAACACTTGATTTTAAATGCAAAATATACTATTTTAATAATTTTGCGTAGTAAATTGGGAATCTATGTATGATTCTAAACTCTTTTCTAAAATTTGTCAAATACTCTATTATTTACAGTCCATTAACTTCCATAGTAACCAGCGGCGTAGCGTAGGGGGGCGCGGGGGGGTTCATCGCCCCCCTCTCCCCGAAGTGTGGCCGAAGCGCCCCCAGCTTTATTAAGTCGGGCTGGCAACGGCTAATTGAGTGGGCGTCAAAGGAAACTAACGACATGAAGACCTTTTTATTTTGTTGTTTTTTTTCTTTGGTCGCAAGATTTGTTAGAGGCGCCCTTGTGACCTGTCGGCCGCCTCACACATGATGACCTTTTTTTCATTTTTTTTTGGTTGCAAGATTTTTTTTTCAGTTTTCAGAGGCGCCCTTTTTAGCCCCCCCCCCCCCCCGCCCTTTCGGGCACGCTACGCCGCTGATAGTAACCCCCATCTGAACACATAACAAGGATATCTTTGAGATGTCTGGAAACTAATATTTTTCAAATATCTTTTGTCAGACATTTTTGGTAATTTTCATAAGGTTTTCAGACATAAATAGGTTATGAACAAGACATCTCTAAAATGTTTTGTACTATCTAGGAAAATAAATCGCCTCCATTTTGTTGGAATGTCGCACTGAAAAACTAATTAGAACTTTTTCTTGTGACAAAAGTTTATACAAATTGGATAAGTAACTTCTAGATTTATGGATGATTCTACCAAAAGTGGGCTATATGGATATCATTTTTCGTCATTGCCTTTAAATAACAGTACAGCACAGTAAATAATTATTTTTTTAAAATTTATGTAACTAATTAGGTGTAAGCTAAGAAACATTTATTTTCCCGAATTTTAGGAATGATTGCATAAAAATTCCAGAGGAATGAGTACCAGAGGAATGAGTTTTTTAATGGTTTTCCAATTTAAATCAAAATCTATTTAGACTACTCAACTTAAGTTTTATATAAACAAAGTTAAAATTTATATAAACAACATATAATTAAAGCGTTCCTTTTTGATTTCTCCGAAAAAAAACTAATTTTCTGCCGAAAATAAAAATATCTATAACTTAAACCAAACTAAAGTTGACATTATCTGTCACAACTTGTCACCCTCACAAGTAAATTAGATATCCAGGGCCGTCTCTTTCTCTAGAAATTAACCGGTGGTATTCACAAATATTGTGTTATTAAAAATGGAGCACGTTTAAAATTGTAAAATTTTCCGGAGAAGATGTAAATTCGGATTTTCAAAAATAGGAATGCAAACTTAAGTTTTGTCAATTTTTTGATAAATTGTTAAGACTTGGTTAAATATTATTTATTAGGATATTTTTTTTAATTTGAGTTTTTAATATTTGGTTTGGGACTACACCAGAGGAATGAGGTATTTGCTTTGTAATAAAAAAAATTATAAACTTGCAATTTTTTTTATACATTAAACTCAAATGCTCAATAAAGAAAACCTTTCGTTTTAAATCTTATAACTAAAACTATGCTTCATTTGCAGTCTGTGTTTAAAAAATATGCATTCCCACTCCACAGCACCATTTTCGTAGAATCATCCTTATAAAAAGTAGCAACACAGACACATTACATGGTTTGATTATAGTTTAGAGACCTTCAAGATAAAATAAAATAAAATAAAATCAAACTAAATAAAAGTTTACTTTACGGAAAAGCCCTTTTTATACATAAAAAAATAAAAATAAACGTTTTTGTACGAAACTGGATTTGCGCATTTGTGTTTGATTTCTAATTTTGAGACACCCTGTATATACAGCAAACACGACCGACAGCATTCGCTTCCTTCTGCTTTGACGGCAGCCCACGAGAAAGACCGGCCCGGGCGCGGAAATGTCACGTGACCGTAGGAGGCTCACAAAAAAACGCCTCACGGCCCGCTGTCATTATAAAACATGTGTGTTTTCAGTTTTGGTATGTTTGTTTACGTCGATTTTTTTTTAATTCGGGCACGAATTTTATGTGAATTTTATCAAAGTTATTGCCCACGAAAAAGATTGTAGTGGGCTGCGTTAAAATAATTAATGGCTAATGAGTAAATTATAAAGAAAATACCTATAAGATAAACAATGCCGCGAACGTGTAATTAGTGTTGTTCCTTGTCGGTCCAACTATAAAACTGAAACCTAATATGTTGCAAACGGGAAAGAAGTGGTAAAAGATAAGATCTTGGATAAGATTGATCAAGTAATAGACATCCTTAGTGACATTTTCGATAGTGAGAGTGAAAAATGTGTTCAGTTGTCATTTCTTATTGAACAGTTAGGTCTCTTGAAAAGGTAACCTGAGAGTCGAAGATATGGTGGATACACTTTAATGTTGGCTTCATCTTTGTTTATCCAGTTATCCAGTGCATACACGTCAATTTACAATTCTAAGGTAATATGTATTCCGCACCCTCGCAATATTAAAACACTGATTTGTAAAATATTGTTAACAGATAGTAATCTCTCTGGTAGTGTGAAATATTTAAAAAGTAAGATACAGCTTTTAACTTACACTTTAATGAAATATATATTAAACTTTGTGCTGGGTAATTTTTCAAAAAATTATTGACGACCACTACATTAAGTTCATTGAAGGTGAAAATCATCTCACTTATTCACAAAATCACTTGTTTCTTTTTAATAAATTATTGTGAAATGTTTTATATTGGAAATTTTTCTTCTGATAACTCTAGCGAGTGTTTTTGTGGAGAAAAACTATTGTCAAAGCTTGAAAAAATTAGTTTAAGGGCATGTAAAGTTTTTTAAAATAATTTTATTAAAAAGCACAATGATTTAGTGTCTGCTAATAAATCTTTTTATTAGAACTCAGACAAAGATGATGACACTCAAAGAAAAATTAAAAAACTAAAAGCTTCGGTTTGATATGTCCAATTTTGAAAGACTTGTATAGATTTGAAGTTACTAACGATATTATGTACCTAATATATGTACCTAAAGATATAAGAGTGCAAATTTTGTATAATTTTTTATTTTATAGATTCAGTTCTTTTATCCATAATAAACACATATATCAGCAAAATATTTTTTTCAATTTTTGCCTATAAAAGAACACAAATTTTTTGTTAATTTATTTAAATTGTGTAAAAACATTTAATATATTAAGCAATACAATAAGGATCCTGGGACTCCTAAGATCACGTGACCGCCGACTTGCTTATAACGCGCCATGGCCGGTCTTTATCGTTGGCTGCGTGCTTTGCCAATGTAGTAAAGTTTTTGCAGTCACTGTGCCTTGATGTTTAAAGAGTACCAATTTAAGTTTAAAACATTTAAACGCATATATCTCCAAAACTGATTAACGAAAAAATCCCAACATATATATTTTTGAAATCAGAAAAGAAAAAACTATAAAAATTTTAAATAATATACAGGGTATTCCATTTAAAAAGACCATCGACCTGTCAAATCTTGACATTTAGAATTCCTTTTTGACATTCTGATCTAAAGATTATTAAACTTCGTAAAAAATTATGAAACTTTTGTATTTATTATATTTTGATATCTATTCAAACAAACGTTTTAGATATGGTGTAAAAATATACGGGAAAACCCTGTACGAATAGTAATTTTTAATAAAACGGGGCGTAAAATAGGACTTTTGCGCCCTGAAATTTTTGTCTAACATTAGTTTTCGAGAAAATTGTATAACATATAAAAAATTTAAGGTTTTGAGGGGTTTAGGGTGGGGGGGGGGGCTCTCTCTTTCAACATTGAACAACGGAGATACAGTGAAGTCCGGATATAACGAACCTCAAAAATGAACTAAATACGGTTCGTTATATCCGAGGTTCGTTCTAAACAGTAATAAATAAATTTTGTTAAATTTTTTTGTGTTTCTTTTTTTAATAGTATCCAAGATTAAGAAAACTAAAAATATTACAAAAAATACTATAAATTTTTATATTTTTAGAAAAAGGCAGAATACATACGAATAAAGACGTTTATTATTATTGTTATACATATAAATATGTATAAATCTTTTTTTAAATTATTATGAAATCCATAATTTTTGTTTGTACATGTCTACTGGAAAAATATTCCCTGTTTATATTTCAAGGTTATAAAATGATGCCCATATTTTATCAGAAACTTGGCGTGATTCCAAAAAATTACGAGTTTCCGGAATTTTGATTTCCATTTCACGAATGGTTGGAACATAAACCTTAGTGACTTCAACAGAATTATCTTGAACGGGATCATCATTATCTTCGTCATTATCACTTGAAACCATGTTTGAGGTTACGGAGAGATTATAATTTGCTCATCAGTCAACGTTTCTCTTGCTACAATGTCTTTATCAATAGTCACATAATCGTTAAAATCGAAGTCACACATTTTTCTCTTAGCTTGTTCTTCTACTAAATCAAGCATATCATTATCGAATTCATACTCGTGATCATATTCTGGGTCTTGTGCATGTCTTTGCAACCATTCGTGTCGTTGCCGTATCGTCTAGTGTGAAAACGTACATTGTCTGCTTATATAAAGTTCGTTTTAAAAGAAAAATACATATTCTAGATTATTAAAATTAGGTTCGCTATATCCGGAAGTTCGCTATAAGCGGGATCGTCATAACCAGTAAGACAATACATAAGTATTTATGGATGACTTTTCGTATAAAGAAAAAAGGTTCGTATTAACCAGAAGTTCGCTATAAACGGGTTCGTTATAAGCGGACTTCACTGTATTCGAATTCAGCGTGGTCGAAATAAGGGGACTAGACCGAAAAAGGAGTGCCTTTTCAGATATTTTGCCTTTAGCAAAAATGATAAACGAGGTGACAATTAAATTTTAAGACTGGCCCCCGTACTAACAGGTTTTAAATCTCCACGCCTCGGGCGGTTGGAGTTATTCACCTTGATGTGCGTTCTACTACCGCGCGCAATCATGTCGTCTTTCCTCTAGTAGTTTGGCTTACTTAGTGATTTGAAGCGGATCGTGCATAGCTCATTTGTCGGAATATCTGGCAGCCTCTCCGAGAAGAGACATGGAGAGGAAGTAATCATCGAAAAAGAAATGATAAAGAATAATATTAAAAAGCTTAAATCCGGAAAAGCTAGCGGACCTGGGGGAATATATGCTGAAATGCTCAAATATGGATCAGAGAAACTACTCGAAAATCTCACATATATTATTAACCAATGCATAAACGGACATTCAGTGCCTAATGATTGGAAAATTGCATTCATATCCTCAATACATAAAAAAGGAAACAAGCTGGATTGCAACAATTACAGAGGAATTTCAGTAACCAGTACTCTAAGTAGATTGTACGGTAGGCTTCTTAGAGATCTAATAGAGAATGATTTTCATGAACAAGAAGAAGAAGAGCCAAGTGGGTTTCGCGCAGGCAGATCTTGTAGTGATAATGTTTTTTGTCTTAAACAAGTAATTGAGAAAAGGAGCGCCAGAAATATAGAGACTCATGTTACCTTTGTGGACCTACAAAAAGCATATGATACCGTTCCAGTAGAAAAATTATGGACAGTGTTAGAGCAAACTAATATCAATCATACATACATTAAAGCGATAAAAGAACTATACAAAGGGTCAAAATCTAAAATTAAAATTGGAAATCGACTTTCAAAAGAATTCCTGGTAACAAAAGGCTTAAGACAGGGATCTTGTATCTCTCAAACTATTTTTAAAATATATATCGCAGTAGCTCTAAAAAACTGGAAACGTAAAGTGCACGGCATGGGATTAAAACTTAACTACCGATTTACCATATAGACACTACAGTTTGCAGACGACCAAGTAATTGTGGCTAATGATAAAGAAGACATGGAGTACATGATGAGAAAGTTAACAGAAGAATACCAAAAGTGGGGTTTAACAGTGAACGTGGACAAGACACAGTACTTATGTATTGGAAACGAATCCAGTGAGTTAGTACTAGAAAATGGACAAACAATATCTCCATGCAATGAGTATGTATACTTTGGTGTCACATTTGATAAGACAGGTACAGACTGTAAAGAATTGGAAAAAAGAATAGTAAAAGCAAAAAAGTTATTGGATGTCTTAACAGTATTTTATGGAGCAGAGAGATAAAAAAGAATGTAAAATTTAACATATATGAAACAATGGTCAAAAGCACGCTGTTGTATGGAATAGAGACTTGTTGCGTAACAGAAAAATACAAAACAAAAATGGAAAGTGTCGAAATGGATGCAATAAGAAGATCAATGAGAATATCTAGAATAGATCACATAAGAAATGAGATCATAAAAGAAAGAATGGGAATCGAGGGAAGCATAACGGATGAAATCACTAGAAGGCAACTGATATGGTACGGCCATGTACAACGGATGAACGACGAAATATTACCAAAGCAGGTCCTAGAATGGCAACCAATAGGGCGCAGGAAAAGAGGGCGTCCTAAACTAGAATGGCAACAGTCAATCCAAAGATCAATGAGTCAAAAAAATCTGACAGAAAATGATTGTCAGGATCGAAGGAGGTGGAGAATAGGCGTCGGACAACGTAGAAAAACGTTCTAAACCGACATAGTTGTAGTAGTATTAATGTAAATTAAAACTCAAAAAAACGGCTACTGAATGCTTTAAAATGCTAAAAGATGTCTAAAGAGATCAATGTATGTCTCGTGCATTGATTTTCATGTGGCATAAAAGCTTTTTCGAGGGTCATGAAGAAGTTAAAAAGGATGAACGAGAAGGGCGCTCCAGCACATCCAAAACAGCGATGTTCATTGTTTTGTTTTCGACATTAGAGATGTTATTCTTATTCAATGTGAGGGTCAAACAGTTAACCAACATTTATATTTGAAGTAATGATGTGGCTAAGGGAACGTGTAAGGAAAAAACGTCCTGATTTGTGGAAGAACAACGGTTGGCTGCTCTACCAGGACAATGCACCGGCCCACAATGCTCTTTCCATAAAGCAGTTTTTAGCTAATCAGAAGATCCCCGTGGTTAACCACCCACCATATTCATCAGACATGGCCTCTTGCGACTTCTACCTATTTCCGAAAGTGAAGAAATCGTTAAAAGGAACCCGTTTTGAAATGTGAGAACACGTCAAGGAAAAAACGGCAAGTTCTTAACACCCTCTCTTCTGATGATTTCTAAAATTGCTTCCAACATTGGAAAAAACCGCATGCAACCTTGCGTCGATAGAGGAGGGGACTACATTGATGAGGAATATCATTAATTTGTATTAGTATTTAAATAAAGTAGATTTTTTGAAAAGAAAATGGCATACGGACAAGAGCTGCATCTGCTTTACGTCGATTTGCAGAAGGCATATGATAGTATACCACTAATTCTACTTTGGAAAGCGTTGGAAAACACAAACATAAGCGTACAACTAATAAAGGCCATCAAAGAGTTATACCACAATAGTAAGGCAAAAGTTAAAATAAAAGAAAAACTAACTAAAGGCTTTCAAGTAAATAAAGGTCTTAAACAAGGTTGCTGTATCTCGCCTACGCTCTTCAAGATATACTTGGAACAAGTCCTTAAGGTATGAAAGAGAAAATGCCAAAACATGGGAATTCCGTTGGACGAAACCACCTTGTATACTTTATGTTTCGCCGGTGATCACATAGTAGTGGCTCAGGATTATGACGACCTCGAATATATGACACGAAAACTAATAGAAGAGTACAATAAGTGGGGACTAGAGGTTAATCTCAATAAGACAGAGTATATGTGTATCGGTGGAATGAAACAGGATCTAATCTTAAATACCGGACAGCGAGTTCAGTCCTGTGATGAGTATAAATACTTAGGTCTAAAAATTACAGCTGACGGAACACTAGACAAAGCTATAAAAGATCGAAACGTACAAGGAAGAAAAGCAATAACTTTATTAAATGGAATAATTTGGGACCAAAGTATATCAAAACATAACAAAAAGCTTATATATAACACCATTGTAAAAAGTATTATTACATACGGCTCAGAAGTATGGCCAATCAAGGATAGAACAGAAAAAATGCTTTCCGCTACGGACATGGAGTATTGGAGAAAAGCAGCAGGGAAATCAAAACGAGAAAGAGTTACTAGTCAAAGAATAAGAGAAATTATGACACTGGGTGAACGTACTTTAGTGGATGATATAAGAACAAAACAACTGGTGTGGTACGGACATGTACAAAGAATGAATGATGAAAGACTACCTAAACAAATACTACAATGGAAACCAACTGTCCGATGAAAACGAGGACGGCCAAGGAGAAGCTGGAGAGAAGGAATAGACAGTGAAATAAGAATAAGAGGACATGGGAATTCCGTTGGACGAAACCACCTTGTATACTTTATGTTTCGTCGATGATCAGATAGTAGTGGCTCAGGATTATGACGACCTCGAATATATGACACGAAAACTAATAGAAGAGTACAATAAGTGGGGACTAGAGGTTAATCTCAATAAGACAGAGTATATGTGTATCGGTGGAATGAAACAGGATCTAATCTTAAATACCGGACAGCGAGTTCAGTCCTGTGATGAGTATAAATACTTAGGTCTAAAAATTACAGCTGACGGAACACTAGAAAAAGCTATAAAAGATCGAAACGTACAAGGAAGAAAAGCAATAACTTTATTAAATGGACTAATTTGGGACCAAAGTATATCAAAACATAACAATTATATATAACACCATTGTAAAAAGTATTATTACATACGGCTCAGAAGTATGGCCAATCAAGGATAGAACAGAAAAAATGCTTTCCGCTACGGAGATGGACCATTGGAGAAGAGCAGCAGGGAAATCAAAAAGAGAAAGAGTTACTAATCAAAGAATAAGAGAAATTATGACAGTGGGTGAACGTACTTTAGTGGATGATATAAAAACAAAACAACTGGTGTGGTACGGAGATGTACAAAGAATGAATGATGAAAGAATACCTAAACAAATACTACAATGGAAACCAACTGGCCGAAGAAAACGAGGACGGCCAAGGAGAAGCTGGAGAGAAGGAATAGACAGTGAAATAAGAATAAGAGGCCTAGATGATGAATTATGGGCAAACAGAAATAGATAGATTTTGTACAACAGTCTTATAATTTTATTGTCACATCTCGTATTTCACGACTTTTTTTACAAAAATATCTTAAAAATTGTTGAGAAAAATTTGAGAGGTTGGACTGCATTTGCAAAAGTTGAATTGATTGGGTCGTGCTCGCTGTAATGAAAACCCGGCTTAATAGGACTTAGCATCCCTTTTTCATAATTTTGTTTTTTTTAGCACGTAGAGAAATACTGAAAACACTTTCAAAGCACAAATAGTTATATAGTTTTTAATAGTTTACACCCTAGATAAAGCTAAAAAATACACAATATACTCACCCAATAAAAAACAAGGAAGGCTCGTTCCCAATATTACAATTAGTAAAAACATTATTTTCTCTTAAAAGAGACTGCTTTCTTTTTGTAGGATACCGCTGCAAATGATTAGTTTTAATCCGAAAAAGTTTAAAAGTGATTTTTATATAATAATCAATAAATAAGACTACAAACATATTATTTATTATCAATATCGTAAATTATTTATATTATTTTTTATATAATTAATTAAAAAAGAACATAAAAAGAGTTTAAAAACAAATTGTTTTTTGTTTTATTGTTTTAACGCTTAAAACTAATTATATATTTTACAGGGTTCCTAAAATTGAATCCGAACAAAGTTTGGTGTCAACGAGTCAAAGAAAAACATTGTACATTATCAGTTCTCCCACAGACAGATGAATAACTTTCATCTGTTTTTGGTTTTCTTTTGTTATTTGTTATTATAGTTCAGGCCCTACATCCGAAATTCAAGCCATATGCTGCGTTTAATGATAGAAGCAACACACTTGGCATGGAAAGACTCGCCCGAACATTTTACGAAAGGGAACCACCCCACACCCCTAGCACCCCTTAAATGTGCTTGTTGATAGTTTTTTGCTAATAACTCAAAAACAGTCAATTTTTTCAAAAATTTTCTAGAGATAATTTTTCAAGCGGATACAATTTCCTTTTCAACGATGTATCTTAGTACCCTTTAGCTGTAGTGGTGCACATTCCATTAGCGTACGAACGAAAGGGGAAAATTTTAAAAATATGTATCTATTTTTTGTGGTATTTTTTATCCTAAACACAATTTCTTTTTCAAAAAAATATTATTCCCCCAGGTCCGCTAGCTTTCCCGGATTTAAGTTTTTTAATGCTATTCTTTATCATTTCTTTTTCGATCATTACTTCCTCTCCATGTACTTCTATGTCTCTCCTCAAAGAGGCTGCCAGATATTCGGGTCTCATCTCTTGCAGCAGTCCCTTGTAGTGTTCTGTCCATTGTTCTGGTTTGATGATCTGGATGTTTACTTTTTCTTTTGTTGGGTTTTTTACTGTAGAAATAAATTTCCATACTTCAGAAATCTGCCTACCTCCTACATGTGTATTTATATCGTGGCATTTGCATTTGCATTGGCATCTACTGTTTTATTCCAGCCGTAAATGCAAAACCTAAAAGACAACCCCCATAATTTTCATAGTTAATAGGTGGTTAACTGTACTGAAACGTTTTCTGAAGCCTGCTTGTTCTTTTGATTTATATCCGTCAAATTTTGTTCTAAGTGTTATTTTTTAGATTTCAGAAAAATGCAAAAACGAAACAAAAAACTCCACAATGGAGGACCGAAAGATGACCATCGGTGAACTGCAGAAATCGATGAACTACGTGCCTATACAAAGTTGGCTGAGTTTCCTGAAAGATATGACAAACATAAATAATTTGACTGACCACACTGTGGTTATTGTTAGCGTTACGCAAGAATATTTTAGAGAGTTGCAGTTACTGATGAGTCATACTGAGAATAAGTAAGTTAAGAGGCTTGCACTCGTTTACTTTTCGGTTATCTTATTAAAATTATAGGGGAAGATGGGGGAATTCTGCCAACTATAGTAAAATTAAAGCGTTTTTGTATATCTTTTTTCCATAAATACAAAAGAAGTACAGGGATCGTGCTAACTGCACGACATGGGTATAAATATTATGTAGTATGTTGGCAACAACACACTCTGCAGCCTGGGGATTACCTCTTTCCGTTTTAATGCGGAGACTAAATACTTCTGTCGTATTTACAACATATTTGATTCGGCGGGACTGCTGTGTTTTATTTTTATTGTTCAGTTGGGTAGTAATAGATCTCTTGGAAATGGCGCCTAGTAAAAAACTTCTTAGTTTACGTGAAAAATGGAAGTTGTTAACTTAAAAATATCTAAAAAAATCTTAGCCTTTGGGGAAGGCCTGGAACCATAGGCCCCACCTGGGTGCGCCCTTGCTAATAGAAATAATATGATTAAAAATTAATAAATTAATATTTTATCAAATAATTAGATGGAGAGCCAACTATGTCGCAGGCCTTCTCCTGATCTATGAAGGTCAGTTTCTATCCTCCAAAATAAGGAAGATCGTGAGCACGATAAGCCCTCCCTACACCTACTACAGGCCAAAAGATCGAAGCAAATTTTGTGCCTCTAGCGCTATAAATTGGTAAGTGCAAATATTTTTTTTCCTCAATAATTTTTGTTGTACGTAGGGAAGATTTGGGGAATGGTGCGCTGTGGGTTATTGTGCGCATCAAGTTATTGAATTGAAAATGTGACAAGTGGTATCTCCTAAGACGCAGTCATTAATACCTTTTTGTCGCGCCGTCTGTCTGTCTGTCTGTCTGTAACGACCAACCCACATAACTCAAAAACCACTGGCCTGATTTAAATGAAATTTGGCACGTACGCTGGGTCTTGGGTCAAGATGGTCCCATTTAAAAATGAACAAAATCTACCGAACACAAGCCAAATAAAAGGGCGTGGGTAGATTTCAAAAATTAGAGTTTATGTCAAAATCTGGCGTGTGTGATATCAAACGAAAGGTAATTGAATTTGGAGTTAAACAAAATACATTTTAGTTTAGAGTTTAAGTCAAAACATGGCTGGTGTGATGTTAAACAAAAGGTTAATTGAGTCTGGAGTTGAATAAAATATTTCAGTTTTTAGTTATATTAGCTCACACGTACACTATAACTATAGTACCTAGTGTGAGCTTAGGTGCCCATATATTGGCAAAGTATTTTTTTAGCTTCCATGGAGCATTGCAAGGAGCTTTTATTCGCAAAGTCGTAACCCCAGAAAAAAGAAAAGATATCTTAGAAATGTTAAACAGTATAAGACATAACCTTGAAATATCTGTAAACAAAACTAATTGGATCGACCAGGACTCCAAGGATAGTTTGACCAAGTTTTTAAAAAATATGACCATTAGCATTGGTTGGACTGATATGGTGTTTGATGTTGAGAAGTACGAGAAGTACTTGGTAATGGACAAGGTAATAGCGTATTCGATTGTGATCTGTTACAGGGGCAGTGCTGCAGAGCACAGGTATAAAAACAAATGTCAAAAATACAAAAAGCTGCGCTTTTTATACAGAGTTTTACGTTCTCCAATTAATGTTGGGGAACGGCAGTGCCCGAACAAGTTTGCGGCGTAGACTGCTGTTCCATCTCTTCTTGAAACATTTCAGCCCATATTTGACCTATCTAAAACTCTACTTCGGAATGAGCTACGAAACTCAAACTTTGCACATTTGTAGACCTTTATAAAGCTAACAATCCCTTCAAGTTTCATGAACGTCGATAAAGTAGTAAAGTAGTTACGAAATTTCAAAAAACGTCGAAATTGCCATTCACTCACTCACTCATGTATACATCATCAAAATTCTACTGTACTTCCAAATATGCTTTACAGCTGAAACTATGACTGATAGAAACTAGGACCAAACCTTTGGAAAAAATAAAAAACCCCAAAATTCTAATTTACTCCCCTCCCCTATACATGTAAAGTTATGGAAAAGTAACATTACCCACTTTCAGAAGCGCTAGAGAGCTCAGCTTTGGCAGACTGATAGGCAATATGATAAAACTATAAGAAAAAATTTAAAAACCCCAAAATTTTAATTTGCTTTCCTTCCCCATAAATGTAATGTTATGTAAAAGTCCACTTCCAGGAACGCTAGAGAGCTGAGCTTCGAAAAGCTGATAAGAACCATGATAAAACAATAGGAATAAATTAAAAAACCTCAAAATTTTTAATAAGGCATTGCAAAAGTTTTGAACAATATTCCGCATATTTTACTACTTTAAAACTTGAATATTATACAAATCCTTTAAAAAAGGAGTGAAATCCTAACAAAAACATTTCATGTAAAAAAAGCCAAGTACGCGAAAATGGTATTCCGTAAAAAGAATTAAGATAAAAGTAAAGCCAAGTTTTCTAATACAAATGTCAAAATGAAAGGTTTATACTAGTTCGGAAATGTTTTTCCAAACTTGGCAAGTGTAACTCTTTTGCGACTGGAAACAAAATCTTGCAACAATAGGGTGTTTGACAGTAGTAAAAAATAAATATATATTTATTTTTAGATATCTCTTTAGGTCTTGGGAATGCTAAAAACAAACTTTTTTGTTTAATTTTTTATCAAATTCATAGTTCTTTTAATTAAATAAATTCATTGAATTCAAACAATTAGCCACGTGATTCAAAACAGGCGGTCTGCCAATCAGCTGCAAGTGACGTCACAAAACAGTAAACGCCTCGAACGAACCTATTTTCTGTGTTATTTTCTTATGGATGGTAATGTTTGCTTTGGTTTAAAGTGCGAATTATCGTCATAAATTAGATTTTATTTTGTGTATTGCTTATAAAAAAACATTTTCAATGGAAAAAGGATTCTCCAAAGCCGATAGCTCCAACTTGCCAATGCTGAATTCCTTTATAACCTCAAAAATTTCATCGTCATTTACGAAATAGTTATATATATAGACAACGTGAGAAAAATTAATAGAAACAATTTAGTTATACTCACATCAAAGTGATCTTCACAAATATAAAGTGAAGATGTATTAGATCAGGCCGTTGGGTCTCTTCGAGCAAGTTCTAGCCACTTTTTCCATTCTTTTACTGCTGTAGGCACATGAATAAATAGTTTTTCAGGTGTTTTTATGCTAGTATTCGAACACTGAGGCACTACACACCACTTATAGGACATTTTTTTACATGAAAAATAGTAAAAACACAGACCAAAAACAAATAAACCCTTGAATGCCGTGTATAGTCTTTGCAATAAGGCTAGTCCTTTTGTTTAATCACCCCGTAATTCTGGTAACAAAACGCACGTGTATTCTTAATTCAGTTTTAAACCACAGGTTCCTAAGGTAACTCATAATGGATGCTGCGAAACGAATTATGAGTTACCTTAATGTTAATAGATTCGGTCACCACCCTTTATAATAAGGGTGGTGGATCGGTGTTTAAACTGCCATTGTTTTGAAATTTCTGACTTTGAAAGATTATCGCTTATTTTTTATTTAAATTCTGGGGGTCGATTTTGACCACAACTTGTTAAATCTCTCATTCGAGATTTAACAGCGGTACAATCTCTAGTACAATCTCTAGTAGTCAGCTTGGCCATGGGAGTTTTAAAACTTGAATTGTGGCTAAAATACAGACTTTTATTTTCCTTTTTCTATGTTTTTACATACCTTTATGGATTTTCCCATATAATTTGGCCCCACAAGATTCCTTTTATCACTATTTTCCGAATTTTTCGCGATTTTCCGTGATTGTATTTCATTGTTTTTACTTTAGAACTGTCACTTTTCTGATTTAACAAACACAGGGTAGGATTTATTATTTTTTAATTATAAATTTACCTATACTTTATTATTATTAAATTAATAGCAACTTCACGCAATTTTTTCCAATTTTTTTTTATTTGTTTGATTATAACTTTTTTCAAACTTTTCCAACTAGGTGGTTAATATACAGTTCAACTTATTTTTTATTAAAAAAATACGTAAAATGGCGAATCCGAAATGGCGGATTTTCCCATTTATGAACCGATTTGCATCAAACTCGGAACTTTGAGATTTTTCAGGTCGCTGATTATTATTTTTGACTTAAATTTGTAAAAATCAAAATGGCGGATCCAAAATGGCGGACTTTCCCATTTATGAACCAATATGCATCAAATTCGAAACTTTGCGGTGTTTCAGGACGCTGAGTATGATTTCTGACTTAAACATTAAAAAAATCAAAATGGCGGTCCCACAATGGCGTACTTTCTTATTTATAAACCGATTTGCATCAAACTTGGAACTTTGAGATCTTTCAGGTCGCTGATTATTATTTTTAACTTAAATTTATAAAAATCAAAATGGCGGATCCAAAATGGCGGACTTTCCCATTTATGAACCAATATGCATCAAACTCGGAACTTTGGGGTGTTTAAGGTCGCTGATTTTTTTTTTAACTTAACTTTGTAAAAATCAAAATAGCGGATCCAAAATGGCGGACTTTCCCATTTATGAACCAATATCCATCAAATTCGAAACTTTAAAGTGTTCCAGGTCGCTGATTGTGATTTCTAACTTAAACTTAAAAAAAATCAAGATGGCGGATCCAAAATGGCGGACTTTCCCATTTATGAACCGATATGCATCAAACTCGGAACTTTGGGGTGTTTAAGGTCGCTGATTATTATTTTTGACTTAAATATGTAAAAATCAAAATGGCGGATCCAAAATGGCGGACTTTCCCATTTATGAAACAATATCCATCACATTCGAAACTTTAGAGTGTTCCAGGTCGCTGATTGTGATTTCTAACTTAAAGAATCAAAATGGCGGATCCAAAATGGCGGACTTTCCCATTTATGAACCAATATCCATCAAATTCGAAACTTTGAAGTGTTCCAGGTCGTTGATTATAATTTCTAACCTAAACTTTAAAAAAATCAAAATGGCGGATCCAAAATGGCGGACTTTCCCATTTATGAACCAATGTGCATTAAACTCGGAACTTTGGGGTGTTTAAGGTCGCTGATTATTATTTTTAACTTAAATTTATAAAAATCAAAATAGCGGATTCAAAATGGCGAACTTTCCCATTTATGAACCAATATCCATCAAGTTCGACAATTTGGACTGTTCCAGGTCGCTGATTATGATTTCTAACTTAAACTTTTAAAAAATCAAAATGGCGGATCCAAAATGGCGGACTTTCCCATTTATGAACCAATATGCATCAAACTCGGAGCTTTGGGGTGTTTAAGGTCGCTGATTATTATTTTTGACTTAAATTTATAAAAATCAAAATAGCGAATTCAAAATGGCTGACTTTCCCATTTATGAACCAATATCCATCAAGTTCGAAACTTTGGAGTGTTCCAGGTCGCTGATTATGATTTCTAACTTAAACTTTAAAAAAATCAAAATGGCGGATCCAAAATGGCGGACTTTCCCATTTATGAACCAATATGCATCAAACTCGGAACTTTGGGGTGTTTAAGGTCGCTGATTATTATTTTTAACTTAAATTTATAAAAAATCAAAATAGCGGATCCAAAATGGCGGACTTTCCCATCTATGAACCAATATCCATCAAATTCGAAACTTTGGAGTGTTCCAGGTCGTTGATTATGATTTCTAACTTAAACTTTAAAAAAATCAAAATGGCGGATCCAAAATGGCGGACTTTCCCATTTATGAACCGATTTGCATCAAACTAGGAACTTTGAGATCTTTCAGGTCGCTGATTATTATTTTTAACTTAAATTAAAAAAAATTAAAAGCGTACTTACTGCAGTTTTACCTAAACTACAAAAGAATAAAACCTTGCCATTCTGGATTCGCCATTTTGATTTGTTTTTAACTTTAAGTTAGAACTCATAATCAGAGACCTGAACAACCCAAAGTTCCGAATTTAATGCATATTGGTTCAAAAATGGGAAAATCCGCCATTTTGATTTTTTTTTAAGTTTAACACTCCAAAGTTTCGAATTTGACGCATAATGAGAAAGTCCGCCAAATAAGAAAGTCCGCCATTTTGGATCCGCCATTTTGATTTTTTTTTAAAGTTTGAGATAGAAATCATAATCAGCGACCTGGAACACTCTAAAGTTTAGAATTTGATGGATATTGGTTTATAAATGGGATAGTCCGCCATTTTGGATCCGCTATTTTGATTTTTATAAATTTAAGTTAAAACTAATAATCAGCGACCTTAAACACCCCAAAGTTCCGAGTTTGATGCATATTGGTCCATAAATGGGAATGTCCGCCATTTTGGATCCGCAATTTTGATTTTTTTAAAGTTTGAGATAGAAATCATAATCAGCGACCTGGAACACTCCAAAGTTTCGAATTTGATGGATATTGGTTCATAAATGGGAAAGTCCACCATTTTCGATCCGCTATTTTGATTTGTATAAATTTAAGTTAAAAATAATAATCAGCAACCTTAAACACCACAAAGTTCCGAGTTTGATGATGAAAAATGGAAAAGTCCGCCATTTTGGATCCGCCATTTTGATTTTTTTTTAAGTTTAAGTTAGAAATCATAATCAGCGACCTGGAGCACTCCAAAGCTTCGAATTTGATGGATATTGGTTCATAAATGGGAACGTCGGCGATTTTGGATCCGCTATTTTGATGTTTATAAATTTAAGTTAAAAATAATAATGAGCGACCTTAAACACCCCAAAGTTCCGAGTTTGATGCATATTGGTTCATAAATGGGAAAGTCCGCCATTTTGGATCCGCCATTTTGATTGTTTTAAAGTTTAAGGTAGAAATCATAATCAGCGACCTGGAACACTCCAAAGTTTCGATTTTGATGGATATTGGTTCATAAATGGGAAAGTCCGCCATTTTGGATCCGCTATTTTGATTTTTATAAATTTAAGTTAAAAATAATAATCAGCGACCTTAAACACCCCAAAGTTCCGAATTTGATGCATATTGGTTCATAAATGGGAAAGTCCGCCATTTTGGATCCGTCATTTTGATTTTTTTAAAGTTTAAGGTAGAAATCATAATCAGCGACCTAGAACACTCCAAAATTTCGAATTTAATGGATATTGATTCATAAATGGGAAACTCCGCCATTTTGGATCCGCTATTTTGATTTTTATAAATTTAAGTTAAAAATAATAATCAGTGATCTTAAACACCCCAAAGTTCCGAGTTTGATGCATATTGGTTCATAAATGGGAAAGTCCGCCATTTTGGATCCGCCATTTTGATTTTTATAAGTTTAAGTTAAAAATAATAATCAGCGATCTGAAAGATTTTAAAGTTCCGAGTTTCATGCATATTGGTTCATAAATGGGAAAGTCCGCCATTTTAATTTTTTTAAAGTTTAAGGTAGAAATCATAATCAGCGACCTGGAACACTCCAAAATTTCGAATTTGATGGATATTGATTCATAAATGGGAAACTCCGCCATTTTGGATCCGCTATTTTAATTTTTATAAATTTAAGTTAAAAATAATAATCAGCGACCTTAAACACCCCAAAGTTCAGAGTTTGATGCATATTGGTTCATAAATGGGAAAGTCCGCCATTTTGGATCCGCAATTTTGATTTTTTTAAAGTTTGAGATAGAAATCATAATCAGCGACCTGGAACACGCCAAAGTTTCGAATTTGATGGATATTGGTTCATAAATGGGAAAGTCCACCATTTTGGATTCGCTATTTTGATTTGTATAAATTTAAGTTAAAAATAATAATCAGCGACCTTAAACACCCCAAAGTTCCGAGTTTGATGCATATTGGTTCATAAATGGGAATGTCCGCCATTTTCGATCCGCCATTTTGATTTTTAAAAATTTAAGTAAAAAATAATAATCAGCGAGCTGAAAGATCTCAAAGTTCCGAGTTTGATGCAAATCGGATCATAAATGGGAAAATCCGCCATTTCAGATTCGCAATTTTATGTATTTTTTTTAATTTAAAAAAAGTTGAATTGTATACTAACCACCTAGTGGGAAAAGTTTGAAAAAAGTTATAATGAAACAAATAAAAAAAAATAGGAAAAAATTGCGTCAAGTTGCTATTAATTTAATAATAATAAAGTATAGGTAAATTTATAATTAAAAAATAATAAATCCTACCCTGTGTTTGTTAAATCAGAAAAGTGACAGTTCTAAAGTAAAAACAATGAAATACAATCACGGAAAATCGCGAAAAATTCGGAAAATAGTGATAAAAGGAAACTTGTGGGGCCAAATTATATAGGAAAATTCATAAAGGTATGTAAAAACATAGAAAAAGGTAAATAAAACTCTGTATTTTAGCCACAATTCAAGTTTTAAAATTTCCATGGCCAAGCTGACTACTAGAGATTGTACTAGAGATTGTACATATGTTAAATCTCCAATATGAGATTTAACAAGTTGTGGTCAAAATCGACCCCCTGATTCTGATTTGGAATAGTTTTTTGAGAAAAGGTTCCGCCCAAAATGATTTTATGTAGTGAAAAATTTATGAACAATTGGGGTGCCCATCCGCCAAAGTTTCTACATTGGAAGATTTTCAGTGCAACTGACCGTAGAGCTACAAACCATGAACAAACGATAAATTAATGATTATTTAATTTTTTCAAAAATGTTATTTTTTACAATGTATTTAGAGCTAGAGTTAAGCTAAGCTTTGCAATTATAATTTTTAATAAATAAACATTTTTTATGGTCGACTTTTAAGTATAATAAAGTTCTCAACTGATTTAAGTGGAAAGGCTTTGGGAATTTCAACAAAAACAGTATTGTACAGATTCTTTCTGAGTGAATTAAAAAATATATTTCAGACACAATATTTAAAGTAAAAATAGCTATATTGAGGCTATTACTAATTACTAAGTTTAAAATGTTGCAGTAGAACAGCTCATAGGATTAAAAACCAACCAAAAAACTAAAAATCTAACTAAAAAACAAACTATGCAAAAATAATTTATTCTCATCATCGAAAAAACTTCATCTCATAAAATAAACTGCCATCGTCAGTTATGACGGGAGGAGCGACATCAATAGCTGTTTCATTTTCTCAGTCTTTCAAAATTAGTTTTTCGCAATGCATTATGTAATTTTAACAATGCGTTTTATCTTTTTAAACAATAGTTTAACAAACTTTTTTAATTAGTTTTCTAAAGAAGTTGTTTCGAATGGCATCACAAAGTCTTTATACTATTTGTCATTACCTATACCGTGTTTCTTAAAATTTTGCTCTGTAGTTATTACGGATGGGACTGAAGATCGAAAAAAGCGTGGAATTTTTGTATAAACACATTTTTTACTATTTTGACTACTGGCCAAAAATTTTTTGTTTTGAAAGTTGACTTTTATTGGCAATTTAAACTTTGATAGACAGACAGGCTTGCAACTGCCAACTGCAATCTGGGGCCAACAACGATTTTCGATGCTATTTTCTGTCTTCTTTATAGGAGAAAAATAAAAAAGGATAGCAAAGGGACTTGGGGTATTGCAAGGACTATATCTGTCCGCGAGTTTACTGCGCTGTGACGTCATTGCAAGGCCATGCTAGAAATGAGCGTTTTAGCGGCAAATTCAAATCGGAAATTAGAAAACTTGATTTTAAATGTAGTCATGATAAAATATACTATTTTAATAATTTTGCGTAGCAAATTAGAGATCTATGTATTATTCTAGACTCTTTTATAAAATTTGTCAAATTATTGTCAGAGAGTAGAGAGTTGCCCACCTCTGGTGGCCTGTAATTTACAGTATCATATAAAATTTAATTATTTTTAGCTAAACCTAGACTTTGATAAACCGATTTTGGAAATCTTTCACAGTTTGAGTAAAGTCAGACAATCCGAAAAATTTCGAGTGATTGGCCATTATTCGGATAAATTTGATCTTGAGATAAATGACGTCCGATTGGATGTCAACGCCTACTATATGAAATTAATGAATCAGTTGTGTGAGTATAACCGTAACGTCCTACATTTAAAATCTAGGGGGGGGGCTTTAATAGTCGACAATATAATATATATAATATAATTTCTTTTCTATGAGGGGGGTAATTCTTCTGTGACTTTAATTGTTAACAAAAAATGCATACTTTTTTTTCTAGGAGAGTGAATTATCTGGTTACCCCCCTCAAATTCGCGCTTGCATAAGCCTTTTAAAAGTTTTATTTCTTTTCGTACACAATTTCTAATGAGTAATTCTTAAACGCATATACAGGGTGTAATTAAATGGTGCACCAAACTTTAAGGAGTGGTAGCTTAGGTAGTAATGGAAAAAATGTTTTTAGATTCAATAACTATTAATATTAATAAAACTCTATATTAGTTCAGGCCCTAGATCCGAGATTCAAGCGATATGCTGCATTTAATAATAGAAGAAGAAGACACAAGACCCGCCTGAACATTTTACGAAAGGGAACCAGCCCCCCCCAGCCCTGGCAGGGGGGTGGTTCCCCCCCTTAATCGTGCTTTTTGATAGTTTTTTGCTAATAACTCGAAAACAGTCAACTTTTCCAAAAATCTTCTTGATATCATTTTTCAAGCGGATACAATTTTGTTTTCAATGATGTACCTTAGTACCCTCTGACGGCAGTGGTGTACATCCAGGAAAAAAGAGGAAAATTTTTAAAATATTTTTTTTGTGGTTTTTCATCCTTAACACTATTTTTTTCTAAAAAAAATTTTTTGGTTAAAAGCCCATTGTATTCAGTTAAATACTTATTAAGCTAGACATATTTTTTTTAATAGCCGCCTTGAAATAAAAATAAATGTAAACAACGAGGTGAATTTAGTGGCGTAAGGGCAAGGAAAAATAAGAAAAATAAGATAATAAAAAGATTTAGCTCAGGCTGGTCTCGAACCAGCGACCTTTCGCTTTCTAGGCAAATGCTCTTCCCCTGAGCCACCGAGGCATTGATCCAAAATCCGCCTTTTCGGAAACCGTTTCGTCATCTTTAATTTTTGTTTATTAGTATAGGTGTGTGTTCTCAAGCTTCCGATAGCTACGAGGACACGGTAGGTATTATTTGGGGATGGGAGAGGAATATATTATCTTATTTTTCTTATTTTTCCTTGCCCTTATGCCACTAAATTCTCTTCGTTGTTTAATTTATATTTAAGGCGCTAAAACTAAACTTTGTGAAAAATAAATTTGTTTGTAGTAATCCTTACATCAAACAAAAGTGTTGAACATTCATTTTTGTAACTCAGTAAATAATAATGAGAGTAAGTAAAAAATTATTTTTGGTTAGTAATAACTCAACACTGACTTTCGCTAGTTAACCTTCTTTAAAGTGGGGGTGGGGGGCATTCCCCCTTTCACCCCCCTCAAAAGTGCAGTTAAAAGTTACAGTATTTTCCCAATTATTTGCAAATTTTTAACTTGGCAAAAAATAACTAAGTAACAATTATTGAGGCTGATGAAAAGTCCTGTCTTGTACAAGATACCCCCCTTACACCAGACTTATAAGATTAATTTTCAATATACCTTACAACGGTACTTGTCGCTCTGCATTTAAGGATAATAAAATTATGACAATAACAGGTATTTACATACTACTCATTTTCATTTTTCAACACCAAAATATTTTTACATTAAATAGTTCTTATCACAACTATCCAACTAGAAGTCGTAACCACTTCAGCATCCATAAACACAACCATGAGTATATAAAAAAAAGTACTCATTATCTTGGATGCAAATTCTTTAACTTGTTGCCAAACAAAATCAAACAAACTACGTCGCTGCCAAGATTCAAAAAAGAAATCAAAAATCTTTTATTAAAAGAAACTTTTTATAGTTTAATTGAATTTGAAAACTACATGTTGGGCAGAAGGTAAATTTTTGTTATCAATATTTATATACATATATATATACAAATCTTGTAAATGTGTTTTCGTTTTTATTTTTTTAAATATTTACACTATTATTATTTACACTTAATGTTATGTTTTTTGTATTTGACGTATCTTATCTACATTATTGTAGCTGAAAAGATTAATAAAGTTGTCTATTGTCTATTGTCTACATCAGTGGCTCACCTTTTATAGGCATTTAAATAAATGAGAGATGTGGAAAATACTATTTTTTTAAATTTTCCTAAATTTTACTGTCCGTTATGTCTGGTTTTAAAACTTATTTTTAAAGCCGAAGAAATTTTTCTTTACATTGATGTACATCACTCCCCCTCAACGCAGCAGTAGATCTTGCATATAGACGCCCCAAAAATGGTCAAATTTGATACTAATCAAAAATATTTTTTTACTCAACTTGAGTATTATTTATTGAGTTACAAAAATGAATGTTAAAATTTTTGTTTGATTTGAGGATTTCTACAAACACATTTATTTTTCTTTCAAGGCGGCTACTTTTAAAAGTTATGTCTAACTAATTAAATATCTAACTGTATTCATTGGGTTCTTCTTCCCAAAAGAATTCAATGACGAACTCGAAAATTAATTAAAATATAGGCCATTCCATAAGAAAAAATACAACTTTATGTCATATCTCAAACAGTCAAAGTGACAGTTAAAATTTAATTTAACGGGTGAATTCCTCGTTACAAAGTCTATAAAACTGCAATTTACTCTAAATCAAAATTTCCATTAATAACGAAGTTATAGACCCCCTTCCAAAATGCAGAATTTTCAAAAAGCTCCCGTAGCTCAAAGACGAAACGATATTTCAAAATGCGGTTTTCACTATAAGTCTTCTCTTGAAATTTGAGCCTCGCAATGCGTGGTCAGTTTTTCTCTGTCTCCCTTAGAAGTACCTTAAACCCCCTAAAAGTGCCCAATTTGGGACACCCTGTACAGTCGGGGACTTTTTAAATTGCCGCCTTTGAAAATAAAAAATATTCCTATTTGAAATTCGGAAAAGTAGATTGACCCAAAACAAAAAAATTGTGAACTTTACCGCTGTCTGTATATATACAGATTTAAAAATTTAATTTTTTTGATGTCTAAATGATTAATTTTAACAGAAAAAAAAATACAACGGCAATTTAAAAAGTCCCCGACTGTACATTGTGAAAAAGGAAATTAATCATTAAACGCAGTATCGGACCCTGTAGGGCCTGAACTAATAAGGGGTAATAGTAATGGAAAAAATATTTTTACATTTTTGATCAAACTATTAACTTTAATAACTGTGTATATTTAAATCAACAATTTTTTATATTTTTTGTTAATTCTTCCTTAAAAATTATTTTTTATTTTTAGTTTTAATCGCCCCCCTTCTACAGTCCCCCATGTATGACATCGACAGACCGAAATACATGAATTATGGATCGCTGGGGAGCATAATTGGTCATGAATTGACCCACGGCGCAACGCACAGCCACGCTGTAGATGAAGAGATGAAAAGGTATTCCTTATTTTAACTACGAGGTCTGATCAAATAATACGGTGAAAGCGCAACTGATAAATGATGGTTTTGTTTTATTTTATTTGTAGAATGCAGGGTGGAGTGCTTGACGTTGCGGTATACGAATTAATGTAGATCTAGGAATTTTCTAGGGATTTTTTGAACTATAATTTGGGGACGGTGCAAAATTTGACCTGGCAACACTGAGTCAGTCTCCAGAGCCGCTAGAGTGAGGTCGTGTTTATCGTGTCTGTTGCGCATCATGGATTTTGAACAACGCGTTAACAGTTTTGTTTTAAGTTAAAAGTTGGGTCTATGGCTATGAACCTGAGATGGAAATGAACACCAGTCTTTACTAAAGGGTCTACAGTGCTAAGTGCTACAATCCTAGGTTTAAAAGTCTACATTTTGTTGAAGGTTTAACTTATTTTTCCCGTGAATGCAATAGTTTTTATCATTTATATAAACTGTTCATAAATACCTTGCGATATGGGTCATCTTTTTTTGTTGTTACAAACACTATTTCCACACAAAGGTTATAAATAAATAAAAATAATCAAATATTTTGTTTTAACAACGGTAGCCATATTTAAACCTCCAAATGTCACTAGGAAATGTCGAATAAAAACGGTGTAAGTCAGTGTCAGCTGTCCTCTATATTTTACATGTTAATTTTTTAGACAAGTTAGCGACGATTAAACCGATGGTCGATTGTTTTAGTGAATGTGTAATTGAAAAGGGATTCTAATATATATTGTGCTTTTTACAGTATTTAAATATTGATACGTATTTAATACGGTAATGCATTTACAGATATAGTTTTAAGTTATTTATGTATTATTTAGCTTTGAATATTTTTGTATATAAGTTTTTTTGTCAATCATGGATAATTTCTATTGATTTTCAAACTTTAAACACCCCTCTGGGGTGGTACTACAATTTGAGACTATTTTTAACGGGAATCCTACGACTGCACGGACTAAATTACCAGAAACTGACATTTCGGTACAAAATTTTTATGTGGTTTTTTTTTTATTTCTAAAGTTAATTTGAATTTATATGAGATAAAACCCACTGAGAAATGCTTACTATCATATTGCACATTAGGGTGAACCAAATCTTTGCAGTTATTTGATCTGTGAGTATTAAAAAAATACACTTAAACCGGTCGGTATCAAGTCTATAGACTTGATACTTAAACCCGGTCTACAATGCTAAGTCTTAAGGTCTTAGTAAATACTGGTGTAAGAGTTCTCAATGAAAAACCCCTAAATCCCCTCGCCCTAAAAAAGGCACTTCAGTCAAACACGAATATCAGAAGCATGTTCATTGTTTCTTTTGATATTGATGGCAAAGTGCGATCAGAGTACTTTTTATGAGGAACAACTGTAAATTCCGAATTTGACAAGGGCGTACTGCATTGTTTGCGAAACGATATGCGAAGAATAGACCAGAAAAATGGGCCAAACATCGCTTCTGATTCACAACTTTTTGGCTGGCAAAAATCTTTGTTTTCTCACCAGATTTAGCACCATGCGATTTCTGACTCTTCCCAAAAATATAAACCATGCTAAAAGGAAAACGTTTTGACATTATTGACATTTTTCACGAAAATATTAACAGATAGACTAACAACAAAATTTGACGGATATCAATCACAAAAACAAGCAGGCTTTCGAAAATGTTTCAGTACAGTTGACCACTTATTAACTATGAAAATCCTCATAGAACGAGCCAACCAATACAACATATCACTTATATTGCGTTTATAAACTTTGAAAGAGCTTTCGATAATATTCAACACTGGCCAGTATACAAACATCTTTAATTAATAGCTGAATATATCATAACTTTAAAGACTTAATAGACAATATACTCCTCGGAGACCGATGTCGTACCAGGTGACAGTGATAGCATCGGTCTCCGGGGACCGATAACGCACCAGGATGAAAACATACTTTTTCAGTACTGCACCCTACTAAACCCCCCAAGCGCGTCGATAAGGGGGGGGGTACTGGGGGTCAGTACCCCCCCCCCAAGAATCCAAAAACTGAAGTTTTTATTATCGAGCACTGCACAATGCAAAGCTCCCGAAAATATGCACAAAAAAATTAAGTATGTATAAGTTCAAAGGTGTTATAGTTCAAATTATACCTATTTGTAATTTTTGTTTATCTTTGTTTGATATCCGTCACTGTCAATCAAAAAACATTGATTGACAAAAATATCTTCGTCATACTTTGTTTTCTTACATGTTGACGTCATTACAAATGCGTATAATTTAGACTATAAGTATTTGTAAAGTTAAAAATAGGGTTTGTTGTGATTTGTAATTGAGTTTTGGTCAGCTGAAACTAACGGTAAGAAAAACCTACAATTTCTTTTATTGTAGTACAGAGTGGTCCAAATAGGACACTTTTGATAGGAAACGCCTATTTCTAGAGGAGATAGAAAAAACTAACCTGCATTTTGCGAGCTCGATTTTCGTTAAAAAGTTAATGCCGAAAACCGCACATCGATATCTTAAACTACTTACAAGATAAGGGTGGTTTTCAATTTGGTGCATTTTCGACCCACCCCCGTAACTTGTTTATTTATGAATATTTTTTATTTCTGTAAAAATGTTCTTAAAGCACTTTTTTAGGAGCAATTCAACTGTCAAATTAAATTTTATCTTTCACTTTTAATTTTTGAGATATTACATAAAGTTTGTAATTTTCTTATGAAATGACCCTATTTTTATTTGATTTTTGAAATCAGCGTAAAATTTCCTTTAAAATGATGTGTCACACTTAATATTTTATTTATTTATTTTTTTTTATTTTTTTTATATTTTTATTTTTTTATTACCTCTTATTTTTTATTATTATTTTTCGTTTGATCATTTTAAAATATTTTAAACCCATTCGGCAAACTAAAAAAAAATAAAAATGGTTTTGCGATAATAGCCTTCACATTTTTATTATTTCCCATTAGCAAAATATTTTAGAAAAAACGCTCTCGTGAAAAGTTACCAAAAACCTAGTTACTAGGTTTTGCAAAAGTTGGGCAGAGTACCCCCCCCAAGAAAAAAAGCTATCGACGCCCTTGAAACCCCCTGTATATTATATAACACAAGCAGGAGCGATTCTCAGAAAATCAGAATCTAAATCAAAATTTTTTCGTCATTTATACCTTACCGTAACTAATACGTAACGTAACGTAAAGAATACAAGAATCGTTAATTTATTACATTTTGTAGATATTCTAAGGAAGACTACGAGAAAGTTTGGACCAATCAGACGAAAGAGAACTTTGTAAATGCTACACAATGTGTAGTTGATGAATATGATGAATATGAGTCACAGTCCAAATTTAACCACTCTGTAAGTATTTCTTATTATTTTACGATAAAGCAGAGAAATACTAGAGACCCTGTATGTGTGACATATTGCGGGACCCGCCGCCCCCCCCCCGCCCCAGACCTAAAGATTTTTTTAGATATTTTCCACATATTTCATGAATAAACAAAAAAATAGCAAAATACACAACATCATGAGGTCTCGGGACCCCTTCAAAGGCATTGGCCCCCCTCGAAGGCCTTGGTCCCCCCTTAAGCCATATTTCTGGGTGGGCCACTGCAACTTAAATTATTTTAGTGAAACACCAATGAACTTGACAAAAGGGGGGAACTTGCAATAAAGCCAGGCACAAATTGTTCCGGGCACTATATTGACAGTTTCGCATTATAAGAACAGCTCTCTTCTTCCAAAATAAGGCCATTGTATATTATAAGAGCCGGAATTAATAGTGACGCCACTATTAACGGAAAATAAACGACTGGATTTCTAAACTCGACTTTGGTATGTCAATTTTGAAAGATTAACTGTCAGTTTTTAATGCGAAACTTTGAATATAGCGCCCGGCACAATTTGTGCCTGGCTTTATTGCAATAGGTCCCTAATAAAATAGCAACCAAGATCAAGGCCAACACAAAAATAGAGGCCACGACCCTGAAAAAATCAGCTGTTCTCCCGGGGCTGAATTTTACATGGGGTCTTATGGGAGGTCAGACGTTTTTTTATGATATTTTCAAAATGGCACTACAGATTTCCACAAAATTTCAGTGAAATATTCTCAGACACCATCCCGATATTCCACCAAAGGTTTGTAAGGATGCAACATGATTAAAAGCTTAAAATCTTCAAGATTTAGCATTCCTTATTGTGAATTCAAATTACCCGCCATGTACCACATGCCAAACTGTTATATTTGACATATATTTGACTTTGTCATCTGTGATTGTCACATTCGCTTCTACTTTAAACTTAATTTTTGTATGAGCTAATGAAGCGGCTATAAAAAATTAAGGATTACTATACATTAAAAAAAAATTGTTCTGCCAGAATAAAGTAAAAAAAAAGTCAAAAACGGCTTTATTAAAAAAAAAATCAAATATTCATGAACCGTCATTCCAACTTCAATATTTTAAAGACAATCAGCTGTGTCGTAACGTGACCATCAAAAAAAAATCAGCCCCGGATGTGACGTCAACAAAGTGGAGGATCGTGGCCCGTCCGTCTTGCTAGCCCTGCCAAGATATGGGAGTTTCAATGACTTTGATGGGTTTGTCGCGTCTCTATTATGCTTAAGGACACTCATCGTAAAGGCGTAAAGCTTGCTTTACGATAAGTGACCTTAATTATACTAGCTTATGCTATTAGGCTAGTTTTGCTGTAAAGAGAGTAATAAAAAATGTATTCTTAATTTTTTTTTTAGCTAAGTGGTAACGAAACCCTAGAAGAAAACGTAGCTGATTTCACGGCAATAAACATAGCTTACGAAGCCTATCAAACCTGGGTCCGCAAGCATGGGTATGAGAAAAGACTTCCAGGTAAAAAGTACTCTACTGTATACAGGGTTACTTGTAATTCGATCCATTCCTTTAGGAATATCATGGAAGAGGTAGTAACGAGTAAATAAGGTTATACTCAACTTATGCAAAATTTCATAGTTTTTGAGATATTGAAATTTTTTGTTTTTTTCCAAAAGGCAGACCTTAAGGTCGTAAAAATACTTTCCAGAATACAATAGAATAGAATAGTTATTTATTCAAAAAAAAGTTAAATTTACAATTTACACAAACAATAAATATATGTTTATAAATAGAAATTTATACATTTAACAAAAAACACTATGTAGAATACAAAATAGTACATTTAACATGAAATTTAGTGATCATCTTTACATTTTTTTTAAAAATTCGTCATAATAACTCGACCCTGAGAGTTTCTTCTTCTTGTATTGAGACACCACACACATGCATAGAAGGAAGTTTTCCGAAAATTTATGTATCGCCTTTGGTGGCTTAATGAGGGAGCGTTTGTGTACAGAGCAAGAGATTCCGGGTTCGAGTCCCGGCCGAGGACAACTTTTTTATGATTTTTCTTTCTTTAATATCACTTGTTGTTTATAGGATCATAGTTTTGGGCATGTATTCTGGTTAAGAGATTAAAAATATGTAACGCAGAATTTCGAATTTCGAAAATAATGTCGTTTGTTTATGGCAAACAATTTTCGAATTTTATACAATAAAACTAATTTGAAATCAAAAGTACCAGTACTATTGATTTCAAAACAAAATAACACTATTTTTTAAAAATTTAATCGTGTAAGAAATCAAGGTAGTGTGGCCGTGACGTGACCATCAAAAAAAAATCCAGCGTTCGCTTGTGCAAGGCCAACACAAAAATAGAGGCCACGACCCTGAAAAAATCAGCTGTTCTCCCGGGGCTGAATTTTACATTGGGTCTTATGGGAGGTCAGACGTTTTTTTATGATATTTTCAAAATGGCACTACAGATTTCCGCAAAATTTCACTGAAATATTCTCTGACACCATCCCGATATTCCACCTAAGGTTTGTAAGGAAGCAACATGATTAAAAGGTTAAAATCTTCAAGATTTAGCATTTCTTATTTTTAATTCAAATTACCCGCCATGTACCACATGCCAACTGTTATATTTGACATGTATTTGACTTTGTCATATGTGATTGTCACATTCGCTTCTCCTTTAAACTTAATTTTTGTGTGAGCTAATGAAGCGGCTATGAAAAATTAGGGCTTACTATACATTTAAAAACAATCTCAAAAACGGATTTATTTAAAAAAAAATCAAATATTCATGAACCGTCATTCCAACTTCAATATTTTAAAGACAATCAGCTGTGCGTAACGTGACCATCAAAAAAAAATCAGCCCCGGATGTGACGTCAACAAAGTGGAGGATCGTGGCCCGTCCATTTTGATAGCCCTGGCTTGTGACCTAAACAAAATGGTAGATAGTAGCCCGGCGTTTTTGTTAGCCTAGCTATTCAGGGCTATTAAAATAGACGGGCCATGATCTACAACTTTGTTGACGTCATGCCGAAGGCTAACTTTTTTTTGTTTGTCACGTCACAACACAGCTGATTGTCTTTAAAATATTGAAGTGGTAATGACGGTTCGTGAATATTTGATTCTTTTTTAAATAAAGACGGTTTTAAGATTGTTTTTACTGTATTCTTGTTGAACAATTTTTTTTAATGTATAGTAATCCTTAATTTTTCAGAGCAGCTTCATTAGCTCACACAAAAATTGAATTTAAAGCAGAAGCGAATGTGTTCGTTTCTGCGTGGAAAGTCACCTGCATACCTAATATAGTTATTTACATGTGTTTATAAAAATTACAACATAAAAAAATGTTTGTAGTGCAATTTTGTTTTAAAAAGATTAACACTGGTATTTTTCGATTCTAAATTAACTTTATCTTAAAAAATCATTAAAAAATCAAAAAAGTTACAGATGACAAAGTCAAATACCTGTCAAATATAACAGTTGGCGTTCGGTACATGGCGAGAAACTTGAATTCAAAATAAGGAATGCAAAATCTTGAAGATTTTAACCTTTTAATTATCTTGCATCCTTAGAAAAGTTTGGTAGACTATCGGAATAGTGTCTGAGAATATTTTACTGAAATTTCGTGGAAATCTGTAATGCCATTTTGAAAATATCATAAAAAAACATCTGACCTCCCATAAGACCCAATCATAACAGCTGATTTTTTCAGGGTTATGGCCTGTATTTTTTTGTTGGCCTTGGCCTTGGTTTGTCCCCAATCAGCTGTTTTCTTAGAGTACCCTATTGTCTCTTGGGTTATATTAATACACATTGAGTTTTAATTTTTTTAGGTGTAAAGTTCACTCCTAACCAACTTTTCTGGATAATGTCAGCAACTTACGTTTGTACCAACGAACAATTAATGGAAGAAGCCTATTCTTGCAAAGATAACAAGCACGGTGAACCTAGTTTTAGAACCAATGGACCAATAAAAAATTCACCCCATTTCGCGAGAGATTTTAAGTGTCCCTTAGGGTCTAACATGAATCCCAAGAATAAGTGTAGAGTTTATTTTTAGTTTAAATGTTTTGTATAAATTATTTAAAACAAATATTTTTTGATTTATTAAAAAGATCTGCTTCAAAAACCTTGATTTCTTGATCAAAATAAAACAGGTAGCAAAAATCAATAAACAATATTGTATATATTTCCCATAATTATTTATAATTTGTAATATAATTCAAAGAATGCAAAAAAGACACAAAAACTTGCAAGCATACATTTTCAGAATAGATCATTAATAAAATTACTCTATAGAGAGTTGACATAGATGGGTTTTCTATGCATTCTATGGCTGTGTGTACACGAAGATACGAAGAAATATGTATAGTGTGAATATTATTAATTATGGCATTGTGACATTCATTTATCATACAAGGAACGCAGGTTCACGGAACTGCACAACATACCTTCAATACTTCAGGATAGCAGACAAGCAATAAACTTTAAAGATAGCAAAATAAAATTGGAAGAGATGGTTCATGATATCAAATCATAAGTATTTGGCGTGAGTAGTAGTAGTGGGGGGGTTGACCCGCAGGTCTGACAAGTAGGCCAGAGTAGGCCCTTTTTGCCATGCCCCAAGTCTGTCCCTTAACCCACTCTCTGCACTTCCCTTTGATGGTCGGGTAACTCATTGGGCCTTCCTGTTCTCTTTACAAAGTCCAGTAAGTCTGCCCATTTGAGCATGTGCAGTTCTTCCTCGCTCAGAGTTGGCGCTCCGAGTGCCTGTTGTCTCATCCTTGCGTAGGCCACGCATTCTGCCACGAGGTGTCTTGATGTCTCTTCTTCCTGTCCACAGGCTGGGCACGACTCCTATACGTGTCATGTGCCTCCTCAACCGGTTATGTCCGGTTAGAGTACCTATCAGCAGTCCGAGGTCTTTTCGTGTCCGTCCCAGCATCCATCTAATTCTGGTCGCTTTTGGACGGTCTACGAATTCTCTGGTCTGTCTGCAACCCGTTCCTGTTTCCCAGGAGTTTAATAGCGCGTCCTGGGCCCATTTGTTGAGTCCGCTTTGCACTTGTCTTTTTGTCACGCCCAAAAGTGGCTCCGGTCCTACATAGGCCGTTCCTGCTCCGAGTCGTGCGAGTTCGTCCGCCTTCTCGTTGCCTGGTACCCCCGTATGTCCCGGAACCCAAATCAGCGTCACCCGTTTGCCATCGCTTAGGGTCTCCAGCGCCTCTGCGCATTCTTCCACCAAGCCGTCAGCAATCTTGGGTGCGTTTAGCGCCTTCAGGATGGCTTGACTGTCAGAGCATATATATATAAGCTCCTCTTCGCTGTTCCGAACCTCTTCTAGGGTTGCCGCCATTATTATGGCGTAAACTTCTGCTTGAAAAACAGTAGCCTGCTAACCGAGCGAGTAGCTCTTCTGAACTTCTAGTTTTTCCACGTATACTCCCGCTCCTGTGGTTTGCCTCTCTGATAGTTTGGATCCATCAGTGTAGCAAACTAAAGTGCCAGACGCCACTAATATTTGAAACGGGGTTTGCTATAAGCGAACTTTACTGTATATCCTTTACAGTACGTATATTTTAATACAGGCTGTATATATTCTGGTTTTTCTAGTAAACAAAAACCTTATAATAAAAGATCATGGCTTACAATGTAAGACTACACCCTGGTTTTATTGCAATAAGTCCCTAATATCTACGAAGCAGGTAACTTGTTAATGTTCACAGTTTTTATAGAAAATATACGGTGCAGTAGCTTTTTTCTAACGACCAATTTATTTAATAGGAAATGTGGTTTTCTACCGATTAAGAAGGCTCTCAAATGGTCTTGTAACCAAGTCTTAAGTCGTTGCGTCGCTTTAAATTGTTGTAAGTGCCGAGAGGAATTTTGTAATTGCATGATTTTTCTCAACTTTAGCTTATAACATATAATAATACAGTACAACTTCAGTAGTGCGGACACTCGCTAAAACGGACACTCCAGTAATCCGGATTGCTCTATAAACCGGACATTTTCAAAATTTTACTTCTCTAAACCGGACGTTAAAACGTTTAGCCAATCGTTGCGTGTAAAACTAGTCTAAGAAACATAACAATAATTTTCCTGTCTTAACAAGTTTCACGCGACGTAATAATTGTAGGCATTTCTGAATTCATCCTCCAGAGAAAGAAATAAATTTTGATCCAGACTTTAGAGTTATGTTCTTGCCCTCTAACTGCACGGCAGTACTACAGCCAATGGACCAAAACTTGCTTCAAAACATACACGGTGGGATACAGAAAGCGCTTGCTCAATCAAGTCATATTAAATGAAGGAGCAGATTTGGTAAACATGTTGAAAGAATACAACTTAAAAGATCCAGTAGATAACTTGGATTTCGCTTGGACATCAATCTCTCAAAGAAATATTCAAAAGAGCTGGGGAGCATTATGGACCGAACCCATTCGCGGTACAGAAGTGTTAGAGGATGCGGAGTCTGATGAAGAGAATCTTCCACTTTCGGAACTACGAAAGAGATTTTGCATTGTAAATGAGTCAGACCTTAAGGCCATTACAGCTTCACTAAATATCATAGATCCAGAAAATGACTTAAGTAGTAATGATATTATGCAGTTGGCGACTGGAGAAAAAGACACTATTGTAGACCAAACAGAAGAAGTCATAATAAACGAGGCAATAGTTAACAAAGACCAACATAATGAATCCGGCGAATCAGACATTGAAGGAGGAATGGTGCAGAGAGTAAAGCACGGTGACGCTGCCAGGTCATTATCAGTATCCATTCAATGGGTAGAGGAAAATTATTTTCCAGTGAAATTAGTTAGAACTAGCTTAAAAGAAGAGTATTCATACTTAGTTATATTTATCGGTTTCACAACGTTCTACGTCTTCCGATACCCAATCTCCACTCGTTTCTGTTTGCCCATAATTCATCATCTAGGCCTCTTATTCTTATTTCACTATCTATTCCTTCTCTCCAGCTTCTCCTCAGCCTTCCTCGTTTTCTCCGGTCAGTTGGTTTCCATTGTAATATTTGTTTAGGTAGTCTTCCATCATCCATTCTTTGTACATGTCCGTACCACACCAGTTGTTTTGTTCTTATATCATCCACTAGAGTACGTTCACCCACTGTCATAATTTCTCTTATTCTTTGATTGGTAACTCTTTCTCTTTTTGATTTCCCTGCTGCTCTTCTCCAATAGTCCATCTCCGTAGCGGAAAGCATTTTTTCTGTTCTATCTTTGATTGGCCATACTTCTGAGCCGTATGTAATAATACTTTTAACAATGGTGTTATATATAAGCTTTTTGTTATGTTTTGATATACTCTGGTCCCAAATTATTCCATTTAATAAAGTTATTGCTTTTCTTCCTTGTACGTTTCTATCTTTTATAGCTTTGTCTAGTGTTCCGTCAGCTGTTACTTTTAGACCCAAGTGTTTATACTCATCACAGGACTGAATTCGCTGCCCAGTATTTAAGATTAGATCCTGTTTCGTTCCACCAATACACATATACTTGGTCTTATTGATATTAACCTCTAGTCCCCACTTATTGTACTCTTCTATTAGTTTTCGTGTCATATATTCGAGGTCATCATAATCCTGAGCCACCACTATCTGATCATCGGCGAAACATAAAGTATACAAGGTGGTTTCATCTAACGGAATTCCCATGTTTTGGCATTTTCTCTTCCAGACTTTAAGGACCTGTTCCAAATATATCTTGAAGAGCGTAGGCGAGATACAGCAACCTTGTTTAAGACCTTTATTTACTTGAAAGCCTTTGGTTAGTTTTGCTTTTATTTTAACTTTTGCCTTACTATTGCGGTACAACTCTTTGATGGCGTTAATTAGTTGTACGCTTATGTTTGTCTTTTCCAACGCTTTCCAAAGTAGATTTAGTGGTATACTATCATATGCCTTCTGCAAATCTACGTAAAGCAGATGGAGCTCTTGTCCGTATGCCATTTTCTTTTTAATAACTTGGGTTATACAAAAGAGATGATCTGAAGTCGATCTACCCGCCCTGAAACCAGCTTGTTCTTCTGCCTCCATATCTTTATATTCACTCTCCACTTTATTTCTTATTATTTTGCCATATATTCTGCTTAGCGTACTAGTTACAGATATACCTGTATAATTGTCACATATATCTTTCCTTCCTTTTTTGTGTATTGTGGATATATATGACGTTTTCCACTCATACTCAAACTTAGTTAGACACTTGAAAAAAAAATAGATTAAGTTATACTCATGCAGTTTAAGTTATACATAGGTATGTATGTATCTACATAGGAACATACATTTTTTGTAGTTTTATATTTTTATAACATTGGAATGATTTTTTAAGTTTTACCTTTTTTTATATAAACATTTTTACGAAATAAAGGTATTTTAGTATGAAATTTTGCGAATTTAAAAAAAAAAATAAATAGTCCCAGTAGTCCGGATACCTCGATAATCCGGCATTGACCGGAACGATATGTGTCCGGATTACTGAAGTTGCACTGTAATATGATTTTTTAATTTTTGGCGATGTATCCAACTTCGGAAGAGATTAAAATCCCTTAAAATATTAATTAGGCATTTTTAAGATTTTGTTAAATTTAGTTATTATAAAGACATAAAACGATATAGTTTATGGCCGACATCATTATTTCTCATCATTAGCACGAGACGATATCATCATTAGTTCTGAAAATATAACTTTAAAGATAAAGTTTTTTATAGTTTGTTTGCCTAAAATTAACTTTTTACAAGGTTCTTAATCAGGTTCTTCTAATGAATATTACTATACCGTTAGTCGACACTTGTTTTGGTGAAGTTTTCTATTATAGCGATCTTATTTATTATGATAATCGCTTCTAATATATTTTGATAAATCACTTATCAATCTGCCTGTCAAAAATACGAACACATTCGCTTCTGGATTTCTATTATATTTAAGTATGTTATAGATCTTAATGCCCTGATAAAAAGTTGTCATTGCCCCATCGTCGTCCGACTTATGGTTTCTAAGATACAGGGGTTCAAATTTTCAGTTTTTGGCTTTTGTTCATTTTTCACAAAAAAACTATTTTAAGTCATTTCTACCTATTCGGCAAAATACTAGATAGTTTAAGTTGTGCTACGTATTTTTACGTAAGCATGAGATTTGACAGTTACGCAAGCGCACTTCGTCACACCGTCGTCAAGGTCACGTTAGGAGCTTACGTATTTACGTTAGCTTACGGCAGTCTGCGGGCACTTTAACGTTACCAAAGAGTAGAATTGGTTGATTGAACGATCGATAAATGCTTGAAAATATATTCCTACTGTAGTTAAAAAGACAAAAAACAAAATTGTAACATCAAAAAAACACAGTGCCGAATTCCATATTCTCTGCTATTAGTAGACTTGTTAGGGTAACGTAAAAACATTCAACTTAAACTTAAATTTGGAACAAAACGTAGAGCGCTTAACGTGCAGTTTTACGTAAAAATATGTAGCACAACTTAAACTATCTAATATTATTATTTGTTATATATCAAAGGTTAGGTCACAAGTATAGCTTAATATGCAAACAAAAAAATTGGACTTATTAGTAATGTGCTACATTTAATGGCGTTCCGAACAAAAAAATTATTAAAATATATTTATTCAAAAAACGATACTTTCCAGAATTCACAATTAAAAAAAAGCAAACGGTGGATTTTTTTTTCTTTTTTCGTATCTTTTAGAAAGAACTCCCAAAGAAACCAGGGTATGTATAAATGTTAAAAATCGGTTGTTCAAGTAGTGCTATTTTAAAAATATCATAAAAAAGTCTGACCTCCCATAAGACCCAATGTAAAAGTCAGATCCACGAGAAAAGCTGATTTTTTTTAGGGTCGTGGCCTGTATTTTTTTGTTGGCCTTGAATGATTTTGACGTTATTCATCGAAGTCGGTCTAAATGCCATCAATAGGGTGTTTGACAGTAGTAAAAAATAAATATATATTTATTTTTAGATATCTCTTTAGGTCTTGGGAATGCTAAAAACAAACTTTTTTGTTTAATTTTTTCTCAAATTCATAGTTCTTTTAATTAAATAAATTCATTGAATTAAAACAATTAGCCACGTGATCCCAAACAGGCGGTCTACCAATCAGCTGCGAGTGACGTCACAAAACAGTAAACGCCTCCAACGAATCTATTTTCTGTGTTATTTTCTTATGTTTGCTTTGGTTTAAAGTGCGAATTATCGTCCTAAATTAGATTTTATTTTGTGTTTTGCTTATAAAAAACATTTTTAATGGAAAACGCATTCTCCAAAGCCGATAGCACCAACTTGCCAATTCTGAATTCCTTTATGGTGGCAGGCTTCTTTGGCAACAACAGTGATTTTTGTTCTGCGGAATTTAGAAACGTTAAAATGTTGATGTAAGTATTCGATGAGTTGTTTTGTATATAACTGAAAGTTTTTTTACGATATTCTTCGCCGACTTTTACTCATTTAGATTTTGAGGTTAGGTTATATGTTTTGGATTTTTGTTTAATATGCCACTTACAATAGATTCAATTAAATACCCAATCATTATTATTTTAAGCATTAAGAAACAATCAAAAATTGAATGACAGGTAGGCAAAAAGTATACAACGACCAGCAATACTTGAAGTACTGCATAGGTTACACTGCATACATGGGCGTACAAAGAGGCCCGCCCCCCCCCCCCCCCCCAAGCCCAAGATTTTTTTAGATATTTTCCACATATTTTATGAATAAAACGATACAATAGTATAAAATACGACATAATGAGGTCTCGCCCCCCCCCCCTTTTTCGGGCCCCTCCAAGACATATTCCTGGGTGCACCACTGCTGCATAGTCCTGCGTAGGTACTGCCTAGTCCTGCCTATGCACTGTCTAGTCTTGCATATGCACTGCTCAGTCCTACATTTAGAGGTACGCCCTAGTCCTGCCTAATAACTGCCTAGCACCACCTAAAAATTTGTACACCTTTCCGCCTATTATAGTTGTTCACCTCTTGTAATAAACATAACCTCAAAAACTTCATCGTCATTTACGAAATAGTTATATATATATTATAGACAACGTGAGAAAAATTAATAGAAACAATTTAGCTGGACTCACATCAAAGTGATCTTCACAAATGTAAAGTGACGATGTATTAGATAAGGTCCTTAGGTCTCTTCGAGCTAGTTCTAGACACTTTTTCCGTTCTTTTACTGCTGTAGGCACATGAATAAATAGTTTTTCAGGTGTCTTTATGCTAGTATTCGAACACTGAGGCACTACACACCACTTATAGGACATTTTTTTACATGAAAAACAGTAAAAACACAGATCAAAAACAAATAAACACTTGAATGCCGTGTATCTGTCCGCGAGTTTACTGCGTTGTGACGTCATTGCAACGCCATGCTAGAAATGAGCGTTTTAGCGGCAAATTCAAATCAGAAATTAGAAAACTTGTTTTTAAATGTAGTCATGATAAAATATACTATTTTAATAATTTTGCGTAGCAAATTAGGGATCTATGTATCATTCTAAACTCTTTTCTAAAATTTATCAAATACCCTATTGGTGACTTACGAACCCAAATTGCATTGATTAACATAAAAACTTGAGTTTTGTCTTCGATAATCACATTGATGACTTTTCGAATTCGCCCTATATTACAAACTTTATTTATACCCATTAATAAACTTATTTTAACTTCATTTCTAATTAAAAGTAAACTTGTTGCTCACAAGACAAAATTAAAGCTTGGAATCTCGTACACTTTATATAAAATCCTGTTTTTCTCAATATCGCATTTCCATAAACAATCTTAAGCTTTTAATTGCTGTCCAACATCTTTTTGAATAATCCTCTTAAAAAGCTGATAATTTACAGATAATTCTATGAAATATGATGAAATTTGCATTTTTTGGTGTGAAAAACAAGTTATTATTATAGTTTTATAATATCTTTATTACCGTTAAAATTAAATATTAGATATGTTATTAAAAAAAAATGCCAATTTTTCGTCATAATAGTTAAATAAAATTTCGTACTTCCATTGTCTTTATTTATTTTAAACACGACGTTTCGGTTAGTAAGTATCTCTAACCATTTTCAAGTGTAAACTAAACAATCTAGTCTCTAGGCTACTACTTATACTACTTGGTGTGCAGTCAGGTGTGCCTGACCCCCCTTTTTAATCGTAAGACGCCTGTTTTCCTTAAGGAGTGGTTTCCATATGTTTGGTATGTCCGTGCTTGGTTGACTGAAATCCTCTTTATTCTGCTTTATAAACGCAGCTTCAATAAACTTTTGTTTTCGTCAATGCGACTCCTTATGCAAAACTTTAGCTTCTGACCACTGAATCCTGTGATCATTCGATCATGCCATCCGCTAAACCGGATTTTGTAATATCCCCTAATTGGGTACTTTTTAGATGTTCATTTACTCTAACCTGAGGAAGGCGTTTCGTTTTACCTACATGTGATTTACCACACTCACACGGGATTTGGTAAATACATTCCTTATTATTTGAGGGATTTTCTGGTTTTGTTTTAGTTACAAAACTCCATACCGTTTTTTCCGATGAAAATACTATTTTTATATTATAGTGCTTGGCTATTCGTCTTATGTTTTCTGAAATCCCTTGAACATATGGAATGTTAATAACACCCAACAGATTATTATTTTGAGAATTTGCTACATTTGGTTTGTTTTTAATTTTAGAGATCGTTGAGTTTATTAATTTTTCGGAATAACCATTATGTTGTAAGTCCTTTTTAATGTTGTGAATTTCTGTGGGTAAATCTTCATTATTACTATAAATATTTAGGGCTCTTAAACACAAACTTCTTATAACTCCTTGTTTTGTAGCAACAGAATGATTAGACTTAAAATTTAGGTAGATACTGTCAGTGTGTCTGTAGGTTTCCTATATAGTATATACAGTAGTTTAAATGTTTCTGTCTAATCGTTTGAGAAGAACATCCAAAAAAGCTAAGGCCGAATCTTTTTCAATTTCCATGGTGCATTTAATTGTTGGTCGAATACCGTTCAGATGGTGTAGAAAATTCTGTAGTTCGTCATCATTTTCCGGCTATATAATAAATGTGTCATCCATGTAACGTAGCCATAATTTTGGTTTGACTCTTGCTGTGTTGATCGCATGGTCCTCGAACCTCTCCATGTAGAAGTTTGCTACCACTGGCGAAAGAGACGAACCCATTGGAAGTCCATCATTTTGTGCGTAAAACTTATCTTTCACTTGAAAGTAAGAGACATAGCTCCAATAAAGAGCTGCTATCCTGTTAGTAATCATTCTTTTGTTTTGTCAACATTTGCTTCTTTTTATTAACCTATTTAATAATTTTATTCGTGTTAATCCCCCTTATCTCTCAAAAACAAAAAGAGTCAGTTCTTTTTAAAGATTCTTCTTGTGATATCAGTGATATCTGCTTTTATGAAATTGGCATTTCCCTGTAGAAGATTACATAACATGATCTTTGCATCTTGCTTTTGGTTGTTTTTAATTAAATTAAAAAACTAAAATAACTACTGCAAAATTAAAATATAAATCAAGTCCAAGTTTAGTGGCATTTCTTGGTTCTTTAGACGTTTCTTGTAGAAATGGCAGTATAAAACTGTTTGTTTAACATCTGAAGATAAACATTAGCAGCGAAATCGTTAGCAAGCTCTTCAATACGTGATAATAAGTATAATTTAAAGAGTCACGCTTGGTCCTCTGTAAACATTGATGGGCATCAGGTTGGTTAATGTGTCAACAAACCACTAAAAAGAAACTTGAAAGAATTTCTTCTTCAAACATGACTGAACGATAAATACAACTCTAAATAGAAAGAGTCGATTTACAACAGTATTGCTGCTACTAAACACTAAACTAAGGATAGCATAGTATTTACAGTAATTCTCTCCCAAATAAGAAAATAGAGAACTTGAGAATAAGTTTAAAAAATACTCTGCGAATCTATGGGCACCTAAGCTCATACTAGGTACTATAGTTATAGTGTGAGCTAATATAATCAAAAACTGAAATATATTTTATTCAACTCCAGACTCAATTACCTTTCGTTTGATACCACACAAGCCATGTTTTGACTTAAACTCAATTTTTTTTAATCTACCCCCCACCCTTTTGAAAAAACTAAAATGTATTTTGTTTAATTCCAGACTCAATTACCTTTCGTTTGATATCACACACGCCATATTTTCACTTAAACTCTAATTTTTGACATCTACCCCCACCCTTTTTTTAAAAATAAACTAAAATTCATTTTTTTAACTCCAGACTTAATTACCTTTCGTTTGATATCACACACGCCATATTTTCACAGAAACTCTAATTTTTGGAATCTACCCCCACCCTTTTATTTGGCTTGCGTTCGGTGGATTTTCTTCATTTTTAAATGGGACCATCACGGCCCAAGACCCAAATTAGGTACCAAATTTCATTAAAATCGGACAAGCGGTTTTTGAGTTATGCGGGTTGGTCGTTACAGACAGACATACAGACAGATATACAGACAGACAGACAGACAGACAGACAGACAGACAGACAGACGGCAAAACAAAAAAGTTTAAAAATCATCTGAAACGCAAAGATATATAAAAATTTTTGAAATCGGAGCAACTTTTTTTTCTCGAAAAAATTAGGATCACCATAGCTCACACTACTTATAGTAGTAGTGTGAGCTAAAATATCTGAGTATACGTCAAACACCACTTTCGCTTAGCTTCTACCACCAAAAAACCGACTAGTACTGCCTTCTCCTAACTTCTACCACCGAAAAACCAAGTACTACCACCTTCCCCTAGCTTCTACTACCAAAAAGCCAACTACTACCACCTTTCTCTTACTTCTAAGGTCAAAAAAACAACTACTACTACCTTCTCCTAGCCTCTGTCATCAGAAAACCAACTACAACCACCTTCGCTTAGTCTCCAAAAAATTAACTACTACCTCATTTGATTATATTTGTTTTTTGCTAGTAGAAGTTGGGGCAAGGTGGTCGTAGATGGTTTTTTGATTGAAGAAGCTAGGGAATGGTGGTAGTAGATGATTTTTTGCTGGTAGAATTTAAGGGAAGGTGTTAATAGGTGGTTTTTTGATGATAATAGCTCGGCAACGTGGTACTAGTTTTTTTAGTAGTTGGTTTTTTGCTGGTACAAGATAGGGAAAGGTGGTAGTAGTTGGTTTTTTTGGTGGTAGAAGTTAGGGGAAGATGATATTAATTGGTTTTTTGCTGGTAGAAGCCTGGGGAAGGAAGTAGTAGTGGTTTTAGCTGGAAGAAACTACGGGAAGGTGGTATAAGTTGATTTTTTGCTGACAAAAGCTAGGGGCATGCGAAAGTAGTTGGTTTCTTTGGTGGTAAAAGCTAGAGGAAGATGGTAGTAGTTAGTTATTTAATGGTATCTGAGTATACGTCAAACACCACTTTCGCTTAGCTCCTACAACCAAAAAACCGACTAGTACTGCCTTCTCCTAACTTCTACCACCGAAAAACCAAGTACTACCACCTTCCCCTAGCTTCTACTACCAAAAAGCCAACTACTACCACCTTTCCCTTACTTCTAAGGTCAAAAAAACAACTACTACTACCTTCCCCTAGCCTCTGTCATTACAACCACCTTCGCTTAGTCTCCAAAAAATTAACTACTACCTCATTTGATTATTTTTTTGCTAGTAGAAGTTGGGGCAAGGTGGTCGTAGATGGTTTTTTGATTGATGAAGCTAGGAAATGGTGGTAGTAGTTGGTTTTTTGGTGGTAGAAGTTAGGGGAAGATGATATTAATTGGTTTTTTGCTGGTAGAAGCCTGGGGAAGGAAGTAGTAGTGGTTTTAGCTGGAAGAAACTACGGAAAGGTGGTATAAGTTGATTTTTTTACTGACAGAAGCTAGGGGCATGCGAAAGTAGTTGGTTTCTTTGGTGGTAAAAGCTAGAGGAAGATGGTAGTAGTTAGTTATTTGATGGTAGAAGCTAAAGGAAGGAGGTAGTACTTGATTTTTTAGTGATAGAGGTTAAGGTCAGGTGGAAGTAGTTGGTTTTTTGATGGAAGAAGCTAGGGGATGGTAGTAGTTGGTTTTTTGATGGTAAAAGCTAGGGGAAGTGGTTGAAGTTGGTTTTTTTTTGCTGGTAGCAGGTAGAAGGTGGTAGTAATTGGTTTTTTGCTAATAGAAGCTAGGAGAAGGTGGTGGTGGTTGGTTTTTCGGTAATAGGAGCTAGTTGGTTTTTTGGTGGTAGAAGGGACGTGAACGGGGTAGTAATTGGTTTTTTTGGTAGTAGAGGCTAATCGAAGGTGGTTTTTTAGTGAAAAAAATGTATTTTTGAGATAAAACTGATCTGTACCTAAGTGATAGCTGTAACTGGTAGTGGTAGTAGCTTTAATTTATTAAGTAGATTTGGTTTGACATCAAATCGCCTCCTTAGTGCAACAACTAGATAACTCGAAATTTATGTAATTTGAGTTATTCAGTTAAGGCTGACCTATTTTTCATCTTTTCCCTTGTTAACGCAAGATCTAGTTATCTTGTACGAGCAATCAAACTTGTTTAAAGGGTTAAAGAGTGACAAGAATTAGATAACTCCAAAAATGCACATTTTCTAAAAAGACATCTTGAGATTTTTTCAAAACTATCAATTTCAAGTTATCTAGTTCTTCCGCTAGGGGACGAAATAATCCGCCCCGACATCGAAGAGTATAAAAAAGTCGTTGGTCAGTAAAATTCTGGTAAGTAAAATGGTAGACTCTGTGTATTGTGTACTTCTTCTTTTTTTTACAGGCTTTACAGAACCTTGAAGACTTTTGGTTAGTTAGTAAACACTGTTGCCAAACAACAAATATCTACCAGTTTTTATTAAAAATAATTTTCAATAATTAGCATAAAATTAAATCTGCGGATTACCCCGCATTGGTAGCTCTTGAAATAATTCTCTGGTATCAAAAATATTTTAAATTTACATTAGATTTTGTCATAACGTTATATGCGCGGCAACACTGTCTCTAAATAAGGGAACTAGTGAATTAATTTATTGCAGCATTAGAGAATTATTAAAATAAAGCCAGGCTATAATAGTGTCAGGCACAATTTTGATACCGTCACATTGTAATATCACATTGTAATATAGTGCCTTCTTTTATTATTTGAAAATAAACGACGAAAGTTTTAAATTCGACTTTGGTATGTCAATTTCAAAGGATTAACTGTCAGTTTTTAATGTGAATGTGTCAAAATAGTGCCTGGCACAATTATAGCCTGGCTGTATTTCAATAATTCTCTATTATTAAAGAACTCTAATGTGGAGGGTAACATAAGATATATTTGTTTATCTGAATCTTTAAAATGACATTTATGACATCAACTTGCTTTAAAAAATCCTACAGTTTTTTCATTGGTCCCCAAAACCGTTTAGCCATCAAGATCTAATAACAAGCATACCACGAGAAGCCTATCATTTTTATCAATCTAGAAAAAAAAACGAGGTACCTATCTCTTGCGTGACAGACAAAAATGGCGGTACCATTTGACTTTCATGGTTCTCTTGATAGTTCTTTAATAGGTTTTCGGCGGCAGATAACTTTGGGTATTTTAGTGTATGTTGTGTTTGGGTACGTTGAGCTTGTTTGTTTATTCCTCTACCTGTGGAGAAAATTGGAATTTTTGATTGTTTTATAAGTTGTTAATACTGTTGGCTTGTTATTTACATTTTTTCTCCTCATTTTAATGGATGTCCCCCCCCCCCCCCCCCGAAGCTAAGGTTTTTATAAATATTTTCCACATATTTCATAAATATAAACATAAATACTTATACTTACTAATATAGCCTAAAATACGGCATCATGGGGTCTCGCCCCCCCCCCCCCGAAGCTTTTCGGACCCCCCAAAATTTTTTTCTATATACGCCACTGCTTTTATTAGTTATTCAAAAGTTTTTACTTAATTCTTTAGTTACGAATTTTACAAGTTCGCCACATTCTCTATACTAAAAATCGCTAAATGACGTTTTTCCGAATCTACACTGAAGGTGTGGTTTTTTCGCATCTCTATGGCCCCACTATACTGTAACTCGGTGCGTTTGCTGATAACATGTATCGTTTGTGAGATATGAATTTTCAAAGTTTTGCCATTTTGGTCTTATGGGATTCTCTATACTAAAAATTGCTAAATGACGTTTTTTCGAATCTACGCTGAAGGTGTGGTTTTTTCGCATCTCTATGGCCCCACTATACTGTAACTCGGTGCGTTTGCTGATAACATGTATAGTTTGTGAGATATGAATTTTCAAAGTTTTGCCATTTTGGTCTCATGGGATTCCCCATATTAAAAATCGCTAAATGACGTTTTTCCGAATCTACACGGAAGGTGTGGTTTTTTCGCATCTCTACGGTCCCACAATACTGTAACTCGGTGCGTTTGCTGATAACATGTATAGTTTATGAGATATGAATTTTCAAAGTTTTGCCATTTTGGTCTCATAGGATTCCCTATACTGAAAATCGCTAAATGACGTTTTTCCGAATCTACACGGAAGGTGTGGTTTTTTCGCATCTCTATGGCCCCACTATACTGTAACTCGGTGCGTTTGCTGATAACATGTATAGTTTGTGAGATATGAATTTTCAATGTTTTGCCATTTTGGTCTCATGGGATTCCCCATACTAAAAATCGCTAAATGACGTTTTTCCGAATCTACACGGAAGGTGTGGTTTTTTCGCATCTCTACGGTCCCACAATACTGTAACTCGGTGCGTTTGCTGATAACATGTATAGTTTATGAGATATGAATTTTCAAAGTTTTGCCATTTTGGTCTCATAGGATTCCCTATACTGAAAATCGCTAAATGACGTTTTTCCGAATCTACACGGAAGGTGTGGTTTTTTCGCATCTCTATGGCCCCACTATACTGTAACTCGGTGCGTTTGCTGATAACATGTATAGTTTGTGAGATATGAATTTTCAATGTTTTGCCATTTTGGTCTCATGGGATTCCCCATACTAAAAATCGCTAAATGACGTTTTTTCCGAATCTACACGAAAGGTGTGGTTTTTTCGCATCTCTACGGTCCCACAATACTGTAACTCGGTGCGTTTGCTGATAACATGTATAGTTTATGAGATATGAATTTTCAAAGTTTTGCCATTTTGGTTTTATGGGATTCCCTATACTAAAAATCGCAAAATGACGTTTTTTCGAATCTACACTGAAGGTGTGTTTTTTTTGCATCTCTATTGCCCCACTATATTGTAACTTGGTGCGTTTGCTGATAACATGTATAGTTTGTGAGATATGAATTTTCAAAGTTTTGCCATTTTGTTCTCATGGGATTTCCCATATTAAAAATCTCTAAATGACGTTTTTCCGAATCTACACGGAAGGTGTGGTTTTTTCGCATCTCTACGGTCCCACAATACTGTAACTCGGTGCGTTTGCTGATAACATGTATAGTTTATGAGATATGAATTTTCAAAGTTTTGCCATTTTGGTCTCATAGGATTCCCTATACTGAAAATCGCTAAATGACGTTTTTCCGAATCTACACGGAAGGTGTGGTTTTTTCGCATCTCTATGGCCCCACTATACTGTAACTCGGTGCGTTTGCTGATAACATGTATAGTTTGTGAGATATGAATTTTCAATGTTTTGCCATTTTGGTCTCATGGGATTCCCCATACTAAAAATCGCTAAATGACGTTTTTCCGAATCTACACGGAAGGTGTGGTTTTTTCGCATCTCTACGGTCCCACAATACTGTAACTCGGTGCGTTTGCTGATAACATGTATAGTTTATGAGATATGAATTTTCAAAGTTTTGCCATTTTGGTCTCATAGGATTCCCTATACTGAAAATCGCTAAATGACGTTTTTCCGAATCTACACGGAAGGTGTGGTTTTTTCGCATCTCTATGGCCCCACTATACTGTAACTCGGTGCGTTTGCTGATAACATGTATAGTTTGTGAGATATGAATTTTCAATGTTTTGCCATTTTGGTCTCATGGGATTCCCCATACTAAAAATCGCTAAATGACGTTTTTCCGAATCTACACGAAAGGTGTGGTTTTTTCGCATCTCTACGGTCCCACTATACTGTAACTCGGTGCGTTTGCTGATAACATGTATAGTTTGTGAGATATGAACTTTCAAAGTTTTGCCATTTTGGTCTTATGGCATTCCCTATACTAAAAATCGCTAAATGACGTTTTTCCGAATCTACACTGAAGGTGTGGTTTTTTCGCATCTCTATGGCTCCACTATACTGTAACTCGGTGCGTTTGCTGATAACATGTATAGTTTGTGAGATATGAATTTTCAAAGTTTTGCCATTTTGGTCTTATGGCATTCCCTATACTAAAAATCGCTAAATGACATTTTTCCGAGTCTACACTGAAGGTGTGGTTTTTTCGCATCTCTATGGCCCCACTATACTGTAACTCGGTGCGTTTGCTGATAACATGTATAGTTTGTGAGATATGAATTTTCAAAGTTTTGCCATTTTGGTCTCATGGGATTCTCTATACTAAAAATTGCTAAATGACGTTTTTCCGAATCTACACGGAAGGTGTGGTTTTTTCGCATCTCTACGGTCCCACAATACTGTAACTCGGTGCGTTTGCTGATAACATGTATAGTTTGTGAGATATGAATTTTCAAAGGATGTTCCATTTTGGTCTCAAAGTACATATTCCCTATACTAAAAATCGCTAAATTACATTTTTCCGAATCTACACTGAAGGTGTGGTATTTTCGCATCTCTATGGCCCCACAATACTGACCGGCCTAAAATTCAGTTTTTTTAATTAGAATTTTTTTAAATTTAATTATAATTTCTCAAATGCCAAGTTGTGTGTGCGTCTGAGGCAATGTAAAATGTAGCCTTTATCTCAGTCTCATTTTCTCATACAAATTTGCAAGCATTTGCATTTTTATGGCCTTCTGGCCATGTTCTTGGGTGGAAATTAAATCGCTCTCTTTTACACTGCGCGTATGTAGCCAAGAAATAAATGTGATTTTAACAAAAAGAAAGATAAGTATACTTTGACGAAAAAATCCTTAGAGCTAGTAAGCAAGTAATGATGCAGAATTGTTAATTTTGGCAAAATAGTTTATTAAGTAATTTACTCAGTAGAGTTGAACGGTTAATAATTAAAAAATGAGATATTTAGTTAGATATTAGTTACCTACCTTAGAGTTTATTACTCTGAGGGTCCATCTCATCGACTTTTTTTTCGTTACTTAGCTTAAAGCGTTTCTTAATATAATCATAATATGACGTAATAAGGAACACTTAAGCCTAAGTAACGACAAAATAGTCGGTGCGATGGGTTATTAGTTACCTACCTATTATTATTGTAATTATAAATAAATAATAAATGTATCATACCTAGTTAACATATATTTTCTCTACTAATGGCAAAGATGAAAATTTAATTACCTTTAAATATTGCACGCTAATGCTATCAGAATTAGAGACTTCGCCATTGCCGTAAATACCAAATCGTCGAAATCAAAACAAACCGCCAGCGCCCGACCGATAATAGGAAGTTGTCTAGGCGCGCACTACTGAAAAGTACGCGTGAACTGCTCTAAAATACAACGCAAACCGTGGACGCGGGAGACATCACTAATATCAGAAAATTAATTTTACTGGTTCTGCATTTAAATATAAAAAAAAATTTCTTCAAGTATTACAGTGATATATATTTACGCTATTTGTTTAAATAAAATTTTGTCAAATTGACGTCTCGCTTTTAAAATAATTTAATTAAATCTGTTATGCTTACAAAAAAAAATATTTTTTAAATATTATTAAGGTTATAAAAAATTGCAAAGATTTGCAAGGTCTGGCATATATCCTAAATATTAGTCCAATGAATTAGCAAAAAGGTAGCATAAATATTTTTTGCTACTGGCTGCTACTAAGGGTGCTGTATTTTTTTAAATAATATATTTCAATCCTAATATATTATAACACATTGGTTACCACCCCGGTTGAGAGGCCTCACATCATCTCCTGTTTAGGTTTACCCTTAAAAACCAGTCTTGCCGCAATTTGGACAAATATAAAATTGTGACAGCTCTCATCAACGTCAAAAATGGCGGCAGCAAGGTGTCAAAAATTGCACTAAATCTGGAGAAGATATGAGGCTTATTATTCGGTGATGGCGAGTGGTTATAGGTGATAATAAATTTTAAAAAAATTCCCAAAATATTTATGGTACTAAGTCACCTTATACTACTGTGAGGAAAATGGAAAATTAAATATTTTAGAATCGCATATCGTATTGGCCGTTTTTTGTCAATGGGAACGCACAAAAACAATAATTTGAGGTAGTCAATAAAATTATAAAAATACTGCTATCACTCTTAAAATATATATGCCATAAATTATTCTGGTGTTTGTGTGGGCGAATATTTAAAAAAAAATCGTTTTCGCACTTTGGAGATCAAAAGTGCGCTTTTTATCACAAATTTTAGGGATAAAGTATCACTTTTTAGGGATAAAGTATCACTTTTTATCCCGTGGCCTCTCACGAAAATATGAAGGTGTTAAATATTTTCAAAAAAATTCAACCCTTGTTGGGTTTAGAAGAATATTCTGACAAAAATAACCAAATTCTAAATAAGGCGTCATTAAATTTTTGCAAAAGTCTCAGTTTTAAATAGAAGCTATCGGGACAAAACAAAATTTATTTTCAAAACCGTTATTTCGATTGGTTAAATAAAGATATTATATCTGAGAAATTTTGTTATAAAACGGATTTAGAAAAATCAAAAAATACAGATTCGGAAACAGAGGCCGTACCAGGACCGAGTCGTGGACGGCCTAAAACGGCTTTCTTAGAATCATCTTTAAGAACCAAGAAACTGAGGGTGCAATGTGTATTTTGGGGTTGCTAATTTAATTTTTCTGGAAGGGACTTAGCCCCCCTCAAGCCTTCCTAACTATGAATCCGAATAAAAAAAAATAATTTTAGTTTAATTTTTGACACAAAAGTAAATTGATTTTTATTTTTAACGTAACTGTAGGTTCAACTGAAATGCACTTTAATTTATTTTTTTAATATTTTAAATAAAATGACATATATATATTTTTAAAAGTTTTACTTATTTTAACCTTTAGACTACACTTTATCACATACCCTATAAAAAAATTAACTTTTTTGAAAAACAACAAAGATATTGATTATTGTCCAAAAACCCTATTTTTGTCCGCACTGTGTGTCGTCCTCTATTTCTATATTTCATAATTAGCATGCGACATAACATAGAGTGCATAGAGTTGGGTATTTTTTTATTTAAATGTTTTTTTATTAACACCGATTTTTCTTTGAAATAAATTAAAAAATCCTAGATTTCAGAATTATTGTGGTTGACATTACTATAAAATGGCCGATATGGTAAATAACGACATTCTTATTATGGGAGCGCAATTATTACAATTATAAAACGCTACTGGGTATCATATCCTTTCATCTTCAACTTTAATTCCTGTACTTAACCGAAGGCAATTAAAATTAAAAGAAACAGTCCTTATAATACTATAGAACGCTATACGCTTTAAAGCACTTTTTCCCACATCTTTATAAGCATTAAATTACTTACTAATGTACTGGGTACCTAGATTTCACATTTCTACCACTTATTACATAGCCAACTGACAAAACTTTAAAACAAAAAAGACAATGAAAGCTAATGTTACACCCAAAGGCGGATCTACGGGGGGGCCAGGTCCAGTCTTCCCCAACGTTTATAAGTTATAGATAATTTTCCATACAGCCACGGTACGTAGTAAGGATTTAAAATTTCCGGAAAAATTGAGTCATGGACAAAAACTGGGTTTTTTCCGGAAAAAAACGAAAAAAAAAAACGGAAAAATTAACAGAAGCTTTCGGGCTACCCACGGAAAAATATGAGAGAAACAAAAAACCCCTTTTTGCCCGATTAGCCATGAAACTTGTTTGATTTTTAAATTCACGGGTACGAAATTTCACGTTTGTTAGTATTATTTGGCTTAAAAATTCCGTTGATTGACGCTCACTGTCTTGATGACGGGTAAAAATGCAAAATGCGTTGATCCGGCCTGAAAAGACAAAGAGCTGTCGTAGGTCACGGACTATAGTTGTTTTCTTTTATTTGCATTCGATCTTTTCATTGATCGATATTGTAGAGCAGCGTTTCGCCTGCTTGTGTTTTTTGTTTTTTGTTTCTCTGGTATCTCGGTAGATGGCGCTTCTTGCTATAGTTCTCTTATTATTTACATTTAATTAGAGACAAAACCGTCTAATTAACTTCGCAAGATTTGTCACATTGACCAGCAGTGTTCTGAGGAGTCCCATAAGGACGAAACAGTTAACTGTCAACACTTATTAGGTGTCCATTAGATCTTGGACCCCCGTGAGGTTAAGCTTTCGGGCTTCCCACGGAAAAATATGAGAGAAACAAAAAACTCCTTTTTGCCCGATTAGCCATGAAACTTGTTTGATTTTTAAATTCACGGGTACGAAATTTCACGTTTATTGTGGATTTAATTCAAGATGAAGAAGGGGGTATTGTGGAGGCAGATTCAGATGTCGATGCTTACTCAGACTCAGAAGCCGAAGACTCAGGATCGGACTCGGAGGAAGATCTTTCTCTTAGTTTTTTTGCCAAATAATATTTTTGTTTTTTGAAATGATAATTTAGTTTAATTTTTAATATTTTTTTACATTTATTTTGTTTAAAAACTTGAAACTAACGTTATTTTTATATTATATGAAAATAATTGTTATTTGATTTTAACTATTGACCCCACAAGAATGTATAATTTGGTTAATTTACGTTTATCTGAGGTATTTGTGCTTCTATAAATATAATTTGTGGTTTCTCAATTTTTAATTTTTTTCCAATTTTTCCAAGATATGTGAAAAAAACGGTAAAAACCGAGGTTTTTTTTCCAATTTTTCCGTTTTTTTTCCAAAGCGTTAAATCACTACTACGTATTATGTCAGCTCATCCAAAATTTTCTTGTGTTTTTGTATCTCTTGTTTTTAAAATGTAATACTTTTCTTTAATTTCTTACTTTTGTTTGTCTATTAACAGACTTTCTTTGGCAGAAGGAAAACTAAAAGTTAATTGTCCCTTAAAAGCTCGGGCAGTTTTGCGGCTAGCAAAGAGGAAGTAATTGAAAAGTAGTTTTCCACATAAAGAAGTTCTGGCTTCTCAACCCTTCCGTAATTTAATGGTCCATTTCGTTAATTTCCTATAAAAAACATTTTAGATACTTGTTTATAAATGCATTTTTCCTTACAAAAATTTACTCTTTATAAGTACAAGAATTGGGTTTTCACGGCGCCGATTGCCGCAAAATCAGATGATCTTGATTCTGCAGAAAAAAACACTACTTTAGATTCTTTATAAAAAAACTATAAAAAAGCAAAAACATGCAGGAATTTTAAAAACACCTCGTCGCTTGAAACAACTTGCTAGCTATATCAAAAAGAGGATTTCAACATTAATGTTTATTTCTTCAAATCTTCCGCCAGTCTCATTTGGGGTCTTTTCTTACTTCTTTTATTTTTCCAAGGTCTCCAATTTATAATACATTTGTTCCATCGATCGTCCTTTTGTCTGATAATATGACCGGCACATTTTAATTTTGCTACCTCTCCTCTGACATCCCTTACTTTAGTTTTATTTCTTATCCATTCATTTCTTTTTCTATCTGTTCGCTTTACTTGTAATATTTGTCTTTTCATTGATCTTTGGACTTTTATTACCTTATCTATGTTTCATTTTGTAAGTATCCAGGCCTGGATCCATGTATGAGTATACATTGGTTATACATTTTCGTTTTGATCTACTAAGAATATTTTTTATTCAGTTCTGGTTTTTTATGTGTTATTAAGACAATATCCTCAGCATATCTTAAGTGGTTCACGTATTGTCCGCTTACTTTGATGACTATTTCTTCCCAATCTAAGTTTTTAAAAACATATTCTGGGGCCTGATTATTTTAAAATTTTACGTATTATTACCTTCCTAGCCCGTACGCATATTTGTATACAACACCCAGGATCGCCAGTCGGCTTTCGCCCGAACATCTCTGATCACCCGTGATCGCAAAAATGTTCGTTAAAAATCAGTCTGGAACAATCTTTCTTAAGAAAGAATTCGTAAATTTCTAACATACATATATTTTTTTAAAACATACTCTCCTGACCTCTTTCCCGGGATCCTAGAGAATGTGAAACCTAACCGTTGTCAATCGATCGCCAACGTAACCGAACCGTGTCAATGTAGAATAGGGCTTCATTGACACGGTTACGGCAGCGTTCGGACTACAACCGAATCGCAATCATGGACGTCGTTTACAAATATGCGGCCCGCACAGCAATGGCTAGAGAAGGTATTGTTTTAGACAATAGTAGTTTACCTAACTAGTGCGGAAAGTGCCTCTTTTCCGCACGCGATTGCAGATGGCCAAACGACGCGATAGCGGAGTTTGGCCAGCAATCAAGTGCGGAAAAGACACTTTACGCACGAGTTAGGTACACTATTTTTTCTATGGGCGTGAGGAAAAAACTAAAAATTAATCAGAAAATTATTTATATTCAAAACGTTTTAATCAAATCAATTATTATTATTCACATTCTAGCGGCTTCTAGAACTGACTGGGGTAGATCTTCGTCCGAAGAATCCATTGAAAATCTGATTTTTTGTTTGAAAAATTCAAAAGACGCTTGTATCTGCAAAATTGGCTTTGTTTTGACAGTTTGTTTGTACTTTGTTGCTCTGGTGATTTAAGATGCCAAATCTAAAACCACTAGTGTTCATTATGGTTTGACATTGACAATGACGATATTTATACCGGGGAGGTTTAAAACTTATAATTTGAACCTATTTTACTGAAAACTTTATTTTATCGAAAATATTGAAAATAAAACAGAATTTTAGTCAATTTGAATATTTTTAGGATATTTCGTGTGCTAGGAAAGATACAAATGTATTTTGAACGGTCTAAATGTTATAGAACACCTCAAAATCGTAACAAATTTACTTCCGCACTAGTGCGGAAAAAATATTTTTCCGCACTAGTGCGGAAAAGTGGCACTTTCCACACTAAAATGCGTGCGGAAAAGTGGACTTTTCCGCACGCTTATAGAATTTTTTTTTTTTCAGATAACGCCGAAAATGTGTTATTTGTGTGTATTTTGACCTACCCTAGGAGTATCGTCATGATGTCTGTCTAGGTGTGAGTGTGTGTGTGTGTGTATGTACATGTAACTCTGTCCGTAACACGATAGCTCCTAAACCGCCCAGCCGATTTTCATGAAACTTTTACGTAAAATAGTATTTGATACTGTAACGAGCTGATTTGATTTTGGTCGAAATTCATCAATGCTAATAACAATTTTTTAACAGTTAAAAAGTTTAAAAACGAAGCGTCAAATCAATATGCGGTTTTCGGAATATTGTAGCGCATATTTTTTTTTAAAATTTGCATTATAACCAAAAACTTGGTAGGAGCTTTAGTTTCAGAGATATTTACAAATATTTTTTAAGGTTTATATAGCATGGAGTTTACTTGGAGTGTGCTAATGGGTTAGGAAGGTATTAGATCCGTCATGGAACCATTTTTTTTTAAGGTCGTCAGCCTTGAAGGTATTAGCTGCCCATACACACAGAGGTTAATCCACCGGTTTGGAATGGCGCGGTTCAAACATTCCACGCGCCAGTTATAGCCGGTATAGATTTATCTGTGAGTTCAGACCGGCGCGGCGGGCGAAACTTGTGGGTTCCGCGCTTGATATTTTAACCGGCGCAGACTTGTCAGTCGGTTTACACTGTGCCAGGGATAACAGACCGTTCATATATTCTCTCTTTAATTTATTGAATATTATGGCACATGTTTCTGGAATGATATAACCAAGTGGCTGTGCAGAAATTCCCACTGAAAATTTCAGATCTTCATATGATCTTCCCGTGGCAAGGAAATGAAGGGCAGCATTTAATCGCTGTTCTGGTCCAATGGCTTCTCTCATTTGAGTATCTTGTTTCGTAAGATCCTCTCTTACCAAATTTAATAAAAGGTCATACGTGTTAATATCCATTGTTAAATAATTTTTAAAATCGTCTGGATCATTTCCTCTTAACTCTTTTAATAGAAGGTCATGGCTAAATAGTTTCCTCTTAAGCAAATAACTTTTAACCCACTTGGAACGTCTCTTTTTTACACCACTATGCATTATTTCCATATTAATAATCATTCCCATACACAGAGTCAAACATTTTACATATACTATGCTTAAAATACCGCATAAAACTTTCGACTTGACGAAATTCCACAGTTTTGGTTTAACCGGCAGATAAATCTTGAGTTTTCGCCCACTAACGCGCGGTTATGTCTACCACAGATCGATATGAAAGATCGATTCGAAAGATTTTTTTTTGTGTTAGTGGACTGCAGCAGTTTTAAACCGTTGCGGACAAAACGGTCAGACTTATCTGTGCCGTTCCAAACCGACGGATCAACCTCTGTGTGTATGGCCAGCTATTTTATATAATAATTACATACCCACTATTACTATACGTTTTTCTCAAAGTGATTACGGTTTTGATATTAATGCTGATTTAAATAAAAGAAAATTATGTATGTGGCGAACAAGTTAATTGTATGTGGAAATCGACCTGGTATTTAAGGCGATTTTATATTCAGAAATAAAAATAATTCAAAGATTAGCGAATGAGGTCAACCTACATTTTTCAGGTCTAATGAACAGTTTACTTTTTGATCGCATCAATTTATCTTTGCATACAGTCCTTGGCATTGGCGTAGCTAGCCTTGCTTTTCAGGGGGGACCGTGGCCCCGGTCTATCTTGAACAAAAAGCAAACATAGGTTTTAAAGAGTCGTGCAAAGTGTGCAATGAATAAAAAAAATACGCGCATTAAATGTTCTAATATTTTAATATAACAAATTTAATAATACATTTACCAACTTATTTATATGTATACACAGGAAGTATGTGATTCAGCAATTCTACAAAGAAAGTTTTCTACGTCGCTGACTGAAAGCGTCTACCACACTGTCTAAGTCGACCTCAACATCTTTTTCTATGAATAACAATGACAAACCTGAGTGTCTCTCTTGAGTCATAGTTGTTCTAAGCCAATTAAAAACTCTCCTCATGGCAGAGAAAGACCTCTCGCAAGTTGCACTTGAAATTGGAAGAATACTCGCAACTTTAAAAAGTTGGTAGAGGTTTGGATAGGTGTTTTCTGCTATATGTTGTTTGATAGAATCATGACCAACAGTTTGATTTAACCGAAAAGTACAATTCTGTAAAACGGTCATTTCTGCTCTTAGAGTGGAAGTATTAATATTAAAAATTTCCCGGTATTGCTCGACGAATTTATTCCATTTAACGACGTGGGAAAACTTAATATGAAAATGGTTATGAAATTGTCACCAAAATCGGAAAATTTTCATAAGACACTAAACGCTAACCTCAAAAAAACTAAAAAGATAATTATATTTATTTTAGAAAAACAGTTTAAAAAGGTCTTTTATAACCATACGACATCTACAACCCGATTTCGGAAACAGAGGGGCAAAGGTCGCTGTCTTTATTAAATGCGAAATTTAACTTACACTTCTATAATATTTTACAAGATGTCGCCAATATGTATGAAATATTCAATATGCATAATTATGTTTAAATTTAAAAAATATTTTCGGGAAATTGCATAAGTGCAGAAAAGTTACCGATAATTTAAAGAGAAAAAGCCTAATTCCGCAAGACAAGGGCTTTTTCCTGAAATGTAAACATTATCTGAATGATTGTAAATTTTAATGCACCTATTTTATTTGAATATTTCCCGAATAATAATAGAAAAGTATGTATTTTCAGCGTCATGTTCTTTTACTAGTAGTCGGTAGGGGAGGCCTAAAATATCTTAGGGGGGCCTGAGGGACTTCAGGGGGGGGCAGCACCCCCCTGGCCCCCCCTAGCTACGCCAATGGTCCTTGGGGATGGGACAATTCGCCGCGGCCGATCCGCCGCGGGAGAATTTGCCGCCGGCCGATTCGCCGCGGGGACAATTCGCCGCGAGATTTTTTGTTTTATGATATTACCATTGGCAATTGTTTAAACATTTTTATTTAGCTTTACTTCATATAATATATTTGTTTATTAGTTTGGTTATAAATTTTCTCAAACTTTTCCAACTAGGTATTTTGTGATTGGTATACAATTCAACAGTTTTTTTATTTAAAAAAATAACTAAAATGGTTGATCCAAAATGGCGGATTTTCCCATTTATTAACCGATTTGCATCAAACTTGGAACTTTGAGATCTTTCAGGTGGCTGATTATTATTTTTACCCTAAATTTATAAAAATCAAAATGGCGGTTCCAAAATTGCGGACTTTGCCATTTATGAACAGATTTGCATCAAACTCGGAACTTTGAGATCTTTCAGGTGGCTAATTATTATTTTTACCCTAAATTCATAAAAATCGGTTTATAAATGGGAAAATCCGCCATTTTGGAACCGCCCTTTTGATTTTTTTAAAGTTTAAGTTAAAAATCGTAATCACCGACCTGAAAGATCTGAAATTTCTAAATTTGATGCATATTGGTTCATAAATGAGAAAATCCGCCATTTTGAATCCGCCATTTTCAGGTTACTAAATTGGAGTCAAAAATTGTATTGTGTTACCTTATGCGCGGCGATGTGTCAAGTAAGTTTGAGGAAAATCGATTTATAAATAAGAAAGTGCGCCATTGTGAAACCGCCATTTTCATTTTTTTAAATTTTAAGTTAGAAATTATAATCAGCAAACTGAAGCACCCCAAAGTTCCGAATTTGGTGCATATTGGTTCATAAATGAAAAAAGTCCGCCATTTTGGATCCGCCATTTTGATTTTAAAAAAGTTTAAAATTATAATCAGCGACCTGAAAGATCTCAAAGTTCCGAGTTTGATGCAAATCGGTTCATAAATGGGAAAATCCGCCATTTTGGAAGCGCCATTTTGTTTTTTTTATATATAAGTTCATAATTTTTTTTTTTTTAATGAAGAAAATGTTGAATTGTATACTAACCACCAAATACCTAGTTAGAAAAGTTAAACAAAATAAACAAATATACCTATTATCCCAAGAAACATTTATATGACTTACAACCTAATGTGACCTGAACCGACGTCGGATTTAGTGGAATTTTAACTTGCAAGATTGATTATGCGTTAAGCGACGTCGCATTCATATCAAAACCGACGTTATCAAATATACGTCCGTTTTTTTAACGATCTTGCGACGTCAAATAATGCAACGCAATATACCATTAATTTCCCAACGTCGGTCTTACGTTCGTTTGTTCGACGTACAAAAACTCTGACCAGCCCAACGAACAACAGACGTCGGCGTCGGGTACGTCCGGTGAAGACCCTAACCTCAGACCTAAACTACCGTTTAGTTTGGTTAGTGTATTTTCCGTAACTTTTACTTGACCTATTCCACGTCCGTTCATATGGCCCACGCGTCACATGTACAGCCTACTGTCATTTATAGACGCCCATAACCTAACAAAAAATTTGTTTGGTCCAGAGATATTTTGGTCAGGACGGCTACGTTTCAGGACATGACGCAGTTTTATATCTTTTTTGGATTTTGGAAACCATAATACCCCATCCTCTTCCCACAGGTAGGGTATGGGTTTTATTTCCCTTAGATTTTTGATACTAAAACAAACATTTCTAAAAAATAAAAAAAAAAAAACAATGATTTCGGTGGGTAGTTAGCTTTGGGACCGTGGGATTTACCTATTGTAGTAGAAAAAGAGCGGACGGTGAGTTCCAATCCGTTGGTAGGCCGACGAAAAATCATGCGGGGGAACGTCCGAATTTAATGGGACGAAATACGTTTGCCGGACGTCGGACTTCGACTCTTTGGTTATCTTTCACAACCAAAAGTGGAGACCCGGTCCGAATTGGTATATTATTAGTTCACATTAAGTCAGACACAGTAATCCGCCATTCTGAAAAGGTTAGCGTCTGTCGGCCATTATAAAATATTTTTTTCTTTTTCTAATTTTAAGTAGAAATGAAAGAATAATTGTAAAATTATTAACAAATTTGAGTTTAGTGAGGTAGCAAAACATTTTTTTACAAAATAAAAAAAATAATAAAATTTAGATCTATTTAACAAATATATATTTTAGTAAATCTTGCATATTTCAGGAGCGCTTGCTTTTTTTAAAAGTATTTTAATCACATTTATCAATAAACATGCCTTCGTTGTAAAATTTTTGTTGCATTCTTGCTTTAAAATATAAATTATTAATATTCTAATACCGCCTTTCATGCATGACTATAATTGTCATTTGTAAAATGCACCCATTTTTATGAGACTTGTTATAATAAGTATAAAATATTTACTTATTAGGTATAATTTTAGTTACTCGACAGGAATTCTTTTTAGCAAAAACTATATGTATTCTAGGCAATGGAAACGAAACCAAACGCAACTTACCTGTTTGCGACTAAATTTAAGTGACGGAAATCCAAAGTACAATTACGTTGTTAATTGGTAAACTCTATTACCTATAAGGTCAGATGCTGACGTCGTAGCGACCCGAATTTGTATTCCCCATTTAGGTGCAAACGAGGGTCGTCAGGCGGTCGAAACGACGTCGGCACCCGACGTCGCGTTTATCGCAAGCAACGTATGCGTAACGTAATACGACGTTCAAATTGCCAATGGTAATATCATAAACCAAAAAAATCTCGCGGCGAATCGTCCGGCGGCGAATTGTCGCCGCGGTAAATCGGCCGCGGTGTATCGGCCGCGGCGAATTGTCCCCTACCCACAGTCCTTACTACTAGTAGTCTTAATCTGGGTTTAATTTATACCGACTTCGATCATCGATTAAAAACCACTCCCTAGCGATACGAGATCAATCTTAATAAAAAAAAATTTAAATAAAAAAAACACCCAACTGCTTAATTTACTTGTAAGTACTAGTCGCAGTTGAGTACAAAATTGATAGGTATACCTATAATGTACGACATGCTTCAACTTTTAGTTTTGATGCCCAAAGCGCCCTTACGAAATTATACAGTTTTGTATTTTCATGAATCAGGTTATTGGGTAATTTTGTACCAAACTGCGACTAGTAGTTACAAGTAAATTTAGCAGTTGAGTGTTATTTTTATTTAAAAAAAAAAATTATTTCCAACTTTTAGGTTTAATTCTTATTCAGCCTTATAAAAAGCAGTATCTATTTACAATTCATTTAGCTTTATCCAAAAAGTATGTGAAGATTTTCTACGGACGCGAACAGTGTTACTTTCCATTGAGTGATGGCGGGGGAGGAAAGAGCGAGGAGGGAACTAGCAAAATGTTGTCGAAAAAACTCTTAAAGCGTGTGCCGAAAGAATTTTTGAAATCGCTCTAGATTTGTGAAAGGTACAGCTACAACTATTACTAATAAGGAGGGTGGAGAGAAGAGAGGGAGAAGAAAGGAGAAACTGGTCCGGCTGATTTCTTTGTTCGATTAGGCAAAATATTTCCTCCAAAATCTCGCCCGGATCGATCTAGCTTGCTCACAGTCCTGAGACAGATCAACGGGTTTGGATCAAAACAATAAACGTACCTTCTGTCATTGTTTTATTTTGTATAATATTTGAGTTTTATTTTGTTTTGTTAAGGGAACATTCTAAAATTACGTAACACTCAAGAGTGGGAGGGGGCTTTGAGCCTTACGTTACAAACTAAAAAAGATTTAAAGAAACGTGAAATATTATTCCTGAATTTTCAAATCAACATTCGATAAATCATATAGAAGTTTTTTTTCTAGAAATTAGCCAATATAATTTTTTCTGGAAGAAAGTAACTGTATTTTACAAAGAAAAATTTAGGATGGTTTGTCTTCAGTAATGCAATATACCAATAAAAAAAATTTTTTTTTGAAGCGAATATTGCTTTGCTGCACAGTACAGCAGTTCCATTTTATCAATTTGAGTTTCCATACAAGCATTTCACGATAGATAGATCTAACTGCACAGAATTACTATTATAGAAGAGGGAAAAGATTGTTCTGCAGTATTTCTAGATGTAGCACAAGCGTTTGACAAAGGGTGGCCACATAAAGGCGCTAATTTTAAACAAAAATATTTTCTGCCAAAACGATATTTTAATATTTTGGAATCATACATTTCTAATAGACATTTCAGAGTAAAACCAGAAGATTCATAATCAAATTTAGAAAAAATTCAAGCAGGCGTGCCCCAGGGTAGCGTACTAGGCCTTTATTTATACTTATTATTCATTTGTGATATCGAAAGCCAGAAAATTGTCGATTCACAACATTTGCCGAATCTATTAAAAAATGCATAGAAAAACTTCAGGATGTAGTCATCAAAATTCACAGTTGGAAAACAAAGTGGCGATTAAAATTAAATGAACAAAAATGTAAAACACATACAAATAGCAACTAATAAAATTCCCGTACCATATTCAAATCAGGCAAAATATCTCGGTATAACACTTGATGCCAAATTACGCTGCAAAGCACATGTTAAGAAAAAAATAGAAGAACTTGAGATAAGGCATGGAAAAATGAACTGACTAATTGAAAGGAAGTCCAATTTAACAATTTATAATAAGTTACTGCTTTATAGAAAAATACTGAAACCAGTATGGACATATGGTATTCAACTATGGGGTTGTACAAAAGAGAGTAAAATGTAAAGTTTTACAGAGATTTCAAAATAAAGTATTAATAAACAATGTGAATGCACCTTGGTACGTTCGAAATAGTGACCTTCATCGGGACCTAAAAATCAAAACTGTAGCAGAGACTATAAAAAAGTACGCAAAAAGCCATGAAGATATACTCCATCGATATGTGAAAGTGGAAGCAATTCAGATTCCAAACAATACTATGCTATTTCAAAGACTAAAAAAGAGTGAAGTCGTTTGAGCTAGTGAATTAAATGAATTATATAAAACAAAATATTGCTATAAACACAACACAATTGTGAGTTACAGACTAAACAAAGCGGGGAGAACTGTTGAGTGAACACTAAGTTTAAATCTAAATTTTCTAGTAAATTATGTTAAAACAAAATTTCTAATTAGTCTTGCTGACTAGATTGTAATACAATAAACACAGTGTGTTTGAAAAAAAAAACAATAAGGTAGTTTTTGTTTGAATCCAAATCGCTAAAGCAAATGTAACAGAAGGGGAGAGCGGAAGATAATAATTACAATAACTGAATTCAACGCGATTAACTACATGTTCTTTTTCTTCAGCAAATCTAAACCAATAATTTCAGTACTGTTACAAAGAGCATAACTCAGAAGCATAAATCATGCGCGTCCATATTGCTTCTGGTAGACGTACAGCTTCGATATTTATGCCTGTTTTCATCTTAACCCTTAACTGGTGACTATTAATCAGGAAGACCCACAGCAATTTTGAAATGCGGATTATTTCCAGACTATTGTTGCTGGAGTAATATGTTCAACAGGGTCTGTGTGTCCCATAGTTTGAATTATAAGTGGCAGTTTCGGAACGGAAAGTAGTGCAAGCTACACACTCAGATTTGGGAATGTTGTCTCAAAATGGTATAGAAATCTTATTTTTAAGGAAATCAAAAACAAAAACTCGTCGGGACCGTCAAACATCTTTAAAAGATCAATGTTAGAATCACCTTGAAAACCTATAACATACCTCATTAATAGTTCCCTAACAGTGGGAATTTTCCCAGATACATTAAAATGTTCAAAAGTTATCCCTATTTATAAAAAAGGACATACCACTCTAACCGAAAATTATTATCGACCAATTTCTTTAACCTCGTGCTTCTCAAAGATGTTTTAATATGCTTTACTTCAGAGAATTTCAAGTCATTTAGATTACAATAATATCTTAGCCCTATCACAACATGGTTTTAGAGGTGCAAGGTCAACAGCATCAGAAATTTTAGTGTCTAAAGGAGGTTTACAGTGGCTTAGAAACAGGCGGGCGTCCTGTTTCTAGGGAATTTTCTGCTGGGATTTTTTGTGATGTTAGTCGAGCGTTCGACTGCGTTGATCATGAGATGGTTCTCAACGGACTATGGTTTAATTCATACTTAAGATAACGCCGACAATTCGTACAAGTGGCTGACCGGACGAAGAGAACTCAGGATTCGGGAACACCAGGGCTCGGTGCTGGGTCGTGTGCAGTTTTTTCTGTTTGTGAATACCATCATGCCATTTGCAGATGATAACGATGTTGCTGTAAAGAAGGTGAAAAACGCTCTACTTTAAGTAACACCAAACAACGCCATCAAAGAATTAATAAATGATAAATTATTTTTAAACATAGCAAATACTTATTTTATGATTACAAATTGTGAAAGGCTTTTGCGGCCATCGTCCAATGGTGGGTGTGCTTTCGGAATGTTCGGCGGTCGTCGTTGGAAATTCGTTCTCGACGTTTCGCCATCTCGAGTGGATGGCATCTTCAGGAGATGTTGACTGTTTGTCGGCTTCTCGAAGACTGGTGGTTAGTCTGTCGCGGGCGCAGGTTATATACGCTATGGTGGGCGGGGCGTATATCAGAGCTGGTCGTTGATTGGTCACTTTCCCGAGATTCAGTTTTGTTTTTGTAAGCGAGCCGTTTAGTGTTTTTATTGATTTGTTTCTTCAGATCTGTTGAAGTTCTGCTGGTGTTTATGAATTTCGATTGCTTCTCTATAGAGTCTTGGATAGTATGAAGAGGAGGCGCAGAGAACTTGTGTGTCTTCGAATTTTATTCGGTGGTCTTCATTGTTTAGTGTGTGGTCTGCAACTGCGGATTTTTCCGTATGTCCGAGTCGACAGTTGGCTTTGTGTTCTTTGATTCTTGTGTTTACGGACCGTTTGGTTGTTCCGATGTAGACACTTCCACAGGTACAGGGAATGCGGTATACCCCCGAAGAACTTAGTGGGTTCCTTATATCCTTCGCAGATCTGAGGTGGTTCTTGATCTTCTTAGATGGCTTGAAGATCGTTTTTATTTTGTGTTTTCCCAGAATACGTCCGATCCTATCCGTCACTCTAGGGATGTAGGGCAGAAAGGCTCTTGAAGTAACTTCGCGGCTGCTTAGTCCACCGCTACTGTTACTTCTAGTGATCGGCTTTGGTCGTATATATTTATCTATGTCGCTTTGAGTGTATCCATTTGCTACGAGGGCGTTTTTAAGATGGTTTAATTCTTTGTCTAGATGTTTTGGTTCGCAGATTCTTTTCGCCCTCTCTACCAATGTTCTTATTACCCCTTTTCGTTGGCACGGGTGGTGGTTAGATGTGTTGTTTAGGTAGCGGTCTGTGTGAGTAGTTTTCTGTATACGGTATGTCCTAGCCGTCCCTCTTTCCTCGTTACTAGTACGTCAAGGAAGGCTAATTCTCTGTTGTTCTCTGTTTCCATTGTAAATTGTATACTGGGGTGTATGCTGTTAATGTGGTTGAGAAATGCATTAAGGCTGTCTCTACCATAAGGCCAAACGACGAAAGTGTCATCTACATATCGAAACCAGACTTTGGGTTTATGAGGGGGTTTATGATTGTTCATATTGGTCACACTCAGGTGGAACTTGACTTGAACTTGCATTGCCAAAATGAGCAGGGGCGACGAGAGCACTGGGTAGAATTTTTGGGCGTTAGTATTGATGAACATTTATCATGGGAAGAGCATTGCAGAATCTTATCATTAAAAATTAGTAGCCTTTCTTTTGCAATTCATAATTTAAAAGTGGTAATTAACACACATCAACTAGTAAATGTTTATTTTTTATTTTATTTAAGTGATGTTAAATTTTGGAGGGTCTCATCTTATTTTCTTTAAAAATATGGTTTATAGTCCAAGAAATTAAACAAAATAAACAATTTGGCTCCTCTAGAGGTTAATCTCAATAAGACAGAGTATATGTGTATCGGTGGAATGAAACAGGATCTAATCTTAAATACCGGGCAGCGAAGTCAGTCCTGTGATGAGTATAAATACTTAGGTCTAAAAGTTACAACTGACGGAACACTAGACAATGCTATAAAAGATCGAAACATACAAGGAAGAAAAGCAATAACTTTATTACATGGAATAATTTGGGACCAAAGTATATCAAAACATAACAAAAAGGTTATATATAACACCATTGTAAAAAGTATTATTACATACTGCTCAGAAGTATGGCCAATCAAGGATAGAACAGAAAAAATGCTTTCCGCTACTATTGCAGAAGAGCAGCAGGGACATCAAAAAGAGAAAGAGTTACAAATCAAAGAATAAGAGAAATTATGACAGTGGGTGAACGTACTTTAGTGGATGATATAAGAACAAAACAACTGGTGTGGTACGGACATGTACAAAGAATGAATGATGAAAGACTACCTAAACAAATACTACAATGGAAACGAACTGGCCGAAGAAATCGAGGATGGCGAAGGAATAGACAGTGAAATAAGAATACGAGGCCTAGATGATGAATTATGGGCAAACAGAAACGAGTGGAGATTGTGTATCGGAAGACGTAGAACGTTGTGAAACCGATAAATATATATAACAGTTTGACTATGATGTCATATATGTTGGTATTCCAGACGCATAGCCAGTTAAGGGTTAAAGATCCGGATAATTATTGACCACTAAGCATGTGCATTTACTACACATTGCGTTTCTTTATCTTCATTTTCTTTCTCTGACGATTTATTGGCTGTGTAATAATTAATTTCATATGGATATTTAATGGCATTGTATCTATACACAATTTATGCATTGAAAATTATGGGAATGTACGGATATTAACGGAACATTTCGAAAAAATAATACTGGCTGCTTTTTTTTTAAAGAATTATAAATTTTATTTTGAAATTTTGTTTATCTCATGTTTTTCGGTAGGTAGCTAGAAAGGATAGGATTCTTAGAGATCTAATAGAGAATGATTTAACTATAAAAAGGGTCAAAATTTAAAATTAAAATTGGAAATCGACTTTCAAAAGAATTCTTGGTAACGAAAGGCTTAATACAGGGCTGTTGTATCTCTCCAACTCTTTTTAAAATATATATTGCAGTAGCTCTAAAAAACTGGAAACGTAAAGTGCACGGCATGGGAATAAAACTTAACGACCGATTTACCATATACACAGTACAGTTTGCTGACGACCAAGTAATTGTAGCTAATGATAAAAATGACATGGAGTATATAATGAGAAAGTTAACGGAAGAATACCAAAAGTGGGGATTAACTGTGAAAGTGGACAAGACACAGTACTTATCTATTGCAAACGACTTCAGTGAGTTAAAACTAACTAAACTAGACAATAGACAAACAATATCTCTCCATGCAATGAGTATGTATACTTGGATGTCACATATTTTGATATAACAGGAACAGACTGTAAAGAGCTGGAAAAAAGAATAGTAAAAGCAAAAAAGGTTATTGGATGTCTTAACAGTATTTTATGGAGCAGAGAGATAAAAAAGAATGTAAAATTTAACCATTATGAAACAATGGTGAAAATCACGCTCTTGTATGGAATAGAGACTTGTCGCGTAATAGAAAAATGCAAAACGAAAATGAAAGGTGTCGAAATGGATGCAACAAGATCAATGAGAATATCTAGAACATACCACATAAGAAATGAGATCATAAAAGAGAGAATGAGAATCGAGGGAAGCATAACGGATGACATCACTAAAAGACAACTGATATGGTACGGCCATGTACAACGGATGAATGACGAAAGATTACCAAAGCAGGTCCTAGAATGGCAACCAATAGGGCGCAGATACAGAGGGCGTCCTAAACTAGAATGGCAACAGTCAATTTAAAGATCAATGAGTCAAAAAAACCTGACAGGATTGAAGGAGGTGGAGAAAAGGCGTCGGACAACTTAAAAAACTTTCTAAACCGACATAGTAGTAGTTGTAGCTCGAAAGCTTCAACTCAAGGGGGCCCAAGATCTGATGAACAGCTAATAAGTCTTAACAGTTAACTGTTTCATCCTTATGAAACTCCTCAGCACAATGTTTGGTCGATGTGATACCCTTGCAATTAGCAAAGTTAAGTAGACGGTTTTTCTCTCATCTTACGTTTATAGTGAGAAAACTAAATCATTTACCCCAATAAGTAGCGCCATCTAGTAAAATACGAGAGAAACTAGAACAACAGCAGGCAAGTATTAAACTGCTATATCTGTCGATGAAAAGTGAGAATATTCTTTCACTTAATAAGATATTGACTAGGTTTCGAATAGATCTTAAATTAAAATGAGAGTTTTTATTTAACTAGAGAATTACTATAGCTCAAAAGAAAAAGTATTAATCTTGACACAATAACATAAATAAGGAATATCATTAAATCGTGTTAAATCTTATTTTAAGAATAAATTTTTATTGGATTGAGAACAATTTAGTCTGGAAACAATAATACAAAAACGAGAATTATATAAAGTCCTGCTAAATCTTTTTCCAAAATTACACTGTTGAACGAAGTCAAAATACATGTACTTAATTCGAGTTGTAATAATCTATTTTGAATAATGGTTCAAATTATATCGAGAACTGTATTCTTGCACATACAAATCTTCGTTTTAACCGCACTTTAATTTACATAGGAAATTACTTTTTTATATTTGGTGTATGAGTAGAAGACTGTTTGGTAAAACAATAGTTTCTTTCGTGGAGTTTGCTATATGTAAAACAAGCCATATATTATTATGATGTCATGTTACCTTGTTTATCAGTGCCTTTAGGTTTTTCGATAAAATGGACCTCCAGACTATAGAAAAAGCTCGCCAGAACAAAACTGACAGGCAAAAGTAAGGTTATAAAGACCGCAGCTCCTATGTATTCATTTCCCCGTGGAAAAAGGTAGTGAACTTAAGTTCACCAGTGAATGTGACATATCACCTCACTGCCGTCAAGAACCACGGTCCTTAGAATTAGGAAACTTGCCTTAGTTTTCAAAAAATCCAAAAAATGTTAGTTGTTAATATTATATCTAACTTTTTTTTACAAAAATCAGCTAGATCACTAGTGACGTGAAAAATTCGACATACCTATATATACAGGGTAGGATGGGACAGGCGGGCAACCGGGCAAATTCCCGGTGGGCCGGTATGTACAATTTAGGGCCGGTTGGGCCGAAGGCAGGCCCGATGTACTTATTCCAAATTATTAATATTTATTTTTGTATATTTGACAAACGAACTAATTAAAACATTAACCATTTAAATTAAAAAAATCTGTATGTAGTAACTCCAGGCCTGGATTACTAGTTTGATTGTTACAGTTACTTTTATTAATATCTTTTTACAATACCAATATCCAGAAGAAAAAATCGGGAGATTAAACAAATGTAATAAAAATATTGTCCAATTTTTTTTCTTATTTGTGTTGCCGTTGTGAAAACTCTTTTAACACATTTTGTTGACTATTTTGGTGGGGATTAATCCCCCTGATCTCCCCCTTCGGTACGGCCTTGCCAGTATCTCATATCTTGGTTGCGAAAGATCATTTTTGGTGTTAAAATACATAAAAAATCTAACAAATCGATTAGCCGATTGAAAAATCGGTATTGGGTTCAATTCAAAATAAGGAGATCATAGATAAAATTGCAGCATCAAGTTTATTATTAAAAAAGTCGGTACCATATGAAAAATTAGCATACTTGCTCTGCCCCCGGTATTTAAAAGGGCGCAAGTGACGAAAGTGTGGTTCGGAAAAAAACGACTTCAAAGTTTTAATTGTTTATAAGGCAGTACTACGTTACTGGTATTTGTTTTTTTAAAGTTTTTTTTTTTAAATTTTATTACCTAGGACATGGTGGAAAATTCGTCGAGACCAAAAACCTAAATTCGAAAAAAACTTTACAAAAATATCTATAGTAGTATCACAGATATTAATAAAAAAGGAGATTTTCTGAAAGACTTTAAACACCTTCACTGTATATAGAGCCCATCCAACCCTGTATATATATATATATGTATATATATATATATATATATATATATATATATATATATATATATATATATATATATATATATATATATATATATATATAAGATCCGAAGCTTCTTGAGATTTGGTGAGCGATTACCACACCTCACCTCACAAACAGTAAAAAATAAGCGTCCAGAGCAATCATATTCTATTAAGTTGATATTTTTGCTGCATAGAAGAATCTTTTTGATAGTTTCGAATGCTCCTTGGCTGTTTCTATGCTTGCCCTGATTTCTATTCTACTGATTCTGTGTAAATTACTGCTTAGTATTAGTGTTAGTATTAAGACTAGAAAGAAAGAAATGCCTAATTAGTCCCACTGTTTAATGACTTAAAAACGGTAGTCATCATCGGAGTATCTGTCAGATTTTAGTGCTGCCATTAAAATGAGATTTTATATTCTTGAGTTTAACTTTGAAGATATATAAAATTAGTTGTAAATTGGATCGTAAAACGTAAAACTTCTGAAAGACTATCAGAAAGTAAAGGAATTCTCTTATATCGACGAAACCTGTTGTTTAAGAACATCCGGGTAAATTTGGTTCTAATCCACAAAATAAAAATAAAGGTACATTCTCCAAACATAGAACTATTTCTGTACCTCAATCTCAAAGCAACATTTTACTCCAAAATTTCCTTTTTCTGGTTTTTCTTCTCAGTTATATTAAAACTTCAATACTGATCTAACTTAAACGACGCAAAGAAAAAAGTATAAGGCCTCGCCTTATAACTATCTAGCGTCACCAGGTTAAGATAACTTGCATCCAAGTGATAATTACTTTCAATAAATTAAAATCTACTTTTGCTAAAACTCACTCAATTGATTCAATGATCTTACATTGGCAAATATTTTTGAACGCAAATAATTTTTTATTTTAAATATTTTGTGTTGAAACCATGCTTCGTTTTTGGTAGTATCAATATCTGTAGAAATACTTGTTTTGAAACTTTTATCTCGTTTATATTATAAAGATTAAAAATTTATAGCTCCGAAATTTGAATCTAGTACAAATTAGGCCAAAGTAAAAACAAACTTTTTTTATAAAATTTGTCTTTTGAGATAGTAATATTATTTTTTTCTCTAAGTATATCTACTGCTACTAAAAAGAGCTTTCTTACTTCGGGTAAAGTTTTAGAACAGACCAAAGGCACTTAAGAAAAAGTTGAGTGCAAACAAGTCATCATGACATCCTCTAAATGAACTTTCCAGACTCTTAATTTTTATTCGCATTTGCTTTTAGCTTTTTTCATTACTGTACGGTGTGCTGTGTTCAGCTTTTATGGCTTCTAAGTTTTCTTTGTTTATTTGAAAGTTTATATTCTTGTATTTATTAAACACACTATGTTCATTAAATTAAAATCTAGCCCGTAAGCAATTTTGTTTTTAAATTACTGAGCACTATTCGCATTTTCACATTATAGGAAGAAGAAGTTTTCTTTCAAAATTAAGCCTTTGTGTATTATAAGTGCCGTCATTATTTATTATTGGAAAATAAAGGACTAGATTTGTAAATTCGACTTTGGTATGTCAATTTTGAAAGATCAACTGTTAGCAATGGAAAACTGTGAGAATAGTGCCCGGCACTATTACTGTCTGACTTTATTGCAATAAGTTTAGTAGTTTCCCCGCTTAGTTCAACCTTTTATCACCATTTTTAAGTCTCGATAAAGGCACCTATTTCTAATCTAACAAAGGTAGGTGTATTAACTTTGTATCGTAGTATTTTATTTTGGCCCTAGTCTTAAACTAAGACTATTTCTGCTGAAACATAGTGTTCTGATATTTTGGAGTTATGCATATCTAATGGACACTTCAGAGTAAAACAGGAACAATCAGCCTTAAATGTAATTGAAGCAGGTGCCTCAGGGAAGCATACTTTGCCCTTGTTTATATCTATTATTCACTTGCGATATATCAAATCCAGAAAATTTTCATTTAGCACCATTTACTGATGATACTGATTTATTGACGGTAGATAAATGTTTTCATGAATTAATAGAAAGACACCACAATGCAGTCACCAAAAAATGACGAATAAAATTAAATTAAACCAAACCAATTCATGTTGATTTCACAAGCAAAAATTTGAATCATTTGATCATCATGGTGTGACACTTGATGCCAAATTGCGCTGTAAAGTACATCGAGATAAAGTATAGAAAAATGAACTGGCTAATCAAAATCTTAATGTATGGGGTTGTGCAAAAGAGAGTAACATTTATTCATAATTATACCGAGAGTTTAAAATAAAGAACAAAGAAACATTCTAGATGCACTTTGATACGTTTGGAAAAGTGGCTTCATCAGGACCTAAATTAAAACTTAAGCAAATATTTTAAAAAGTAGTCAAAAAGTTATGAAGAAAAACAATTTTAATATGGGAATGAATGAAGCAATTGACCCTCTCTCTACACATTTGGAAACGACTATTGGCAATATATACTAATTCTAACTTGTTATAAGTAAATCCACTTTGGAAAGCGTTGGAAAAGACAAACATAAGCGTACAACTAATTAATGCCATCAAAGAGTTGTACCGCAATAGTAAGGAAAAAGTTAAAATAAAAGCAAAACTAACCAAAGGCTTTCAAGTAAATAAAGGTCTTAAACAAGGTTGCTGTATCTCGTCTACGCTCTTCAAGATATATTTGGAACAGGTCCTTAGAGTCTGGAAGAGAAAATGCCAAAACATGGGAATTCCGTTGGATGAAACCACCTTATATACTTTATGTTTCGCCGATGATCAGATAGTGGTGGCTCAGGATTATGACGACCTCGAATATATGGCACGAAAACTAATAGAGGAGTACAATAAGTGGGGACTAGAGGTTAATATCAACAAGACAGAATATATGTATGTATTGGTGGAACGAAACAGGATCTAATCTTAAATACTGGGCAGAGAATTCAGTCCTGTGATAAGTATAAATAATTAATAACACTAGACAAAGCCATAAAAGATAGAGACATACAAGGAGGAAAAGCAATAACTTTATTAAATGGAATAATTTGGGACCAAAGTATATCAAAGCATAATAAAAAGCTTATATATAACACCATTGTAAAAAGTATTATTACATACGGCTCAGAAGTATGGCCAATCAAAGATAGAACAGAAAAAATGCTTTCCTCTACGGAGATGGACTATTGGAGAAGAGCAGCAGGGAAATCAAAGATAGAACAAAAAAAAATGCTGTCCGCTACGGAGATGGACTATTGGAGAAGAGCAGCAGGGAAATCAAAAAGAGAAAGAGTTACAAATCAAAGAATAAGAGAAATTATGACAGTGGGTGAACGTACTTTAGTGGATGATATAAGAACAAAACAACTGGTGTGGTACGGACATGTACAACATGTACAAAGAATGGATGATGGAAGACTACCAAAACAAATATTACAATGGAAACCAACTGGCCGAAGAAAACGAGGAAGGCCGAGGAAAAGCTGGAGAGAAGGAATAGACAGTGAAATAAGAATAAGAGGCCTAGATGATGAATTATGGGCAAACAGAAACGAGTGGAGATTGGGTATCGGAAGACGTAGAACGTTGTGAAACCGATAAAAAAAAAATGGAAATTATATTATTTAGTTTAAAAATGTAATTTTAAACGAGTAAAATTATAAAAAAATACCGCCACCAAATCGATCCTATAAAAAACAGCATGCGGTTGAAAAATTTAACAAAACCATTCAAACATCAAATCAAAAATGCAGTCTGGAAAACAAACAAACATCTTACTTCTTCTTAATTAATTGATCAATGCCATAAAATTAACAGTAAACCATCAAGAATAAGATGAAACGTGCCGATCTTGTTAAAATATCTAACTGTTTAGCACCACCATGTTGAGAAAAATCGTTCTGAGAATACATTTGTGCGCACCTCAGTGCCACGCCAAAAAAGCTCGTTTGACAAGACATTAAATCACTGTATTGGTACCCAATCACAGTAGACAATTAAAAAAAGTCCAGTAATAGAATTTCTTAAGCAAGGAAACAAACATATAGGTTTAGAAAAGCAGAGAGTAACGACATACAACAATTAAAAAATTAGATAATAAGACCTAAAAATTATAAGCATATAACTTTTTAACTCATTTATTTTCAATTCTCGTTTTTCGGCTTCTATATCAACCACTGTTTCAGTTTCGGTCAAAGATTTTCGTCTCTACTATGAAAACCAATATCGTCATCATCATCGTAGCTAGCTTTTTTAACTCTTTGTTTGAAACTCCTATACAATGATTGATCTGGTGAAGCTATGTCTTCTTAAATCTTACTTTCAAGTAAAAGAAAAGTTTTACGCGCAAAATGATGGACTTCCAATGGGTTCCTCCCTTTCGCCAGTGGTAGCAAACATCTACATGGAGTGGTTCGAGGACCATGCGATCAACACAGCAAGAGTCAAACCAAAACTATGGCTACGATACATGAATGACACATTTATTATATGGCTGGAAAATGATGACGAACTACAGAATTTTTCACACGATCTGAAGGGTATTCGACCTAAGGTCACTATATCACGAAGTTAGAAGGAACTTCGTCATATAGTGACCTTAAGTTGACCAACAATCAAATGCACCATGGAAATTGAAAAAGATTCGGTTTTAGCTTTTTTGGATGTTCTTGTCAAACGATTAGAGAAAAACATTCAAACCACTGTATATGGGAAACCTATACACACGGGACAGTACCTAAATTTTAAGTCGAATCATTCTGTTGCTACAAAACAAGGAGTTATAAGAAGTTTGTATTTAAGAGCCATAAATATTTGTAGTATTAATGCAGAATTAACCACAGAAATTAACAACATTAAAAAGGACTCCAGTGATGGTTATTCCGAGAAATTAATAAACTCAACGATCTCTAAAATGAAAAACAAACCAAATGTAGCAAATTGTCAAAGTAATAATCCGTGGGGTATTATTAACATTCCATATGTTGAAAGGATTTCAAAACATAAGACGAATAGCCAAGTACTATAATATAAAAACAGTATTTTCATCGGGAAATACGATAAGGAGTTTTGTAACCAAAACAAAACCAGAAAATCCCTCAAATAATAAGCAATGTATTTACCAAATCCCGTGTGAGTGTGGTAAATCATATGTAGGTAAAACGAAACGCCCTCTTCAGGTAGATAGATAGAGTAAATAAACATCTAGAAAGTATCGTTAAAGCAAGAAAATATTTTTCGTTCAAGCTGCTGTTTGATCAATAGAGAGTTCTTCTTCAGTATCTGATGAGTTGAATTTTTAATCCAAGATCATTGCTGTTAAGCCGAAAAGGCATTAAAATTAGTGTTGTTTTTTAGCCTGATTAACCATGCTTCACATATACATTAGCGTTGATTGTTGATCAGTGTTTGATTCAAGACAGGCATATCTGTACAAATTACTACCAAAATTTCGTCTCCTTTAAGTTCGAGATACACCCTTCGGAAAAGTTTCCTGTCTGCTTTGTGATTTGGAAGAATTTTTCAAAACGTTGTTGTTCCAACTACTATTATTAATATGTGTGTTATAAAATAAGTCAAGCAATATCTTTTAAGCAAAACTAACTAAATGCTTTCAAGTAAATAAAGGTCTTAAACAAGGTTGCTGTATCTCGCCTATGCTCTTCAAGATATATTTGGAACAAGTCCTTAAAGTCTGGAAGAGAAAATGCCAAAACATGGGAATTCCGTTGGATGAAACCACCTTGTATACTTTATGTTTCGCCGATGATCAGATAGTGGTGGCTCAAGATTATGACGACCTCGAATATATGACACGAAAACTAATAGAAGAGTACAATAGGTGGGGACTACAGGTTAATATCAATAAGATAGAGTATATGTGTATTGGTGGAACGAAACAGGATCTAATCTTAAATACTGGGCAGTGAATTCAGTCCTGTGATGAGTATAAATACTTAGGTCTAAAAATTACAGCTGACGGAACACTAGACAAAGCTATAAAAGATAGAAACGTACAAGGAAGAAAAGCAATAAATTTATTAAATGGAATAATTTGGGACCAAAGTATATCAAAACATAACAAAAAGCTTGTATATAACACCATCGTAAAAAGTATTATTACATACGGCTCAGAAGTATGGCCAACCAAAGATAGAACAAAAAAAAATGCTGTCCGCTACGGAGATGGACTATTGGAGAAGAGCAGCAGGGAAATCAAAAAGAGAAAGAGTTACAAATCAAAGAATAAGATAAATTATGACAGTGGGTGAACGTACTTTAGTGGATGATACAAGAACAAAACAACTGGTGTGGTACGGACATGTACAAAGAATGGATGATGGAAGACTACCTAAACAAATATTACAATGGAAACCAACTGGCCGAAGAAAACGAGGAAGGCCGAGCAAAAGCTAGAGAGAAGGAATAGACAGTGAAATAAACATAAGAGGCCTAGATGACGAATTATGGCCAAACAGAAACGAGTGGAGATTGGGTATCGGAAGACGTAGAACGTAAATATCTTTTTTTCTGGCAGTGGTGTTACTTGACTTGGTAGTTTCACTTTATGTAAAATCAAATGAATCTCTTTAATTTTTTTCTAATTTGTCAAGCTGAGAATTGATTGGCTCATCAATAATTTATATATTTTTTAAAGTTTTAGTGAAGAAGTCTTTTTATTCTTTCCTGTTAAATGTTTTATTTTAATTTATTTTTCTCGAATTTTTTGTCTGTCACCGTAATCATTTCCTGCAGGCAGAGATCTTGAAGGCGACTGCTTGCTCCTTATTTGAAATGCGTTCTGACTGTTTCCTTATTCTGATTAGTACGTTACGTTTTTCAGTCTTCTGTTTAGTAATGAGCAAATCTGTTTTTTTTAAGCAATAAAAGCTGCACTTCCACAGGAGTTTTGCAGGTGACGTGTTCGAAATTTGCCTTAAAAAAAAAGGTGTCAAAAAAGGTCCGAACCGAACCGAACAAAACCAGATAATTTCGCTTTCCCACCTCAAACTTTAATTTCACCTACACAAAAGCTGCCTTTATCAAGCCGATGGCATTTGAAAGCTGCTTCGGCTTTTTCGGATTTTTTTTTAAATCAGATAGGTAATTTAAAGATTTGATGAAAAAAATCACTGTATGGTATGCTGTGTTCAATTGTGACAGGTGAATTAGCTGATGCCTACTTCAAATTGGAAGTTGGTCTTGAGGCTTTTTTCTTAGTTTTTATTATCCTTTATTCATCATCTTTCTATTTTGAAGCCAAGCCTGTAAAATAATTTTATTTAGTCTTATATCACACCTCGAAAAATTCCTTCTTTATTTCAGCATAACTCTTAAAACTGGCTTGCTTAAGCTGTCTTCGTGGCAATGTTGGATTTTAGCTTCAGACCCGAGGCTACCTTGGCTGAAACTTTAAGTTGTTAGTTTACCCACGTTTCGATATTCCTTTTAGTTTTCATAATTTTTATTTCATAACCTTATAAATCTGCTTCGGGATGTAGTTTATTTCTTAACTCGGTTTTTGTAAAAGCATACTTTGAAAACCCTACTTCACAACGGTAAGTTGTAGCGAAAGGCAACAATTTTTTAACAGCAAAATTAGCTAATTCTGGATATTCACGTCTAAGCTGGGCCCAAAACTCGAACAAAGTAGCCGAATTAAAAATGTTTTAAGGTTTCCATCAGCTGCAACATCAATTAGCTGTTCAGTTTGTTTTACAGTTAGAGTTTGATGAGCTTTTGGTCGAGAGTGAGAACGGATTGCGATCCCAATCCAGATTCTCTTCTTGCCTTGGAAAATTTTGTTTGAATTAAACTTGCAGGTTATGAAGGTTATCTCAAAATTGATTTTTGCTGATAATGGATACAAAATCATGCAGTGCAGGAAAGCAGTCAGACACTTCTCTATTTAGACAAGATTCCCATAACTGTATTTTATTTAATATATCCTGGATTTTGTCATGTAGTGAGATAACTATGACGGAAGTTCCCTGAAGTGATATGTTTAATTCAATAAAGCTTGAAAAGATATCGGCAAGATATGTAAAACATTGTAACCACTTGATATCAGTTGTTCCAGATGACAATTGAAATGCGGAATCATTAAGAAATACCATCACCTCATTTTGCAGAGTAAGCAGGTGACTTTCCCAATTACCAAACTTACTTTAATCTACTAAGAATCTTTATTTTATTTACATGACACTATTGACTATTTCATGTTTGGGTGATACCACATCTAATTTTATTAACTTCTTGCGGAACCCTGGGGTTTCGCGGAACCCAGTTTAAGAATCGATGCTCTAAGGGATGTGGTTCAACTAGAGCTTTAGATATGCATCTTAATTTATCACACTCTGATATCATCTCAAATAGTTTAATCAGATCCAGTGACCCCTTAGTAATTTCATATAAATTGCCCAGGAGGTCGTAACGGCGCTAAACATTGTATTTTAATTTCTTCACATCAATGTGAAGCGTTGTTCTACAATCATTATGTTTTGATGTGCTAGGAATGACCTTAAGGGGTTTTCGTTTTGTGGCTGAAACGTGTTGTTGAAAATGCCAGGGGTGTTAATAAAATAAAAGATGTTTTCAAACGTAAATATTAGTAACAAATCAAGAGTTAAGGACACCATTTTACATATTATTTTTATTTCGTAATATCTATCTATCAATCTGAAGCCAGCTTGTTCTTTTGATTGATATCCATCAAATTTTGTAGTTAGTCTATCTGTTAATATTTTCGTGAAAAGCTTATAAATTACATTGAGCAGTGTTATAGGTCGACAGTTTTTTAGGTCTGCTCTATCGCCTGTCTTATGTAGAATAATGGTTATTGATTCTTTCTAGTTATTTGGGATAATTTTTTCTTTTAGTATTTTATTCAGGAGAATATGTAGGGTATTAACTACAGCTTTACCACCGTATTTGAGCATTTCTGCCGTTACTCCGTCTTTTCCAGGTGATTTGTTATTTTTTATTTTCTTTAATGCTCTCTTTATTTCTGCTTTGCTTATTTCAGGTTGTAGCTCTGAATTTATGTTCTTTATTTTTGTTTGGAGTTTCTTCGTGGTTTCTCGTGATGGTTCCCTTTTTGTTTGGTATAATTCTGTATAGAATAGTTGTGTGATATTTATAATATCCTCTTTAACGTTAGTCTCTATGCAGTTCATATCCTTCTCCTCTGTAATTTTCTATAACTCTTTCAAGTTTTATTTCTTGGCTCTTTCTTTTATTTTCTTTTATCATTTTTCTTATAGTTTTATTTACTTCCGAGTATTCTATTGATCTTCTTTTTCCTTCTTTCTCCAGGTTCCGCCTTGTTTCCATCAGTTTTTTTATTTCTTCTGATATAAAATTTTCTCTCATTTTATCTTTTTGTGCGATATTTTTTCCTACTTTGGTCATAGCTCTTGTCAGCGTATCATTTATTTCATCTATACTTTCAGTTTCGCAGTTTTGGGTTAGTAGTTCCTCTTTGTATATAGCTTTATTTTGTGTAAGTTTACTCATGTCAAGTTGTTCATTGTTATTATCAATTTTTCTTTTCATTTCGAAATTGCTGTCAATGCGGATTTTTGTTCTGACCATCCTATGATCACTGCCTGTTGTAAAGCTGTTTAGCACTGTTACATATCCAACGATGTTTTTCTCAGTAGTCAGTATGTAATCAATTTCGTTTTTCGTTATTTCACTTTTGTGGCGGTTTCTTTCTGAGGTGTTTTTCCGCTAGATAATTCATTAAGGTTGTGCCCCTGTCATTCCTTTCGTAATATAGTTTTTGAATTTTTCACAAAATGTTTATATAGTTTTTAAGAAAAAATACGTAAAAAAAGTACAGAATAAAAGAAGTAAGGAAATATAGTTAATAAAAAAATAAACATATTAAACAAAAAAAAATATAAAGTGTGATATATCATTTTAAAGATTCAATATCATTCATTTAATACGAAAAATTATAGTAAAATAATTTAAACATTGTGAAAATTATTTATAGCTCTGCATTCGGCTTAAAAGCAATAGAAAAAGATAGAACCTTGAGGCATACCATAGCATTATTTACATATATATTTATCGGTTTCACAACGTTCTACGTCTTCCGATACCTAATCTCCACTCGTTTCTGTTTTTCGGCCAGTTGGTTTCCATTGTAATATTTGTTTAGGTAGTCTTCCATCATCCATTCTTTGTACATGTCCGTACCACACCAGTTGTTTTGTTCTTATATCATCCACTAAAGTACGTTCACCCACTGTCATAATTTCTCTTATTCTTTGATTTGTAACTCTTTCTCTTTTTGATTTCCCTGCCGCTCTTCTCCAATAGTCCATCTCCGTAGCGGAAAGCATTTTTTCTCTTCTATCTTTGATTGGCCATACTTCTGAGCCGTATGTAATAATACTTTTTACAACGGTGTTATATTTAAGCTTTTTGTTATGTTTTGATATAGTTTGGTCCCAAATTATTCCATTTAATAAAGTTATTACTTTTCTTCTTTGTACGTTTCTATCTTTTATAACTTTGTCTAGTGTTCCGTCCGCTGCAATTTTTACACCTAAATATTTATACTCATCACAAGATTGAATTCGCTGCCCAGTATTTAAGATTAGATCCGGCATTATTTACAGATAGTTTAATTTGCTTGTTTTTTCCGATGTCGATGATGAAGCTGCTTGAAAGTTAAAAGTCGTTTTATTTTTTTACTGGTTTAAGAATGTCAATACAAGAATTTAATGCGTATAGACATAAAATGCAAAATGTCGGTTCGACTTAAATGTCTCCGACCACGTTAAGAGATTCTATCTCGTGCGAGAAATCTACTACGTGCCTTCACAGGAAAACTATCCTGTCTGTATGCAGCACAGGTGACATACGATTTTGCTACATCTTGATTTTATTCTTTAAGTATTTCAATATGACGTCTATTTCACAGCAATTTTTATTTTGATATTTATGTACTTGAGAATCGAGGTTATTGTTCGAATTGTAAATATAGATTGACTTCGAGCCGAGATCTGATTCATTAACTCTCTCTAACTTCAGCAGGTTCATTAAGTACAAGGTGTTCAGGAATGGTTTTCTATTATTAAACTTTAATAAATTGACAATTATCTAATATATCGGGGTTACGTTTCTATTATTATTTAAACTTCTACCCATCCATTGAATTGTTAGCAGTATTAGTAGTAGAAGTTGCGGGTTCGTCAAGTAGGCCAAAGTAACCCATTTTCGTCATGCTCCAGGTTTATCCCTTAACACACTCTTTGCACTGCATTCGATATTCAGATAGCTCATTGGGGACGGGACCACAGACTGATATATCAGTGGGACTCAAAACTTAGCAACCATATTCCAAGCAGAACTACATGCAATAGAAGTATGCGGTAGAGAGATTACCCGGAGGGGCCTCTCAAACCGAAGTATCAAAATCGTCTCAGGTAGCTGATCAGCTCTAAAAGCATTAAGCACATACAAAGTTCAATCCCGACTAATTTGGAATTGCCTACAAACCCTGAGACAGGCCAGTAGAACTAACCAAATCAGTCTTTTCTGGGTGTCAAGCCACACAGGGGTTGATGGAAATAACAAACCAGATGTACTAGCCAGGGCGGGTGCAGAATCCGCGCTGACTGGACCAAAGCCTTACTTCGGCTTACCTAAGAAATATGAGAGTGGGTGTTAGAAAAGGGATTCAAAACTGGCAGGCAACTCCCAGACAACAACACTTCCAAAGCCTTTTTAAACAAGCCAGACAACGGACTGCTACTGTGTAGCACGACAGAGAACTAGGGCGAAACTATTCAGACCTGGACAGATGGCGAATCAAGACTTTGAGAAAATGCCAACAAACAAACTGATCTGCTTCTTAAATGAGATAGATATTGGTGACACCAGCGTCACTCGTTTGTCATCGCTTGGAGTCTTCAGCTCTTCTTTCATTTTTCCACCAAGCCTTTATAAATTTTAAGTTTACTTCCCTGCCATTCCTGATTTTTTCTTAAATTTGCCCTCATTATTATAAATTAGACTTTTGCTTGAAAACAGTAGCTTGCTTTCCGGGCGAGTGGTTCTTCTAAACTTCTATTTTTTCGAAGAATGCTTCCTTTCTGTGGTTTGCCTTGCTGATAGTTTGGAGTTATCAGTGAATAAACCATTGCACTATTAGTTTCAGATCCATTATTTTATCAATGTAAATTCATTTATGGCCACTATTTCTCAAATTCTTTGACTTATAGTTGTTAGTATTAGAAAAAAAACCTGTAATAACATATTAATAAACATATGGTAAGCGAAATAATGCATTTAAACACAAAGCACGAATTCTAAAAACAGATGTTTAAAACAAACGAGAAATTTTTTATCATCTACGCACAGGTCATAAAATTGTTATGAGAAAGTAAATAAAAATTATTACAACTATGAGTACAACAAAAGTCATTTCAGTTGAAAAATACCCAGTAAGTGTTCAGTGATGCAGCGTTTAAAACTTTAGATTTCTGTTGGCCAAGATTGTTAAGAACAACAGTATTGAAGCTGAAACTGAAAAGGTTAATAGGAACTAGAGATTATGGAACAATAAAGAAATGGATTTGAACAAAGTTAAGTTCTAAGTGTCTAGTTCAAAATGGCCGCCATCCGGTTCTTGTTTCAGTTTGACAATTCATTCTCTGGTTTAGAATTGTCAAGTGGTTGTTAAGCGCTGTGTTTGTTTATTTCTGTTTTTGCCAGTTTTTTTAGTTACATTTTCTAACTGTCAAAAACTGTTCATATGAGTCTTAACACATTACTGTTTAATTAGAGTAGAAAAAGTCTGAGATTTTCTTTCGTTTTCAACAAGAACACAATAAAAACAACAAAGCTGACAATTTTGACAGGGTCGTAATAAAATCAAAGTAAAGCAAGTTTGGTTTGGGCTGTTTAACGGGCACTCTGGCAGCGTGTCTTTTTCAGATATTTTTATCGTAATGTCAGTGTTTTTTATGAAATGTCTATTTTTTGGGCTGGCAAATTTTTGTTTATTTATAATTAATTAAGAATCCAACAATTTCCTTCGTAGAGGGTAAATCTGCATGAAGTTTTTGCCTGTGAAGGAACATTTTTTGCATATCATCAATTTACAGGAAAACAACTATCTAAATATCACTATTAAATCTCGATTTACCTACATTCAGCATTCCTGCTACATAATATTGCGGTGAAAAGATAAAAAGATCTCTTAATTCATAATCTTGATCTGTTTATGCTTTGAAGCCATTGGGTGTTGATTACAAGCTGCTTTTTGATTGCTCTTAATGCCTGTTTTTCCAATGCTGTTTTGTCGAAAGGCAGGTATTTTTTAACTTCAATTTTGATATCAAAAGATTATAAAGATATTAGTAATACGATACCTCAAGAAGGGTAATGATATGGTTTGATTTTATATTTTTTCTTACACATGTTTTGCTTCTACAAGAACTCCAGTAGCGCTATTCTTGTACAATTGTATTCCTCTCCCTCGAATAAACGTATCTGATTGGTTAACACAATTTAACTTTGTCTAAACCTAAAAAAAAGAAGGCCTAACTATTACTTCGCAAAAGGTTTAGTCAAGTACAACAAAAGATCCTAATAGAAAACCTGAATCTGATGAGAAAAGTTTAGTCTATTTCAATTTTGTCTCTGTTAAGTGAGCCTTGAAGTGAGCTCTTTGAATAGAACTACTTATCCACTTTCCCCTACCTTGGGCTGATAGTTCATTGATTCATTGGTCAAAAAACTTCAAGTTCAATGAAAACTAACATTATCATTACTTCCTCCGCTGCCACAATTCACAACAGCAAAAAAACTTGACATAATAATCAGTGGTGCACCCAGAAATATGTCTTGGGAGGACCCGAAACCTTTGGGGGCCCAACACCCTTGGGGGGGCCCAGAGGTCTCATGATGTTGTACTTTATGCTAGTTTTTCTGTTTATTCATGAAATATATGGAAAATATCTAAAAAAATATGTGGTTTGGGAGGGTCCGGGCCCCTAGCACCCCTCCCCCATGATGCGCCCATGTAATAATTCAAAATAAGTAAAAAAACTAGAAAAAAAGTAAAAAAAAAACAAAATAAACAAAAACATAACCTACTTTTTTGAAGAAAACATGGTCCCTTTTATTTCAAATTTTCTCGCTTTAGTTTAATATTTTTAAGAAAAACGCATTTTTCTCATATGCACAAAGGATCCGTTCTTAAAACTGATTAATTTTTGAGACTAAAGCTCTTGTCGTTTCTGTAAAATTTACGTTTTTGTTAACATTACGGCTTATGGGAAATCGGTTTGTTTGTCCTATGGAAGACATCTTGGATTTGATCATATGTTTTGTTAGACAGCCCAAGGCCAACACAAAAATAGAGGCCACGACCCTGAAAAAATCAGCTGTTCTCCCGGGGCTGAATTTTACATTGGGTCTTATGGGAGGTCAGACGTTTTTTTATGATATTTTCAAAATGGCACTACAGATTTCCGCAAAATTTCAGTGAAATATTCTCAGACACCATCCCGATATTACACCAAAGGTTTGTAAGGAAACAACATGATTAAAAGGTTAAAATCTTCAAGATGTAGCATTCCTTATTTTGAATTCAAATTACCCGCCATGTACCACATGCCATCTGTTATATTTGACATGTATTTGACTTTGTCATATGTGATTGTCACATTCGCTTCTGCTTTAAACTTAATTTTTGTGTGAGCTTATGAAGCGGCTATGAAAAATTAGGACTTATTACACATTTAAAAAAAATTGTTCTGCCAGAATAAAGTAAAAACAATCTCAAAAACGGCTTTATTAAAAAAAAAATCAAATATCCATGAACCGTCATTTCAACTTCAATATTTCAAAGACAATCAGCTGTGTCGTAATGTGACCATCAAAAAAAATCAGCCCCGGATGTGACGTCAACAAAGTGGAGGATCGTGGCCCGTCCATTTTGATAGCCCTGGACAGCCCTATTAGAAAGAAAATAATAGACAACCATAAATTTTTGACAACTGTCAAATAATGTAAAGAAGTATGTTCCAAAACCACCAAAACCGACGCATGCGCAGTTAACAAAACCCCGTCTAACAAAAAAAGGAATATTAAGACTTAAAGGGGGTCCTGGCTTCAATCATCGCAGGTAAGAATGCATGGGTATACCCTTTATTTATGCTCTCAAGTATTTGGTTCACATACATACCTATTTTGAAGATATTGGAGAGTAGGTACGAGTATATTAACCAGAAATGTTGCGCTACAATTTGTTTCTAATAAAAAATGAACTTGTGAAAGTGTTAAACGAATTTCTATATGGCTGGGTTGCATGTCAATACCTCATTAGGAACAACAGATTTCTGATCAGTAATAGTGAATTACATTATCACTTGTGTAATTTAGTTTTTATTTAGTTAGAATTACTTACTCTTATTTATCCATTTTTGGTAAGTGGATCTAGTAGTTTGAATGGTAAACTTACCTAAAAAAAGAATAAAAACGTGTTAGAGAAAGTAAATACAAACTTAAAATTATTTTAATGTAATATATTTATTTTTATACGACTGCAGAGAACATATAACATCTAAAGAACCTCCGCCAAATCGCTCAATCGCGAGCCCAGTTAAACTTTGCCAGAAGAAGAGGGCTCTGCGATCGTTACTTTGCGAGTTACAGTGGCGGAGGCATGTAAGGCGCCTGTTCAGATACACTATTAAGGTGACCATGTTTTAAACGTTTTTATTAACTTCACAGAGCCTGGCGTTGTCTGTCATCAAATCTAGCGATTTATTTTTGACACACTTCCCGTGAACCGATTTTAATGAAATTTAGCAAAGTAGTGTAGGTCCGATGACGATACAATACTATGAAAACAGATGGGTGGTAAAAGGTGGTTAAGGGGTGTAAAAGGGATAAATCCATAACTTTGAAACCAAATCAGATATGACCATGCGGTTTTCAGATTTATGATTTGGTGTAATGATAATACAATTTTATTTAAAAATATCGAAAATACGGGGGTAGGTGAGGGGTGTAAGGGAGGGCAATTCAGAATTTTGAAACCAAAGCAGATACAAACATGCGGTTTTCAGATGTATGATTTGATCGGGTGACAATACAATTTTATGAACAAAAATCGGAAGTAGGGGGTGGTAAGGGGTAAGGGCTGTAAAGGGGGTAAATTTAGAACTTTGTAAAAATACAAATAGAAACATGCCGTTTTCAGATTTATAATTGGTTCTGGTGACAATATAATTTTATGATAAAAAACGGCGGTAGGGGGACGTTAGGGCTGTAAAGGGGGTAAATTCATAACTAGTAATCAAAACAGACACGAATATGCGATTTTCAGATTTATGATTTGATCTAGGGACAATCCAAATTTATGAAAAAAAACGGAATTAAGGGGTTGGTTAGAAGTGCAAAAGAGGTAAATTCTGACCTTTGATATTTAAATAAATACGAACATGCGATTTTCAGATTTATGTTTTGTTCTGCTGACAATACTATTTTATGAAAAAAACGGAGGTATCGCAGATAAACTAAGGATTGAGGAATGGAATTGTATAAAATTGTCAGAAAAGAAACCTTGTAATCATGAGGCACTACTAGAAATGGAAAGGCTGTGAAAGCCATAATTATACATCTTGCATGCTTCTGTTTTTTTCATTAAAAAAAAATTAAAAAATAATATAAATCTATATTTTTAGTTAAACGATTTTTTTCGAAAATTGTACTAAAAAGTAAAAAATACCTTAGAAGATTTCTGTTGGCACATTATATATTTTTAAGTTCAATACAAAGTCGGGGTAAATTATTAAAGATATTAGATAGTTTAAGTTGTGCTACGTATTTTTACGTAAAACTGCACGTTAAGCGCTCTACGTTTTGTTCCAAATTTTAGTTTAAGTTGAATGTTTTTACGTTACCATAACAAGTCTACTAATAGAAATAAAATTTCGGACTTCCATTGTCTTTATTTATTTTAAAACACACAGTGTTTTAAAATAAATAAAGGCAATGGAAGTCCGAAATTTTATTTCTACACAATCACTGTCTACGAGTTTCAAACAAAAAGTCTACTAATAGCAGAGAAAATGGAATTCGGCACTGAGTTTTTTTGACGTTCCAATTTTGTTTTTTGTCTTTCAACTACAGTAGGAATATATTTTCAGTGAATCGTTTGTACTGGAAGCGGAAATTATCGTCTAGGCCTCATTTTTCGATCGGTCAATCAACCAATTCTATTCTTTGGTAACGTTAAGGTGCCCGCAGACTGCCGTAAGCTAACGTAAATACGTAAGCTCCTAACGTGACCTTGACGACGGTGTGACGAAGTGCGCTTGCGTAACTGTCAAATCTCATGCTTACGTAAAAATACGTAGCACAACTTAAACTATCTATTGACACCCATCAATTCTACGTTCGGGATAAAAATGTGGCGCGTATACATCTCAATTTGATCTTTAATAATCGCGCCACGATTTTAAAAATATCTAATGTACCAGTAACGCTATTGGTACATCTAGACAGTAGTAATCTAGCAAATTATTTTTATATTTTTTGTGAAATTTTATAATAAAATCGTTTAACTAAAAAAATATATATATATTTATTTTATTGCAATAAATCATGGCATTTTACTGAATCTCACCACATTAATTTAAGACCGAACAAAATAAAGTTTTTTACTCGGAGGAGGTTTTTAGAGGAAAGATAAAATAAAAACTGTCATGCCGTACATATTAATTACTACACTAAACCTACGTCCTTAAACTCTAAGATACCTACTTATACAGCGTGCGTCTCACATAAAAGTAACTACAGGGGGTCTTGTTAACTAGGAGGAAATTAGCGTCATTCCAAGGCCAGTGAAATGCTCTGTTTTTCTTATTAATTATTGATTTAAAAATTTCCAACTGCGGTGGCAAAAATATTCAAAACTAACCAAAATGTTAACAATTGATACTATTTTTACCGAAGATTTTAAATTTTTTTATAATTTTCGCTTGCGGCATCAAGTTTTTCAGTTTTTACCAAAATGTTTTTTCGCGGCGCCATGTGTTATAAAATTTTCGCTACACCATTTCTTTGCAATTTTTTTTTTTATAAGGGCGAAACAATTAACTCTCAACACTTAATAGATCCATCAGATGTTGGACCCTCGTTAGACTAAGCTTTCGAGCTACCCACGAACAAATACGAGAGAAACGAGACCATTTTTACCCCTGTAGCTACGAAAACTTGTTGGGTGTATATAAGTTGAACATATATTGCTAAGCTTCTTTATTTTTCGCATTATTCTTTTGCAAAATGGCCCGGCTAGTTATCCTGTCCGAGGGCTTCATCGGTGCTAACTTTTTTACTTTAAAAGGCATTGAAAAAACCAATATATGCCCAGGCGATGCCCTCGAAGTCCACTAACTTTGGTGAATAACATTTTTGACAACCCAAAAAAAGCTCCGGTCATTTTAAAGAATTTTTGACGACCTACCCAGCAATGGATCGGAAAAGCCTAGGCAACTCCCGCAAGGCCCGGGAAATGCCCAGACAAGGCCCCCGCAATGCCCCGGAAGTGCCCCTATATGTAGGCCAAATTATAAGACGACGTTGCGTCGCGTCTTCGACAAGATAGACGCTATACTGGGCTGACAATGAAGTAGCCCGAATGGTCACCCTAACTTTCTCAAGCCAATAAAATTATATGAAGAGCGGGCGTGTGTCGCGAAACAATGCATGTCTCGCGAGTTGACACGGGATCATTGCGTGAACAGTTTACTCAAGAGAAAGGGTAATAAAATAGAAATACAGTGGTGGCCAATAAGAATGCCCTAAAACTGAATAAAGATCTGATCCTGCTCTAACTATAAAAAAAAGTAGAGGTATATTTAAACATTCAATCTATTTCTCATTTCACAAGCTAGGGCAATTTTTCGCACCAAATGTTGTAGTGCCTTTCTGCCACGTTAAAAAAAAAAGATAGTGTAGTTTTAGGCGACCAGTACTATTCGAAAGAGGGGTAAAATATTTCTATATGTGTTTTTTTTCATGGGGTTAGTTGGATAACTCTATAAAGCATTGGAAATTGACACAGAAATATTAGCTTCTACTTTTGTCTTAAGATAATTCAGTCGTAAAAAAAGGTGAGCCTTATACCCCTCATCTACCTTACATCACTGTAATATTCTATTAATTTTTTAAGATTTAACTCAAAAAACTATCAAAGTTAACAAAGTTAACAAAGTACATAACTTAAAATGTATACCTAGCTTATTTGATTAAAAGTTAAATATTACTTACTTACATTTTCATAAACCCTGTTTTCCTATTTATTAGTTAAAAAAATAACGTTTTTCATTTGAAATAAATTTAGAAAAAAAAACTTTTTGAAAACAAGCTTTTATAAAATGGACTAAAAAGCATAAAATAATATTTTGAGTGTTCTGATATCATAATAATAAAAGCGATGTTTTTTTTTCTTAATTTATTTTATAATTTTTAGATTTGTCTAAGTCTATGCATTTCAGCTTGCGCATCGATATTGCAGGGAGTCTTTCCTGTCAATTTTAAAATATCTGTCTTCGATGAGAAGGCCGTCCAACAAAGGCGACATATGCTAAAACTGTCGTTATTATTATGATCATTATATGCAAGGATTAATTAATTTTGGTCGAGATCGAACAAACTAAAGCCTTACCTCTTCTACGCCCCCCCCCCTTTTTAGTGAGAGAGCATGTGAATTTTGAAATCAATCAGATACCTACGTGGACGTCAGTTGAAAATAATCAGAAAAAATCGTCATTAAATCGTCCATTTTGAATCCGCCATATTGAATTTTTGTAATCAGATCAAAAATTCGTAATCGTCATTCCCAAAAACCCCCAGATACCAATTTTGGTGGAAATCCGACAAAGTAAAATTTTACCCCTCCCCGCCCTCCACGTTAGGGGGGAGGTAGAGTCCCTGTATGTTGACTTATATCCAAATATGTCAACATACAGGGACCTTAGGGGGAGGTAGGCAGTCAGTGATACCACATTATTGGATTTTCATCGGAACTATAACGGTATGCGAAATTTGAAGTCAATCGGATACGTGGAAGTCAGTTGAAAGTAATCAGAAAAACTTGACACTAAATCGTCCATTTTGAATCCGCCATATTGAATTTTTGTAATCTGATTAAAAGTTCGTTATCCTCATCCTCAAAAACCCCCAGATACCAATTTTGGTGGAAATCCAACAAACTAAAATTTTACCCCCTCTCCGTCCACCAGGTTAGGGGTGAGGTAGGCAATCAGTTATACCACATTATTGAATTGTCATCGGAACTATAACGGTATGCGAAATTTGAAGTCAATCGGATACGTGGAAGTCAGTTGAAAGTAATCAGAAAAACTTGACATTAAATCGTCCATTTTGAATCCGCCATATTGAATTTTTGTAATCTGATTAAAGTTCGTTATCCTCATCCTCAAAAACCCCCAGATACCAATTTTGGTGGAAATCCAACAAACTAAAATTTTACCCCCTCTCCGTCCACCAGGTTAGGGGTGAGGTAGGCAATCAGTTATACCACATTATTGAATTGTCATCGGAACTATAACGGTATGCGAAATTTGAAGTCAATCGGATACGTGGAAGTCAGTTGAAAGTAATCAGAAAAACTTGACATTAAATCGTCCATTTTGAATCCGCCATATTGAATTTTTGTAATCTGATTAAAAGTTCGTTATCCTCATCCTCAAAAACCCCCAGATACCAATTTTGGTGGAAATCCAACAAACTAAAATTTTACCCCCTCTCCGTCCACCAGGTTAGGGGTGAGGTAGGCAATCAGTTATACCACATTATTGAATTGTCATCGGAACTATAACGGTATGCGAAATTTGAAGTCAATCGGATACGTGGAAGTCAGTTGAAAGTAATCAGAAAAACTTGACATTAAGTCGTCCAATTTGAATCCGCCATATTGAATTTTTATAATCTGATCAAAAATTCGTAATTCTCATACTCAAAAACCCCCAGATACCAATTTTGGTTGAAATCGGACAAACTAAAGTTTTACCCCCTCTCCATCCCCCACGTTAGGAGGAGGTAGGTACCGGATGAAACCATATTATTGTATTGTCATCGGAACTAAGACGCTATGCGAAATTTGAAGTTAATCGGATGTTTGGAAGTTCTTCAAAAATGAGTTGCAATATATGCATACATACATACATACAGGTGAAGTTAAATAAAAGCTTGTAATAATAAAAGGGCGTACACGCCAAATTCTAAAATACCTTCGAATAAAAAAAACCTTTAAAAATTTTTATATACCAGGTGGGCCAAAAAAACGGAAATTTTTTTTCATTATAACTTTTGAACTGTAGAATTGATTTTAATGGAACAAACTACACTTCGCAGCGAATTAATCAGACTTGATTAAATATATTTTTTTGCCGCCATCTCAAAATTCAAGATGGCAGACCAAATTAAAATGTAACCTTCAAAGATGCTCGTTTATTCTTTTGTTGCAAACATATTTTAATTATTTTTTTAAATTAGTAAGAAAACTACATTCTTGCCACGCACAACCAGGTATGAATCAGCAAAATCAGTTCAGTGGTTTATATAAAAAAAAATTTGTTTCAACCCTTGTTTTGCATATTATACGATTGCCTTGCCAATCAAGTCTGTATTTATTTCCTTATAAATTCATTACTACTAAACCGATTTTAATGAAATAAAAAACATCCTAAAGATTTTTTATTTCACTAAGATCGGTTCAGTAATAATGAGTTTATAAGGAAATGAATGCAGGCAGGATTAGCAATGCAATCGTATAATCTGTTAAACAATGACTGAAATAAAAATAGATTTTTTGAGAACCATCAAACCGATTTTACCAGATTGTACTACTTTGTGCGAGCCAAAAGTAGTGCTTTTCCATAGATTAAAAAAAAACTAAAACATTGTCAGAAAACAAGAATTAACACGCCATCTTAAAAAATCAAGTATGATTCTGTCCGCCATCTTAAATTTTAGAATGGCTGTAAATTTTGATCATATAGTCTTTAAAAGGCAATCAATTTTGACCAGGATGTTATTTATTTCATTAAAATCGGTTCAGTATTAATGAATTTATAAGGAAATAAATGCAGACATGATTGGCAATCGTATAATATTCAAAACAATGGTTGAAACAAAAATATATTTTTTTAGAACCACCGAACCGATTTTGTTAATTCGTACCTTGTTGTGCGTGGCAAGAATGCAGTTTTTTTATAGATTTAAAAAAAGTAATTAAAACGTGTTCGCAACACAAGAATAAACGAGAATCTTTGAAGGGTACAATTTAATTTCATCCGCCATCTTGCATTTTGAGATGGCGGACAAAAAAATATATTTATTTAAATGTCTCATTAATTCTCTGGCAAGTGCAGTTTGTCCCATTAAAATCGATGGTATAATTCAAATGTTATAATGAAAAAAAAAATCCGGTTTTTTTTGGCCCACCCAGTAGTTTAAAAAAACAAGTTCAAGACCTAGAATGTTTGTTGAAAATATGGCTCCTATCGTCTGTTTCATAGGGGCGTAAAACGTTTTTAGCTCCTTTAAAATTTAGGAAATAGCCTTAACGCCTTTCTGTCTGTCTGCTTAAACCGTTGATATAAATTTTTTAGTAAATTTTTGTCTCCCAGCAAATATTAACATAACCATATAAAATATGCGACATTTCACAAATTTTCATAAAAATCCAAAAAATGGTTATAAAACTATGACCTTTTAAAAATGTAAATTTTACTTTTTCTGTTAATTTGCAATTGCCTCCGCTCTGGGTTTATTTTCACGGATCACCCAAATATTATAAAACAGAAAATTAAATCGACCTGGGTAGGTACGTATTTATTAATCAGTCTACATACCTACTTCAAATATTACGCGTTTCGCTTGACCTTCGACCGGCCGCATTCGCGTTGACGACAGCCGACGTTAACACCCGATGACACCTGATTCAATTTTTGTTTTGTACGCGCGCCTATGGTTTTTCGTGCAAGACTCGATCGGCGCGGCTTACCTACTTCTTTATAAATTAAATTCAAAGAAGATATGTACGATATTCACGTTATAACAAGGGCTCGAGATTTTCTACATGCGTTGTCCTTCTTGTCCAGTTATTTCTTCGATGACGACTGTCTTGTAAAAGGGGGTTTTGCGCACGGAGAACATGATTTGAAAATGGCATTTTGCGCACGATGTGTGCAAAACGTTTTGCACACGCTTATGTCATTTTTGCGCACGCCTATGTCATTTCTGCATACGGGTCTCCCGTCATTGTGGTTTTTGTTGTTGTCACCCATCAATATAAGTTGGCTTAGTTCCGTAGCAACCGTCACTGCTCGTATGTTTTGTTGATTAGATACGTCAAAAAATGGTTGAATTTTTAAAGTTTTGTTGTAAAAATGTCGGAAATAAAAACAAGTTAAATTAAAATTTGATTTTTCTTTCTTTATTAGCAGACGTATAAAAAATATTGTAAAAAACTCGTTTGAAAACCTCTTTGCACACTCCCTCGACTCCCAAACTGTCTCGATCGTGTGCAAAGAGTCGTTTTCAAACCTTGTAGTTTAAATAACTGTTATATTACTGTACCGGTAATTATTTTATTATAACAAAAATATTTCACGCAAAGAAAAGCCTTGATATAAAAGTAAAGCCAAGTTCTCCACTACAGATTTCAAAATGAAAGGTTCTTACTAGTTTGAAAATGTTTTTTTAAACTTTGCTATTCCAGCCAAACTTCTTTATGTTCAATTTAGCACTGTGCCTAAGAGTCATTTGCAAACGTAATAGCCAAGTTTATAAAAACATTTCCAAACAAGTGAGAACCATTCATTTTAAAATTTCTATTGGAGAACTTGGCTTTACTTTTATCTCAATTCTTTTTACGGAATACCACATTCGCGTACTTGGCTTTTTTTTACATGAAATGTTTTTGTTATAATTTCACTCCTTTTTTTAAAGGTATTGGATAATTCCTATTATAGTTTTAGTTTTAAAGTAGTAAAATAAGCGAAATATTGTTTAAAACTTTTGCAATGCCTATTGAAGATATTGAGATTTTCCTATGGTTTTAACATAGTTCCTATCAACCTTCTAAAGCGCAGCTCTCTAGTGTGCAAAGTTTGATTTTCGTAGCTCATTCCAAAGTAGAGTTTTAGGTAGGTCAAATATGCGAGCTGAAATGTTTGAAGAAAAGATGGTATAGTTTTTGCAAAGTCAGTTGAACAAAGGTTTTAACCTACCATCGGCATATCCTTTAAAGAAAGTGACATGGGCGGCGGTAGATAACTCATGAAAATTATTTCATTTAATTATGGCGTAAACTAAAGAAATAAAAATAGATAATAAAACTTTCTATTCCTACACCTACAGAAACGACACTGATTTATTTTCTAACTCTGCATACTGCCGACTAAAAGGGTCCCGAAAAGCACACCTGAAAGCAATTAAAAGCGCATCTCAAAAAAATCTGCTAATCAGGTGCCGTCTATCCACCTGTGCTGGGTAGGTCAGAAAACAAATACTTTGTGCTCGGACCGCAAAGAGTCGCGCCTTTTCTCTGTCGGTAGGGTTAAAATTATACCAGGAAGATTTTATATGAATTTGGATAACTTTTGAAGGGCAGATTGAAGCAAAATTTCATGAAATCGATAGAACCCCGTATATTGAGCAATACAGGTGACTTTGCAAAAACTATAATGCAGTTTCCTTGCGAACTTGGCAGTGCCCCTGCCGTGCCCCCAGATTTTTTAAGACATTCTTGCCGTTCACTTCTATTTTCCTTTTTCTCTAATAGAAAGAGATAAGAAACAATTTGTCTGTCTATCTTTCTCTATTAGAAAAAGAGGGAAATAGAAGAGAGCGGGAAGAAGAGAAACGTGAAACAACAAGCCTTGTGCAGTTACCTTACAATAAAAAATTACACTGACTTATTGAACAAATAAAATCAAAGAAGCATTATTGTTAAAAATTGCTTTTTTTTAAAATAAAAATCAGTTCAGCATTCAGTATTTTGGGGTTTTACTTCTAACCTCTATGTATGTTACCCTTTATCCATGATTTTTAGTTTTTGATTCTTGACCTGTTATTTTGATTACCTACTAAAAAAAAAATTCACACTTTTATCCACAAAATGAAAGATAAAAAAAAGTACAGAGCGCATATTTAAAAAAACTAAGGTTTGAATTTTTTATGCAAATGAATGTTACAATAAACATTAAAATAAAATCGTGGTTTCTGATTAAAACTGAAAAAATATACTTTAAACAAGAAGCTTTCAAGTTAATCTGCATTTAAATAAGAAAATGTTTTTTTTTTAATAAACATCGGAGCTCCGAGAAGTCATAAGACCTTGTAAAGAGCTTTTCTTTGGATCAAAATCAGCTAGACTCATTTTATAGACCAGGTAGTCTCATTATCAAGCGATTTGTGTCAGAAAACCACTTTTTTAGCTATTTTAGATATCTGGCTAAATTACTTTACCTATTCTGATGTTGGTAGATATCTAGCCAAGTCAACAAATGAAAATATAGGGCTCAATCATGAAGAAATCAGCTGATAATTATAATCCATGGCGTATTAGCTCACACATATACTATACTATAGTAGTGTGAGCTATGGTGATCCTAATTTTTTCGAGAAAAAAAAAGTTGCTCCGATTTCAAAATTTTTTATATATCTTTGCGTTTCAGATGATTTTGAAACTTTTTTGTTGCGCCGTCTGTCTGTCTGTCTGTCTGTCTGGCTGTCTGTCTGTATGTCTGTCTGTCTGTGTGTCTCTGTCTGTCTGTAACGACCAACGCGCATAACTCAAAAACCGCTTGGCCGATTTTAATGAAATTTGGTACCTAGGCTGGGTCTTGGGTCGAGATGGTCCCATTTAAAAATAAACAAAATCCACCGAACACAAACCAAATAAAAGGGTGGGGGTAGATTTTAAAAATTAGAGTTTATGTGAAAATATGGCGTGTGTGATATTAAACGAAAGGTAATTGGGCCTGCAGTTATACAAAATACATTTTAATTTATTTAAAAAAAAAGGGTGGGGGTATATTTTAAAAATTAGAGTTTAAGTGAAAATATGGCGTGTGTGATATCAAACGAAAGGTAATTGAGTCCGGACTTTAACAAAATACATTTTAGTTTTTGTTTTTTTGTAAGGGTGGGGGTAGATTTCAAAAATTTGAGTTTAAGTCAAAACATGGCTTGTGTGGTATCAAACAAAAGGTAATTTAGTCTGGAGTTGAATAAAATATATTTCAGTTTTTAGTTATATTAGCTCACACGTACACTATAACTATAGTACCTAGTGTGAGCTTAGGGGCCCATATATTGGCAGAGTATTTTTATAGTGGTTCTTATAGAAGGATAGAGGTTTTTTCGCTATATTTTCGAAATGGCTTATATTTTTATAACTAGATAAACCGCAATCTTTTAAAAAGATTTTATTTTTTTAATTTCCACAAAGATTACTTTATTTTCCAAAAATTTCATTTTCATTTTTTATTTGCATATTATCATCGAAGAAATATCATATATATATCTTCGATGATATTATATTGCTTGACTTCAGAGTTTACATTTATGAAAAATGACAGAAAAGGTTGTGTTGGTTTTTTGTGCTTCGTTGGCCCATAAAAAATGGGAACAGGATGCGTTGCTTGTAATAGTTTTATAGGAGTGAAAAGCCGGTTTCCTTTTTGAAGTAAGTAGCTTTGATTATTTAAAAAACTTTATTGGTACCTAATCACAGTAAAAATCTAGTTATACGTAGATTAAAAATCATCAAACGTCCGCGAACTTTCAAAACCACAGAACATTATCGGAGAGTAAAAGTAAAAAAGGGAAGGTAGCACCTCCTGCGCAGCGTGCTCTCTCTACAAAAAATATCAATATTTTTGCCTTACTTTGCATATATGTAAAGGCCTATCCATTATATACATAGAGATCATTGCTTCTAGTTGGAGAAAAATTACATAGTGATTGAAGATTCCGAAAAACGTTCTATTGTTTTTTAAGTTATCAAATCCCATAAGCCCCATCCCAAGCAGCATTTAGACGTCATATTACGTTACGCATACGTTGCTTGCGATAAACGCGACGTCGGGTGCCGACGTCGTTTTGACCGCCTGACGACCCTCGTTTGCACCTAAATGGGGAATACAAATTCGGGTCGCTACGACGTCAGCATCTGACCTTATAGGTAATAGAGTTTACCAATTAACAATGTAATTGTAAGTTGGATTTCCGTCACTTAAATTTAGTCGCAAACAGGTAAGTTGCGTTTGGTTTCGTTTCCATTGCCTAGAATATATATAGTTTTTGCTAAAAAGAATTCCTGTCAAGTAACTAAAATTATACCTGATAAGTAAGTATTTTAAACTTATTAAATAAGTCTCATAAAAATGGGTGCATTTTACAAATGACAATTATAGTCATGCATGAAAGGCGGTATTAGAATATTAATAATTTATATTTTAAAGCAGGAATCCAACTAAAATTTTACAACGAAGGCATGTTTATTGATCAACGTGATGAAAATACTTTCAACAAAAGCAAGCGCTCCTGAAATATGCAAGATTTACTGAAATATACATATTTTTTAAATAGATCTAATTTTTATTATTATTTTATTTTTGTAAAAAAAAATGTTTTGCTGCTTCACTAAACTCAAATTTGTTACTAATTTTGCAATTATTCCTTCATTTCTACTTAAAATTAGAGAACCGAACCGAACCGAACAAAAAATATTTTATAATGGCCGACAGACGCTAACCTTTTCAGAATGGCGGATTTCGGTGTCTGACTTAATGTGAACTAATAATATACCAATTCGGACCGGGTCTCCACTTTTGGTTGTGAAAGATAACCAAAGAGTGGAAGTCCGACGTCTGGCAAACGTATTTCGTCCCATTAAATTCGGACGTTCGCCCCGCATGATTTTGCGTCGGCCTACCAACGGATTGGAACTCTAGGTTCGCAACTATATCTATCATATTAACCAAAATCTCGGTATAGAATTCAACGTCCGCTCTTTTTTGCCTACAATAGGTAAAGCCCACGGTCCCAAAGCTAACTACCGCGCTGTCAACTGTCAGGCAGTGACGAAATCATTGTTTTTTATATGTTTTTGTTTTTAGAAATGTTTGTTTAAATACCAAAAATCTAAGGGAAATAAAACCGATACCCCACCTGTGGGAAGAGGATAGGCTATTATGGTTTCCAAAATCCAAAAAAGATATAAAACTGCGTCATGTCCTGACATGTAGCCGTCCTGACCAAACAAATGCACTTTTTGTTAGGTTATGGGCGTCTATAAATGACAGTAGGCTGTAAATGTGACGCGTAGGCCATATGAACGGACGTCGAATAGGTCAAGTAAAAGTTACGGGAAATACACCAACCAAACTAAACGCTAGTTTAGGCCTGAGGTTAGGGTCTTCACCGGAGGTACCCGACGCCGACGTCTGTTGGTCGTTGGGCTGCATAGATTTTTTGTACGTCGAACAAACGAACGTAAGACCGACGTTGGGAAATCAATGGAATATTGCGTTGTAATATTTGACGTCGCGAGATCGTTAAAAAGACGGACGTATATTTAATAACGTCGGTTTTGACATAAATGTGACGTCGCTCAACGCATAATCAATCTTGCAACTTAATATTTCACTAAATCCAACGTCGGTGCAGGTCTCATTAGGTTGTAAGTCAAATAAATGTTTCTTGGGATATGACGAAACTTTGAAGAAGAAAGAAGCAAATTGTACACGAATGAAGATGAAAGATTAATAAACATATTTATTGTATTAACCAGATGGTTCAGACCTTGATGAGAATTTGATATATTTCTTTTTCTTTAACAAAAAACAAACAAATAATAAGAAAAAAGTAAAATGCAAAGAATTTTCTTTTTCACGGTCTCGCGATCTCGTTCTTCAAAAGAAGATTAATGATTCAATGTTCTGACAGATAAATTATTTTGTTATTAATTATAAATGTTTTTTTTTGTTCGTCTTACTTGTTGTACATGCCTATCTACGGTAAAAGTATTTTGATGACCACTCTCTGTGAACACATTATTTTCGATAGTATTAGATATAGTTTTTTTTGTCTTCGAAAAGCCAACTTTCTAGTTTGTAGTTTAGTTAGCACGAAGTTGAGTATACTCGTAGTATATGCAGTGGCGGCGCTTGATAAAAAGCTTTGGGGCTGCACACCAAAAAAAAAATAAAAATTGCGGCGCAGGTGAACATTTTTTTTGAGTGCCACGCTAACTTTTTGGGCCTTCGTGTGGGCCGTCATATCATATAATTTAGAGCAAATAATTAAAAAATTTGATATTTACAGTCGAACCTCTCTAACTCGAACCTCTATAACTCGAACCTCTCTATAACTCGAACCTTTTAAGTGGTCCCTGCACTTTTTACATGTATTTTAACCTATGTAACTCGAGTTTCTATAACTCGAACTCTCCATAACTCGAACTGTTTTGGTTGTCCCTTCAGGTTCGAGTTATAGAGGTTCGACTGTAGTTAGATATTAGTTACCTACCTATTATTATTGTTTTTATAAATAAATAATAAATGTATCACACCTAGTTTATTTTCTCTTCTAATGGCAAAGATGAAAATTTAATTGTCTTTATATTGTCAGGAATGCAAATAACCCCTGACTGTGCCACTGTACGAAACCATCTTGGAAAAGCGACAAACACAATTATGGTTCTGTTAAGATGAGAAAGTGGTTCCGCCTCCCTCCAAAATAGAAACCATTTGGTTGCCGCCTACCACACAGCAGATGGTTATGGCGAGAAAAACTATTGAAAAGTCTAGAGTGGGAGTCGTAATGGTTGAGCGTGGGGATACAGCAAGTAGCGAGAGGGTTTTCCCTTTAAAGTGATTGGACATGGAAAAACTGTGAGATAAGAAAATGTTGTCTATAAAATGTATTTTATCTCTGTTTTTGTTTAGCTTATCTTTTTTAGCTCATTAGCTAGAATGTAAAGTAAATTTTAGGATTATCAGCAACGCCACTGACTTGGTTCCTCCAAGCTCTTCAAATAGGGGATAATGGATTATTTAGGTCCAACCAACCAAGACCCAAAATATTAAAATAAAACTTTAACTTACCAAAATAACAAACTTCAAAATATTCTTCAAATATAAAAATCTTATGTTTCTTTACTGACAATTAATTTTAGAGGTTTTAGTTAAATTCAACAAAACTTTGTATGTTTGTATTTGAATGTAACTACCCACTTGTCTTCTCAAAGTTTGGGTTTTTATAAAGGGTTAGTTGGACCTAAATAATCCATTATCCCCTCTTTGAAGAGCTTGGAGGAACCAAGTCAGTGGCGTTGCTGATAATCCTAAAATTTACTTTACATTCTAGCTAATGAGCTAAACAAGATAAGCTAAACAAAAACAGAGATAAAATACATTTTATAGACAACATTTTCTTATCTCACAGTTTTTCCATGTCCAATCACTTTAAAGGGAAAACCCTCTCGCTACTTGCTGTATCCCCACGCTCAACCATTACGACTCCCACTCTAGACTTTTCAATAGTTTTTCTCACCATAACCATCTGCTGTGTGGTAGGCGGCAACCAAATGTTTTCTATTTTGGAGGGAGGCGGAACCACTTTCTCATCTTAACAGAACCATAATTGTGTTTGTCGCTTTTCCAAGATGGTTTCGTACAGTGGCACAGTCAGGGGTTATTTGCATTCCTGACAATATATTGCACGCCAATGCTATCAGGATTAGAAACTTCCGCCATTGTCGTAAATACCAAATCGACGCAAGTCAAAACAAACCGCCCGCGCCCGACCGATAATGCCAAGTTGTCCAAGCGCTAGTGGTGTGCAAATACTGTCTACTCGATACTTTAATATCTGATACATGGAGATTCGAAGTAATCGAATCCTTCGACACCAAATACCCGTTACACCTGATTCCCACCTACGACTTTCTCGTGGGTGCCCGCTCACGCGTCACATGATCTCAATATAAAATGTTACCACAGTCATGTGACGCGTGCGCGGGCACGCACGAGAAAGTCGTAGATGGGCACCGGGCTTTACTCGAATCCCGAATGGGACCGAAGCCGAAGGTTACTTTCGTATCAATCGTAACGGCATCGCCCGTATGAGTAAAGAATTTGGAGTACTTGTCATTATTTGGACCGATATTTATTTACTTAAATATTTGCGTCGTGCGGTAAAGTTACTTTATCGCATGCGCACCACTTGAAAACCTTAGCAACGCGTCAGTAAAACCCGGTTCCCACCCAAGAACTATAGACATAAAGGACTGCTTAGTTCCATTTAACCTGTATTAATAAATTGTGCGGGGTGAGGAGAGCGGCGTGACGTCACCACTTGTGCTAAATCCTGTGTTTACGTTCGTTGTATATGATGTTATTCGTATTTTCAAGAGAGTTTTGTTGATATTTCGCTGAATAGTTTGTGTTTTTTGGATTGTTTCAGTGCAGTGCTACTAAGAAAAGACATATAAATAAACATTTTTACGTTTGGTTTGTTAACAGTGTGTAAAAATTCGATTCAGGACAAAGAAGAACGTTTGTTTACAGGGTAAAAAAAATTTCTCAGCGAATGGGCTTCTTGTTTAATAATATCTAATTGATATATGTAATTATTATCATTAATTATTCTCTAATTATTATCTTAAGTATATTGATAAATAATTTCCACGGTAATTTTTTTAGCTCACTATTCCTGGAAGAATCTGTGCGGTTGCTGTGTGCAAAAACAATCAGTTGTTCTCGACATTGGTTGGAAAACCCACCTTCTTGACATTGGTTAGAAAAAATTAAAAAATGGAACTCATACTTTGAGTTATATCATGGTAACTCATTTAGACTTGGTACCAGAATTGTGGGTTGATTGGCCAGTAAAATTAAAAAAAAAGAAACCATGCCACTTAAAATAATTTTTGATTTTTGTAAATTGCATACAATAATAAGAATAAACTTCCATAACGATCAAACACAGAAAACTAAAAATCTTAAAATAAAAAGATGTGAGGACATTGAACGGAGGAGAGCAAGAAAATTACAAAAGATTGTGAATTGAAAAGGAATATTTTTCTAAATGAAATATTATTATTTATATTATTATTTTTAATTTATTACATGTATCTGTTTTTTTTTTGTAAAAATGTAATAACAAAAATACTTTTTTTATGTTCTATATTCCCGTTTTTTAATTATCTATTAAATAATTTCTTAACATGCTTTAAAAAGCGGTTGTAATAATTAAACTATACATTATGTGCAGTTTGTTTTCTCTTTGTTTTTTTGTCTATTTGTTAAGAACAATATTTTTGCTTTTCCTTTTTTTAAATAAATCAATAAATTTTTCGTCTATATTTCCGTTTTTAATTATTATTAATAATTATTATCGCAAAATAATTTCTTTACATACTTTTAAAACAATTGAACAAATTATATAGGTATTACCACATTATGTGTAGTTTTTTTTTCACTTTAAGTATTTAAATTTAATTTAATTAACAGATATTTCAAATATAAAATCATTTATCATCCTTTTATTTAATGTAAAGACAATATTTTTAAATATACAATGCAGCAATTTTGCATAAAATTTAATTTGCATAAAGAAAATAGCTCTAAAAGCACATAAAATCCAATATAACAATAGGCGCGCTTTCTGCCCAGCACAAGTGGTGACGTAACAGCGAGTTTGACCTTGAACATCGATTGCAGACAGATTCGGCAACTGAGCAATCCTAGTGTATAATCGTTGGTTCCCACCTACCAACGATTATAAACACACATGATTGCCTATTTGCTCGATTCTTTTAGCGGTAGGCGGCGCCTTGCTTACGTCACTAGTGGACCTCTGCTCAGCGCGCTTCATATAATACACATTGCAATCGTGAGTTTTTCCCGCTTTTTTCTTGCTTATTTGCAAACAAATTTTTTATTCGTGTTAGTAAATATAATTAATAATTTCATTTATTCAAAACAAATGATTTGATAAATCAAGAGTTTGCTCTGCGAGCTGAATTTTCCTACCAGACGATATGTTGGAGTTTCTTTTTTAAATAGTTGAAAGTTTTAGAATAGAAGTAGGATTTTAAAAAAAAGTTTAATCAATTTAAATCATTAGATGTATAATTTATTGTTTTGGTTGCCGATATAATAAAATACACTTATATTATGCAGTAACAAAAAGGTATTTATTTGATATTTTTGGAGAAAACAGCCAAATAAGATGTGTTTTTCAACTTCTTATGCTTTAAATCAATAGATTTTCATAAGTTTTTTTTCAAATGATTTACATTGTTTGTGTTATGAGTTGTTTTTATCCCACCCAGCGCCCGTTTTCACTCCTTCTTCTGTAACAGGTTTCTGAAAACTTCTATAGACTAAAAAAAACTTAAGAAAAAAACTGAAACCAAACTTGGAGAAACTGTCTACAAAAAATACTTTCCAATAATCAGTTTAATAAAAGAAGTACGTTTGCGGCATAATTACCAATTTTTTTTAATGTGAATAATTTAATGAGCAAGGATTTTCCAAAAATCAAAAAAAAATTAAAAGTTTATATAAATATAATAATATAAAAATATATATATTTATATTTCTAGACTGAAAGAGGGAACACAAAGCTTTTTTTCTTTTTTTCAACAAAAAATTGTGCTTTCTTTATATCAATTCACTTAATTCACATTTATAAAGGTTTATCATAACAAAAATATTTCATGTAAAAAACACCCGAAAAAAGTACGCGAAAGTGGTCTTCCATAAAAAGAATTGAGATAATAGTAAAGCCAAGGTTTACAATACAAATTTCAAAATGAATGATTCTTACTAGTTTGGAATTTTTTTAAAAACTTTGCTATTCCAGCGAAACTTCTTTACGTTCAATTTCCTAAGAGTCATTTGCAGCCGTAATAGCCAAGAAAAACATTTCCAAGCTAGTAAGAACCATTCATTTTGAAATTTGTATTGTAGAACTTGGCTTTACTTTTATCTCAATTCTTTTTACGGAATACCACTTTCGCGTACTTGGCTTTTTTTACATGAAATGTTTTTGTTATGATTTCACTGCTTTTTTAAAGGATTTGGATAATATTTAAGTTTTAAAGTAGTAAAATATACGGGATATTTTCAAAACTTTTGCAATGCCTTATTAAAAATGTTGAGTTTTTTTTTATATTTTATATCAGCCTTCTAAAGCTCAGCTCTCTAGTGTTCCTGGAAGTAGGCAATGTTAATTTTACATAACTTTACATTTATAGGGAAGGAAAGTAAATTAAAATCTTAGCGTTTTCTTCAAAAGCTCAGCTTTCTAGTGTTTCTGGAAGTGGATAATGCTAATTTACATAACTTTATATTTATAGGGTAGGGAAGTTAATTAAACTTTGGGGTTTTTTAATTTTCTTTTATAGTTTTATCATAGTTCCTATCGGCCTTCCAAATCTCAGCTCTCGAGCGTTTCTGGAAGTGGACAATGTTACTTTTACACAATTTTACATTTATAGGGGAGTAGAATTTTGGGGTGTTTTAATTTTTTTTTATAGTTCTTTCATAGTTACTATCGGCCTTCCAAAGCTCAGCTGTCTAGCGTGTCCGGAAGAGGGCAATGTTACTTTTACATTACTTTACATTTATAGGGGAGGAAAGTAAATTATAATTTTGGGGTTTTTAAATTTTTTTCTATAGTTTTATCATAGTTCCTATCAGTCTGCCATTTCTGGAAGTGGACAATGTTACTTTTGCATAACTTTACATGTATAGGGGAGGGAAGTAAATTAGAATTTTGGGGTTTTTGGATTTTTTTCAGGGGTTTGGCAGACTTATATCTGCCAAATTTCAGCTTTGCAGCATGTCTGGAAGTACAGTAGAATTTTGATGATCTATACATGAGTGAGTGGGTGAGTGAAAATTTCGACGTTTTTTGAAATTTCGTAACTACTTCAGTTTTTTTGGGAGTTCCATGAAACTAAACATGAAGGGATTGTTAACTCCATGGAGATCTGCGACTGTGCAAAGTTTGAGATTCGTAGCTCATTCCGAAGTAGAGTTTTAGATAGGTCAAGTAATGTTTCAAGAAAAGATGGTATGGCGCGTGAACTTGGCGAGGCACTGCCGTGCCCTCAGATTTATCTCCTAAATAGTCAACCACACCGTCAAATAAAAGAAAAAACGAAAAAAAACGGAGGTAAAAACGTCAAAAACACCTTAAAATCACACGAACTCTGAATACAAACAAAGCAACTGGTCCGCTGGTGACGTAAGCAGACACTGTTCGTCTCGCTGAGCAATTAGATGGAAATAAGCAATCCTGTGTGTTTATAATCGTTGCCCACCTACGACTTTCTCGTGCGTGCCCGCGCACGCGTCACATGACTGTCATAATATTTCATATTGAGATCATGTGACGCGTTAGCGGGCACCCACGAGAAAGTCGCAGGTGAGAACCGGGTGTAAGACAACCTCAAAATTTCTCACATTCATTAGGGACCATTTCCCAAAACTCAATTTTTTTTCTTCGCGTATGGGTTTCGTATGTTCCGTAGGAAAAAATTCTCACTGTATATTTTTTTAATCAATCAATCAAGTAGGTAAATATCAACCAATCAAAAGTGAACTTTAATTTTTGCCCATTATGCTTTATATCATAGCTTTTAAGATAGGAATCGGATTTTTTTTTCGCTATGTACTTTTAAGATTTTATTAGTAGATAAGATATCGAGACCATTTGATATTAATTGAGTTGGTTTGTTGTCTTATTGTCTTTGTTAATGTTATGTTATGGATGAATAACTTTATGAAATAATGCAGCCAAGCTAACCACAAAAGGTCGGGCACCTTTAGTTATTTAAGTATCTACACTAAAAAAAAAAAGAACAAATCGTTTGGACCAAGGGCACATCCAGGGGGGGCCTGGAAGCTCGCCTTCCTCCCCTCCAAGCCTAAGTTTTTTTAAAACGTTTTTCACATATTTTATAAATAAAGACAAAAAAGAGCAAGACATAATATGATATCATGGGGTCTCGGGCCTCCCCCAAGACAAATTCCTGGGTGCGCTACTGGATATGCCGACTGGTTCGCCCATTTAGGAACATACGGTGGTGTAAGAAAACGGCATTTTAATTTAAATGGTATTTTTGTCATTTATATGTTTTTAAATATTTTTAATTAAATATTGTTTTTCACAGGCACATTGGCGTAGCTAGCCTTGCTTTTCAGGGGGGGCCGTGGCCCCGATCTATCTTGAACAAAAAGCAAACATAGGTTTTAAAGAGTCGTGCAAAGTGTGCAATGAATAAAAAAAATACGCGCATTAAATGTTCTAATATTTTAATATAACAAATTTAATAATACATTTACCAACTTATTTATATGTATACATACACAGGAAGTATGTAATTCAGCAATTCTACAAAGAAAGTTTTCTACGTCGCTGACTGAAAGCGTCTACCACACTGTCTAAGTCGACCTCAACATCTTTTTCTATGAATAACAATGACAAACCTGAGTGTCTCTCTTGAGTCATAGTTGTTCTAAGCCAATTAAAAACTCTCCTCATGGCAGAGAAAGACCTCTCGCAAGTTGCACTTGAAATTGGAAGAATACTCGCAACTTTAAAAAGTTGGTAAAGGTTTGGATAGGTGTTTTCTGCTATATGTTGTTTGATAGAATCATGACCAACAGTTTGATTTAACCGAAAAATACAATTCTTTAAAACGGTCATTTCTGCTCTTAGAGTAGAAGTATTAATATTAAAAATTTGCCGGTATTGCTCGACGAATTTATTCCATTTAACGACGTGGGAAAACTTAATATGAAAATGGTTATGAAATTGTCACCAAGATCGGAAAATTTTCATAAGACACTAAACGCTAACCTCAAAAAAACTAAAAAGATTATTATATTTTAGAAAAACAGTTTAAAAAGGTCTTTTATAACCTTACGACATCTGCAACCCGATTTCGGAAACAGAGGGGCAAAGGTCGCTGTCTTTATTAAATGCAAAATTTAACTTACACTTCTATAATATTTTACAAGATGTCGCCAATATGTATGAAATATTCAATATGCATAATTATGTTTAAATTTATAAAATAATTTTGGGAAATTGCAAAAGTGCAGAAAAGTTACCGATAATTTAAAGAGAAAAAGCCTAATTCCGCAAGACAAGGGCTTTTTCCTGAAATGTAAACATTATCTGAATAATTTTAAATTTTAATGTACCTATTTTATTTGAATATTTCCCGAATAATAATAGAAAAGTATGTATTTTCAACGTCATGTTCTTTTACTAGTAGTCGGTAGGGGAGTCCTAAAATATCTTAGGGGGGCCTGAGAGACTTCAGGGGGGGCCAGGCCCCCCCTGCCCCCCCTAGCTACGCCAATGGACAGGCATTAATTACAAGAAGTAGGTTAAGAAGAAGTAAATTTAATGGCAAGCGACTTGTTTTTGGGCATGAATTCAGGATCGCTCTATTTTAATAAAATTTGTATTCGGCTGTATGTCTTTAAGCCACTAACATCAAAATAATTCATATTTTGTAACTGGAAACAAATTTACTAAACTATTTTCAATTTTTAAAAAATACACTGTAATTTTACTTTCTACGGTTTTCTAAGTCTGGCTTGCGTTGGTATTTTGTCCCTTAGTGGAGCGTTTAAAGCGCAATCTATCTCTTTCTCGCCAAAGCGAGAAAGATTACAGTTCTAGCCAATCAACGGCAAGCTATGAGTGCCTGCAAGCGCAGGGTAGCTTTGGCTGAGACAAGAAAATCGTTAGACAACATTCTTTAGTTGGGTTTCGTACAGTTCAATTCTTTTCGTTTAAGTGGGGGTTTTTCTTCAACTGGGGAAATGTTAAGTGTTCGTGCAACTTTAATTTTAAATTTAAATTTTGCGCCAAATTCCCGTATTCGGAAAACCCACACAATTTCAATTTGATTGGCACAAGCAAAACGCCAGCGCCATCTACAAAAATGAATCTGTGCAAAAGGGCGTGACCAAGAAAGATTCGTCTGTCGTATTCTATCGAGATCACCACGCAGCATGGTGATAAATTCTATTAACCAAAAAATCCAATAACATTCTTAGAAAATCAAACTAAACCATTACACAAACAAGTGATTCTAGTGTGGATCGACTGCAACGACTGGGCCAGCGAGAGGAGCTCCTCTGGACGACGGAAACAACTAAAAAGGTGAGTGCCAATCTTCTATATTGTCTTTCTGTGGCTCGGAAAAATTAATATTTTTACATCGTCCTTTTAAGGATTTTGCACCCAGATTTTATAAAACGACCAGCGCGCTTATAGTCCCGCGGCTCTACCTCAAACCTCAAATCAGCAACATTAAGCTTATCAATTATTTTAACTTTATATAAAGCTATTACCTTTGTTGTTTATAACTATTTTCGTCTCTACTTTTAAAGTTAATTTTAAAGCTTTTGATTGTTACTGTTTCCAGTGTTTTAAAATATTGCTGCTATCTTTTTTCTGGTTTTTTTTTAACATCAAATACAAACCTTTCGTTGCCCTAAAATCGGCATTTTTAATCACTATATAACATCCCAAATCTAAACAATAGTATTAAGTAAATTAAACAGTTGAATATTGAATAACTTTACCTATTTAATGAACGTTTAAAATGTTGATAAATTAATATATTTACAACAAACATACAAAAGGTTTCTAAAACCTAAAAGTTTAAAGAGTGCGAATATTTGAATACAAAAGTATAATAGTTAATTAACAGCAAAATCAAATATACATTAAGAGGAGAAAATGAAAGGGTTAAAGAAGAAAATTGAAAAGGTATGTATGATTTTCCTACATTATTTATTTAATTGAGAAAAACGTATTCAGCATATTCTTCCTCCAAAAACCGCCAAATTCCCTTTCGAGAACAAATAAGTAATAAATTTAATAACTTTTAATACTTTTATCAGTCATCTAAATTGTTGCACAAATTGGTAGCTTGCAACGTTTAATTCTTGGCCAAGTGATTTGACAGTACCACACTGTCAAACGAGTCACCTGTTACATTTCGAGACAGCAGTGAACGAAAGCAAAACTCTTTGTATGTCTCTTTCTATTCCGTGCAGTCCAGAGACATCTGTTTCTGATGCAGTCACGGTATAAAAAATAAAGTATAATGATTGTCTATTCGTCTTATGTTTTCTAAAATTCCTCATCAAATATTAATAACAGCCAAAGGACGATTATTTGGAGAATTTGTTACGTTTGGTTTCTTTTAAATTTTAGGGATCGTTGAGTTTATTAATTTCTTTTATTTAATTTTTTTTTAATGTAGGTTTTGGTTAATTCTTTATTATTACTACAAATATTTACGGCTCTCAATATAAACTTCTTACAACTCCTAATTTTGTAGCAACAGAATGATTAGACTTAAAATTTAGGTACTGTCCCGTTTGTGAAGGTTTTTATATATACAGTGGTTTGAATGTTTCTGTCTTTTCGTTTGGCAAGAACACCAAAAAAGAGTAATACCAAATCTTTTTCAAGAAAAAGACCGTTTATAATCCGACATTTATGTCACAGAATGTCATGCTTACTGAGCCTATAAAACAATCTTGACAAAATGGCGACGGATAGTACGCTTATCTGTTTTGTTGTAGCTATAAAAGCCGTAATTTTTTATTTTTTTATAACTGTCCGCCGTGGCATTTTGTTCGAAAACCAATCTGTCCCGATCGCAATTGATAAAGACAACCGCATTGGTATGCTTCTCTGACAGATAACCATTATTTGCATCCAAAGAAGTAGACCATTGAAGTCAAATTCAGAGAGAAATTTAAGGCTAAGTATCCATTTGAGAAAAGCAATTTTAGAGAGTCCTTTTTAAAAATAACACATTTTGGAGAGGCTAACAAAGCTTTGCTCACACAGCGCGCGAGAAAAGCGCTCGCCAGAGAACATATTGATTTTGATGTCACAGAGCAATCTAGATCTTTAAACCTCAGATGCACCGTAAGAATTTAGCCGCGATTATGGATTTAATCGTGATTAAGTCCTTGTTGCTCACATACAAAACAACAAGGAAGGAGCTAAGGCTTCTTACGGTGCATCTGAATACCTAATGCTAATGAATTTTGCAATGCAACAGTACCTGCTGAAGTCGTGGACAGGGACAGGAACTTTCAGAAGAGCATAAATTCATAATAAAAACCTCAAATGGACAAACAATTTTTATTGACTGTACGGTAGACTTCCAGTGATTATTGTCACGTGGAAAATACCCTAATGTTCATGTTTTCCATAATTCTACAGCTATTATGAGCTTAAATACCTTAAAGCAGCGATTCTCAAGCTGGGTTCCGCGAAATGGTAATTGGGGTTCCGCAAGAAGTTAATAAAATAAAAATTTGTGGTATCACCCAAAAATAAAATAGTCAATATTGTCATGTTGCAAATAAAATAAATTTTCTTAGTAGAGCAAAGTACTACTACTATGTTGGTTTAGAACGTTTTTCTACGTTGTCCGACGCCTATTTTCCACCTCCTTCGATCCTGACAGTCATTTTCCATCAGGTTTTTTTGACTCATTGATTGCATTCCAGCCCTCTTTTTCTGCTCCCTATTGGTTGCCGTTCTAGGACCTGCTTTGGTAATCTTTTGTCGCTCATCCTTGTACAACGGATATAGAGCAAAGTAAGTTTGGGAATTGGGACAATCACCTGCTTACTTTGCGAAATGAGGTGATCGTCAATGATGGTATTTCTTATTGACTCTTCATTTCAATTGTCATCAAGAATAACTGATGTCAAGTGTCTACAATGTTCGGCATATCTTGCCGATATCTTTTGAAACATCACTTTAGAGAACTTCTGTCACAGTTATCTACATGACGAAATCCAGGCTATGTTAAGTAAAATACAGTTTTGGGAATCTTGTCTAAATGGAGGAGTGACTGAGTGCTTTCCAACACTGCATGATTTTGTGTCCGAGTCAAAGAGTCCATTACCAGTAGAAATCACTTCTGAGGTAACCAACCATCGTCAGAACCTGCAAGTTTCAATCAAAGATTATTTTCTAAGACAAGAAGAGGATCTTGGTTGGGTTCGCAATCCGTTCTTTTGTTCTTTTGCTGTTAAAAAATTGTTGCCTTTTGCTACAACCTACCGTTGTGAAGTAGGGTTTTCAAAGTATGGTCTTACAAAAACCGACTTAAGACTTAAAAAACCCTAATTCACAACGGTCAGATAGAAAAGGCAACCATTTTTTAACAGAAAAATTGGCTTATTCTGGATATTCACTTCTAAGCTGGGCCCAAAACTCCAACAAGTAGCTCAATTAAAAATACCTATATAGTTTTAAGATTTCCATCGGCTGCAACATCAATCAAATGTTCAGTTTGTTTTACAGTTTGAGTTTGATTAGCTATTTCGACTGAAACTGAGAACGGATTGGGAACCCAATCAAGATCCTCTTCTTGCCTTTGAAAATATTCTTTGATTAAATTGCAGGTTTTGAAGATGGTTGGTTTTCTCACAACACAAAATCATGCAGTGTTGGAAGTCACTCCTCTATTTATACAAGATTCCCAAGTATTTTATTTAACATAGCCTGGATTTTGGTCATGTAGTGAAAGAAATGTGACAAAAGTGTAATTCATTAAAGTTTGAAAAGATATTGGCAAGATATGCCAAACATTGTAACCACTTGACATGAGTTATTCTTGAGGACAATTGAAATGAAGTCATTAAGAAATACCATCATCGACCATCATCTCATTTTGCAGAGTAAGCAGGTGAATGTCCCAATTCCCAAACTATGACACTATTGGCTATTTAATTTTTGGGTGACCACAAATATTTTTTTATTTTATTAACTTCTTGCGGAACCTCAATTACTGCTTTGCGGAACCCAGTTTGAGAATCGTTGCTCTAAAGTATTCGGGTGAGCTAAACAGAATTTTGCCGATGATTGCAATTTGTTGGTAAAACAAAAAAGTATATTAAAACAATTATAAAAAACTGCAGGACAAAGCCATTCAATCTTACCATTGTACCGAGGAATGACCATTAACATTAAATGAAACCAAATCAATTCATGTTGATTTTATAGATAAAAATGTGAACTAATAAATAAAATAAAAGGCACAACTAACAACATTCCCATACCAGGTTTAAAGCAGGATGATACCTAATGCCAAATTGGGCTGAAAAGAACCTGTTAAAAAAGAAGAACTTCAGTTAAAAAGTATTGAAAGCAATATTGGCAAATTGGAAGAAATTACTGTTTTACTTATAGACAAATACCGAAACAAATATCGAGTAATGGGAAAGGAAAGTATATATATTAGCAGAGAGGTTTCCGAAAAAGTAAGTACCAGGAAACATTGTCAACGCCCCCTAACATACGTTCCTCATCGGGACCTACAAATGATAAGTGTAGTAGAGATTATAAAGATCGACTAAGTTATTGAGCTTCTAGATAAAACAGAGCTTGTTTAAAGCCCTATAGAGCCTTTTAATCTGATGATATGAATAAAACAATATAATGCTATAAACACAACAAGCTTGTGATTTACAGTTAAAGTAAAGCCAAAAGAACTATTTTAGAGTGAGCCCTAAATCTTGTGAAATTTTTGAGTAAATTAATATAAAACAACATTGGCAATTGATTTTATTAACTAGTTTGTAGTATTTTCCATGTTTTTGCATTCAAGGAAAGTATAGATTTTACGTTGATCTCTTCACCTTTTTTTATTTTAGCCAAACTTTCAAAAAATCCATTCGGTTATCCTCGAAATGATGAAAAATCATTACTACTGGGTCAGAAATAAAATTATTTTATTCTTTATTAGATAATCTTTCTCCTGAATTTGATTTCAGTGCCTCCGAAGAAAATTGATGTTATAGCCCGTGGAGTCTTGCCTTAACATGTCCGTCTGTGCGGAACATGGATCAAATCGTGACGTTATTTTAATGTTAAAACAAGAGCAGAACTGATAGGTACGTCTATATGAATATTTTTTTCTTTTGTTTTATTTGTACGTGGTGAACATGTGATTTTATTTTGTAAATTTTGTTCTTTATTATTTTGTTCCCCAGAATTTCTCTAATTTTCATATTTGTCACAATTTTGAGTGAAAACGTATTCAAAAATTATTTCGAAATTTGGTTTTAAAATAAATCTTTCCATTACTTTACGAATTTGACAAACTTTTGTTACAATGATACTTTTGTTTTATAGAAAATTTACGAGGGCAATAACATTAATCGTTTTAAACAGGAGAATGCTTTTGTTAAGTATTTTGCATACCTAAAATGTTAAGTAATGTTTAATAGTAAGGTCCGATTTCACCTGTTACCCTCTAATTTATGGTGTTCGATTTAGAAAACAATCTAGCAACCCGCTGACCGAAGAACGTAGTGTGAAATAAGGCAGAATTCCAAAGAGAAAGAAGAATTTCTCATGCCTTTGGCTTTTATGTAGTTTAGCTTCTCCTACCAGTTTTGTTTGACTGTTCTATTATTTTTCAAAATCTCAGTTAAAAATAAAATATAAGAAGTTAATTCAAATAATCCCCAAGGTAGCAAGGGGTTCAAATGACGTATTTTTTTCGTCGAAAACTGGACATTTGAATAACCAGCAGGTCATCTACCAAAAAATATTGTCTTTAAGGCATCAGTTATTTGACATGAACCGCCGTGTAGTTTTTGACGTCTTAAACACGTCATATATTGGTCACTACCCACACTGCACATATAGATGGTGCTTCAGTCAGTACTTGACCGGATTTATACAAGATGTAACGTAATGTACTCTTTGTTTGAAACTCATAGACAATGTTTGTGTAGAAATAAAATTTCGGACTTCCATTGTCTTTATTTATTTTAAAACACGACGTTTCGGTTAGTAAGTATCTCTAACCGTTATCAAGTGTAAACTAAACAATCTAGTCTCTAGGCTACTACCTATACTACTTGGTGTGCAGTCAGGTGTGACGACCCGCCCCCTTTTTAATCTTAAGACGCCTGTTTTCCTTAAGGAGTCATTTTCATATGTTTGGTATATCCGTGCTTGGTTGACTAAAAACTTCTTTATTCTACATTATAAACGCAGCTTCAATAAACTTTCGTTTTCGCCAATGCGACCCCTTATGCAAAACTTTAGCTTCTGACCACTGAATCCTGTGATCATTTGACCATGCGTGATCCGCCAAACAGGATTTTTCAATATCCCCTAATTGGGTACTTTTTAGATGTTCATTTAGTCTAACCTGAAGAGGGCGTCTCGTTTCACCTATATATGATTTTCCACACTTACACGGGATTTGGTAAACACATTCCTTATTATTTGAGGGATTTTCTGGTTTTATTTTAGTTACAAAACTCCTTATCGTATTTCCCGATGAAAATACTGGTTTTATATTATAGTGTTTGGCTATTCGTCTTATGTTTTCTGAAATCCCTTAAACATATGGAATTATAGAATATTTCTGTGGTTAATTCTTCATTATTACTACAAATATTTACTGCTATTAAATACAAACTTCTTATAACACCTTGTTTTGTAGCAACAGAATGATTAGACTTAAAATTTAGGTACTGTCCCGGATGTGTAGGCTTTCTATATACAGTAGTTTGAATGTTTCTGTCTAATCGTCTGACAAGAACATCCAAAAAAGGTAAGGCCGAATCTTTTTCAATTTCCATTGTGCATTTGATTGTTGGTCGAATACCATTCAGATGGTGTAGAAAATTCTGTAGTTCGTCATCATTTTCCGGCCATATAATAAATGTGTCATCCATGTATCGTAGCCATAGTTTTGGATTAGCTCTTGCTGTATTGATCGTATGGTCCTCGAACCACTCCATGTAGATGTTCGCTACCACTGGCGATAGAAACGAACCCATCGGAAGTCCATCATTTTGCACGTAAAATCTATCTTTCACTTAAAAGTAAGAGTTACGGAGACAGAGCTCCAACAGACCCATCACCCCCTTCACCGATAGCGTCGTTCTCTCGTGAAGTGTATCATCAGTTTGTAATTTGTTTTTAATGATACTAAGTGACTTATTTATTGGCACGTTGGTGTAAAGACATTCTACATCATCAAAACTCCTTTTTAAAATTTCGACAAAATGTTCCGAGTTTTTAACAAAAGATTCAGACTGACGCTGTAATGGTTGAATTATATCCAACAAAAACCTTGAAAGTGCTGATCGGTGAATTCCTGGAGCTGGTAATTTGTCGCAGTGGTATATCCTTCTTATGGATCTTTGGAAAACCATAAAAATGTGGTGTAGTGCCCTAGTGTACCATCCTTAATTTTAATCAATTCCTAGTTAATTACTTTGTTTTATTAAATATTTATAATATGAATTATTCTGTTTATTTAAACTATTTTAATTATTACCACACATTCAATAAATCTAAGACAAATAGTTATTATCGTTGTAACCTTTATTTATCACAATTCCAAACTGTAGAAGATTTATATCGAAGGATATTACAGTGGTGCCTTACTGTAGTGTGGAGTCAGGCGGGATCTCACGGCGTCGGGGATGTTCTGTAGATGCGTCCTTTTATAGTTGTGGTTGGATCTTTCGGTATTACTTTATAGTCTCCTTTCTCCAAAACTTCTTCTAACTTTCTGAAGTATGTCTCGACATTCATGATAACCGTCGCGTTTTCTTCAGGTTCTTGATGACCCGTTGTTCTTGACTGGTGATGTTTGCCTTTTCTTGCTTCTTTCTGTCCATGGTTGTTGTTACTTCAAGTAGTATAAGTAGTAGCCTATACACTGGATTGTTTAATTTACACTTGAAAACGGTTGGAGATACTTACTAACCGAAACGTCATGTTTAAAAAGAATGGAAGTCCGAAATTCGGTTTTAACACAGTCATTGTCTACGAGTTTCAAACAGAAAATATAAGAAGTTAATTTAAATAACCCCCCCTCTCATCAATGTATCTCTTTTAGCGCCCAAACAACCTTGCCAACAATAATTCATTCCTAGAACAAGGTTAGTTGGAGAACCTGGAGACGCGATTTAATTAAATTTGACCCTTTTATCGCACTGCCCGGGGGGGGGGAGGGGGTTCCTCTTTGTAAAATGTTCGGGGGAGTCTCATATCCATCCAAACCAAACCAAGTGTGTTCCGTCTTCTTTAATTCTGCGTTTCAAGGTAAAGATTGGTTTAGGTACTAAGTTTTATTTAAATGGGCTATGCTATGGGAAGTCGTTATAAAAACCGAGAACAACGTATCTAAATTCTTGCATGACCGGGCTAAAAATGGCCACCGTCGTTTTTTTTTTCTGGCTGATGAGGTACATGCATTCTAAAAATGTTTAGATTTTTTGTTTAGTCCAATTTGAATGTCGAGTAATTATTTTTTAAATCTTTTCTCTGGTTTCGAACAAATTTGTAGGTTAAAGAAACGTACCAAAAATACACCACATGCAAACATTTCTGAAATAATTTTCGCTATTTTCTATTTTATTTAAAAACGGATAATCGAGAAATTAAAATAAGACAGCGATAAAATTTAACAACTGACAAGCACCGATCATAACATTGAGAAGTGACATTTATTTAATTAAAAGAACTATGAATTTGAGAAAAAATTAAACAAAAAAGTTTGTTTTTAGCGTAACTAAGACCTAAAGAGATATCTAAAAATAAATATATATTTATTTTTTACTACTGTCAAACACCCTATAGGTGATCCGTGCTACTAACCAAGAATTAAGGTGGCTTTGTTTTTTTCCATCTAAAAGAAACCTTATAATAATATTTAAATAATATTATACAATTTCTATTTCTTTGTTACTGCTCGTTCAAAACGCATTCCCATGAACATAACATACTTGTTCTGTTGCTGGCTATTTAAAAAATCATTTTGCATTCAATACGTGTATACAATAACAATACTTGGCCATACAATAAAACTACGGGGGCGTTTGGTGAATGGCATTATTTATAAATATATTATACTTACATACGTACCGACTTACGAATATCTTACAATAGAGACATTAAGCTATTATAAATTACTACGTATTAAATATCGTATGTTTAAACACTTCTGTGAACAACTACTACTACGCAGGGGTGCGTTTGAAAATAAAAGGGGAAGGTAAGGTGATGGTAGGGTAAGATAATATTCATGACGTCATTGAAAAGGCAAAATTACCCTGGGTAAATATCTCCTTTTCAAACGCAATAATAAATATATATTTATTTTTAGATATCTCTTTAGGTCTTGGGAATGCTAAAAACAAACTTTTTTGTTTAATTTCTTCTCAAATTCATAGTTCTTTTAATTAAATAAATTCATTGAATTAAAATAACTAACCACGTGATTCAAAACAAGCGGTCTATCCAATCAGCTGCGAGTGACGTCACAAAACAGTAAACGCCTCGAACGAACCTATTTTCTGTGTTATTTTCTTATGAATGATAATGTTTGCTTTGGTTTAAAGTGCGAATTATCATCCTAAATTAGATTTTATTTTGTGTTTTGCCTATAAAAAACATTTTCAATGGAAAATGGATTCTCCAAGACTGATAGCTCCAACTTGCCAATGCTGAATTCCTTTATGGTGGCAGGCTTCTTTGCCAACAACAGTGGTTTTTGTTGTGTGGAGTTGTTTTGTATATAACTGAAGGTTTTTTTACGATATTTTTTTTCGCCTACTTTTACTCATTTAGATTTTGAGGTTAAGTTATGTTTTGCTTTTTTGTTTAATATACCACTTATAATAGATTCAATTAAATACCCAATCATTATTATTTTAAGCATTAAGAAACAATCAAAAATTGCGTTTTTTAAACAAAATTTGATCGATTTTCTTGACGAACTGTCGAAAGAAGAAACAATCGGTGTTAGAAATTTCCTTTCTCTTCTTTACCGGGGCGCACAGATGACAGGTATTTGCTGGATTATAAAGCTCAGCGCGATTGCCAGATTTATAAATAATCGTTGTAACCAAACGTATGTTTATTTCCGCACAAAGAACATCCACGTAGGAGCATTGATGACATACATGTCCCGCAGGGACAACAGGCGTGCATAAATTCTCCAGATTGCACAAGTTTTTTTTTATAGACAAGGCTACTAATTAAATATAATTCCCCTATCTCACGTACCGACGTAACTATAGTCCTTGCAATAAGGCTAGTCCTTTTACTTAATCACCCCGTAATTCTGGTAACAAAACGCACGTGTATTCTTAATTCAGTTTTAAACCGCAGATTCCTAAGGTAACTGATAATGGGTGCAGAAAAACTTATTATCAGTTACCTTAAAATTAACGTGATCGGTCACCACTCTCTATAATAAGGGTGGTGGATCGGTGTTTAAACTATCAATGGTTTTGATATTTCTGACTTTGAAAGATTATCGCTTATTTTTTATTTAAATTCTGATTTAATTCCTATTTGGAATAGTTTTTTGACAAAAGTTTCTGTCCCAAGATGATTTTATGTAGTGAAAAATGTATGTACAGCGTATATTATGCTTTACTGGCATACATTGATCAATCAATTGGAGTGCACTGCCAACAAAGTTTCTACTCTGGAAGATTTTTAATGCGACCGGCTGTAGAGCTAGAAACCATGAACAAAGCATAAACTAATGATGGTTTAATTTGAAGAAAAAAATATATTATCTACAATGTATTTTGAGCTGTTAAGTTAATTTAAGCTTCGCAATTTATTTTGGTAAAAATTATGATTCAAAAAGGGTTAGGCAATAAATATATTATTTTTTGTAAATTTAAGTTTTAATTATTAATGCCTAAGCATACAGACTTAATAAAAGTTAAATTAATATTATTTGTAATTTCCACAAACGAACTTCAGCTCGACTCATATTAATGTTGGTACTTTTTGTTTGAAACTCGTAGACAATGATTGTGTAGAAATAAAATTTCGGACTTCCATTGTCTTTATTTATTTTAAAAACACGACGTTTCGGTTAGTAAGTATCTCTAACCGTTATCAAGTGTAAACAGTGTATCAGACATAAAGACAATGGAAGTCCGAAATTTTATTTCTACAATGTTGGTACTTGTTATAATAATAGTATAGAAGCCTATATATTTTTAGTTTAAAGTAAAATAAAACAGTATTTTATTATATTTTTTTATAAAAAAGATGTTCATACGAAAATCTCACACTTTTTATGGTGGACACATAGATCTTGTAAAAAGTGTAAAAAAGTTCCCAACTGATTTAACTGCAAAGGCTTTGGGAATTTCAACAAAAACTGTATTGAGGACAAAAGACAGAGTTAAAGAGCTATATTGAAGCTATTACTAATTACTAAGTTTCAAATGATGCAATAGAACTTGAAGAACTCAAAGGATTCAGTTCTAATAGAATCATTAAGATTATTATATTAAGCTTTAAACATAATTGATGGGATGGTTCTGTAACCCTATTTTAATGAAATAAAATAAAGTGAACAAACAAAAAAACTGAAAATCTAACTGAAAAAAACAAACTACGCAAAAATCAGTTATTCAGTCTTCATATTTTTTGTCATTGCTGTTTTCTTGAAATTCTGCTCTGCAGTAACCAAAGCTGGGACTGATGATCGAAAAAAGCGTGGAATTTTCGTATGAATATTTTGTCTCTGTCGCAAATTATCTTGACCATTTTTCTGAGAATATATTGATACTTTTAAATATCTACTTTACAAAATATTTTGACTACTTGTCAGACATTTTTTGTTTCCTTTCATTGTCAATTTTAACTTTGATAGACAGACAGGCTGGCAACTGCCAACTGCAATCTGGGGCCAACGATGATTTTCAATGCTATTTTCTGTCTTCTTTCTAGCAGAAAAATAAAAAAGGATAGCAAAGGGACTTGGGGTATTGCAAAGACTATAGCATTTAATGAATTTCTCAAGAGAGCGAAAATTTTAAAAAAAATCAACTGTATTAAAATTGGTAGATACATCGAATATAAACAACTCTATTGCCGTGAGCAAAATGTCGTACTTATAGGAAACATTTTGGTAGCGTATAGCATTTTTTGGGTTTTTGTCAGTTACGTCGGTACAGATAGTGGTGGCTCAGGTTTATGACGACCTCGAATATATGACACGAAAACTAATAGAAGAGTACAATAAGTGGGGACTAGAGGTTAATATCAATAAGATAGAGTATATGTGTATTGGTGGAACAAAACAGAATCTAATCTGAAATACTGGGCAGCGAATTCAGTCCGGTGATGAGTATAAATACTTAGGTCTAAAAATTACAGCTGACGGAACACCAGACAAAGCTATAAAAGATAGAAACGTACAAGGAAGAAAAGCAATAACTTTATTAAATGGAATAATTTGGGACCAAAGCATATCAAAACATAACAAAAAGCTTATATATAACACCACTGTAAAAAGTATTATTACATACGGCTCAGAAGTATGGCCAATCAAAGATAGAACAGAAAAAATGCTTTCCGCTACGGAGATGGACTATTGGAGAACAGCAGCAGGGAAATCAAATAGAGAAAGAGTTACAAATCAAAGAATAAGAGAAATTATGACAGTGGGTGAACGTACTTTAGTGGATGATATAAGAACAAAACAACTGGTGTGGTACGGACATGTACAAAGAATGGATGATGGAAGACTACCCAAAACAAATATTACAATGGAAACCAACTGGCTGAAGAAAACGAGGAAGGTCGAGGAGAAGCTGGAGAGAAGGAATAGACAGTGAAATAAGAATAAGAGGCCTAGATGATGAATTATGGGCAAACAGAAACGAGTGGAGATTGGGTATCGGAAGACGTAGAACGCTGTGAAACCGATAAATATATACGTCGGTATGTGAGATAGGGGACGATATCTAAAGTGCTAAAATATCTCTATTATCTGTTGCGTATTATCTTCAATGTCTAGTTATTTGTAAAAAAAATGTTTCATTGCTTAAATCGTTTATGGAGTATAGCCTTCGCAAAACCTTCTTTATAACAAGCATTAATATTTTTTAACAAAGTATCTATAAAAAAAAATACGCACGGCTATAACATGGGATTATATGATGACAAATGATCATATTTTACGTCAGTCACTAATGTTTATAGGTTATCGCTGCCTTCAAAATATAGTGAATATCGGTTATAACGACATTGAACGGACCGCTTAATTTCGGTATAAAGAAAAAAGGTAACAAAATTATATATTTAATTTATATACAGGGTGTCCCAAATAAAAGCAATTACAGGGGAATTTCGGAAACGGTAAAAGATATGAGTTTGTTTAAATGAGAAAAAATTTGCGCTATTCTAAGCCCAATCAGATGCCGTATCAAAATTAAAAATATCTACAGGACTTTTTAAAATATGGAGCAAAAACTAAAAATTGTGTATTTTGAAAAATTAAAATATCGCCGCCATCTTGCAAACAAATTCAATGAAGTTTGGTAGTTTTGTATAAGCAACTACGGCCAATTGAATGAGGTTAACAAATTTTTTCTAGGCCTTCTAGTTGTTTTCAAACCATAGCCAACTTTGTTATTTCTTATGACCGCCATATTGGATTTATACTTCATTTAACAAAGCATAAAAGGAGCTTTTCAACCGTGTATAATAAGCCCTTCTTTAGATGACGGAAAATGTGAATTTAAAAAAAAATTGATTTTCACTTAGTTGGCTGTGAAACAAATGCCGTAGTTGTGTTTGTTGTCATACCGACGTAACTACCTTTCAAAACTTTTCCATTTATTTGATTTATATGCAAATCTTTAAGGCCCTTATTTTTTAATTTTTCTCTGGCTAAGAATAATACGATTTTTTAAAATCTTTTTTTTATTTCTAAAACAAAAGTTTGCATTTATTATTTAATTTAAAATAAAACTAAAAACCAATAACAAAGCATTGAATTAAATAAGCAAATGTTCGAAAATTCCACCGTTGTTATTCATGCAAATCCTGCATCGATCAATTAAAGACATGCATGCATCTTTAACCATTTGCTCAGGAACTTCTTATATGGCTTGAACAACGGCTGCCTCAGGTTCTTCTATCGTATTATGAGTAGTAGAATAAACTTTATCCTTTAAGTATTCCCAAACACAAAAATCAAGAGGCGTAAGGTCTGGCAAACGTGCAGGCCAGGCAACTGGCCCTCGATTTCCGATCCAGTTATTTCCACCTGCACCTTGTCAGGAAGTCTTTCTAACAATTTGTGATCGACGTTGTAGAAAGTGAAACTCACATAGTTTTAAAAAACTATATTTTAATAAAACTTCGAAATTATTAAAAATGCACTTTAATATTACGAAATAGAAAGCGGTATTCTCATAATAATATGAAACCAGTCCAGTAACAAATTTAAATTACACCAGCTATCAAAAACCACCTTATTAGAACTAAAGCACAGAATGGCGTGACTAAATAATTACGGGTTCTGGTATCTACTACATTGGGCAACTCACAATATTCTACGAGTAATTTTTAAAACAATAAGGCTTGTTTTGGATGAACAAATTGTTGCCTTAGTCCATATTTTAATCTGTTTTAAAGTTTTTCTTGCTCATAATTTACAGGTACTTGATTACTGTTTGGACAATAAGTATATGTCCCATATAGAGTGGCAGCCGGCAAGCTTTGCAACATTGACGGGTAGATGGCGCTGAAATAAATTTGTCTATTACGCAATAATCAGGGACTACTAGTAGGATTTAGTTGCATGTATCATATAAATGCCATTAGATCATTTTTTTAATTTTTTTTATTTGTCAAACACACTGTGTTTTTTTTTATTACAATCTAGTCAGTAAGACTAATTAGCAATTTTGTTTTAACTTAATTTACTAGAAAAGTCAGATTTAAACTTCAAGGGTTCACTCAACAGTTCTCCCCGCTTTGTTTAGTCTGTAACTCACAATTGTGTTGTGTTTATAGCATTATTTTGTTTTATGTGTAATTCACTTAGTTTACTAGCTCAAACGGCTTCACTCTTTTTAGTCGTCGAACTAGCATAGTATTGTCTAGAAGCTGAATTGCTTCCACATTCACATGCCGATGGAGTCTATCTTCATGGCTTTTTGCGTACTTTTTTATAGTCTCTGCTACAGTTTCGATTTTTAGATCTCGATGAAGGTCACTATTTCGAACGTACCAAGGTGCATTCACAATGTTTCTTAATACTTTATTTTGAAATCTCTGTACAACTAGAATTTACTCTCTTTAGCACAACCCCATAGTTGAATACCATATGTCCATACTGGTTTCAGTATTTGTCTATAAAGCAGTAACTTATTATGAATTGTTAAATTGGACTTCCTTCCAATTAGCCAGTTCATTTTTCTATACCTTATCTCAAGTTCTTCTTTTTTTTTCTTAACATGTGCTTTCCAGCGCAATTTGGCATCAAGTGTCATACCTAGATATTTTGCCTGATTCGAATATGGTACTGGAATGTTGTTAATTGTTATTTGTATGTGATTTATATTTTTGTTTGTAAAATCAACATGAATTGATTTGGTTTCATTTAATTTTATTCGCCACTTTGTGGTCCAACTGTGAATTTGGGTGACTGCATCCTGAAGTTTTTCTATGCATTTTTCAATAGATTTTTCTACCGTCAATAAACCAGTATCATCGGCAAATATTGCTAAGTGACAATTTTCTGGCTTTGGGATATCACAAGTGAATAATAAGTATAGATAAGGGCCATAGATAAGGGCCTAGTACGCTACCCTGGGGCACGCCTGCTTGAATTTCTCTTAAATTTGAGTATGAGTCTTCCTGTTTTACTCTAAAATGTCTATCAGATATGGCAGAAACCTTTTTAGTTTAAAATTAAGGCCTTCATGCCACACTTTGTCAAATGCTTGTGCTACATCTAGAAAAACTGCAGAACAAACTTTTCCCTCTTCTAGTGCTTTTTCTATTATATTAGTAATTCTGTGTACTTGATCTATCGTGGAATGCTTCTCTCGAAAACCAAATTGATGAGATGGAATAATTTCTTGTCTTTCTATGATGGGTTTTATTCTTTTAATCAACAATTTTTCATAGAGCTTGGATATAATTGGCAGCAAAGATATTGGCCTGTAAGATGACACGTCATGGAGTTGGTTTCCCGGTTTTGGAATCATGATAACTTCTGCAACTTTCCACAGTTTAGGTACATACCTAAGCCTAAAAGACGCATAGTACTTGTCTCTGAATATTGCGTTCTAGACGAATTTATTTCAGCGCCATCTGCCCCTCAATGTTACAAAGCTCGTCGGCTGCCACTTTATATGAGTCATATACTCATTGGTTTCGAGCAAGTGAAAACGTTTACATACTTAAAAGGACAATAAGAGAGAGGCTAAAAAAAGGTGGATAGACGAGGTTGAAGATGACATCAACAATATGAGAATAAGAAGGTGGGGAAAAATCGTACCAACCAGGGCAGAATGGAGGGCAGTTAATCAGACTAAAACCAACCAGGAGCAGGAAAAAAAAAACACAAAACAATTTTTTTTGCGGGATTTAATAAGAATTAGGTTTAAAGTTTGCCACCATGTGCCGCAGGCGAAAATTTAAGCAAAATCAATTACATTTTGCGTCAAAATTTAAAAAAATTTTGGAAAAATTTTATATTGTGGCCTATGTATTGTTTTTTTTTCTGGAACTAAAAATTATAAGCTTTATGTCAAGGAGGAGGTGGGCCCCTCTGGCCCCCCTCTGGATCCGCCACTGACTAGATAGTTGTAATGCCACTTGAAGAAAAAGCTATCGCGCAAAAATTCAGTGGGAATAAAACTTTGAGCGTCCTGTAAATGGGTTATGAAACAGTATTTCAAAAATTGTGTGTGTAGATAAGTCCTAAAGAAATAACAATATTTAAGAAAAGTATAAGACTTAATAGTTAATATAAAGACGGTTTTCCACCAAACGGACAGTTGAGTTTGTGTTTTGTTTCTGTTTTCTAGTTTCCGAAAAATAAAAACAAATCGAAGACAAACCTAAAACTCTTATTTCCATCAAGCGGACCAGGTTTTGTTTTTGTTTTCGGTCCTTTTCCACTGGTAGTCGCCAGTCAGAACACATCTTTTTCAATTCAACCGGCATGTTTAGAGAGAAAGATTTTTTTATTCTTAGCTGTGGCTGGTTATACTGCGGTCCTTGGAAAAAAAGTAAGTGCATAAATATTTTTTAGTTCCAACAATGTATTTTTAATTAAAGTATTAATATTATATAGTAGAAAACGACGCCAATACAAATATTGGGTTCGATCACTTTTATATCTAGACGAGTAAATGATGGAACTGCACAATTGATGAATGATATCATAAAATAACTCAACACGACCCTTTCCACTAAACAGACGCGAGTTTCCAAACTCGTAGAAACTACTCAAAACCTTTTGATGTTACCGCTTCCAAACGGAACTCGAAAAACAAAACTCCAACTGTCGCAAAACACGCCAGTCTTGAAAAAGTTGGTCAAAAGTTTCAGTTTTGTTTTATTCGACACGAGTTTATGTTTTATTTTTGTTTTGACCGTTTGGTGGAAAACCGGCATAACATATAGTAACAAAATCAATCAAAATTCACGAAGGAAACATGCCAATCCACATAAGAAAAGGTGTCAAACAGGGTGACACAATATCCCTTAAACTATTTAACCTGTCCCTTAAAGATCTTTTTAAGAACTTGTATTGGGAAGAAATAGGCATCAAAGTAAGCAGAAAGTATTTGAACCACCCACAGTATACTAATTATTTATAGTAAGGAAAGCACCTCGGTCTTGTCATAATACTGTTATACATACCCCCTGTATACATTAGTTCGGAATACAAAGTTCGAGAGGCGCTTATTACAGACCGTCACTCCTGGTATAAAAATATTATGTACAGACTCCTATGCTGTCGCCATGGACATTAACCGCTACTCTCGGTATATGTTTTTGATTATGACTGACTTTGGCAAAACAGATAAAAATATGACGTAAATGTAATTCGGCATTTTTCATTTGTGGTTGCAGTTTTTCGTGATTTTTCGACTTTTTACTTTATTTTTAAAAGTGTTTTTTGCTAAATTGTGGCCTATCGGTAATTAAGAAATTTAAAAGAAAACAATTTTATGTTCGTGAGTGCGAAGACTATGTTAGCAAGCGCAATTCCCAAACGGAACCTAAAAAAAATACTTCGGCAAAAAAACTAACTTTGACGAAAGACGAAATTCACAAATATATAGTGTGTGATGGACACGTTAAACCTGGACGGAGTTTTAAATGTTTAGTTTTAAATTTTAATATTTGAAAAAACATAGATTATTTCACTATACTTATATACAGGGCCCAGCAGAATGATCTCCCTCAATAAAAACACCATTGTAAACGCTATTTATATTTCATTTTTTTCGGTGCACAGTCGAAGCTGATTTCTGAAAGTTTCACTCGTGCAGTAACTCTAAAGCGATATTCCTGTAATTTCTTGGTGTATTGCTGCTTTTAATTCGTCAATGGTTCGGGAATAGTGTTCAGATATTCCCAAAGTATCTAGAACTAAAGCATGCCTACCAAGTGCGAAGTGAGTACGAAAAGTTCTTTGTGTCGTAATCACAGATTCGTTACCTACTTTTGATTAATGTCTCGATAACGAAGGCACGATGGCAAGGTAATGGCAAGCCGCGAGCTACCAACCAACTACGCTAAATTTCCCCTCTCTTCAGTGATTCAGGCACAGTGGCAGTGCAAAATGTGGGAGATCATTATGCCGAACCCTGTTTAATTAAATGAATAACCGGCAATATTCACTTTAAAAGGCTTACGTTACATTTTTTTATTTTTCATGAAAAAACAATTTAAAAAGTTTCCGTTTATAGAAACATAACCTATATTTACAACATTATTAAGTATAAAGCATTGTAAAAGTATACATTATTAATTTAAGTTAATTTAGAATGTGTCAATATTTTGTATGCACTAATAAAAAGGAAATTACTGTAGAATATTCGTCAAAAAGCCTTTTTTTAACTAGGAAATTAGCCTCTCAAGGAAATTTATGTACCTAAATGAATGGGAAACAAACTTTTAAACCTTATAGATTGAATAAACATTTAACTTTCCTTTTTTTTATTGCTAGTAGTCATTAATTTAAACATTCTTTGATTAAGCTTCCTTATTGATTTGTGGTTATAGAGTATTTTTAAGCAAATTTAGCTTTGACACAAAATAACTCATTCTTATCAGCGCGCATCGTTTAAATTTAAAACTATGTAATTGACGAGCAGAATGAGTTTTTTAGTGTTAAAATTTAATTTGATAAAAACTGTTCAAAACACTATATTAAAAGATGTAGCTTGATTGGAGAATGATTTCATTGATGGCTATGAGCATCCGGTATACAATAATTTGAAAAGCCATCCTGTAGCTTAGAGACAAACTGCGCAAGGGTTATATTGTTTCAAATCCCCCTGTAAATGTTTAGTACGGTTCACAAAGTTGGAGAGGCGCTGATTCGTGCACGACACCCCGGTATACTGCGCCAATTTAGTAATACAACTCCCACCGTGTAAGTGTCTGGTCTATCTCTCACCTAAGATATGCTGACGATATTGCCTTGATAATAAATAAAAAAGATGGACTGATAAAAATGCTGAAAGAACTGGATTCAGCAGCTAAAAATATAGGCTTGAGTATGAACTACACTAAAACTAAAATCATAACAAAGACAGATGAAGATATCACGATAAGGATAAACTAAGGAAAAATAGAACAAGTAGATGATTATGTGGGACAAATCCAAAAAAAGAAAACCAAACAGCTAAAATCAACAGGCAAGTAAGATTGGCCTGGGCAGCATTCGGTAAATTAAGTTACAAATTAAGAAATAAAAATATCCTTAGTACCGCAAAACGAAAGTGTATAACTAATGTATCCTTCCTGTACTCACCTATGGATCCCAGACCTGGACACTTACAAAGTCAAACATGGATAGGGTAACAAATGCCCAAAGATAAATAAAATGGATATTTGCAGACAAAAAGACGATCGATGGAACAAATGTATTGCAAACTGGAGATTTCGGAAAAATTAAAGAAGTAGGGAAAGATCTCAAATTAGATGGGCGGACGATTTGCAGAAACATGCAGGAATTACTTGCATGAACATCAATCAATCAATCAAAATAAGCTTTATTGTCCAAATTTCAAAAAAAAATCATTGACAAAGCAAAAACAAAATATCACTTACATGTCTATATATATAGAGTGGAAGAGATGGGAGGCTTACGCTCAAAGATGCATCGAAGAAAGCTTGATCAAGGCCAACACAAAAATAGAGGCCACGACCCTGAAAAAATCAGCTGTTCTCCCGGGGCTGAATTTTACATTGGGTCTTATGGGAGGTCAGACGTTTTTTTATGATATTTTCAAAATGGCACTACAGATTTTCGCAAAATTTTAGTGAAATATTTTCAGACACCATCCCGATATTCCACCAAAGGTTTGTAAGGAAGCAACATGATTAAAAGGTTAAAATCTTCAAGATTTAGCATTCCTTATTTTGAATTCAAATTACCCGCCATGTACCACATGCCAACTGTTATATTTGACATGTATTTGACTTTGTCATATGTGATTGTCACATTCGCTTCTGCTTTAAACTTAATTTTTGTGTGAGCTAATGAAGCGGCTATGAAAAATTAGGGCTTACTATACATTTAAAAAAAATTGTTCTGCCAGAATAAAGTAAAAAGAATCTCAAAAACGGCTTTATTTAACAAAAAATCAAATATCCATGAACCGTCATTCCAACTTCAAAATTTTAAAGACAATCAGCTGTGTCGTAACGTGACCATCAAAAAAAAATCAGCCCCGGATGTGACGTCAACAAAGTGGAGGATCGTGGCCCGTCCATTTTGATAGCCCTGGCTTGATATTATAGATAGAGATTAAGAATTGTACGTTTATCATTCTTTGCAAAATCATTTCTTCGAAATAAAATCTAACTTCATGTATTTCTGTAATTTGTATTCCAAACAGAGCGGCGACATGTTTTCAGAAAAAGAACCCATACGAATGTAAATATACACGGTATCAATTAAGTTGTTCATTTTTCAGTTACATGCTATAAGACATGAATTTTAATCGGTTTGCTACCAAATTCTTTGTGCCAAGCAATATTTTAATTAAACGGCAAGGTAGTGCCTCTTGGTCTAAAAAAATAAAACAAGTTTTGGTTATGTTTAATGTAGGGATATATAAAATCACTGGAGTGTTTTAATATTCGCAGTTGGGAAACAGTCTGAGCCGAATAAAAATCTCAGGTCATTGTAACTTAAAACACATACATACATACGCTTTGACCATTCTATCTATCATATATTTGGCTTTCTTCGAGCCATCTTTGGACATTAGTCTCCCTCAATATCCACTCTTCTCTGCCTATCGCCGTGTTCATCCATCTAGTTCCCGCATGTTTCTTCAAATCGTCCGTCCATTTCATTTTGGGTCGTTCCTTACTTCTTTTATTTTCCCAGGGTCTCCATTTTACAATACATTGGTCACTTGCTTATGGGTTTCGGCTACAAAAATGGCTCGCCAAAATTTTATTTTATTTTATTTTATTTTATTTTATTTTATTTTATTTTATTTACACCACTTAACAGGAGTTAACCCAATTACAAAGTGGGAAAGAATACAGTGATTAACAATAACAGAATCTAAGGATAAAATGAAGTACAAAATAAAAGAAATTTACTACACCTACACTGAGTGAGCAGAAATAAAAATTATGAAAATCGTATATTTTTTAAGGTAGAGATACTGCAATTAAATATGTCACATCTGTCGCAAGCCTGATTGCACGTGTTACAAGCCCGAATTATTGGGGAATTTTTGCAAATATTGGTGCGCTGGTAAGGAAGATAAAACGGAACAGTAGTGCGTGCTGATGTTCTGGGTACTAAAAAATTAATCTTATGCAATAATTCCTGGGAGTCGATTTGATTATGTTATAATTTGAAAATGAATTGCAACTCTGCCAACTTGCGCCGGTCCTCCAATGAAGATATACTGAACCTTTCACAAAGGACCTGGTTCAGAATACCAATTTCGGGATACACACCATCAAGCTTAAAAACAAGGTACTTCAGAAACTTACGTTGAATTTTTTCAATAGTATTAACGTGAGTATCGTAATACGGAGACCATACTATGCACGAGTATTCCAATTTAGATCTAACATAAGCAAAATAGAGTAATTTTATACTAGAAATATTTTCTAGGTACTGAGAATTCCGTATTATGAACCCAAGCATTCGGTAGCTTTTCTTTACAACATCCTGGATGTGGGGAACAAATGATAGAGCACTATCGAATGTTACTCCGAGATCTTTAAATTCCAGACTCCTGGGTATTTCGGTTGTATCAATGGAGTAATTGAATTGAATTACCTGTTTTCTAAGGTTGAAAGACACTACATTGCATTTAGATGGATTGAGAGGGAGAGAGTTATCAAGACACCAAGTATATACCTTATTTAGAGCAGCTTGAAGTTTTTCACAATCAGCAATGTTATTTATTCTACAGATAAGCTTTAAGTCATCAGCGTACAATAGGCAAATAACTTCTATGTCCTGAACTATGCTATTTATAAAAGCTATAAAGAAGAGAGGACCTAGTATAGAGCCTTGAGGAACTCCGGAAGTAGCCTTGATCGTAGAGGAGGTTTGTCCATAGCATTCTACATACTGAAGCCTTTCAGTTAAGTATGAATAAAGAAACTTAGATAAATCATCAGAGATGCCAAATATCGAACAGATATCAAAATTCTTTTTTATACAAGGCGTGTGTTAATTTAAAAAAGTCTACGACGAGAAAGTAAAAAAATCCCAGAGATCCATGGAAAGAAACATATAGAAAAAGGAATGAATGGATAAGGAATAAAAAAAGTAAAGAATGTCAGAGGAGAGGTAGCAAAATTAAAATAGAAATTTGCTGGAGACCTTGAGAAAATAAAAGAAGTAGGGGATGACCCCAAATGAAATAGGCAGATGATTTGAACAAACGTGCGGGGGCTAGATTGGAAAAGTGGAAGATATTGAGGCATATGTCCAAAGAAGAAGAAGGTTTAATATAATAATAATATACTATAATAATTAATCTTTAAAATTGGTTTGCGACAAGGCATAAAAGCTCTTTTATTGATCGGATTAACCTTCTGGTATATTAAAAACTCCATGGTCCAAAGTCGTTTTCGATTTTCATGGTTGTTGATCAAAACCCACTGAATTGTTGACTTTAGCAGTAGAAAGTATGTTCTTAACACTTGAACATTACGTTTTATTGATTGTTTGAACCACAAACAACTACCGAAGGTGTGAACATAAAAAACATAATGAACAATGTCCACTTAATGAGGTCATTTTGGAATAAATTAGAATTGTTTTTTAATTCTTTTTAATGTATTAAACGTTCTCTTGAAATTCTTTTTTGGAACTGCAATATCCAAAAAGAAATATTATATATCTGAAATACTAAAATCGTCGTTTAAAAGCCTGACTTTATCTACTTCAGAAGCTAGGGATTGTGTGAAATTATCAAGCATTCTGGATTTACTTTGCATTAAGATTGGACCTTCTGTTGTACAGGTACAGGTCTTTTACCATTATATGTTCCAGAGCTATATTTTACCATTATATGTTCTAGAGGTATATCTGTGACTAGTACGCTAAGCAGAATATACGGTAAAATAATAAGAAATAAAGTAGAGAGCGAATATAAAGACATGGAGGCAGAAGAACAAGCTGGTTTCAGGGCGGGTAGATCGACTTCAGATCATCTCTTTTGTATAACCCAAGTTATTGAAAAGAAAATGGCATACGGACAAGAGCTGCATCTGCTTTACGTCGATTTGCAGAAGGCATATGACATACCACTAAATCTACTTTGGAAAGCGTTGGAAAACACAAACATAAGCGTACAACTGATTAAGGCCATCAAAGAGTTATACCGCAATAGTAAGGCAAAAGTTAAAATAAAAGCAAAACTAACCAAAGGCTTTCAAGTAAATAAAGGTCTTAAACAAGGTTGCTGTATCTCGCCTACGCTCTTCAAGATATACTTGGAACAAGTCTTTAAAGTATGGAAGAGAAAATGCCAAAACATGAGAATTCCGTTGGGCGAAACCACCTTGTATACTTTATGTTTCGCCGATGATCAGATAGTAGTGGCTCAGGATTATGACGACCTCAAATATATGACACGAAAACTAATAGAAGAGTACAATAAGTGGGGACTAGAGGTTAATCTCAATAAGACAGAGTATACGTGTATCGGTGGAATGAAACAGGATCTAATCTTAAATACCGGGCAGCGAATTCAGTCCTGTGATGGGTATAAATACTTAGGTCTAAAAATTACAGCTGATGGAACACTAGACAAAGCTATAAAAGATCGAAACGTAGATTAATATATAATACCATTGTAAAAAGTATTATTACATACGGCTCAGAAGTATGGCCAATCAAGGATAGAACAGAAAAAATGCTTTCCGCTACGGAGATGGACTATTGGAGAAGAGCAGCAGGGAAATCCAAAAGAGAAAGAGTTACAAATCAAAGAATAAGAGAAATTATGACAGTGGGGGAACGTACTTTAATGGATGATATAAGAACAAAGCAACTGCTGTGGTACGGACATGTACAAAGAATGAATGATGAAAGACTGCCTAAACAAATACTACAATGGAAACCAACTGGCCGAAGAAAACGAGAACGGCCAAGGAGAAGCTGGAGAGAAGGAATAGACAGTGAAATAAGAATAAGAGGCCTAGATGATGAATTATGGGCAAACAGAAACGAGTGGAGATTGGGTATCGGAAGACGTAGAACGTTGTGAAGCCGATAAATATATATATATATATATATATATATATATATATATATATATATATATATTATATATGTTCTAGAGCTAAACTATTGATGTTTTTGGTTACTATGGCATGAGTTGCCACAGGAATTCACAAAAAATCACCCGTCATAAGACAGTAAACACATTTGTTCTCTAGCTCTGTAGCAGGATCTTGAACCGCTGCTTTTCGAGCATATGGAGCCAGTTGGTAGTAAGCCTGCGGCCTAACAAAAACAAATGGTCAGAATTTACTAAAGAAGTTCTGAAAAAATTCATTACGAACTGCAATGAATATCGAAGATGCTAAAAAGAATATAGAAGTGGCTGAAAAGGACCATTTAATAAAAAAACACAATGGAGATATGAAAGAAAAATATTAAAATCCAATATTAAAAGACGAAGACATTAAAAACATAATGGATAGATAAATAGTAGTTTTAAAAACTCCCTATAAACATGATTAAGATATTTCTAACTCCCGTTATGGCTTCCAGTTATACGAATTTACACAATCATTAGCCAATTAAATGTATAATCTTGGCAAACAAATTAAGTACAAATGCACATGATTCACTAAAAAAGCTTTGTAAGAAAATTCATATTAGAACAGATTACGAATCGTAATATCAGGAAGAAACACAATCAAATAATATATTAAATTTAGAAAACATGTTTAGAAAGATATAGAAATGGCTGAAGGGGACAATTTAATAACAAATTGAAATGAAGATTTAGAAGAAACATATGATATTTTAATACTAAAAGACGAACACTTTGTAAAATTGATGAATAGATGAACAGAAATTTTAAAAACACACTATAAACAGGATTTAGATATTTATGACTCCTGTTATGCCTTCCAGTTGAACAGATTTACACAATTATTAGCAAATCAAATTTATATTCTTGGCAAACAAATTAAATAAAAATGCGCAAGATTTACTAAAAAAGCTCTGGATGGATAGATAAACACAAGCTTTTAAAACGACCTATAAACATGATTTAAATATTTTCAACTTCCGTTATGTATTCCAGTTAAAAGGATTTACACAATTATTAGCAAATCAAATTTATAATATTGGCAAACAAATTAGGTACAAATTCGCATGATGTACTAAAGAAGCTCTCTAAGAAAATTCATATTATAACGAATTACTAAACGTAATACCAGGAAGCAATACAACCAAATAATAGAATACACTGTAGAAAACAGTAAATGCTAAGGAAGATATAGGAATAGCTGGGATTGAGATCTAAAAGAAAAATATGAAATTTCAATAATAAAAGATGAACACTTTATAAAACCGATGGATACATATGCAGAAGTTTTAAAAATACCCTATAAACATGATTTAGATTTTTGTGTCTACCGTTATGCCTTCCAGTGAAATGAATTTACACAATTAATAGAAAATTAGATTTATAATCAATTAACATAATACAATTTACTTTATTGCTAAGATGCTAAGAGAGATATAGAAATGGTTAAAAAGGGCAACAAAATTTGATGCAGATCTGGAAGAAAAAAAATAAAATTCAATATTAAAAGGCGAAGACCCTATATAACTGACGGATAGATAAACAGCAACACAAAATTTAGATATTTGTAACTCCCGTTATGCCTTCTAGTTGAGCGGATTTACACAATTATTAGCAAATCAAATTTATAATCTTGGCAAACAAATTAAGTAGTAATCTGCTTTGAATAAACATTTTATCTTTCACCTGGCATATAGATCTCGTGGTGTCTCGCAGCACTAGATTAAAGACGACTTTATTTTCCTAATCACTGACTACATTAAATAAACATAAATTCTATTTTATATTTTAAAAGCAAGGAAATGAGAAGAGATTAGCATTTGTCGTCAGTTCAGCCAATTTCCCTTATTTATGGCTAAGTGAATTTAATCGGTGTAAATACTACCTAACTACCTTCTTACGCATTCAATAACTAACATGCTAAAATTAATAAAACTAAGAATTACTACTTTTACTCACAAGTTAATGAGACAGATAAAATAAAAACTTCAGAAGAAAAAAAATGTCGAGATGAGTAAGACCATGATTTTTCTATGTATTTTTCGAGGCGAAATCGTAATCCATGAATAAAAGTTTCTGGACGTCTGGAACTTTCCTCATATGAAACCAACGACAAAAAGGAGGGTTGGGAGATCATCTTTCTGATTTTAGTGATTTAATAATTAGTAGTCTTTGTTAAATTATTTTTTTTAAAAGTCAAGGACTGACAATAAAAATAAATTGAGATAGAAACTTGTATTCGAATTGTTTTGCTTTAAAATATGTTGAAATATATGAGCTTCAATCCAAATAAAGCAAAAGCTGCCAATAAAAAATCTTCTAAACCAGGGTTCTCTGGAAGAGTGCCTAAAATTAACTAAACTGATTTGATGAGTGATGAGGCTTTTCGCATTATAAGTATATGATCTTTTACTAATATCTAAAATTATTTTAGCCTCGTCGCCCCATGGTCCTAAAGTTTCAACTGCAAATGGAACGAAAATATATCGCTCCAATAGTTCAGCATCTTTTTTAATCTGTTCAGCAAAACGTGCAGCCTTACCCGCTTTTAATATGAACCTTCCAGCTCCACGATATATCTCAGACGGCTAAAAAACAGAACGAAATCCAGCTTTTTAAAGAGTTCATCTAATCATATCATTAATCTGCCCATGCCTGTGACAAACAACCTGCACTTTTTGAGAAACTTAGTCCATGAATATCATAAAATATCGACTATATCGTTGCAAGCGTAGGTATGTGCTACACGCATAAAGAAACAGTCTCAAAGATCGAAACAGGAAAGCAGGTGTCATTTAGCAAAGTCCCTGGAGAAGTCAAGGGTGGTGAATTAAGCCATGCTGAACTTTCTAGAGATTATAAGGCAACAAACGAGCTATTTCTAAATTATTAGACTAAAAATTTAAAACAATATTTTCAAACCTGTTTCAAAGATGATTTGCTGAAGAAATATTTGTTTAGTATTTTGCGGGATATTAGAGAATTATTGAAATACAGCCAGGCTATAATGGTGCCAGGCACTATTTTGACACATTCACATTGAAAACTAACAGTTGATCCTTCAAAATTGTCATACCAAAGTCGAATTTAAAACTTTGGTCGTTTATTTTCAATTAATAAAAGAAGGCACTATATTTTCCGGTTCATATAGTAAACAAAGGCCGTGTGTTGAAAGATCACAGCTGATATTACAATGTGAAGGTGTCAAAATTGTGCCTGGCACTATTATAGCCTGGCTTTATTTCAATAATTCTCTATTTTGTAATTTTGAAGTAGATAACCAACGACTAATTGTTTCGGAACAATCTATATCTAGTAAAACAAACATGTTAGAAGAAAGAATTTATTTTTCATATACTGACCCCAAGAAGGCTAAAAGTGAAAGAGATGTCGAATCTCTAATCCCGATACCACCAAATCTGATGGAAAATAAACATTGTAACCATGCGTTGTGATTTAATTTACAATTTACTACACTCTCTATGGCTTTTTTAAAGGTTTTGTCATATTTTAAAGGAGCTTTTTCAATAAAACCACAAGAGGCACAGCGAGGTAAATGTGATAGTCTAGATATGGAAAACGCGTATTTAAGTAATTAATAATCAGTATGTGCATTAATAATATTACATTTTTGTGAAAGTTTTTGTAGAGTTTTTGTTTTTATAGACAAGGATTCTTCAATTTTATCTTTTGTAAAACGACAACGTAGTAATTTAAAAGAGAAGATAGATGAAAAATTTGTGTTTTCATTTTGTACGTTGTATAAATTCTTTGAAAACTAAAGAATCTTTGTCACGCTATTATACTAACTGAAAAAAAAAATCATAAATAAAATAATAAAATTACTTCAATCTTTTTAAATAAAAAATGTTGAAACTTACTCGTCAACTCCTCTTGTCAAATCCAAAGCGCTTAAGGCTGGTGAAACTCCTCCATTGGTTCCATTTAAAGACGACGCAACTCTAATTTCCTCAAAACTAAAACTCCTATTTAAAGTTCCTAATGTTCCCGCACTACTTTGCCACTCCACTACGTCAACTCCACTGTCAAAAGTTTCTATTTGTAAACCGTTAGTTGCATTATAAGAGTTTGGATTATTTAAATCACTACTTGGGATGTTTGCATCAGTTTTACTTTCAAGTGTAGGAGGACTTGATCTATTTTGTAAGTTTTGTATACCACTATCCACATTGTTTTGTGTATTAAAATTAATAACACTGTTTTTCTTTTGTATACCTTCGTGATTTTCTTTAATACTTGAACTATTTTTGTTTTGATTTTTGCTTGTATTACCAAAAAGTTTATCTTGTACATTTTCACCGGTGCTAAAATACTGTGATGGTATATTTTCACCATTTGTTTTGTCGTTAAAAAAATGACTAGCATTATGAAAAGTTGAACCATAATTATTTAAGGGAAAGCTAGTAGATTGCTCGTTTGTTTTATGGTTAAACAGATTGTTTTTTATATCGAAATTCGCGTTTTTTGGTTTACCATAAAGTTGCCTGTAGTATTTTTCTTGATCGCCATACATCCAACACACTTTCCACCATTGTTTACACATCAATACGTTGGCAGTTGAAGCTCCTTCTCTTTTTAGAGGCTCAGGATTTATGGAAGTCATTTTGGTGGTCTTCATCGTGTAAATTTATTTTATTTTTTAGGCTATCCCTCCAGATATTTGTTTACCTAAGAAAAAATTTAACGTATAGGTGCGAGAGTATTTTTAGATTTGGTGCTCAAAGAATCTGAATTAATGGAAATTTGTATACAAGAACCATATAGATAGATAGGTGGACATTAATTTGTGACCCCCTAAATTCTTATGGCGTATTCCATTGAAAAAATGAGTTCACAACCGGCTCAGAATTTCCATTAAATTAAAATGCACTTTTTCGGTTTTTATATATATTTTTTAATTTTTTGCACATAGTGCGAAAGAGTTAATTTAATTTAAGTTTTTTGTCTTCTTCATATCTGAGGGCACGGCAGTGCCTCGCCAAGTTCGTGCGCCGTAACCATCTTTTCTTGAAATATTTCAGCCGATCTTTGACCTACCTAAAACTCTACTTCGGAATGAGCTACGAATCTCAAACTTTGCAAAGTCGTAGATCTTCATGGAGTTAACAACCCCTCCAAGCTTCATGGAATTCCATAAAGTAGTAAAGTTGTTACGAAATTTCAAAAAACGTCGAAATTGCCACTCACTCACTCACTCATGTATAGATCATCAATATTCTACTGTACTTCCAGACATGCTACAAAGCTGAAATTTGGCAGACTGATAGAAATTATGACCAAACCTCTGAAAAAAATCAAAAAACCCCAAAATTTTAATTTGCTCCCCTCCCCTATACATTTAAAGTTATGTAAAAGTAGCATCGCTCACTTCCAGAAATGCTAGAGAGTTGAGCTTTGGCAGACTAATAGGAACTATGATAAAACTATAGGAAAAAATCAAAAAACCCCAAAATTTTAATTTACTCCCTTCCCCTATACATTTAAAGTTAAGTAAAAGTAGCATTGCCCACTTCCAGAAAAGCTAGAGAGTTGAGCTTTGCCAGACTGATAGGAACTATGATATATAGTAGTAAAGTTGTTACGAAATTTCAAAAAACGTCGAAATTGCCACTCACTCACTCACTCATGTATAGATCATCAATATTCTACTGTACTTCCAGACATGCTACAAAGCTGAAATTTGGCAGACTGATAGAAATTATGACCAAACCTCTGAAAAAAATCAAAAAACCCCAAAATTTTAATTTGCTCCCCTCCCCTATACATTTAAAGTTATATAAAAGTAGCATCGCTCACTTCCAGAAATGCTAGGGAGTTGAGCTTTGGCAGACTAATAGGAACTATGATAAAACTATAGGAAAAAATCAAAACACCCCAAAATTCTAATTTACTTTCCTCCCCTATAAATGTAAAATTATGTAAAAGTAACATGCATTGCCCACTTCCAGAAACGCTAGAGAGCTGAACTTTTTAAGACTGAGAGACAATATGATAAAACTATATGAAAAAATTTAAAAACCTTAACATTTTAGTTTACTTCCCTCTCCTATAAATGTAAATTTATATAAAACTAACATTGCCCATTTCCAGAAACGCTAGAGAGCTGAGCATTGGAATGCTGATAGAAATGATGATAAAACCATGGGAAAAAATTTAAAAAGTCCAATATTTTCATTTACTCTCCTCCCCTATAAATGTAAAGTTATGTAAAAGTAACATTGTGCACTTTCAGAAACGCTAGAGAGCTGAGCTTTGGAAGGCTGATAGGAACTACGATAAAACCATGGAAAAAATTTAAAAACCTCAAAAATTTAAGTAAGGCATTGCAAAAGTTTTGAACAATATTCCGCATATTTTACTACTTTAAAATTTAAGTATTATCCAATTCCTTTAAAAAAGAAGTGAAATCATAACAAAAACATTTTATGTAAAAAAAAGCCAAGTACGCGAAAATGGCATTCCGTAAAAAGAATTGAGATAAAAGTAAAGCCAAGTTCTCCAATACAAATTTCAAAATGAAAGGATCTTACTAGTTTGGAAATATTTTTCTAAACTTGGCTATTACGGCTGTAAATGACCCTTAGGCACAGTGCTAAATTGATCATAAAGAAGTTTGGTTGTAATAGCAAAGTTTAAAAAAATATTTCCAAACTAGTAAGAACCTTTCATTTTGAAATTTGTATTGGAGAACTTGGCTTTACTTTTATCTCAATTCTTTTTACGGAATGCCTTTTTCGCGTACTTGGCTTTTTTTAACATGAAATGTTTTTGTTATGATTTCATTATTAATTTTATAATTTTTCAGTAAATTCGAAACTACAAACGCCATATGGTGGTAGTACTAAAAGTCTATTCTACTGGTAGGTACTCTTGGTTAATATCTGTACTCTGGTAGTACTAGCAAAATGTCTAGAATTACGATATCGTTATGAAAAGAGAACAAGAACCGCTGAACGCCTATTAAAGGACGCCTTCCGGTCATACTGCCAACATTAAATTTCTTCAGCATGTCCGCCGGTTTTTGATTTTTTTCCCAACTCTGATTCTGCAAGACTTGACTGATTTTATGGTTAGATTTTACACTGACGAACGTACTATGGTTTATTTTAGTTCCCACTAACAAGCAAACAGTTTTCCTCAGGCAAGTTCGCTGAGATTGCAAGCAAAACACAACTTTGCAGCACCAAAACACAATATATAATACAAATTGTGAAAGAGGGCGAAAAGAATCTGCGAACCAGAACATCTAGACAAAGAATTAAACCATCTTAAAAACGCCCTCGTAGCAAATGGATACACTCAAAGCGACATAGATAAATGTATACGACCAAAGCCGAGCACTAGAAGTAATAGAGCTGAAGACTGAGCAGCCGCGAAGTTAATTCAAGAGCCTTTCTGCCCTACATCCCTAGAGTGACGGATAGGATCGGACGTATTCTGGGAAAACACAACATAAAAACGATCTTCAAGCCATCTAAGAAGATCGAGAACCACCTCAGATCTGCGAAGGATATAAGGGACCCACTAAGTTCTTCAGGGGTATACCGCATTCCTTGTACCTGTTGAAGTGTCTACATCGGAACAACCAAACGGTCCGTAAACACAAGAATTAAAGAACACAAAGCCAACTGTCGACTCGGACATACGGAACAATCCGCAGTTGCAGACCACACACTAAACAATGAAGACCACCGAATAAAATTCGAAGACACACAAGTTCTCTGCGCCTCTTCTTCTTACTATCCAAGACTTTATAGAGAAGCAATCGAAATTCATAAACACCAGCAGAACTTCAACAGATCTGAAGAAACTCTTAAAATTAACAGAAGATGGGTACCGGTTCTTAAAAACACTAAACGGCTCCCTTATAATAACAAAACTGAATTTCGGGAAAGTGACCAATCACCGACCAGCTCTGATATACGCCCCGCCCACCATAGCGTATATAACCTGCGCCCGCGACAGACTAACCACCAGTCTTCGAGAAGCCGACAAACAGTCAACATCTCCTGAAGATGCCATCCACTCGAGATGGCGAAACGTCGAGAACGAATTTCCAACGACGACGGCCGAACAGCCCGAAAGCACACCCACAATATATAATATTTATTTTTGTCAAATCTATAGCCTAAAAACTGACCAAAAGAATCGGAAAAGTGAAGCAATCAGTGCTTGAACTGAAAACAACAAAACAATGCTTTGAAATGCGCACGCGCTTGTTTGATCACACAAGGCTGTTGCATATTGTACGTCTTTTTTTCTAAAAAATCTAGGAAAAGTCAAGGAACTATTAGAGATCTATTTTTAAATTTTAGAAAAGCTAATACAATTGAAAACAAGTAATGCAGAAAAGCAGTGCTAGAAATATAGAGACTCATGTTACCTTTGTGGACCTACAGAAATCATATGACACCGTTCCAGTAGAAATATTATGGACAGTGTTAGAGCAAACTAATATCAATCAAACATACATAAAAACGGCAAAAGAACTATCAAAGGGTCAAAACCTAAAATTATAATTGGAAATCGACTTTTAAAAAAAATTTTGAAATATATATCGCAGTAGCTGAAATCGAGAAATGTATAACGGATAAGATCACTAAAAGACAACTGATATGGTACGGTCATGTACAACGAATAAGCAACGAAAAATTACCAAAGTAGGTCCTAGAATGGAAACCAATAGGACCCAGAAAAAGAGGGTGTCCCAAACTGGAATGGCAAATCCAAAGATCGATGAGTCACAAAAACCTGACAGAAGATGATTGTCAGGATCGAGGGAGGTGAAGGGAGAATAGGTATCGGACAACGTAGAAAAACGTTCAAAACCGACATAGCAGTAGTAATACAATTGAAATTATGGTCGCAAGTATTCTTTACCATGCTTTTGTGATATTCTTTGCAGCCAAGTATAGTAAAACAGTTTGTTACATCGAAAATGCACATATTTTCTAGATGGCTATCAAATTTAGGGTTACTGGATCACAAAAACTGCGTCTTCGCCAGGCTAGTAAGTATCTCTAACTTTTTTCAAGTGCCAAGTAGTTTATTTTGTAAGATTCTCATATTTTAACCTAATTCTTATTAACTTAATGAAGTCTAAAATTGCTTGCTTGGTATCAATTTAAAACCAGATATAATTATATTAGAGAATGTTGTCAACACTAAACGGTCAATAAATGCTAAACACACTGTCAATGGCAATTTTAATTTCAAATAAACTAGATCTAGTTTTGAAAAAGTCTAATACGATACTCCCGATTAGGAAATATGTGTGTTCATTAGAAACTTTTCATTAAAATCCAAACATTGATTTTAATGAGAGAAATTTATTTCTACTCTTTTTTTCCAAAAAAATTAAACGTGTACTTTTACTTCACGATATTATAATTTATAAAATGTCACACTAGTTTTTCCATATATAGCGCAATATCTTTGCTTCAATCTCTATCTCTCTATCTATTTAGCCTTCTTCAATCCATCTTTAAACATAGGCCTCCTTCAATCTCTTCCACTATTATCTATCGCCGTGGGTGGACATCCGTTTACGCATCTTCAATCAATCGTTCGTACATCTCACTGTCTTCCCCTGCTTCTTTTATTTCCCAAGGTCTCCAGTTTAGAATACATTTGTTCCATCGATCGCCTTTTTGGCTAATATTATGATCGGCAAATTTCCATTTCAATTTTGCTACCTTTACCTTACCTTACCTACCTTACTATTTGTTAACTGTACATGTAATATTTGACTTTCCATTAATCTTTGGGCTTTTGTTTCTTATCCATGTTTGATTTTGTAAGTGTCAAGGTCTGGGAGCCATAGGATGTACACTCTCGTTTTGAGGTACTGAGGATATTTTTTACTTTTAATATGTAGCTTAATTTACCAGGCTAATATTACTCCTCTCTTCATTTCAGCGGTTTGGTCTTCTCTTTTTAGTTTAATAATTTGTCCCAGATACATTTATTCCTCTACTTGTTCTATTACTTCTTGGTTTATTCTGATTGTGACATCTTTATCTGTGTTTGTTATGAATTTAGTTTTATTGTAGTTCATACTCAAGCCTAAATTTTTAGCTGCTGTATCCAGTTCTTCCTGCATTTTTATCAGTTCTTCTTTCTTATCTATTATTAAGATATTGTTAGCATATCTTAGGTGGTTGAAGTGTTGTCCGCTAACTTATTATTATACTTACTTTTTTATCGTAATCTACGTTTTTAGAAACACCTTCTAGGGTTTGGTTAAATGTTTTGAATTCTCCATTTGGTTAAATAGTTTAGGAGGTATTGTGTCATTTTATGTGGATTGGTTTGGTTCCTTCGTGGATTTTGATTGATGTTGTTAATTGGCTATTTAGTCGGTGTATCTGTGATCTATTCAGTTATTAATTAAAGATACTTTTACTGCCCAGTGCTCAATACTATTGAAAGCTTTTTCAAACTCTATAAATGCAATATATATTGGAATATTGTATTCGTTGGCTCGTTCTATTTCTTTTTTCATGTATTCAACAGCTGCTTTGCTAATGACAAAGTTTAAGAAAGTAAAGAAGACAAGATAGTATCAGATATCCTTATTAGGCATCAAGAGAATATTTCTACTTAATGTAGATAGATATATAAATTGATATAAAAACTCTTGGAATAGGATCCAGTGCTTTCAGTATACAACAAGAAATAATATTTGCAACAACTAAGTCAGCGTCATAATGACCATACTGTTAACATATGATTTGTTCGCTAATCCGAATTCTCTTGCCAATGTAACTGCTTATATTTTTCAGAATGACACATATATTTATGGGTATTTATTCATTTTAATTTAGTCGTTTTTAAAAAATTCCGATGTCTCTTCCAACCGCGTATAACAAGACCCCAGGAATTCTGAGGCAATTATAGTTGCTTCGATTTTTTGCCGGTTTTTATTTTTGATTTATTATTAAGCTTAAGCATTTCATCGAGTAATGTTTTAATTTGCCCAGTCGTTAGCTTATTATTCTGCATTTTCTAGTGAAATGATTATTATCTGAACATTTATTGCTATTAATTTTATATTACTTAGTGGGGTATTTCTCTTGGAATTCCTTTGCCTTAGCGCAAATCCTTTTTTGTCGACCCTTGTATCTTTCTACACAGTCCTGTAATGCCTGTATGATCTGGTACCTATTTGTCAAATATTCCTGAACTAACGAAGTTCCAGAAGGCTACCTCGAGGATGGGATGAAAAGTTTTGTGTAGGCTTGCTTGTGATCAGGATACGCTCGAGGTTTAAAGTGAGTGCGTCAAGTAGTTTGTGTCCTGCTTATTTTGAAAGTTTATACAGTGTGTCAATTTGGATCAGATGGAAAAAAACGAGATAAGAGCCGAGATAAAATATTTTCATATCAAAGGGTTATCGCCTAAGGAAATAAAAGCTGAACTAGATGCTACACTAGGGGAATCTATTCCTTCCTACACCACAGGTAAAACCTGGGTATCGCACTTTAAACGTGGTCGTACTAGCACTGATGATGCTCCGCGTTCTGGCAGGCCAAAAACGGTAACTTTTGAAGAAATGGTGCAAACCATTCACAAACTAATTCTAAAAGAACGCAGATTAGGCTGGAAGAGGTAGCTGATGCTGTAGGCATATCAAAAGAGTGAGTTCACCTTATGTGATGTTTTAGGTATGAGAAGGCTATCCGCCCGATGGGTGCAGCGTTTGCTCACGCCAGATCAAAAACTCGTGCGTCTAACCATTTCAGAGGAGAATCTAACACTGTTTAGACGTGATTCAGACTTTTTGCGTAGATTTATTACGTTTGATGAAACATAGGTTCATCATTATACCCCTGAAACTAACAGTCCAAACAATGGACGGCAAAGGACGAACCAGTTCAAAAGAAAGCAAAGGCAGTACCGTCTGCTGGAAAGGTCATGGCAACGATCTTTTGGGACGCTAAAGGTATACTCCTCATGGATTATCTCGAAAAAGGAAGAACAATAAATTCAAAGTACTACAGTCACTTACTCGACCAGCTCAAGCAGAATATAAGCGAAAAACGCATATCAAAATTTTGTTTCATCAGGACAATGCACCTTGCCACAAGTCCGCTCTTGTAATGGCTAAAATCCATCAGACCTAGCCCCGTCAGACTTTTATTTGTTTCCAAACGTAAAAAAAATTATTATTTATTTATTGCGTTCTATGTTAGAACGGAAACTTTTCATCCCACCCGTAAGTAGATCTATAATGCTGCTTTCTTTTCTTATCATTTCTCTTCTTTAAACGCAGCTTTAGTAGTGAAGACTTTATCTTAAAAAATCAATGCTAACCTTTTTAGAGTACAAGTTTTCTCAAACCCTGCTGCCAAACTGTTCTACTTTCAGCTCTTTCTCTTGGAAAGGTGGCCTTAAAATGTATTCCCTTCATTCCCTTTGTGGAAATTTGTGATAAATGGTTTACGTTCAAAGTTGATGACAATCCTATTATTACGAGGATGCGATAAAAAGTTTCAGGCCTAACATAGAACGTAACACCATAGTGACTAAATGATAATTTATTTTTCTACATAGTCCTCTTTTAAGATAATACATTTGGACCAACAATATTCAACTGATTTGATGCCTGATTAATCCAATCTGACGGGGCTAGGTCTGGCGAATAAGGTGAATGGTTTAAGGGTTTAAAGCCTAGCTGATAGATTTTAGCCATTACAAGAGCGGACTTGTGGCAAGGTGCATTGTCCTGATGAAACAAAATTTACTTTTTTGCCAAACCAGGGCGTTTTTCGCTTATATTCTGCTTGAGTTAATCCAGTAAGTCACTGTAGTACTCTGAATTTATTGTTCTGCCTTTTTCGAGATAATCTATGAGGAGTATCCCTTTAGCGTTCCAAAAGACCGTTGCCATGACCTTTTCAGCAGACGATACTGCCTTTGCCTTCTTTGGAACTGGTTCGTCGTTTGCCGTCGACTGTTTGGACTGTTGCTTAGTTTCAGGGGTATTATGATGAACCCATGTTCAGTGCCAAATTCTCCTCTGAAATGGTTAGACGCACGAGCTTTTGATCTGGCGTGAGCAAACGCGGCATCCCTCGGGCGAATAGCTTTCTAATACCTAAAACTTCACATAAAATATGGTAAACTTACTCTTTTGATAAGCCCACAGCCTCGGCTACCTCTTCCAGTCTTAATCTGCGATCTTTTAGAATTAGTTTGTGAATGGTTTGCACCATTTCTTCAGAAGTTGCTGTTTTTGGCCTGCCATAACGCAGAGCATCATTAGTGCTAGTACGACCACGTTTAAAGTCCGATACCCAGGTTTTAACTGTGGTATAGGAAGGAGCAGGTTCTCCTAGTGTAGCATCTAGTTCAGCTTTTATTTCCGTCGGCGATAACCCTTTGATATGAAAATATTTTATCACGGCTCTTATCTCGTTTTTTCTATCCTTTAAAATTGACACACTGTATAAACTTTCAAAATAAGCAGGACACAAACTACTTGGAACACTCACTTTAAACTTCGAGCGTATACTGATCACAAGCAAGGCTAAATAAACACGTTGGAACAAGAAAGCAAATCGAGCCTGCTATAGGCTAGGCCGGAAATTTTTCATCCCATCCTCGTAACTACATTTCAGCATTTCTAACTGCATACATATCCACATTAATTTGTGTTGGTAACTTCTTAAAAAAGTTGATTGTACTTTTTCAGTTTATATTAATTCTACATTAACTGTTGTTGCTATAGATCTAAGTAGAATTTTCAAACAACTGATACTAATAAACCCACCGAACCATTACGCAACATCTTATTCCTTTTAAGTACACCGATAAGTAGAAGCGATACACTCCTTATTACATCACCAAACACATGCTCTCCTTTCGTGGATCATTTACTCAAAGGATTTCACTTCTTGTTAGTTACCATTAACGTATTTTCTATTTTTTGCTGAAAGTTTCTTTACTTTAGCCTTAAGTATAATAAACGTGAATTTTAGTACCTGTGAATTTAAAAAATCAAACACGTTAATGTAATTTATAAGCTTTTCACGAAAATATTAACAGATAGACTATCAACAAAATTTGACGGATATCAATCAAAACAACAAGCAGGCTTCAGAAAAGGTTTCAGTACAGTTGACCACCTTTTAACCATGAAAATCCTAATAGAACGAGCCAACGAATACAATATTCTACTATATATTGCGTTTATAGATTTTGAAAAAGCTTTTGATAGCATTGAGCACTGGGCAGTAAGAGCATCTTTAATTAATAGCCGAATCGATCACAGATACATAGATTTATTAGCCAATATATATAGCGAAGCAACAACATCAATCAAAATCCACGAAGGAACCAAGCCCCTAAATATCCCCTAAACCATTTAACCAGGCCCTAGAAGATGTTTTTAAAAACTTAGATTGGGAAGAAACGGGCATCAAAGTAAACGGACAATACTTGAACCACCTAAGATATGCTGATGATATCGCCTTAATAACAGATAAGAAAGAAGAACTGATAAAAATGCTGGAAGAACTGAATACAGCAGCTAAAAATATAGGTTTGAGTATGAACTACGCTAAAACTAAAATCATAACAAACTCAGATGAAAATATCACCATTAGAATAAACCAAGAGAAAATAGAACAAGCCAAACAGCTGAAATAAGAAACGGGTAAGATTGGCCTGGGCAGCATTCGGTAAATTAAGCTACATATTAAAAAATAAAAAATATCCTCAGTACCTCAAAACGAAAGTGTATAACCAATGTATCCTTCCTGCCCTTACCTATGGATCCCAGACCTAGACACTTAAAAAATCAAACATGGATAAGGTAACAAAAGCCCAAAGATCAATGGAAAGACAAATGTTACATGTAAAGCTAACAGATAGAAAGAGGAATGAATGGATAAGAAATAAAACAAAAGTAAGGGATGTCAGAGGAGAAGTAGAGCAAAATAAAAATGACAGATAGAAAGACGATCGATGGAACAAATGTATTGTAAACTGGAGCCCTTGGGAAAATAAAAGAAGTAGGGGAAGAACACAAATGAGATGGCGGACGATTTGAAGAAACATACGGGACCTAGATAGATAAACACGGCGACAGACAGGGAAGGCCTATATCCAAAGATAGATTGAAGAAGGCTAAATAGATAGATAGATAGACTGAAAACAACTTATGGCATCCTTAGAGGTGACAGGTATGCAATCCCGTCCTAAACCTTTTCAGAAAAAAAAATAGGCTACAAAAGACCTGCAAAAATATTTGAAATGGCATACGCGATGAATCAAAAACTTTACTCCACTGTGATGAAGAATACAATAGGAAAAGAATGATAAAAAAAAGAGTGTGTCAGAAAACAGACACCCACTAAGTTACATTTCGCGAAAGAGATAGAGAAGATGGAAAAGGAGTAAAAAAAGATTTATGTATAAAAATTAGCATTGAAACTACAAGGCCTACAACAAGACTTCATACTTTAAAAGCTAGGCCTTCAAAACCTGCCTACCTTATTAGACTACTGTAAAATAACTAAATGAATCTATTATTTTTTATATTCCGACTACGCCTCCAGGTAACCTGTCTGAAGAGAATAACAAAACAACAACCGCAAAAATGCCAACGTTTAAAAAATTGTTTAAAAAATGATTTCGCAAGGTAAAGTCCATCAATCATCCGCCGTTGAAAAAAGAAATAATATTAATAAAAGAACAAAGAGGGCAAAAGGAGCTGAAGAAACTGGTTTGGCCAATAATAAAGAACATATGAAATGTAAAAGTCGTAATGGTAAGAATACAACCCATACTTATATCAATATTTAAGTGCAGTAAGTGCCTACATTAATAATATTGTTGTTGCTAAAAAAATAAAACTAAAATTGGTCTTGGAGATCATAATATTAATAGAATAAACTTAAACAACCTCAGCGTTACACAGTTCGTCAAATTTACAATGAAAAAAATTAGTATTAATTCCTCAAGTTTCCGATACTCAATAAAAGAACATTATTAGGTTAAAGTCAAATCGTAAATTATCAGATATGTCTTGTCTAGAGATGGTTGCATCTACAAAAGAAAAGAACAGTACTTTCCTAATTATAGAACTAACTAAATCATAAATACTAAAACCTCCTTCAAATCTATAAGACTGATGCAGAGCCTCTCTTGATTGGATTAGAATTCCTTAGTATTGAAACTTTTAAAGAAGCAGGTGTTGTCAGTTTAGCAAGTTAACTTTTTATGGTAGCATTGGTTCCTTTGATTAAAGAGGAGAAATATAATTTTTACTTAGGATCAAAAAGTAAATTAGTGTGATTCTTTGATTTATATTTTTGTTTATTTATTTATCTACCAAAGACATTCTAAAATTATTGTTTCTACTTGTCCCTGCTGTATTTCTACCATAAATCATAAATTCATTGAGTTTATAGCAATATTTTGTTTTCTTTATCTTACTTAGTTACAATCTTAAACGGTTTTCCAAGTTTTAGTCCTTGAAGTATTGTCTAGATCTAGAAGCTTAATTGCTACAGATTTATCTTTATGATTTTCATATGCCATACTTTTATTTCCATTGCTGACCAGGGCACCCTTCAAATTTTGTGGACACCTTTTTATCCTAGCTTTCTAGATGTACAAAATGTCTAAGTAAAAATGTTTGTTTGATAGCTACCATTAATTGATTAATGTCAGGATTAACATTTGTCGACAAGATTGGGTGTAAACTTTTTCAGTAACGAATTTTTCTAAAAAAACTAAACTTAAAAATTATTTGAGAGAAGTTTAAATGTAAAATGTTTTAATGAGGGTGACTCAAATTATATATGTTAGGCAGTTATGTCAAGAGGAGTGGGGTAAGTCGGTTTGTCAGAGTAAATTAGCTGTTGGTAGCATGTTGTCTGAGCAAGTGGTTCACACGTCAGTTGCAGAACACGTTATTATCAAAGTTTTGATCCGAGATGACGTAAAACCCTTCGAAATTTTGCGTCGGATATCTCTACAGTTCGGCAATGAAATACTTTTAAAGACCCAAGTCTACGACTGACACAAAAAAAATTCGGATGGCCGAGAGACCTGTGAATGAATTCCTAAAATAGATGAGAGTAAGAAAGATAATCTCCTTATGTGAGGACGAATAGAGATGAAATCAAGTGAGATCGCATGCACAGTTTAACTTTCACCCGATTTTAAGAGAGTACTGCTTCTCACCTGTAGTCTTTCCACAGGCAAAATTCTTTTAATGGTTTTTTGAGATTTCAGAGATCTAATTCTGGTTGATTTTCCATGACAAATGCCGTAAAATTATTGCTGCAAGCTACTGCATGCAGTAAGATTTGCCCATCGGCAAAAAAGTTAAGGTATGCCTATTCGAAGTGAGAGTCTGTTTCATGAAAACGCTCTGCCACACACAGCTGCAGTAACTCAAGCAAAATTGCATGAACTGCATTGGGATCACCACTTTAAGGACGTCGAAAATGTAGAAAGGTTGGTGCGCAATTGGTTACTAACATGCCCAGTTTCATTCTTTGATGGAAGGAATTATAAAACTTTCGACTCAGTCGCAAAGGAGCTTATAATAAAGAAGATTATGTCGAAAAATATGATGTGTTAAAACTTTTATTTACTGTACCAATAAAATTTCGAAAACAAAGTTCCGGTTCAGCAAGGATGCATTAATATATTGATCAGTATGACAAATTAAGAGTGGTCAACTACTAATAAAAATCTTTAAAAATCGTAGAATGTTGTTTCCTTTAAATTGTCGAGAATTAGCGGAATAGACAGTAAATATAAGTGGTAATGAAACCGATGTTCAATGTACCACACACTTTGAAAAAAAAAATTTATAGCGAGACGTAAACCAGGAAGTAAGCCAGTAACTCTCTAACGTAGCTTCAGAAAATTAAACCACATTTTTGTCAATATGCTCACCCATATTGTGTTCGAGAGCTTTCCAATTTTTGTTCGGATTTGCTTGACTTAGTACGGAAGACATATCGCGTGGTGCTCGTACATTATTCTTCTTTTCTTCGGTGTAATACGAAGGAATTTTATTGATGGCATGCTCGGTTGGTATTTTTCGAGATCTAGGAAGCATCTCAAAGAAATTCCAGGAAGCTTTTGTGGTAATTTACACCAAGTGGTAATTTATTTTAACGTGGTTAACTGGAGCTTCCTTTTTTTATGAGCTTTTTCTATAGCGGGGAAAATTTTTTTCGCAATGAGATCCTTTTTACTTCTGCAGTCAATCGGTATTTCTCTTTTTACAAGCAGATGTAGAAACACACTACTAAGCTGCTTAGCACCTATATTTCCAAGATCATTTGTGCGTGACTCTGCATCTAATTTTGTCTCCCAAAATTTGGAACTTTCTGCCAAAGAAAGATATTTCTTGGGAGCTAGTTGGCTCACTTCTTAAGGTGAAAGAGTACCTCCTTTGAGGTACTGGCGCTTATTACGAAGTAATTGGTAGAGCAGATTTTCAGCTGTTATCGTTGGCTTTTCTATTTAGTTGGTGGAAGTAGTTAGCAATTTTGTATTTACTTAATTTTCTAGAAAAGTTTTTAAAATCAAGGGTTTACGCTACAGTTATCCCTGCTTTACTTCAAGTAACAAATCAACATTTTGTTTGTTTTGTTGGGTTAACAATACATTGTTTTATTTGGTCGACTAGCTTAAACGTCTTTACTCTTTCTAGTCTTTATACTAGCACTGCACTGTGTAAAAGCTCAATCGCTTTGACATTTACATACATGCCAATATGTTCGATCTTCATAGCTTTTTGCGTAAGTTTTTATAGCCTCTGCTACAGTTTTAATTTTAACGTTATGCTTAAGGTCACTATTTCAAACGTTCAAATAGGCATTGACAAGATTTCTTAGTACTTTATCAAAATAGAAGAAGCTTTTCTCTTCTCATATAAGTTTGTAGTTTTCAGGTTTTTTTGTAAATGAATACGCGTTTTATGTTCATTGTGCATTGAAGTATTTTTTACATTTTTTACGTCCAAGATTACATTTGTAAAACCATATTAGAAAAAGAGAATATAATTATCCGGGCATATGCTTTTTCACCTTCTGTCGTTTTCTGCGTTAATTTATTCCTTCAGTTCCGTCGGCGTCTGCTAGGGTCAAATTAGTTTACTCTTGTAAGTCCCAGAAAGGGCTCTGGTTCAATGCATTTTTCTTCGGACTCACCTCTGGTGACTTCATCCACTTTCTCGTTGGCTGGGATTTCCATGTGGCTAGAACTTATACGAGCTCCACGTTCCTTGTTCCAGCCATTTCCTGTTGCTGCCTCACAAACTATGAAGGTAGGGTTGTTCTCGACTACTATATTGATGCCATGTGAAATTAATATAAAGATAAATCTTGAAAATCTTCAAAGCTTTTTGCTTAATTTTTTATAGTCTCTGCTACAATTTCAATTTTAGCGTTACGCTGAAGGTCACTGTTTAAAACGTTTAAAATTGCATTGACAAGATTTCTCAGTACTTTATCAAAATTGAAGAAGCTTTCCTCTACCATATAATTTTGTAGTTTTCAGGTTTTTCAGCTAGAAGAATACGCGTTTTATGTTCATTGTGCATTGAAGTATTTTTTACATTTTTTACGTCCAAGATTACATTTGTAAAACCATATTAGAAAAAGAGAATATAATTATCCGGGCATATGCTTTTTCACCTTCTGTCGTTTTCTGCGTTAATTTATTCCTTCAGTTCCGTCGGCGTCTGCTAGGGTCAAATTAATTTACTCTTGTAAGTCCCAGAAAGGGCTCTGGTTCAATGCATTTTTCTTCGGACTCACCTCTTGTGACTTCATCCACTTTTTCGTTGCCTGGGATTTCCATGTGGCTTAGAACTTATACGAGCTCCACGTTCCTTGTTCCAGCCATTTCCTGTTGCTGCCTCACAAACTATGAAGGTAGGGTTGTTCTCGACTACTATATTGATGCCATGTGAAATTAATATAAAGATAAATCTTGAAAATCTTCAAAGCTTTTTGCTTAATTTTTAATAGTCTCTGCTACAATTTCAATTTTAACGTTACGCTGAAGGTCACTGTTTGAAACGTTTAAAATTGCATTGACAAGATTTCTCAGTACTTTATCAAAATTGAAGAAGCTTTCCTCTACCATATAATTTTGTAGTTTTCAGGTTTTTCAGCTAGAAGAATACGCGTTTTATGTTCATTGTGCATTGAAGTATTTTTTACATTTTTTACGTCCAAGATTACATTTGTAAAACCACATTAGAAAAAGAGAATATAATTATCCGGGCATATGCTTTTTCACCTTCTGTCGTTTTCTGCGTTAATTTATTCCTTCAGTTTCGTCGGCGTCTGCTAGGGTCAAATTAATTTACTCTTGTAAGTCCCAGAAAGGGCTCTGGTTCAATGCATTTTTCTTCGGACTCACCTCTGGTGACTTCATCCACTTTCTCGTTGCCTGGGATTTCCATGTGGCTAGAACTTATACGAGCTCCACGTTCCTTGTTCCAGCCATTTCCTGTTGCTGCCTCACAAACTATGAAGGTAGGGTTGTTCTCGACTACTATATTGATGCCATGTGAAATTAATATAAAGATAAATCTTGAAAATCTTCAAAGCTTTTTGCTTAATTTTTAATAGTCTCTGCTACAATTTCAATTTTAACGTTACGCTGAAGGTCACTGTTTGAAACGTTTAAAATTGCATTGACAAGATTTCTCAGTACTTTATCAAAATTGAAGAAGCTTTCCTCTACCATATAATTTTGTAGTTTTCAGGTTTTTCAGCTAGAAGAATACGCGTTTTATATTCATTGTGCATTGAAGTATTTTTTACATTTTTTACGTCCAAGATTACATTTGTAAAACCATATTAGAAAAAGAGAATATAATTATCCGGGCATATGCTTTTTCACCTTCTGTCGTTTTCTGCGTTAATTTATTCCTTTAGTTCCGTCGGCGTCTGCTAGGGTCAAATTAGTTTACTCTTGTAAGTCCCAGAAAGGGCTCTGGTTCAATGCATTTTTCTTCGGACTCACCTCTGGTGACTTCATCCACTTTCTCGTTGCCTGGGATTTCCATGTGGCTAGAACTTATACGAGCTCCACGTTCCTTGTTCCAGCCATTTCCTGCTGCTGCTTCACAAGCTATGAAGGAAGGGTCATTCTCGACTAATATATTGATATCTTACTATATAACTAACATGTACTATATTTTTTAGCTGATGTAATTCTGCAACAATTATTATTATGTGCTATCCCAAGTAACATTTCTTTATTTATAGCAGAAGCTAAAAGGTTGCCAGCGCCTTTCCTTAAAACCATTAGTTTCAATGTTTGGTCGCTAGCCCGTTCCCATTACCCTTATATACCCCTTAGACCTCCTAAATGGGACTCCCCAATTGGTGGTGGCAACCTATGTATTAAACTCATTATAAAACCATAAGAAATAAACGCTAGCTTCGCCCTCTAGCGGTTCCACCAGTATAGAACCTTTTAGAGCCTAAAGCTATTATGCCAGGTTCTAAAAGCAACTCAGAAACGTCCTCTATCCTGTTATAAAACTAGATTTGGTAATTTGGTATCCTGGCAATTCTGTTGAATACCATAATACCTTTAGAGTAAAGAATTTTTCCTATAAAAGCTTTAGCGATATTTTAGATTCACAATGGCTATATAAAATAATTTAGGTCATAAAATTGCCAAAAATGTCAGAGTCCCAAAATTATTGTATCACATAAAAATATACCTATATATGAGAAGTTTGTCGTTTTGTGGATCATCAAATTGCCTGCCAGACTTATTTTTCTGATAAAATCGTATCTGAAAAGCTCTCAAAACAAGCGCGCCAGCTCACAAATGCTTTTTAATAGTTTTTTGATAACTGAATAACAAATATTTAAAATTAAAAAAAATTATTTACACTATTCACCATTAAAAAAGTCTGTTTGGTTTACATAAATCAAAATTAAAGTAAAATTATTGTTAAAAAACACTGCTAAAACGACTAGATAAATACTTTCTGTTTACAATATTTTTAAAATAATTCTATATACGCCATTATCGTTTTATAGTGGTCACTTGGTTTTATTTGTTACTCTATCGCATCAAGGATTTTTGAGTGCGCTTATGAAACCAATAAAAAAGAGAAGGTAAACATAGTGAACATAACCTCACTTAAATTTTTTGTATTTGTTTTTTAAAGTGTGTTAAATTTAAATGTTTTTTATCGTGCAATTTGCACACAATCAGGAGGGCCAGTGCAATGATATCCGTTGTGCCTGCAGGTTGGAGGGAAACCTCTTATATTGGCCGTTTAAACAGGCCTTATCTAGGCTTGGGTGCCCTACCCAGGAGGATGATAAATAATCAATCTTGCAATAGGTAGGTACCAATCTGTACTAGTACTAGTAAAAACTAAAATACGAAAGTATTTATTTACTTCTGTTAGAACCCTTAAGGAAACAAAGTTTTATATGACCGCCTATTTAAATAATATTTAATATGCAGCTATGGGTAACCATAAATACAAAAGAATTAAGTTTACATTTAAGCCTTCCTTTTAAAACATGTTTAAAATGCCTAAAAGTAATGGCAAAAACCAAAAGTCTAAATTTTATATTTACCACTCTTAAAAACCTTAAGGAAACTAGGTTCTATATGGCCGCCTATATAATCATATTTACTATTAAACTACTGGTAACTACAAAAACAAAACGATATAAGGTAACCTTTTAGCTCTATTATAAAACACTTTTGTTATGACCTAAAGTAATGAAAAAAACTAAAAGACCAAAGTTTATATTTATTTCTTTTTAAAAACTTTAGGTAAAAGGGTTTTATAAGACCATCTTTATAAATCAGAAATCAATAAAACCAAAAGTATCTAAAAGGAACAGAAGAACACTTTTTGGTTGTATAACACCTCTTTAGGTAATTGGCAATATAAATTACCTTTTTGTAGCCAAATTGATCCTAAAAGCCATAACAGCACCCTCTAAATAACCTTGGAACCAAATTAATAATACCTTGAGTGGTAATAATGTTACTTGGGATCAGACTACAATAGAAGCACTTAGAAAAATTAAAAGTAACCTCTGGTTAGATCGTGCTTTCGATAATTCAGTCAATGCGCGCGAAGAGCGTTAATTTTATGGTTAACACCTTTTTAACATCTTCAGTCTTCTAGGTGTGCTCTTCAGCACCCAACAAGAAGAAAAAGTATTTAAGTGAGTTTATGATCACCTGAAGAAGGAGCACAGAAATGGTATAATTGCGTTGGGCTATAAATGGACTCAAGAATCTGACTAATCTTGATATGTGATCAGCCACTTATGGTTCTTAGATGATACCAAATAATTTTTACAAAAGAAAGATACAGCAGCACTTATCTGTTGTATGAGGCTCTTATACCTATGTTCTCTTTATGTATGCCTTTCTTTGTTATTAAATGTTAAAGGTGAGGTATTGCAATTCTTTTAGGCTATAAAATGTTTTCTTGTTGTTAAAAATAAATCCACATATAGTAAATCTCAGCAGTCTTTCAGCATTTAATGTCCTCATAGGTTTGACTTAATTTTGGTAAGAATAATTCGAGGGATGATGATGATGTTGACGTTGACTTTTATGTGACTGGACTTTGCAGCTCTTCCACTAGTAGGTATATTATTATCAAAAGACCGGTTATCAGTTTGGGTGAGATACTGTTCAGATCTTCTGAGTCAATCTGAGGTTTACCGAAAGTGTTCTGACGTAAATCAAATTCGCACATTACATATCTAACTGTTTCGTCATCCTCCATACAGAGTGTACATTCGGTCTCTTCTGTTAGTCCCATTCTGTGCATGGGTACTATCAATCGACAGTGATCCGTAAAAAGACCAGTCACTATACGTATTTCCTGTCTGATATGTCCAATGATGTTTCTGGCTCTGTTTCTACAAGGTCCTTCAATAAACTCTTTAGATGGTTGATTTAGCAGCATTGTATGATATCCCCAGGGCTGGTTCGGAGTCGAAAAATAATTAGAGGGATAATCAAAACTAGTTTTCCTTGCGTTTTAATTAAAATTGAGTTGTTTTCAAACTTTCAGAATGAATTAAACTCAAGAGGCATAACATGTGCTGGAAATCCATCTACATGGAGTTATAGTTTTAATTTGGTTATGGCTTAGTTTTTGTTAACGATAATTAAAAATATTTTTCCGAAAACGGGTTGTCTTATTCAAAATTATTTAGTGAATAAATTAAAAAAGGAATAACAATGATTATAAACGGAAAGCAATGTTATTGGCATATCGGTTTACAGACAGGACAGGACATAAATTGTTGACCACACCACAAAGTAAGACAGGTGAGGCAAAAAACGGCGACCAAAGAATTTTAAACGGTGGCGGCTGCCAACAGTATACCAAGGTATACCAGTATACCAATCACATGTGGACCAGTGCGTTCCTAGCAGTAATAGTTTATAATCGTACGACCTGTTATGAGCTAAATAATTTGGTCGTTGCAATGCAAGACATATTTTTATCGGTCGCGTAGTCTTAAGCCCGGTCTAGATATAACATTTTACCTTACGTCTTGCCTGTCAGTCAAAAGGGTCAAGTATGACGGTTGAAAGACCAGCGTACACACAGTTTTAACGTACGTTTTTAGATCAGTTTTTGATACAAAACGATTGTTTTATTGGAAAACAATACGTGATCCGGTCAGTTCTCTACGTGGTCTTCCGTCTTAAATTAGTTTAGGTAAAACGTCCATTTTTCAGTCTACACACAAAGTTTTACTTGATGAGTGTGAACAGGCAAGACGTAATGTAAAATGGTATGTCTAGACCGGGCTTTATAGTTGATTGAATTTGTTCAATCAATGGATTTGCCAATAAAATAATTTTCTTAGATACGCCTAAACTCCTATTTGCGTTTTTGAAGATGTTGAATGATTTTACTCTTCTCGGTGAGTGGTGAGGTAAAACCATCATCCAACCAGGAATGTTATTAAATAATTGGAAGCATAAGTTGAAGTATTAACTTTATAATTTCAGACCACAGGCATTTAAGTATTGATAAATAAGTTTAGCAGAAGAAGCAATTAAAGCATGATCAAAAAGAATTGAACAAGTGATTCATATAGTGTTTGTGAATTTCTCTGGTGTCTAATACAATTGAATAAAATATGATTGATATCTCCAGAATGTCGACAATTACAATTTCTAGTAGGTAAAACATTAATTTTCCCAGTGAGGAAAATGGTTACACCTCTGTTAAGACTTAGTTTATGAAACCATGGTACTGCTAAGGGTTTGTCATAATGAGAGCTATAAATAACACCTTTTTCTTTTCCCATATTCTTCTACTTGATACTCCAAGCATTCCAGAGATTCTTGAGTTTCGGATGAAATGATTTTTAACTAAGCTTTATGTATAGTGAAGGTTTCACTACTAAATTTGCAATTTTATCTACCATATCATCAAATCTAATGTTTGACTATGACTATTTTTTGAAGAAACAGAGAAGAGTGGAAGATATTGGGGCAGGCCTATGTCCATAGATGGATCGAAGAAGGCTAAATATATAGATAGATGATTAAGGATTCTTTATTTTCCGTTTTAATAAGAGATGTTATTTTGGATACCTAGAAATCTACAGGGAAACCAGAAGACAGCTAAGAAATTTGATACGCACAGAAAAAAAGAAATGTTCGAGCGCAAGTGCCACGACATAAACACACACGTAGGAGGTAGGCAGAGTTCTGAAGTATGGAAATTCATTTCTACAGTAAAAAACCCAACAAAAGAAAAAGTAAACATCCAGATAATCAAACCAGAACAATGGACAGAACACTACAAGGGACTGCTGCAGGATACAAGACCCGAATATCTGGCAGCCTCTCCGAGAAGAGACATAGCAGTACATGGAGAGGAAGTAATCATCGAAAAAGAAATGATAAATAATAATATTAAAAAGCTTAAATCCGGAAAAGGTAGCGGACCTGGAGGAATATATGCTAAAATGCTCAAATATGGATCAGAGAAACTACTCGAAAATCTCACATATATTATTAACCAATGCATAAACGGACATCCAGTGCCTAATGATTGGAAAATTGCATTTATATCCTCAATACATAAAAAAGGAAACAAGCTGGATTGCAACAATTACAGAGGAATTTCAGTAACCAGTACTCTAAGTAGATTGTACGGTAGGATTCTTAGAGATCTAATAGAGAATGATTTTCATGAACAAGAAGAAGAAGAGCAAAGTGGGTTTCGCGCAGGCAGAACTTGTAGTGATAATGTTTTTTGTCTTAAACAAGTAATTGAGAAAAGGAGCGCCAGAAATATAGAGACTCATGTTACCTTTGTGGACCTACAAAAAGCATATGATACCGTTCCAGTAGAAAAATTATGGACAGTGTTAGAGCAAACTAATATCAATCATACATACATAAAAGCGATAAAAGAACTATACAAAGGGTCAAAATCTAAAATTAAAATTGGAAATCGACTTTCAAAAGAATTCCTGGTAACAAAAGGCTTAAGACAGGGATGTTGTATCTCTCCAACTCTTTTTAAAATATATATTGCAGTAGCTCTAAAAAACTGGAAACGTAAAGTGCACGGCATGGGAATACAACACGACCGATTTACCATATACACACTACAGTTTGCTGACGATCAAGTAATTGTGGCTAATGATAAAGAAGACATGGAGTATATGATGAGAAAGTTAACAGAAGAATACCAAAAGTGGGGATTAACAGTGAACGTGGACAAGACAAAGTACTTATGTATTGGAAACGAATCCAGTGAGTTAGTACTAGAAAATGGACAAACAATATCTCCATGCCATGAATGTATACTTGGGTGTCACATTTGATACTGATGGTACAGACTGTAAAGAATTGGAAAAAAGAATAGTAAACGCAAAAAAAGTTATTGTATGTCTTAACAGTATTTTATGGAGCAGAGAGATAAAAAAGAATGTAAAATTGAACATATATGAAACAATGGTGAAAAGCACGCTGTTGTATGGAATAGAGACTTGTCGCATAACAGAAAAATACAAAACAAAAATGGACAGTGTCGAAATGGATGCAATAAGAAGATCAATGAGAATATCTAGAATAGATCACATAAGAAATGAGATCATAAAAGAAAGAATGGAAATCGAGGGAAGCATAACAGATGACATCACTAGAAGGCAACTGATATGGTACGGCCATGTACAACGGATGAACGACGAAAGATTACCAAAGCAGGTCCTAGAATGGCAACCAATAGGGCGCAGAAAAAGAGGGCGTCCTAAACTATAATGGCAACAGTCAATCCAGAGATCAATGAGTCAAAAGAATCTGACAGAGGATGATTGTCAGGATCGAAGGAGGTGGAGAATAGGCGTCGGACAACGTAGAAAAACGTTCTAAACCGACATAGTAGTAGTATGTTATTTTGGATTTAGTTTCTAAGGAAATCTAGTTAGCTTTGGCATCCATACCAATTTTACCGAAGCTAAATTCACGCTTTTGAATTTACAGACAAGACATTTTTAGCCTTTGTGAGTTTGGTTGGTTTTTAATTTTGGTATTCATTTTTATACCAGAACTTTTGAAATTGTTAGCATTAACAGAAGCAGAACTACATCCTTATAACTTTTCGTTCTGAATGGTGAAAGCGAAAGGAGTCGTGTTACTTCAGTAATATACTGCGATAAACTTAAAATTTAGCTTTTTTATGCAGTTTCTCTGATTAGTTTTACACTGTTTTTGTCTTCTTCTGTTACGTGTTTTAAAAGATGAACATTGCTGACGGGTGTCAAAACTGGTTGCTGTTTTGAGACAAGCGCATTTCAGAGTTAATTTATTCTTTGTTCTTTGGTGGATAATTAGGTTTTTTGGTATTTTTTTTAATTCAAGCTTAAAGAAGATTCATTTACTGCTTATTTAATTTCTTATATATTTTAAGAGCTTTCTGTTGTCATTTATTTTCTCTTTTGTGTAAAGTTTTAGTCTTTTTTTGTATATGTTCATACTACTACTATGTCGGTTTATAACGTTTTTCTACGTTGTCCGATGCCTATTCTCCACCTCCTTCGATCCTGACAATCGTCCTCTGTCAGATTCTTTTGACTCATTGATCTTTGGATTGACTGTTGCCATTCTAGTTTAGGACGCCCTCTTTTTCTGCGCCCTATTGGTTGCCATTCTAGGACCTGCTTTGGTAATCTTTCGTCGTTCATCCGTTGTACATGGCCATACCATATCAGTTGCCTTTTATGTCATCCGTTATGCTTCCCTCGATTCCCATTCTTTCTTTTATGATCTCATTTCTTATGTGATCTATTCTAGATATTCTCATTGATCTTATTGCATCCAGTTCGACACTTTCCATTTTTGTTTTGTATTTTTCTGTTACGCGACAAGTGTCTATTCCATACAACAGCGTGCTTTTGACCATTGTTTCATATATGTTAAATTTTACATTCTTTTTTATCTCTCTGCTCCATAAAATACTGTTAAGACATCCAATAACTTTTTTTGCTTTCACTATTCTTTTTTCCAATTCTTTACAGTCTGTTCCTGTCTTATCAAATGTGACACCCAAGTATACATACTCATTGCATGGAGATATTGTTTGTCCATTTTCTAGTACTAACTCACTGGATTCGTTTCCAATACATAAGTACTGTGTCTTGTCCACGTTCACTGTTAGTCCCCACTTTTGGTATTCTTCTGTTAACTTTCTCATCATATACTCCATGTCTTCTTTATCATTAGCCACAATTACTTGGTCGTCAGCAAACTGTAGTGTGTATATGATAAATCGGTCGTTAAGTTGTATTCCCATGCCGTGCACTTTACGTTTCCAGTTTTTTAGAGCTACTGCGATATATATTTTAAAAAGAGTTGGAGAGATACAACATCCCTGTCTTAAGCCTTTTGTTACCAGGAATTCTTTTGAAAGTCAATTTCCAATTTTAATTTTAGATTTTGACCCTTTGTATAGTTCTTTTATCGCTTTTATGTATGTATGATTGATATTAGTTTGCTCTAATATGTTCATTCGAATTCCAAATGTAGTTTTGGGTTAATAATAGATATTAATTGACGTCACAAGCAAAGGCCTTTTTTTTTGATGGTCACTTTAAGGCAACACAACTTTTAAATGTGTCGGTTTTTGAGAAATTACATTAAAAAATTATTATTTTTCTAGAATAGTTACATAAACGTATATTAGAGCTCGAGTCATCAGCAGGAATAATTGGTACTACTTCCACCAAAATCTTTTGTGGTTACAACTACTACAACTACAAAAATATTTAAAAAAAAATTAAATAAAAAAAAACGCCCAACTGCTAAATTTACGTGTAACATGGGCGCACCCAGGGGGGGGCCCGGGGCCCGGGCCCCCCCCAAGCCTTAGTTTTTTAATATATTCTCTACATATTTAATGATAAAACATGAAAAATACCTTAAAATTTGACATCAGGAGGCTTAGGGCCCCCCCCCCAACCCCAAGCAGTGGCGTAGTTGCGAAAAGACATGATGACCTTTTTTTTTTGGTCGCAAGTTTTTTGAGGGCGCGCGCTTTGTACCTGTGGGCCTCCCCCACACATGATGACCTTTTTTTTTTTTGGTCGCAAGTTTTTTGAGGGCGCGCTTTGTAGCTGTCGGGCCCCCCCAAGACACATTCCTGGGTGCGCCACTGCGTGTAAGTACTAGTTGCAGTTGAGTATAAAATTGATAGGTACCTATAATGTACGACATGCTTCCACTTTTAGTTTTGATGCCCAAAGCGCCCTTACGAAATTATACAGAATCAGGTTACTGGGTAATTTTGTACCCAACTGCGACTAGTAGGTACAAGTAAATTTAGCATTTGGGTGTTTATTTTCTTTAATTTTTTATTTTTATTTTCAACTTTTAGGTTTAATTCTTATTCAGCTTTATAAAAAGCACTATGCATTTACAATTCATTTAGCTTTACTCAAAAAGTACGTGTGAATTTTCTAAGGACGCGAACAGTGATACCTTCGATTGAGTGAAGGTGTGGGAGGATCCTCAAAAACCCCCAGATACCAATTTTGGTTAAAATCGGACAAACTAAAGTTTTACCCCCTCTCCACCCCCAATGTTTGGGGTGAGGTAGGTTCTATGCGAAATTTGAAGTCAATCGGATGTTCGGAAGTTCTTCAAAAATGAGTTGCAAGATTTGATTACATACATACATACATACAGGTGAAGTTAAATAAAAGCTTGTAAAAATTAGAGAGACAGCAGATTAATAGGATTAGACGTTTCTCAGGCTGGAGTTAAAGTGAAAATAGATTAAACAAAAATTTTATCGAGCTATTCGCAATAGCAATAAACAATGAAATTTAATTTCTATCGGCCATTCTTTTGAGTGACATTTGTAGCTCGCGCCATTTTAGAGCCCATATAACTCTGCGTGATTTATATCAAAACATAAAGTAAATATAGCTAACGTGATTGGTTTTCTGATGCTTCTAATATATTTAGATATTTTATTCGTTGATTGACCTTACCTATTTATTGGTTAGCTTAAGTCTGATTCTCAAAGCCCTTCATTTTTACCACCCCAACACCCGAATCTTTCTTTTTTCAGACTTAAATAATGGACAATACCTTGAAAGGGAACAAATTTAGAAGAGCATGAGACCTATTACAAATAAAATAAAGTAGGGTAAATGCGGGAGAGTTGCCGCGGAGGAAGAGACGCCGCTTTTCACGTATTTCAACGATTACGCTATAACATAGGCAACTAAGTATGCCCACATTCAGAGTTCATCATTTAGTGAACGGTTATAACATCGGACTTGTTTGTTGTTTAAAATATCGCTTGCAATCCTTGAATTTACGACGGTAAGGTAATTTTCTTAGCAAAATTTTAAGTACTGTCCTAATAAGTGTGGTTGTTTGCAATGTGGTAGTTTTTTTTCACATTCGTGTGTTTTATTCAGTATTTTGGGGTTATGTTTACCGGTGCCATGCCGTATTTTGTTGCGTTTTAAATCTGTGACCTTGATAATCAGGTGCGGCATCTCCCCCAACAAAAAGGACAGTTGCCGCATTTTCAAGAAGACCGAGAAAAAATTCAATGGAATGACAGCGATGATGAACCTCTAGCCAAAAAGAAAAATGACAACCAGGAACGCTGCGTGAATTGCTTCGCAGTTTACGCAACTACAACTAAAAAAGTGGATTGATTACAATGTATTAAATGCTTAAAATGGCTACATCTCACTTGCAAAATGTATGGTAAAGTTTTGTAACATCTGTTCCAGACTCAAATTAAGGGAAAAAAAAATGAAAATTAGAGGTTTTTTAGAGAAACGGTTACAGCGACGTCTCTCATAATTTCACGCGGCGTCTCCCCCAGCAGTGTGGGAGAGATGCCGACTTTAATTTAAAAAGAAAATGTTGCTATGTTTATGTTTTCTTACATATATTTTTTATTTTTGTATTTTAATAAAGTTTAACGCAGTACCTGTGCATTGATTTATTTTAAAGAAAAAAATCTCAAGACTTACAGATGTTACCGCTATTTTTCAAAAAATGCTCTCCGCATTTACCCTATATCGCAGCCAATAGGCAAATTATTATACTTGATCCGAATTATTAAGGTGAAGTGCACGGTAAAAAATTTCACAAATCAAATTGTCTTCATATAAGTAATATTTTGCTTCCAGATAAAACGGTGCCTTAAATTCATTTAGTTCCAATTTATAATAAAACAATTTCTATTTCGTTGGTTCATTTTTTAAAGGATTTGGATAATATTTTTATTTTAAAGTAGTAAAATATGTGGAATATTTTTCAAAGCTTTTGCAATGCCTTGGAGTTTTTAATTTTTTCCTATGGTTTTATCAGCCTTCTAACTCTCAGCTCTCTAGCGTTCCTGGAATTAGGAAATGTTACTTTTAGATAACTTTACATTTAGAGGGGAGAGAAGTGTATTAAAATTATGTTGTTTTTAAATTTTCATAGTTCCTATCAGTCTTCTAAAGCTCAGCTCTCTAGCGTTTCTTTATAAGTTTGCATATATAGCGGAGGGAAGCAAATTAAACATTTTGGGGGTTTAAATTTTTTTCCATAGTTTTATCATAGTTCCTATCAGTGTCCCAAAACTCAGCTCTCTAGCGTTTCAGGAAGTGGGCAATGTTACTTTTACATAACTTTACATGTATATGGGAGGGGAGTCAATTGAACTTTGAGGTTTTTTGATTTTTTCCAAGGGTTTGATCATAATTTCTATCAGTCTGCCAAATCTCAGCTTTGTAGTATGTCTGGAAGTCCAGTAGAATTTTGAAGATCCATACATGAGTAAGTAAGTGAGTGAGTGGCAATTTCGACGTTTTTTGAAATTTCGTAACTACTTTACTACTTAATGCAAGTCAAACTGGGAGGGGTTGTTAACTCTATAAAGATCTACGAGTGTGCAAAGTTTAAGTTTCGTAACTCATTCCAAAGTAGAGTTTTAGAGAGGTCAAATATGGGCTGAAATGTGTCAGAAAATAAACAAAAACGCAAACAATTTAAAAATCTCACATAAATAATACTAAATTATAAACAGATCTTTGCTGCTGTTTGATTCTTCATTTATTTAGGGAGTGGAAAACCTTTTTTTGCAATCAGTAAGTCAGTTTTTTGTCACTTATCTCCTTAAAAAACTTAAAAAATATAATCTAAAGACAACAGCGAGGCTTTTATCCAAAAGTAATTTTAAATATCACCCTTATGTGGGTTCTTTGAGCACCTGTTCTAATTTTAAACACATTTCAACATAAATTTTAAGCAAGAAGTTGCTTCCTTTCTTGATTTTTATTCTTTAATTTTACCCACCTGTCGTGTTAGCCATTTTGGGGCTCATCCTTTTTTAAGCTGTCTTCCCCTATATATTCACATGTATCTGTATGTATAAATAAAGTAAATCAATTTTTATTTTTCAAATATATGCTCGTACAATATAAGTAACATTAATTTGTTTTTAACTGCTTAGTTTTTTAAATTTTTGTTGTTATTAGTTTAGTATAACTTTTTCTTTATAATTTTTTTCGTTCACTTGGTTACTTTTAAACACTTTCAGTAGCTTCACAAAAATGACAGGATGTCTTAACATAAATCTTTTTTAACGATTTTTTGAAGTTCACTCAACTGTGACACCCTTTATTATAGTTTTTTTTACCCTTCTGGAGTTACTTAAAAGGGGGACACCATTTGATTTTATTTTTAGTTTAATTTTTAGGATTTATATTTTAACAAATATAGGTAAGTAAGTACTTAAGTATGCTTTAAAAAATAATTTATTTAATTATTTTCCATGTTTTTAGTAGTTTTATACAAACTGCACTTTTTAAGTTTTAACAAAACAGAGTCATCTTAATGATGCTACCATTTACAAAAACAATAAAAAATATTACCACACACGGGTCTAATGTGAGTCACTTAAACCAAAAAGATTATCGCGATGTTTCGCGCGCGTAGGTACTGATCGGTGGTACTACAGGGTACCGAAGGCACGGCTAATAAGTGACTGGGTACGCGCGAGCGGTGTGCCGACTGACAACAACAGAAGAAGTAGTACCGTCGTCGAAGAAGTCGATGGCGCGATCATAGATCGCATATAAGACGCCTTATGGGGTACCTATTGCTTGGAGAATGCCAGCCGGTACTATCTCTAGATACGGTGGTTCTAATCAATGATAGAGACTAAAAGTTACGTTAGTAATACGCCATTGCTGAGCGGCGAATAAAAGGTCGAAAATACAAAATTCGAAAGTACAAAAGGTCGAAAAACAAAAGGTCGAAAATACAAAAGGTCGAAAACACAAAAGGTCGAAAATACAAAAGGTCGAAAATACAAAAGGTCAAAAGTACAAAAGGTCGAAAAATAAAAGATTAAAACCTAATCAAGTCGAATTGCCCTGCCCAGCCGAGGTGGTCCAGGGGTCAAGGATAGTTGATAGTTAACCCGGTTAGGTTACTACCCCAACCTGGCCAGGTTAGGTTTGCTTACTAAAAAAAAACTGCCCTGATCTCGTCAGGAGAGTTTTTTTTTTTGGTATACTAACCTAACCGGGTCAGGTTGGGAGAGTAACCTAACGTATCCTCGGCCCCGGGTCCACCTCGACTGGACAGGTCAATTCGACTTGATACGGTAATTTGGTATTTTTAATATTTTGTATTGTCGATTTTTTTTCGACTTTTTGTACTTTCGACCTTTTGTACTTTCGACCTTTTGTACTTTCGACCTTTTGTACTTTCGACTTTTTGTACTTTCGACCTTTTGGACTTTCGACCTTTTGTACTTTCGACCTTTTGTATTTTCGACCTTTTGTGTTTTCGACCTTTTGTATTTTCGACCTTTGGTTTTTCGACCTTTTGTACTTTCGACCTTTTGTACTTTCTACCTTTTGTACTTTCGACCTTTTGTACTTTCGACCTTTTGTACTTTCGACCTTTTGTTTTTCGACCTTTTGCACTTTCGACCTTTTGTACTTTTGACCTTTTGTACTTTCGACCTTTGGTACTTTCGACCTTTTGTATTTTCGACCTTATTTTTTCGACCTTTTGTATTTTCGACCTTTTGGACTTTTGACCTTTTGCTTAAACGTATCGTACTTTATGTCAACATCTTTGCCAACCATTTCTAAAATAATAGTTCTTACGTATCTGTGGGCACGGCAGTGCCCCGCCAAGTAAACTGCTGTACCTTCTCAAGCCCGGATCTGGGTCAAAATGTAGGGGGGGGGTAATAGTCGAATAAAAACTTATTTGTAACATAATTTTTTTTTTCGAAGGGGGTGATTCTTCTGTTTTTCCTTTAATTATTAGGAAAAAGTGTTTTTTTTCTAGAGGGAGGGGGGTAATTACCCCGTTACCGCCCCCTCAAATCCGCACTTGTACCTTCTTTTTTTGTAACATTTCAGCGAATATCCAACCTATCTCAGACGCTACTACAGAATGAGCTACGAAACTCAAACTTTGCACAGTCGTAGATCTTCATAAAGTTAACAATCCCTTCAAGTTCCATGGACTTCCATAAAGTAGTACAGTAAATGTCAACAGTATTTTATGGAGCAGAGAGATAAAAAAGAATGTAACATTTTATATATATGAAACAATGGCGAAAAGCACGCTGTTGTATGGAATAGAGACTTGTCGCGTAACAAAAAAATACAAAACAAAAATTGAAAGTGTCGAAATGGATACAATAAGAAGATCAATGAGAATATCTAGAACAGATCATAAAAGAAAGAATGGGAATCGAGGGAAGTACAACGGATGAACGACGAAAGATTACCAAAGCAGGTCCTAGAATGGCAACCAATAGGGCGCAGAAAAAGAGGGCGTCCTAAACTAGAATGGCAACAGTCAATCCAAAGATCAATGAGTCCAAAAAATCTGACCAAAGATGATTGTCAGGATCGAAGGAGGTGGAGAATAAGCGCTGGACAACGTAGAAAGACGTTCTAAACCGACATAGTCGTAGTAACATGCACTTTTATTTAAGTAATTTTATAATCTGGCTATAATATTTCAGTGCAAAATGTGTAAGACTATATCGTTCATGTTTCAATCTACTTTATCTACGTCTAACAATCTCGATAAGTTTTTGCAGCAATTTGGATTTTTATACTCTTGCTCGCCTCACAGATTATTATAAGAACACTTTGTACGCTAAATGTATGCCGAGGCATATTACTCGAGAGTAATTTTAATAAAACAAGAAGTAAAACGTGGGTCTAACTTAATTTTATAACTTCTTCTTAAATCTCCTTGAAATATTAGAGATTTTTAGTAAACTTTAAAGTAAACTTTAAAGTACTGTGCTAAACAGCCAAACATCATGCTATCTGGAAGTGCTGTCACATTGCAGAGCCAGTTGAACATCTTAGGAGTCACTGCAGAGACCAACATGTCAAGGCACAGTCACGTGGCAGATATAGCTAAAACGGCATCCCAAAAGCTTGGGGTGCTATTTCGTACAAGACATCTGTATACACCAAGCCAACTGCTGACACTCTACAAAGCCCAGATTCGACCAACTATGGAGTACTGCTCACATATATGGAGTGCGGCACCCAAACATACCTTAATGCTTTTGAACACCGTGCAAAAACGAGCTATCAAGCTGATCAATGACCCCGCACTTACCCGTGGCTTGGATAGTCTCGAACATCGAAGAACTGTGGGCGATCTATCTCTCTTCTACAGGTATTATCACGGAAAATGCTCTGAATAGTTGGCACGTATGATCCCCCCGGGAGTAGCACCTACTAGGCGAACACGTCAAACAGACGGTAACCATCAATTTACTGTCAAAATAGAGGCACCAAGAACCTCATTATATCAGAATTCATATCTCTGGAGAACAGCATCGCTGTGGAATAAACTCCCTGCGACAGTTTTCCCTGCAGGTTACAACCTGAACCGTTTCAAAACCAACAGACACCAACATTTCCGCGCACTGGCCGCTTCTCGAGCGTGATAGGGATCTCCTTGCGAGTGCGCTTAACCGTAAAAAAAAACCCCTCCTCCCCCACGCTACGCTACTGGTACTGTACTTTCATTTAATTATAAGTTTTAATAACCGCCCCTTCAGAAGGCGCTAAAAATTTTATTAATTTTTTTCAGGTTTTTGCACCTATTATATGCCAATTTTTAAAAATAATGAGAGTTTAAATGTGTAGAGTGTCTGCCACAAAATTGCCGTTAATAATATAAAGTTTATAATAGGCCAATACGATTATCATATTAAATGCGTATGTACTGTATGTGTACTTATAAAACAAGTTTTAACGATGACACAGGTCTATTATAAGTGAACTATAAAATTAAATTTCTTTTTTAAAATATCGGATAATATCGGTAAAATATACACTTTCTTCTAGACTAAGTTATTAAGTTAATGTGAATGAGGTTTAAAAAACAAAGGAATAAAAGTGGCACTCTTTATGTTTGATAGGTAAGTATAGTTTTTCTATCGATTTCATGAAATTTTGCTTCATTCTGCCCGTCAAAAGTTATCCAAATTCATATAAAATCTTCCTGGTATAATTTCAACCCTACCGACAGAGAAGAGGCGCGACTCTTCGCGGTCCGACCACAACGTCTTTGTTTTCCGACCGACCCAGCCCAGGTGGATGGACGGCACCTGATTGGCAGATTTTTTTGAGATGCGTTTTTAATTGCTTTCGAGTGTTCTTTTCGGGACCCTTTTAGTCGGCAGTATGCAGAGTTAGAAAATAAATCAGTGTCGTTTCTGTAGGTGTAGGAATAGAAAGTTTTATTATCTATTTTTATTTCTTTTTCTTTTTTCATGAGTATATCTACCGCCGCCCATGTTACTTTCTTTAAAGGATATGTCGATGGTCGGCTTTAACCTTTGGGCAACTGACTTTGCAAAAACTATAAGTATAGTTTTTGCAAAGTGAGTTGAACAATTAGCTTTTGGAGGTCCTCATTTAATTCTTTTTCTGCGAGTTTATAGTTTTGATGTTTGAATGATTTTTTTATTTGAGTGTCATCGCAGTATCTTTTTAATGAACAATGTTGGATGCATTCTGTTATTTGTGTTGTATATATGTTGAAAAGAATGGGTGAGAGAATCGAGCCCTGAGGAACTCCGCCAATAGTTCTTAATTTTTGTGAGTGTCCCTGCTCCGTCTCCACAAATTGCGATCTATCCATTAATTAGGTTTTAAGTAAATTTATAGCATTATTAGAGAAGCCCGCATAATGTAGAATAGAGAAAAGAAGCCCATGGTTTAGTCTATCAAACGCCTTTGAGTAGTCCAATAGTATTAGTGCTGTGGTGTCACCCTGGTCTGACGCTTGAATGATGTCGTCAGTTATGTCAAGTAAAGTCGTAACACAACTATAGCCCGTCCTGAACCCAGATTGATCTGAATGTATTATTTCATATTCTTCCAGGTGTCGTCTTATTTGATTGTTCATAACTTTTTCTAAAATTTTTTACATTACTGGAAGAATACTTATAGGTCTAAGATCACTAAGACTCTCTGGTTGTGCGACTTTCGGCAGAGGTACCACCCTAGATATTTTCCATAGGTCTGGAAATGTCCCTTCTATCAGGCATGAGTTTATTATATGGGTTAAAAAAGGTAAAATACGATCACAACTAAGAAGTAACATGTTCAGGTTAATGCCGTCTGCTCCAGTGGAAACTGATTTTATGGAAAGAAGATGCTCCTTGATTTGGCTCTCAGGAACTGCTGTAAACTCAAATAGATTCTTGAATTCCGTTTTGTAATTATTTTGATAAAAGTTAATTTTTTCTTGATTTGAGGTAGAATTACTTGAAGCAGCTTGTTGATATCATTGGGCTTATTTAAGTGTTGCGGTATTATTTTAGTAGCCTTTTTTGTAAAAATATCGTATTCTTTGAGTTTATTCCATATATACTTAGGACTACTATTTTGTCTTAGAGCGTGTTCAAAAAAACTCCTTTTCTCATTTTGAATCGCGATGTTAACCTGATTACGCAGCTGCTTATACTAATTCCAGTTTTGCACGGTGTTTAATTTTTTGCATTTCCTAAAAGCCTTGTTTTTTAGTTTTATCATTTCTTTGATTGTATCTGTTAACCACCCAGGATTTTTGCATTTTTGTTTTATAGTTTTTTCCGGTGCAAGCACATCAAAAATCTGTAAGAGCAATGTATTGAAATATAAGACCTTTTGGTTAATGTCACTGTATTGAATAAGATTTTTAAAAGGTGCCTGCTCTAAAAAATCTTGTAAAAGCTCTCTGTCAATGTTTTTGTAGTTTCTAAAGGTGATAGTTTCAGCACAATGTTGTATTTTGTGGCTTATTGAGCACTGCACCAGTGAGTGGTCAGCGATAAAAGAGCAGTCTTTTACACCTGAATTAAAGTTCTCTTGATCCTTTGGTATCAGAATGTGATCATCATTATATGAATTTGGATAACTTTTGAAGGGCAGAATGAAGCAAAATTTCATGAAATCGATAGAACCCTGTATTAGGAGTTATTTAAGTGACTTTGCAAAAACTATACCTCCGGAATCGCTTATTACCCAACTGCAGCACGGCAAAGGAAGGGTAATGTTTGTCGATTGTTGTATGTAAGTAAATAATTATGTATGTAAGTGTCACGCTAGAGGCTAAACGGCTGAACCGATTTTAACAAAAAAGGTATCGTTGAATTGCTACTGATCCCGTAAGGTGCTGAAGGCTATATTTTTTTAAACAGGAATCAACATGGCGGCCTTCAGGCGCCATTTTGTCACATGATGTTGGCTTTAAGGCATACAAATTATCTAACTTTCAGGCGATTTTTTTATTAAAAATGTTTTTTATTGATTTTTGATTTACATATTTCCCGGACCCAGCCTTACAACAATATTCATTAGAACAAAAATACAATACCAGAAATATGTGTACGATCTTAAGTAGAAATACTAGAAAATAGAAAAACATTAAAAGAAAGAAGGTACATAAAGTACACTTCTTATCCGACTAATGTATCTTTAATGCTGAGGACAGGAGAACACCAAACAATTATCGTATGTTCACACAGGAATTCAAAAGAGAAAGTAAAATTGTGTGCGAAACAGAAACATTCTACCGCTCCAAGGTAAAAGAGTCTACTCGACAAAATGGCGAAAATGTTTTTTTAAATTTTTGGATTTTCTATTTTTCAAATAATGGAGTAATTAGAAGGCCATTTTAAGGTATAAAGTGTGAGCGGACACTCCCTTTAGGCGGACAAATTTGTTGGAACCAAGTTTTTGCATTTTTCTACATATAAAACTCACTCCTATAACCGGACACTCTAATAACCGGACACGGACAATTTTTTTTGGTAAAAAAGTTCTGAAACCTCCTTTAACCAGACGCGAACCCCTGACAATGGGACGGAGCGCTGCACGACATGGGCATAAATATTATGTAGTATATTGGCAACAACGCACTCTGCAGCCGTGAAATTAACTCTTGCCGTTTTAATGCGAAGACTAAATACTTCTGTGGTATTTACAACATATTTGATTCGGCGGGACTGCTGTGTTTTCTTTTTATTGTTCGGTTGGGTAGTAATAGATCTCTTTGAAATAGAACCTAGTAAAAAACTTTTTAGTTTACGTGAAAAAATTCGGAGAAGCAACATCTATCTGCACGTAAGATCGCTGAAAAATTTAATATTCGAAAAACTCAAGCAGCGGAAATTGTTAATAAATATATATTAAAATTTCGCAGTTCTCTCTCATAAGCGGACATCTCCAATAAACGAACAAAGTCGATGAAACCGTGAGTGTCCGCTTATAGGAGGTTTCACTGTATTCAACTTTTTTGGGGTTATACAGAGGCAAAAGAATATATTTGATAAATGTTGGCTTTTTTCCGAAAGTAAAAAAGTGTTTTGTTTCATACCGGAAAACAGATGTTTTTTTTTGCAACTTTACCAAGGCAAAGCGAGGTATCTTGGGATGGCCCGAAGCCTTTAAGGGGGCCCGAGGCCTCATGATGTCGTATTTTATGCTATTTTCTTTATCTTTTTGCTCAGGAAATATGTAAAAAATGTCTAAAAAGAACCTTAGATTTGGTTCGGTATCGAAGAAACCTTCATTAATTTTAATTCACAAATAAAATTGATAATTTTGATTTTTTCGTCAAATAAATTTTTTTGCTTCTGTATGACCTCAAAAATATGCATATAACTTAAAATGGTCTATTGTTTTCTCCATTATTTAGGAAGACATAGAGTACATTCCTTTGCTTTCGCACGGTGGAAATGGAAATCGGACAATTCGCCTCGGCCTGTTTGTTACCGATTCAACTCGCCGCCGAGACAACATGCCGCGACCGTGATTTAAGTTTGCAGTTCTGCTTATTTCGTATAAAAATACGTCTTAATTAATTAGGTACACACTTATCCAAAGAACAATGCCTATAGGCTTAAATATTTGCAGACACCTTCATTATTTCGTTGAACGTGAAATTTAAATTCAGTGTGAAAAACTACTACAGCAGCCATGCCATCTATTGAGGTGTGTCGGTAGTACGGTAGTGCAGGTATATTGCACTTGCAGCCCGATTTTTAGGGATCCACTTACTCGCCTAGCAGCAGACCTAATTTCTACGTTTGATGGAGGTTGGTTTAATGAACCCGAAAATTCATTTAGTCTGACTAGAAATACCTCAAAAAATTCCTAGGATATTTACGTTTATTTTGCTTATATATTTAGTTTGATTTAAAGAAGTTTTTAAGCAGTTTTGTGGGCTATTATAAAATAAATTGGTAAAAATTTTTTTTTAAGTCACAAGCTTTTATAAAATGCACTAAAAATTAAAAAATAATTTTCTAACATTCTAATATTATCATAATAATAAAAGCGATGGCCGACTGATGGAAATTTTGACGATGTTAGCACGATAAGATATCCGTATCAATTAAATATCACTATTTGCAAGAATCAATCTAGCAGAAAAATGCAGATGTATCAAAACCACCCAACCCGACCCAAGATACCCCAGCATTTCTCTGACATAGGTATGGCAATGGCATAACATTGCGGACATCAAACATATCTTTGATGACCTGCTATGTTGAATATTCTTTAAGTGTTTAGATCACAAATTCAGATTAACTTATGGTTTGATTTGCGGCCATCGCTTTTATTATTATGATACTATTAGAATGTTAGAAAATTATTTTTTAATTTTTAGTGCATTTTATAAAAGCTTGTGACTTAAAAAAATTTCATTTTTCTATTGGGGGAAGGAGAGGGTGGGGGTAGAGGTAGAAATATATTTTTTGTTTGAGCTGTATTGCCATCGGACCTTTATGCATATACCAAATTTTATAAAAGTCATTTGAAGTGAAGTGTGTCAAAAACGCATTTTTTATGGAAGGGGGTGGGGGATAGGGTAAGAGGACATTTTTTCATTATTGTTGTATTGTCATCGGACCACTATATGTATACCAAATTTCATCCAAATCGGATCATGGGAAGTGTGACAAGAACGCATTTTTCTATAGATGGGGTGGGGGTAGGAGTGGTAGGATTTTTTTTCAATGTTGTGTACCACTATATGTATACCAAATTTCATCCAAATCGGATAATGGGAAGGGTGTCAAAAACGCATTTTCTATGGAAGGGGGTGGGGGTAGGGGTGGGAGGATATTTCTTTTTAATGTTGTATTGTCATCGGACCACTATGTCAATACCAAATTTCATCCAAATCGGATAATGGGAAGTGTGTCAAAAACTCATTTTTCTATGAAAGGGGGTGGGGGTAGGGGTGGGAGGATATTTTTTTCTTAATATTGTATTGTCATCGGATCACTATACGTATACCAAATTTCATCCAAATCGGATAACGGGAAGTGTGTCAAAAACAAATTTTTCTATAGAAGGGGTGGGGGTAGGGGTGGGAGGATATTTATTTCTTTTTGTTGTATTATCATCGGACCACTGTGTTTATACCAAATTTTATCCAAATCGGATAACGGGAAGTGTGTTAAAAACAAATTTTTCTATAGAAGGGGTGGGGGTAGGGGTGGGAGGATATTTTTTTCTTAGTGTTGTATTGTCATGGGACCACTATGTGTGTACCAAATTTCATCCAAATCGGATAATGGGAAGTGTGTCAAAAACGCTCCACAAGATTTGATAGATAGATAGTTAGATAGTTAGATAGTTAGATAGTTAGATAGTTAGATAGTTAGATAGTTAGATAGTTAGATAGTTAGATAGTTAGATAGTTAGACAGAACATCTGAAGCTAAATAAAAGCTTGTAAATAGGATTTTCTATGAATGATTTAGATATTATTGACGGCAAGAAAGTGCATCCCGGTTTTACAAGAGGTTTTTGTAGGTCTCATTACACAGTCAAATATATTTGGATTTACAGAAATGTGATCTTTTTGGAACAACCGTATGCAATTTGAGACAGAAAAACTTAATATATTTTAAAATTTTTGTCTTTTGGGGTAGGTCCCATTTACCCCGGAGTTCAGGGTAACTGTGACACGCCTATTGTAAAACTATAAAACGTTAAAAATATTTTGATGCGACTGGGTCAATTTTGCAGCTTTTTGTGTAATAAAATTATTTCTTTCCATTACCTTTGAATGAGTTCAGAAAAAAATAAATAAATGCAAATTAGGTATATAAGTAATACATATTTACATACAATAATATTCCTTTCAGGATGAAAATTTTGTAAAGTTTAAAATTTTTTTACATCTTTGAAATTTTTTTAAATTTTTTAATTTTTTAAAAATTTTTTGAAGTTTTTTTAATAACATTTTTTACTTTTTTGAAATTTCTTAACATTTTCGACATTTTGTTAAATATTTTTGGCATTTTTACCTAATTTTTTGAAATATTTAAAGTACTTGAAGTTCTTTTATTGTAAAAGTAAAAGACTTGGGGAAAATCAAGTACTTTTATAATGTACTTGGTACTTGGAGTACATTTAAAATGAAAATGTACTTAGTACTTCACGCACTTTTACAAATCTTAATGTACTTGGTACTTGTACTTGAAGTACTTTCATAATGTACTTGTGATAGCTCTGCCCAGTGGACAGGTTTTATGCTAAAATTGTGATAAAATGTATGCATACCTATCTATGACTTGCATACAATTTCATCAGACACAATACTGTTTTTCTCTTATCTTATAACTAGTCTTTTAATTTGTTACGTTCGACACCATTTCCATTAGAAAAGTACAAGGTTTTAAGATAATTTAACGGTTTTTTACTCGATTTATTTTTAACAATATTTTTTTTCGAAATTTGTGGATTTAAAACTGTTAAAAAGTCATAAAATACTCGTAAACATTTTGGGTTTTTAATGGATATAACTAATCTTTTAAAGTTATGTTGGCTTACGAAAATAAAAACATTGACAAACATTATTTTAATTTTAAATATATCTGATTTAAAGCCGATTAAAAAAGAAATAAAAATTGTCAATAAAACGACAGACTAAGAGAATTAATATTTTTGAAATGTTTAAGCATTCAACTTAGGAGCAAAATAAAGAAAAATATCGTTTAAAATACTTTTTTTTTAAATTTTAAATAAACTTGTTAACTGATGCAATGTTTATAAGTATAATTGTTTACAATTAGCAATCATAGCAGAAAAAATCCTATTTTCTCTTTTACACGGTCTGGTAAATCCATAAACGTTAAAATTTTAAAATCTACCTATTTTACCGTATATTTTGTAATTTTTTATTTATTTTGTATATTTTATGTGTGGTATTGCTTATAGGTTTGACCAGTGAGCCATACAAAACAGAATTGTGCAAGCGATATAAAAACCAAAAAAGAATCTATTGTATTAATTGGCTAAACATCTTACAAGGTATGAAACGGAACAATTTTCTTGAAAAAATTTGACAACAAAAAAGTTCTTTTTTGTCGTTTTCCTAACAAGATCCGCCGGTTATTTTAAGAAATATTTCCGCCGTTTTTTTCAATACTTTATTAGCTCACACATATACTATACTATAGCTATGGTGATCCTAATTTTTTCGAGAAAAAAAAAGTTCGAGGAGTTGGAATTGTCGTAATATGTATAAGTACACTACGTATATACATCACTGAATTTCTTACAAACTCCTCGAACTTTTTGAATTGTTATATCTAGGAAACGGTGGCTCTTAGGAAAAAAAATCTTTGACATTTTTTGTAGATAATTACCTGCTCTACAATTTTGATCTGAGCTAATTTTGTGATAAAACTTACCGTTTTGCAGAAAATCGCGAAAAACCCATTTTTGTGACCTTTGACCCCGAATAAATATATTTCCAGGTGTCGGATTGATGAGGACTTTTTAGGATTCATTTTTAATGGTGTTTTGAACAATTCTACCAAGTTTCAGCCTAGTGCGAATTTATGTACCCTTGAATGTCTAGATTGACCGGACGAGAGTGAGGCTTCCAAACCATTGTGGATAATTCTTTGTATTTAACTTCATATTATCGTAATAACCAGTCAATATTACATGCTGAACACAATAAACAATGTAGATACGACAACGTGCAGTGTATTCAAAATCATGATGAAATGGCATAAAATTTATTTAAAAAAAAAATGTTTTGTCAGAAATGTTTTCTTTCGCTCACTGCACATCAGTATTGAGGAGTTAACAGGCAGTCAACAGCACACAGTGTGCCTGAATGGTGAATAAAAATGGTTCCAAAAATTAATTGCACATTTTGAATACTTCAGAGCCATATTTATACAGGGTGTTTCCTAAACAATGGTCAAAAATTTGAATAGAAAATATATATATGGTATGGTACGCCTCTGATTAAAATTTTGAAATGCTGAGCTGAAATTCTGATGCAGCTTTAAAAGTTTATATATATATATATATATATATATATATATATATATATATATATATATATATATATTTATCGGTTTCACAACGTTCTACGTCTTCGATACCCAATCTCCACTCGTTTCTGTTTGCCCATAATTCATCATCTAGGCCTCTTATTCTTATTTCACTGTCTATTCCTTCTCTCCAGCTTCTCCTTGGCCGTCCTCGTTTTCTTCGGCCAGTTGGTTTCCATTGTAGTATTTGTTTAGGTAGTCTTTCATCATTTATTCGTTGTATATGTCCGTACCACACCAGTTGTTTTGTTCTTATATCGCACTAAAGTACGTTCACCCTCTGTCATAATTTCTCTTATTCTTTGATTTGTAACTCTTTCTCTTTTTGATTTCCCTGCTGCTCTTCTCCAATAGTCCATCTCCGTAGCGGAAAGCATTTTTTCTGTTCTATCCTTGATTGGCCATACTTCTGAGTCGTATGTAATAATACTTTTTACAATGGTGTTATATATAAGCTTTTTGTTATGTTTTGATATACTTTGGTCCCAAATTATTCCATTTAATAAAGTTATTGCTTTTCTTCCTTGTACGTTTCGATCTTTTATAGCATTGTCTAGTGTTCCGTCAGCTGTAATTTTTAGACCTAAGTATTTATACTCATCACAGGACTGAATTCGGTGTCCGGTATTTAAGATTAGATCTTGTTTCATTCCACCGATACACATATACTCTGTCTTATTGAGATTAACCTCTAGTCCCCACTTATTGTACTCTTCTATTAGTTTTCGTGTCATATATTCAAGGTCGTCATAATCCTGAGCCACTACTATCTAATCATCGGCGAAACATAAAGTATACAAGAAGGTTTCGTCCAAAGGAATTCCCATGTTTTGGCATTTTCTCTTTCATACTTTAAGGATTTGTTCCAAGTATATCTTGAAGAGCGTAGGAAGTTTATAAGTTGCACCAAATTTTATGATTTTTGCCTGGACGATTTCGGAAATATTGAGGAAAAACTTCAGGGTGCCCTCTTTAAAGGGGCGCAGCTCCCTTAGGAATAATGTTTGTAGGAACCTTTTTTCATGAACATACTCCAGGAATCACACCATGAATTTTTGACCAATGTTTAGGAAACACTCTGTATAAAGCCTAGCTGATCCTCTTCTCGAAATTTTATCAATTTTTTGACATTTTTCTAGTTATTCTAGGCGTTGGCTCCTGTCACGTGTGATCTAATACAGTGTGTCCCAACGAAAACGAAACAGAGGCGTTTTTGGGTATTTAGAATATTTTTTCGAAAAATTCCTCGGACTCGTCGATTTAGTTTTTGAAGGGCTTTTTGGCTATCTTGAAATTTTTGTAGCACGAACTCCCTTCGAGGGGTATACTTTACCCCTATATTTTGAATAGGGAAAGTGGGTCTAGTGATACCTTATTTTGAAGCTCTCTTGAATATCTTTACAACCGTCTAAAAATTTCGAAAATCCATCGATTAGTTTTTGAGATATTTGCCTTCAAATTTTCAAATTTAACATGGAATGATAAAATAAAAATTAAATCCGAAAAATAATAAATTTCTAATTAAATTTTTATTTTATCAGTCCATGTTAAATTTGAAAGTTTGAAGGCAATTATCTCAAAAACTAATGGATAGATTTTTGAAATTTTTACATTGTTGTAAAGATATTCAAGAGAGCTTCAAAATAAGGTATCACTAGACCCACTTTCCCTATTCAAAATATAGGGGTAAAGTATACCCCTCGAAGGGGGTCCGTGCTACAAAAATTTCAAGATAGCCAAAAAGTGTCCCCCTCAAAAACTAAATCGAAGTGTCCGAGGAATTTTTCGAAAAAATATTCTAAATACCCAAAAACGCCTCTGTTTCGTTTTCGTTGAGACACACTGTATATGCGCTCAGTTTCACTACGGGGCTTTGTTAAGCACCCATAGCAGTATAAAAAAGTTTGGTCACGTAATTGATCTCATGGTCGTTTGGCCGCCATCTTTGAAAATTGCCGCCAAATTGATTGTTTTTTTTGTTTATGCGTATCTTCCTACCCAGTGGTCCGATTTTAATTTTTTAAAGCTTGTTTTACTTATTTTTTAAAGGCAAACAAATTTTGTCATAAAACATTTTTTGATAAATTAAGTAGTTTTTGAGATATACCAAGATTATTAGTATTTCCACACGCAAAAGAATTAAAATAATACCCATGCTCATTTTATTGTACCTACAATAATATTGATATTTTTTTTTGTTATATAGAAGGCTTTAAACCTTTTTTCTATAAGCGTGCGGAAAAGTCCACTTTTCCGCACGCATTTTAGTGTGGAAAGTGCCACTTTTCCGCACTAGTGCGGAAAAGTAAATTTGTTACGATTTCCTAGCACACGAAATATCCTAAAAATATTCAAATTGACTAAAATTCTGCTATATTTTCAATATTTTCGATAAAATAAAGTTTTCAGTAAAATAGGTTCAAATTATAAGTTTTAAACCTCCCCGGTATAAATATCGTCATTGTCAATGTCAAACAACAATGAACACTAGTGGTTTTAGATTTGGCATCTTAAATCACCATAGCAACAAAGTACAAACAAACTGTCAAAACAAAGCCAATTTTACAGATACAAGCGTCTTTTGAATTTTTCAAACAAAAAAATCAGATTTTCAATGGATTCTTCGGACGAAGATCTACCCCAGTCAGTTCTAGAAGCCGCTAGAATGTGAATAATAATAATTGATTTGATTAAAACGTTTTGAATATAAATAATTTTCTGATTAATTTTTAGTTTTTTCCTCACGCTTATAGAAAAAATAGTGTACCTAACTCGTGCGTAAAGCGTCTTTTCCGCACTTGATTGCTGGCCAAACTCCGCTATCGCGTCGTTTGGCCATCTGCAATCGCGTGCGGAAAAGAGGCACTTTCTGCACTAGTTAGGTAAACTACTATTACAGAAGAGGATATTGACTTTATGTTTTTATGTTCGATGGATGGGATTTAGGAGTTCCGCTACTTATGGAACACCCTGTATACTGTTAACTCGTATAATCGTATAATTCATAAACTACGTTACTACAAAATTCACATTTCACGCCTGCGCAGTCTGTTAGGAATCACTGTCAAGAATTTTCGCAGAGACGTCTTCTCGTCGAAATGAAGTTAATTACGAAAATTTAGCCTGTTTCTCAACACTTAAAAAATATGCCGGTGTGCTGTAGACTAATACAGGTATTAAAAAATAAATAAAGACAGACCTCACATATCGAAAAATCATAAGCTACTGTGCATAAGTAATAATTCATAATGCAGTCCCTTAATTCTTTTCGAAGATAATTTAAAAAATCCGATTAAAAAAAATACGTGAGAGAAGAAAGAAGATCCGACGCAATTAAAGAAGTCGGCATCTCTTTCAGTAGTTTTTAAAAATTGAAGAAACTGTGGGATATCTTGATTGAAGATTGAATCCCACCAGTAGTTGGTTTGTGGCATAATGCAATCAAAGATGCAATTGTAATAATTCATAAAAAGAAAGATTTTTAAGGTGAATTATTTTTCCATTTTACATAGTTATTTGTTCTTTTTGCCAAAGTAATTATTATTATTACTATTAATTAAATTATACTTATAATTCCAAATAAGAAAAGCAACCATGAGCTACGAGAACGTTCTTAAATTACGTAACGCAAAAATTTAGGATTTTTTTACCCCCCTCCCCCCCTCTTAACGCCTTTTTAAGTATAACACATTAAAAGAACAATGAGTGTAATGCAAGGCTAAACTTCCCACCTAGAGCGTTAATTTAAGGGCAGTCCCTACCCTTATTTTTTCTAGATACAAGCACAAAGTATACTGGTAATAACCTATATATTCTGTGATAAGACGAATAGCCAAAGAATATATACATATTTATAAAAACAGTATTTTTATAGGGAAATAAGTAACGAGTTTTGTAACTAAAACAATACCAGAAAATTCCTTAAATAATAAGGAATGTATTTACCAAATCCCGTGTGAGTGTGGTAAATCAAATGTTGGTGAAACGAAACGCCCTCTTCAGGTTACAGCAAATAAACATTTAAAAAGTACCCAATTAGGGAATATTGAAAAATCTGGTTTAGCAGATCATGCATGGTCAAAAGATCACAGGATTCCGTGGTCAGAAGCTTAAGTTTTGCATAAAGAGTCGCATTGTCGAAAACAAAAGTTTATTGAATCTGCATTTATAATGCAGAATAAAGAAGTTTTCAGTCAACCAAGCACAGACATTCCAAACGTATGAAAACCACTCCTTAAGGAAAACACAGCGTCTTAAGATTAAAAAGGGGCGGGCCGTCATACTTGACTGCACATCAAGTGGTATAAGTACTAGTCTGTAGACTCTATTGTTTAGATTACACTTGAAAACGGTTAGAGATACTTACTAACCAAAACGTTGTGTTTAAAATAAATAAAAACACTGGCACCAGTATTTACTAAAATGGTTTAGGGTTTAAGTTTAAAGTTTAGGATTAGGTTTAACTTTTAGTTTATCTTTTGTGAAAACTGAATTTCTTTCAAACTTAATAAAAGTTAATGGAATTTTGGACTAATTATAACTACATAGGTTATATCGCAATGGAAAAAAAACCGGTTTAAATAAGAATCTGCAAGGATTTCGTAAAAAAAATGGAAAAAACGGAAAAGAAATGGTTTAAACTATAGGTTTAAGTTTGTAGGGAACGAGGTTTAAGTGAAAATGCAGCGATATTTAAGTGAATTACTTACATTTTTCAATTTACACTTACTTCCCAAACTTGACATTGTCGGAAAATGTGTTCTAATTTCGTAATTTTTATTATATAACTTGCACAAAAAAGCGAAACTGAAAAATAAATTTTTAAATTTATTAAATTAACGTAAAAGTGACTTGACTGACACTTGCTGGACTAAGTACTGGGATTGTCATCTGCTGTCATCTCGGTGCACGTACATCTTAAATATATCTATATGGCTAGAGCGTATTAAAACCATTAATGGAAAATTACTGCTACAATAAATAAATAAATAAATAAAAACTTTTTTTATTATATTAAATTGAAGATTATTTGCAAATAAACAAATCGCGTGTGAGTTTATTTGGATTTTAATCTAAAGATCGTTTTTTTTACTTTCCTCGTCAAGGCAAATATCGTTTAAAAGCTGCATGCTAAAATATAAAAGAGATATGAGAATTTGGTACTAAACGGTTTATCCAGCCTTGTGTGCATTGCCCTAAAAAACTTGCTCTAATAGTTAATTGAAGCTAAAAATCGTATAAAATTTTGTTATATCGTTCCTAAATCTGATCAAATTTTACATTTTTAACAAACAAATTAACAAAAACGTGATTGTTTTCAAGTTACAATGAGATAAACCACCTCCCGGAGGTAGTTTAAAATTTAGGACGATTTTTAGTCGGAATCCCATGACCTAGGGGTTTAAAGTGACGTAGTAGCCTAAATTAGACAGTTGTAGAAAAATCAGTTTTCCATGTTTTCTTCTTTTTTCCGGTCTATATGGTTCATTTCAAGAACAAATCGTCTTAAATTTCAATTTTTAGGACATTTTATCGTCCATACAGGTAAAAATACCAAATCAATTGCGGCCTGTTTCGGCAAAAAATCAATTTTTCCAAACCAATGCACATTTAAATTTTAAACCTAAACCCTAAACTTAGACCAAAACCTAGACTAAAACTTACGCCTTAGTAAATACTGGTGTAGAAGTCTGAATTTTTTTTTCTACTATTACTGACTAAAAACTATTTTTCTCTCATGATTCTTTCTTAAGAATTCCCGAGAGAATTCCTTAAAAAATCAATTTTTTTTTATTGTGGCGTTTAATATCTTATTATAAGTTCGCTTAAAGTAACCTTTAGAATGTTTTTTTTTTTCAAATTCCTATGAGCAATTGCCTTTTAAGTGCTTATTAACTGGATTAAACTTTTGATAAAAGCATAGGAAGCGAATTAGAGGAGCATTAAAGTTCAGTTATCGAGAAAATTGTAGATTGAAGTGCAATTTGGTATTTATTACTTGATAATTTGATAGATTTTTGTCTATATTGAATACTGCGGTTTATGCTTTCATCCTTCGTAATAGGGACCTATTGCATGTCCCATTTTTCGCTTATCCTTTATTTGAGGCATGCGCAGTTGCCTGGTTTGAACTTTATCTCTTACCAAATCAAACAAGTTTCGTGGCAGTGTTGCCACCCTCGACTAGGGTTGCCAACTCCCACTGGAGCCAAAGGAGGACATTTTTATATGATCTCACAATTAAAAAAAAATTCTAGTGCACGTTCCTTAAAATAAAGCTCTATACGTATAAACATAATATAGAAATTTACTAGGTAGGTACGTATATATATTGGTATGTATTTTTCAAAAATCTTTTATTAAATAACAGGTACATATATACGAAACATCAACACAAACACCAAACAAATTTTCTTGGGAGGTGAAACTTAAAAAAGGACATACAAATGGTTTATTCTGTCGTTTCAAAACAAAAACGTATTGTGTGCTTGGTTTATACAGATAAAAATTAATCAGGAGCTTAAATATCATATTATGTTTTACAATAATGGGTAAAATAACTACTTTTTAAGGCTCAAAATTAATGTTTTTGATCATGATGCCTAATTTTTTTTGCCTGCGGCCAGTACCTTTATGTCATTGTTTTGCTTCACCTTTGCAAATGACGACGAGCCGCCACTGAGACGCATTTTAAAGTAAAAATTAAAATAAAAATATTTTGCTGTTGAAACAGCCCAATCAAAATTAATAGTTATTTAAAAAACAAGTTTTAAAAATAAATTTATTTATATGGGCGAGACAGTGTGGTGGGCCGAGCCTTAGCGAGGTCCCATAATTCGAACGAGTTGTGAAAAAAAATTTTCATGCAATTTACAGCGTGTGCAAAACTTTTGCACTTGCTCTGTGAAAAACGCCGTTTTCAGTGAAAAACTTCATTATCGGAGATAGTTTTTTAATAAATTTTGAACACTGTTTTTGTAGAAAATAATATGAGTTCTATTTTAATATGTACTTTTGTTTTATTTTTATGCTGGGGTTATGTATATAAAAATTAAAATACCCATTTTGCTATTTAGATAGCCAAAATAAAAAACAAACATCAATATTTTTGTAAAAAAACACAATCTGTAAGTTTTTTTGAATTAAAAGATAAATGGCTTTTTAAAGTTGGATTGCTTAAAAATCTTAAAATGGTTAAAAAAAACTGAAAAAAATAATCAAATTCTATACCAAAACAACAACAAAGATCATATGATGTAATGTTGCACATCTGTTTTCAGATAAAAATAAAAAAAAGTTAAAAGTTGTCCAACTTTTTATTTTCTAGAATCAACTATTATTTTTATCTGTATGTATAGTGTATAAACTCAGCATAAAATATTGCAGCATAAGCAGAAGTGCTAGATTTCAATAATATAAAAAAAAACAGTAAATTGAGGCAATCATCTTAAGTGACTGTTTACTTACCTTACTACTATACCCCAAGAGTAAAGAGAAAAAATATTACTTAGTAAAACAAACTTGGAGGCAAACATAGGGTGCAAATTCTGCGATCTTCTATGCGTGATCGTCTATGCCGGACTGACCATAGATAAAGGATTTTTGCTGCGGTTCAGTGTGTAACTCTTCTGAGGTTCAGTCAGCTTGGACTGACCACAGAACCTCAGAAGAGAGAGACCTTTGCTTTGCCGCGGGAGACGTGACGAAAACTTACGAATGATGCCGCCGTTGCTTAGGGCTGTTTTTACAGACGTTCCTCAGGCTTGGTTTATTTATTTCTTAAATGTGTTATTTTATAGGGATGACAGAGAAAAAAAATTGGGAACAACTATGAATTCGGGTCATTTCTCATGTCTTTTTATCACGTTATTTTTGATTTAAGCACATAATTTTGATAAAGGTGGACAAATGGCGTCCTCCACAGGGTCTGTGGAGGACGGAGGACATTTTGCCTTAAAGGAGGACTGTCCTCCTGGCTGGAGGACGGTTGGCAACCCTACCCTCGACCCTGAGGTCTTCGGTAGAAGGCTTCGAGAAAAATCGGTAGTATTTTTAATCATCTCAGCAAGCAGTGCTGGAGAACTATCGATAGTTTGGATTGATTTAGTAGGCAAATTGTATTTCTACGATTTGTTTTTACTGACAAAATACCAAAATTAAGAATTAAATAAAAAAATTAGATACATACTAGGGACCTATTGCAATAAAGCCAGGCACAAATTGTGCCGGGCACTATATTGACAGTTTCCCATTAAAAACTGACAGTTGATCTTTCAAAATTGACATACCAAAGTCGAATTTAAAAATCCAGTCGTTTATTTTCCATTAATTGTGGCGTCACTATTAATTCCGGCTCTTATGGCAATTTTGAAAGAAGACAGCTGTTCTTATAATGTGAAACTATCAATATAGTGCCCGGCACAATGTGTGCCTGGATTTATTGCAATAGGTCCCTCTTAGGTAGATAATATTATAAAAAAAACCTCAGGGTTTATAATAGCGTGATCTTTAATGCCGCTTGCGGCTGCCGGCTGAGTATATCGCAAAATCCAAGAGATGGCGCCATAAATACACTTTTAAAAACAATTGCTTGAAATAAAATTTTTATTCTACAAAGGACCTTACATAAAAAGAATATTTTATTTATGGTGTTTTTTTTTAATCGCGATTACGAGGCGTATCAAAAAAAAACAAGTTTATATTGAAAAAAAACATCGGAAGAAAACTATGGTAATTCGGTATATCGTAAAGTAAAAGGCTAAATCGGTAGATCTACCGAAAAATCGGTAGAGGTGGCAACACTGTTTCGTGGCTAATCGGGCAAAAAGGAGTTTTTGTTTCCCTCATATTTTTCCGTGGGTAGCTTGAAAGCTTAACCTCACGGGGGTCCAAGATCTAATGGACACCTAATAAGTGTTGACGGTTAACTGTTTCGTCCTTATGGGACTCCTCAGAACACTGCTGGTCAATGTGACAAATCTTGCGAAGTTAATTAGATAGTTTTGTCTCTAATCAAATGTAAATATGTAGTGAGATTTTTAAATTCACGGGTACGAAATTCCACATTTGTTAGTATTATTTGGCTTAAAAATTCCGTTGATTGACGCTTACTGTCTTGATGACGGGTAAAAATGCAATATGCGTTGATCCGGCCTGAAAGACAAAGAGCTGTCGTAGGTCACGGACTATAGTTGTTTTCTTTTATTTGCATTCGATCTTTTCATTGATCAATATTGTATAGCAGTGTTTCGCCTGCTTTTGTTTTTTGTTTATCTCGTATCTCGGTAGACGGCGCTTCTTGCGATAGTTTTCTCACTATTTACATTTGATTAGAGACAAAACCGTCTAATTAACTTTGCAAGATTTGTCATATTGACCAGCAGTTTTTTGAGGAGTCCCATAAGGACGAAACAGTTAACTGTCAACACTTATTAGGTGTCCATTAGAACTTGAACCCCCGTGAGATTAAGCTTTCAGGCTACCCACGGAAAAATATGAGGGAAACAAAAACTCCTTTTTGTCCGATTAGCCACGAAACTTGTTTGATTTTTAAAATCACGGGTACGAAATTCCACGTTTATCTCTTACTAAAGGATAATGTTTGTTCTGTTGTTGTGTTCGAATAACGCAAGCTACTAGTTAAAGTCTGACAGTGACCCGGTCAGTTTAAAACATTTAATGCTAATACATATAATTTTTTCTGAGGCATCGAAAAAATTTTTATTTCTTCGATGTCTGAGGGCACGGCGCCGGCGCGGCGCGGCAGTGCCTCGCCAAGTTTGCGCTGCCATACCATCTTTTCTTGAAACATTTCAGCCCATATTTGACCTATCTAAAACTCTACTTTGGAACGAGCTACGAATCTCAAGCTTTGCACAGTCGTAGATCTCCTGGCGTTAACAACCCCTCCAAGTTTCATGGAATTCCATAAATTAGTAAAGTAGTTACGAAATTTCAAAAAACGTCGAAATTGCCACTTACTGACTCACTCACTCATGTATAGATCATCAAAATTCTACTGTACTTCCAGACATGCTACAAAGCTAAAATTTGGCAGACTGATAGAAATTATGACCAAAAATTATGAAAAAACCGCAAAATTATAATTTACTCCCCTCCCCTATAAATGTAAAATTATGTAAAAGTAACATTGCCCACTTCCAGACACGCTAGAGAGCTGAGTTTTGGAAGGCCGATAGTAACTATGGTAAAGTTATAGAAAAAAATTAAAACACTCCAAAATTCTAATTTACTTGTTACATGTAAAGTTATGTAACGGTATCATTGCCCACTTCCAGAGATGCTAGAGAGCTGAGCTTTAGCAGACTGATAGGAACTATGACAAAGCTATAGGAAGAAATTAAAACTCCAGAAAATTCTAATTTACTTCCCTCCCCTATAAATGTAAAGTTATGTAAAAATAACACAGCCCACTTTTAGAAACACTAGAGAGCTGAGCTTTTTAAGACTGAAAAACACTATGATAAAACTATAGGAAAAAATTTAAAAACACCAACATTTTAATTTACTTCTCTCTCCTATAAATGTAAATTTATATAAAAGTAACATTGCCCACTTCCAGAAACGCTAGAGAGCTGAGCTTTGGAAGGCTGAGAAACTATGATAAAACCATGAGAAAAAATTAAAAATCCCAAAATTTTCATTTTCCTCCTTCCTATAAATGTAAAGTTATGTAAAAGTTACCCACTTCCAGAAACGCTGAGCATTGGAAGACTGATAGGAACTATGAGAAAATCATAGGAACAAATTTAAAAACACGAAAATTTTACAAATTGTGAAAGGCTTTCGCGGCCATCGTCCAATGGTGGGTGTGCTTTCTGGCTGTTCGGCCGTCGTCGTTGGAAATTCGTTCTCGACGTTTCGCCATCTCGAGTGGATGGCATCTTCAGGAGATGTTGACTGTTTGTCGGCTTCTCGAAGACTGGTGGTTGGTCTGTCGCGGGCGCAGGTTATATACGCTATGGTGGGCGGGGCGTATATCAGAGCTGGTCGGTGATTGGTCACATTCCCTTGATTCAGTTTTGTTATTGTAAGCGAGCCGTTTAGTGTTTTTAAGAACCGGTACCCATGTTCTGTTAATTTTAAGAGTTTCTTCAGATCTGTTGAAGTTCTGCTGGTGTTTATGAATTTTGATTGCTTCTCTATAGAGTCTTGGATAGTATGAAGTCAACGTCGAGAACGAATTGCCAACGACGACGGCCGAACAGCCACGAAAATTTTAGTTTACTTCCCTCCCTAAGTTTTGAACATTATTCCGCATATTTTACTACTTTAAAAATTAAATATTATCCAATTCCTTAAAAGAAAAAGAGAAAACATAACAAAAACATTTCATGTAAAAAAAGCCAAGTTCGCGAAAATGGCATTCCGTAAAAAGAACTGAGATAAAAGTAAAATCAAGTTCTCCAATACAAATTTCAAAATGTTCTTACTAGTTTGGAAATGTTTTTCTAAACTTGGCTATTACGGCTGTAAATGACTCTTGGGCACAGTGCTAAATTGAACATAAGGAAGTTTGGATGCAAGAGCAAAGTTTTAAAAAAACATTTCCAAACTAGTAAGAACCTTTTATTTTGAAATTTGTATTGGAGAACTTGACACTATCACAATTCTTTTTACGGAATGCCATGTTCGCGTATTTTGTTATGATATTTTTTTCAGCAAAAATTTAGGTTTTGTTCCAGAAAAAAGAATTTTCATATCATTCTTCTTAATTTTTTTTTAAAAGAGTAGATACTTTTCTATTTGTTTTATGGGTGTCGTGATCCAATGCAATTTATAAGCAGTAATGTCTTCTTTTTCTTCTTCTTTAATGAAGTACAAATTTGTTTGTTCATTTGGAAGACCAAGATTTGAAGATAAGAGAAATGAGTGATGTGGAAGAGAAGCAGTTAACACTAATGCGTGTGAATAACGTAGATGTAATGTGACACTTGTAAGCTATTTTACATAATATAATCGTCTAGTAGGTAGTTATTTCGTGAAAAAATATAAGAGTAAAATTAGAAATGCCAATAAGGTATATAATACCTCAATGGTTAATTCCTTTTTTTTATGGGAAGATCTATCTATCTATCTATCTATTTAGCATTCTTCGATCCATCATTGGACATAGTCCTCCGCCAATATCTGCTTCTCTTCTCTGTCTGGTTGCCGTGTTCTTCCATCTAAATTCCGAATGTTTCTTCAAATCGTCTGCTCTTCTCATTTAGGGTCTTCTCTTACTTCTTTATTTCTCCAAGGTCTCTAGTTTGCAATACTTTTTTTGTTCCATTCATCGTCGTTTTTGTCTGATATTATGACCAGCAAATTTACATTTTAATTTTGCTATCGCTCCTCTGATATCCCCTACTTTTGTTTTATTTCTAATCCATTATTCCTTTTTCTATCTGTTAGCTTCACATGTAAAATTTATCTTTCCATTGATCTTTGGGCTTTTGTTACCTTATCCATGTTTGATTTTGTAAGTGTCCAGGTCTGAAATCCATCCAGGTGAGTACAGGAAGGATACGTTCGTTATACACTACGCTAATGTCATCATGTTGTATCGCTTTATATCCCCTAAATTTCGGACTTCCATTGCCTTTATTTATTTTAAATACGACGGTTTTGGTTAGTAAGTATCTCTAACCGTTTTCAACTGTAAGCTAAACAATCTAGTCTCTAGGCTATTACTTATACTACTAGATATGCAGTCAGGTGTAACGGTCCTCTGCCTTTTTAATCCTATAAGGCGCCTATTTTCCTTTAGAAGTGGTTCCTATATGTTTGGTATGTCCTTGCTTGGTTGACTGAAAACTTCTTTATTCTGCATTATAAACGCTGCTTCAATAAACTTTTGTTTTCGCCAATGCGACTCCTTATGCAAAACTTTAGCTTCTGACCACTGAATTTGCTACATTTGGTGTGTTTTTAACTTTAGAGATCGTTAAGTTTATTAATTTCTTGGAATAACCATTCTGTTATAAGTCCTTTTTAACGTTGTTAATTTTTCATTATCACTACAAATATTTGCGGTTCGTAAATACAAACTTCTTAAAACTCCTTGTTTTGTAGCAACAGAATGATTAGACTTAAAATTTAGGTACTGTGTGTATAGGTTTCCTATGTACAGTGGTTTGAATGTTTCTGTCTAATCGTTTGACAAGAACATCCAACAAAGGTAAGGCCGAATCTTTTTCAATTTCCATGGTACATTTGATGGTCGAATACGGTTCAGATGGTGTAGAAAATTCTGTAGTTTGTCATCATTATCCGGCCATATAATAAATGTGTCATCCATGTGTCACAGCCATAGTTTTGGTTTGACTCTTGCTGTGTTGATCGCATAGTCCTCGAACCACTCCATGTAGATGTTTGCTACCACTGGCGAAAGTCCATCATTTTTTCTCCTATGTTTTCTAAAACCCCTTGAACACATGGAATGTTACGAACACCCAACAAGTCGTAAAGTAGTAGCCTAGAGACTAGATTGTTTAGTTTACACTTGAAAACGTTCAGAGATACTTATTAACTGATACGTCGGCGTCGTCCGAAATTTCGGTTTTAATCATTTATTGTTTACTAGTTTCAAAGAAATAAGTAAAAAAAGTTTAGGGGTTATAAAGCGATAAAGCATAATCGCAGTGGCCTATTTAGGGGGGCCCGGAGGCCGTTCCCCCCGAAGTTAGTTTTTTTTAGTTTAAAGCTTTTATTTAGCATATTGCTACAAAATTTACTAAGGGCCCATCGCACCGACTTTTTTTTCCGTTTCTTAGCCTAAAGAATACCTGATTTCGTAAAATTTCGTTGCACCGAACTTAAAGGCAGACTTATTCCTTCCTTAGTGTTGTTAAAATTAAGTCAGCTTTTTTCGTGACTTTACTGTTCCTTAAGAGCTGCTTAAAGATAAGATGCTGGTCACATAATGTTACCCGTCTGGGATAGCCATAGCAACTGACAATACCTACAAATGAGCAGTGTTTTGATTAAAGTGAATTTTGTCTTTTTTAAGAAAATAAAGTAAAAAAAATGTTTTTTTAAAATAAATAAAAATGATTTTGAAAAACTTTATTGCACAAGATAACGGCTAGATTTTGGTTCTTTTGGCACAATGTTTTTGTGAAAAAATATACCTATGTATCGATTCCAAAAAGATTTGTAAGAAAGAAAAATAATTTAAATAAAGTTGAATCCAATTTTTATTACAGTATTTTCGTCCGATTTTTGGGTTAACTGTTGTTCACAGCCTGGTGGGTACAGCGGTAAGGGTAGGATAGGACTGACCAGTGTAAGAAAACCCTTGCATTTAAATGAAACTGCAGTGCATGAAGTAACAAGTCGATTTTCCTTTCTGCCTTTACATTTTACCCTAATTTCATTACGATGTTTAATCCTTTGGTTATATCCAGGGGTGTATGGGCCGCTGCCTTATGGACACGTGCCTTATGGGCAGGTGCCTTATTGGCATGTGCCTTAGGAGCAGTACATTTTTCGGCCGGGCGCGGATTTTGTCCTGGGCTGGATGGGGAACCGTAAACCAGCCCGGAAAAAAATACGTGACTGCACCAAAAACCCAAATTCCAAAAAATCGAGTAGCACCATCTCGATTTCATCATCTTCCAAATATTCCTCTTTTGACAAAACTATTTTGGGACGTACTGGGTGTTGTTGTTTTTTCATAGCTTAAAAATTATGTTGGTTGAAACAGCGGCGTTGCCTGATTGGGTCATAAGGTTCAACAAATTTAAAAATAAGACATGCTTAAAATTAAAGCAATCCATAGTTAAGAAAGGGAATTTTAAAAGTCGGTGCGATGGGCCCTAAAACAATTTCAAACTTAATAAAAGGATATAACTTAAAACTGGTTTAAATATAAATAACCTTTTAACAATTTTTAAAAAAATTTGAAATATCGATTTATGTGCTATTTCATTTAGAGGAAATATTTACTTGAAAGTCTTCTTTTGATCTTGTATTATAATCATGAACCTCTTAGAATTACTACAAACATTCCAAAGGTTTATTTAAAGATCTTGAAATTTTAGGCAGAAAATAGCGAACCGAACCGAATCCCCCCCCAAAAACTTTTTTCTTAATACGCCACTGGTATAATGGTGTGCTGGTATAGTACGAATCCGGAAGAGAACAGTATCTTCTTTCTAATAAAACGAAATAAGAAGAACTGGAAGAAATCGTGAGGTCAAGATCAAACCTATTGTGTTTTAGTTATTTGTTGTTTATTTGAAAATCACGAATTGCGGTGGTTTTACTGCTGTTTGGTGCATGAGCCGCTATTTTTCAATTTTTCTATCAATTTTGGTTGATTGATTGTTGCAAATTTTAAATAAATTGTTTTTTTATACTTACCAAACATGGTTTCTAAGAAGGAGATAGATGATATTGAGCCTTTCTTACCTGTAATAAAAAATAAAAAAATTAGTTTTTTTATATTAAAATTTTATACTAAATATTGTTTAAAAAGTATGCATAGAGAAACATCTTTGAAATCGTTGAGATTTGAGCAAGGCCAACACAAAAATAGAGGCCACGACCCTGAAAAAATCAGCTGTTCTCCCGGGGCTGAATTTTACATTGGGTCTTTTTATGATATTTTGAAAATGGTACTACAGATTTCCGCAAAATTTCAGTGCAATATTCTCAGACACCATCCCGATATTCCACCAAAGGTTTGTAAGGAAGCAACATGATTAAAAGGTTAAAATCTTCAAGATTTAGCATTCCTTATTTTGAATTCAAATTACCCGCCATGTACCACATGCCAACTGTTATATTTGACATGTATTTGACTTTGTCATATGTGATTGTCACATTCGCTTCTGCTTTAAACTTAATTTTTGTGTGAGCAGGGCTATCAAAATGGACGGGCCACGATCCTCTACTTTGTTGACGTAACATCCGGGGCTGATTTTTTTTTTGATGGTCACGTTACGACACAGCTGATTGTCTTTAAAATATTAAAGTTGGAATGACGGTTCATGGATATTTGATTTTTTTTTAAATAAAGTCGTTTTTGAGATTGTTTTTACTTTATTCTGGCAGAACAATTTTTTTAAATGTATAGTAAGCCCTAATTTTTCATAGCGGCTTCATTAGCTCACACAAAAATTAAGTTTAAAGCAGAAGCGAATGTGACAATCTCATATGACAAAGTCAAATACATGTCAAATATAACAGTTGGCATGTGGTACATGGCGGATAATTTTAATTCAAAATAAGGAATGCTAAATCTTGAAGATTTTAACCTTTTAATCATGTTGCTTCCTTACAAACCTTTGGTGGAATATCGGGATGGTGTCTGAGAATATTGCACTGAAATTTTGCGGAAATCTGTAGTACCATTTTCAAAATATCATAAAAAAACGTCTGACCTCCCATAAGACCCAATGTAAAATTCAGCCCGGGAGAACAGCTGATTTTTTCAGGGTCGTGGCCTCTATTTTTGTGTTGGCCTTGGTGTGAGCTAATGAAGCGGCTATGAAAAATTAGGGCTTACTATACATTAAAAAAAAATTGCTCTGCCAGAATAAAGTAAAAACAATCTCAAAAACGGCTTTATTTAAAAAAAATCAAATATCCATGAACCGTCATTCCAACTTCAATATTTTAAAGACAATCAGCTGTGTCGTAACGTGACCATCAAAAAAAAAATCAGCCCCGGATGTGACGTCAACAAAGTGGAGGATCGTGGCCCGTCCCTTTTGATAGCCCTGATTTGAGATGTCTGTTAAACATCCTCTTTTATTGGTAGATTCCATATAAAACTATGTGGTATTCACTTATTCTCTAAAAATGCTTTACAAATTCCTATTATTAGATAAGTATTTCTTTAGAAAAAAACCTTGATAGGATTTAGACATGCACCGTTTTAAAGACCTCCAGAGGAGTGGCTGTGTTAAATAATTCCACCGTTAATTTAAATATCGGTTTGTTTATATTCTAATTGCGGACTCACATTTAAATAAATTATCAACACATTTATTTCTAAGTGGGAAAACATGCAACGCTGTTTGGTCAGGTGTAACGAGAAGTGGTTGGTTTTGAAGAAAATTTTATGAAAAATTTATGCAAAAAATATACCATTTTTGCTCACAAATAAACTCGAGTCTCTACAAAAACCAATTTTTTGTCCACTATTTTTTCTGTTGCCTATTTTTTGCTTTGGAGGGAAGTTAAATATTATTTAAAAAAATATATTTTTGATTTTCGATTTTCGATGTTTGATGTTTGATGTTTGATGTTCGATGTTCGATGTTCGATGTTCGATGTTCGATGTTCGATGTTCGATGTTCGATGTTCTATTATCTATTATCTATTATCTATTATCTATTATCTATTATCTATTATCTATTATCTATTATCTATTATCTATTATCTATTATCTATTATCTATTATCTATTATCTATTATCTATTATCTATTATCTATTATCTATTATCTATTATCTATTATCTATTATCTATTATCTATTATCTATTATCTATTATCTATTATCTATTATCTATTATCTATTATCTATTATCTATTATCTATTATCTATTATCTATTATCTATTATCTATTATCTATTATCTATTATCTATTATCTATTATCTATTATCTATTATCTATTATCTATTATCTATTATCTATTATCTATTATCTATTATCTATTATCTATTATCTATTATCTATTATCTATTATCTATTATCTATTATCTATTATCTATTATCTATTATCTATTATCTATTATCTATTATCTATTATCTATTATCTATTATCTATTATCTATTATCTATTATCTATTATCTATTATCTATTATCTATTATCTATTATCTATTATCTATTTTCTATTTTCTATTATCTATTATCTATTATCTATTATCTATTATCTATTATCTATTATCTATTATCTATTATCTATTATCTATTATCTATTATCTATTATCTATTATCTATTATCTATTATCTATTATCTATTATCTATTATCTATTATCTATTATCTATTATCTATTATCTATTATCTATTATCTATTATCTATTATCTATTATCTATTATCTATTATCTATTATCTATTATCTATTATCTATTATCTATTATCTATTATCTATTATCTATTATCTATTATCTATTATCTATTATCTATTATCTATTATCTATTATCTATTATCTATTATCTATTATCTATTATCTATTATCTATTATCTATTATCTATTATCTATTATCTATTATCTATTATCTATTATCTATTATCTATTATCTATTATCTATTATCTATTATCTATTATCTATTATCTATTATCTATTATCTATTATCTATTATCTATTATCTATTATCTATTATCTATTATCTATTATCTATTATCTATTATCTTTTATCTTTTATCTATTATCTATTATCTATTATCTATTATCTATTATCTATTATCTATTATCTATTATCTATTATCTATTATCTATTATCTATTATCTATTATCTATTATCTATTATCTATTATCTATTATCTATTATCTATTATCTATTATCTATTATCTATTATCTATTATCTATTATCTATTATCTATTATCTATTATCTATTATCTATTATCTATTATCTATTATCTATTATCTATTATCTATTATCTATTATCTATTATCTATTATCTATTATCTATTATCTATTATCTATGTTCTATGTTCGATGTTCGATGTTCGATGTTCGATGTTCGATGTTCGATGTTCGATGTTCGATGTTCGATGTTCGATGTTCGATGTTCGATGTTCGATGTTCGATGTTCGATGTTCGATGTTCGATGTTCGATGTTCGATGTTCTATGTTCGATGTTCTATGTTCTATGTTCTATGTTCTATGTTCTATGTTCTATGTTCTATGTTCTATGTTCTATGTTCGATGTTCGATGTTCGATGTTCGATGTTCCATGTTCCATGTTCCATGTTCCATGTTCCATGTTCCATGTTCCATGTTCCATGTTCCATGTTCCATGTTCCATGTTCCATGTTCCATGTTCCATGTTCCATGTTCCATGTTCCATGTTCCATGTTCCATGTTCCATGTTCCATGTTCCATGTTCCATGTTCGATGTTCGATGTTCGATGTTCGATGTTCGATGTTCGATGTTCGATGTTCGATGTTCGATGTTCGATGTTCGATGTTCGATGTTCGATGTTCGATGTTCGATGTTCGATGTTCGATGTTCGATGTTCGATGTTCGATGTTCGATGTTCGATGTTCGATGTTCGATGTTCGATGTTCGATGTTCGATGTTCGATGTTCGATGTTCGATGTTCGATGTTCGATGTTCGATGTTCGATGTTCGATGTTCGATGTTCGATGTTCGATGTTCGATGTTCGATGTTCTATGTTCTATGTTCTATGTTCTATGTTCTATGTTCTATGTTCTATGTTCTATGTTCTATGTTCTATGTTCTATGTTCTATGTTCTATGTTCTATGTTCTATGTTCCATGTTCCATGTTCCATGTTCCATGTTCCATGTTCCATGTTCCATGTTCCATGTTCCATGTTCCATGTTCCATGTTCCATGTTCCATGTTCCATGTTCCATGTTCCATGTTCCATGTTCCATGTTCCATGTTCCATGTTCCATGTTCCATGTTCCATGTTCCATGTTCCATGTTCCATGTTCCATGTTCCATGTTCCATGTTCCATGTTCCATGTTCCATGTTCCATGTTCCATGTTCCATGTTCCATGTTCCATGTTCCATGTTCCATGTTCCATGTTCCATGTTCCATGTTCCATGTTCCATGTTCCATGTTCCATGTTCCATGTTCCATGTTCCATGTTCCATGTTCCATGTTCCATGTTCCATGTTCCATGTTCCATGTTCCATGTTCCATGTTCCATGTTCCATGTTCCATGTTCCATGTTCCATGTTCCATGTTCCATGTTCCATGTTCCATGTTCCATGTTCCATGTTCGATGTTCGATGTTCGATGTTCGATGTTCGATGTTCCATGTTCCATGTTCGATGTTCGATGTTCGATGTTCGATGTTCGATGTTCGATGTTCGATGTTCGATGTTCGATGTTCGATGTTCGATGTTCGATGTTCGATGTTCGATGTTCGATGTTCGATGTTCGATGTTCGATGTTCGATGTTCGATGTTCGATGTTCGATGTTCGATGTTCGATGTTCGATGTTCGATGTTCGATGTTCGATGTTCGATGTTCGATGTTCGATGTTCGATGTTCGATGTTCGATGTTCGATGTTGGATGTTGGATGTTGGATGTTGGATGTTGGATGTTGGATGTTGGATGTTGGATGTTGGATGTTGGATGTTGGATGTTGGATGTTGGATGTTGGATGTTGGATGTTGGATGTTGGATGTTGGATGTTGGATGTTGGATGTTGGATGTTGGATGTTGGATGTTGGATGTTGGATGTTGGATGTTGGATGTTGGATGTTGGATGTTGGATGTTGGATGTTGGATGTTGGATGTTGGATGTTGGATGTTGGATGTTGGATGTTGGATGTTGGATGTTGGATGTTGGATGTTGGATGTTGGATGTTGGATGTTGGATGTTGGATGTTGGATGTTGGATGTTGGATGTTGGATGTTGGATGTTGGATGTTGGATGTTGGATGTTGGATGTTGGATGTTGGATGTTGGATGTTGGATGTTGGATGTTGGATGTTGGATGTTGGATGTTGGATGTTGGATGTTGGATGTTGGATGTTGGATGTTGGATGTTGGATGTTGGATGTTGGATGTTGGATGTTGGATGTTGGATGTTGGATGTTGGATGTTGGATGTTGGATGTTGGATGTTGGATGTTGGATGTTGGATGTTTGATGTTGGATGTTGGATGTTGGATGTTTGATGTTTGATGTTTGATGTTTGATGTTTGATGTTGGATGTTGGATGTTGGATGTTGGATGTTGGATGTTGGATGTTGGATGTTGGATGTTGGATGTTGGATGTTGGATGTTGGATGTTGGATGTTGGATGTTGGATGTTGGATGTTGGATGTTGGATGTTGGATGTTGGATGTTGGATGTTGGATGTTGGATGTTGGATGTTGGATGTTGGATGTTGGATGTTGGATGTTGGATGTTGGATGTTGGATGTTGGATTTTCGATTTTCGATTTTTGATTTTTGATTTTTGATTTTTGATTTTTGATTTTTAATTTTTAATTTTTAATTTTTAATTTTTAATTTTTAATTTTTAATTTTTAATTTTTAATTTTTAATTTTTAATTTTTAATTTTTAATTTTTAATTTTTAATTTTTAATTTTTAATTTTTAATTTTTAATTTTTAATTTTTAATTTTTAATTTTTAATTTTTAATTTTTAATTTTTAATTTTTAATTTTTAATTTTTAATTTTTAATTTTTAATTTTTAATTTTTAATTTTTAATTTTTAATTTTTAATTTTTAATTTTTAATTTTTAATTTTTAATTTTTAATTTTTAATTTTTAATTTTTAATTTTTAATTTTTAATTTTTAATTTTTAATTTTTAATTTTTAATTTTTAATTTTTAATTTTTAATTTTTAATTTTTAATTTTTAATTTTTAATTTTTAATTTTTAATTTTTAATTTTTAATTTTTAATTTTTAATTTTTAATTTTTAATTTTTAATTTTTAATTTTTGATTTTCGATTTTCGATTTTCGATTTTCGATTTTCGATTTTCGATTTTTGATTTTTGATATGCGATTTTTGATTTTTGATTTTTGATATTTTTTATTTTTGAATTTTTGGTATCAAGTAAATAAAATAAGCAATCAAGTAAAACTACAATTGATTTTTGATTTTTGATTTTTAATTTTTGATTTTTGATTTTTGATTTTGGATTTTGGATTTTCGATTTTCGATTTTTGATTTTTGATTTTTGATTTTTGATTTTTGATTTTTGATTTTTGATTTTTGATTTTTGATTTTTGATTTTTGATTTTTGATTTTTGATTTTTGATTTTTGATTTTTGATTTTTGATTTTTGATTTTTGATTTTTGATTTTTGATTTTTGATTTTTGATTTTTGATTTTTGATTTTTGATTTTTGATTTTTGATTTTTGATTTTTGATTTTTGATTTTTGATTTTTGATTTTTGATTTTTGATTTTTGATTTTTGATTTTTGATTTTTGATTTTTGATTTTCGATTTTCGATTTTCGATTTTCGATTTTCGATTTTCGATTTTCGATTTTCGATTTTCGATTTTCGATTTTCGATTTTCGATTTTCGATTTTCGATTTTCGATTTTCGATTTTTGATTTTTGATATTTTTAATTTTTGAATTTTTGAATTTTTGGTATCAAGTAAATAAAATAAGCAATCAAGTAAAACTACAAAGACCAGCTAGGTACTGTGGAATGTGGAGAGTACTTTCACATTTATCTACTACAACGGCTTCTTATTGAAAAAGGTTCCCAAAATAATTATAAAATCTGGAACCCTATTCTTTAACATGAATAGATTTTCATTCCTGAACACGAAAAATACTATTTATTCTCAACACAGAAATGGCATTTCCTCTCTGGATCGCCAAGCTGATCCTTTGAATAAAGAAGACTTTAAAGCTTCCGGACTCTCAAAACGAAAAATAAATGCAAGATTTCACGTTTTCTTGTTTTTCGACCTCCCTGTATAATATTTTTCTGACAGTAGACTTTAAAACATGAAGAACTTTTTAAGAGAAGTGACATTTTGTCGAAAAATTAAATTTTAACTCCTCTTGGGACCTCTATCCATTGACATACTGTATAATTTTTCCCAGTGTAACAAAATCTATCTTAAACCTAAACGTGAGACAACCTTAATAACTCCTAATGAGTTTGCCGTCAGCCCACCTCAAAATAATAGGCAGACCCTTTCATTCTAATTAAACCCTTCTCTTAACTAACCAAGAAACTTTATGAAACCCTCATGATCTTTAGGCCACTATTCTTACGACTTCAAATCGCACTTTGATGGAAGTTTGGGCAAACTTTGAAGCCCTGTCAGCATTACTTTACTGTAAGTATTAATTTTCAAGATTTTGAAAACCACGTCTTGCAGCTTGCAAACATCTGTGTCTCGAGGTGATTCACAGCAGTATTTGGTTATTAAGGAGTTTATGAAAATGATTTATCTTAATCTTAAATTAACTCTTATATACGAACGTCGCTGGAGAGTTTGTCATTGACCAAACCTCACTGACTTGTATAGCGGTAAAAAGGGAATTTTATTTTCTACAATAAAGTTTAGAACATATTTTTCCAATTGGGCTTAGTTTCTGAGGAAAATGGATAAAACCAGTAAAAAAAATTAATTTGTTTGGTGATTAGTAAAATTAATTTTATTTACGGACGCCTGTGAAGTTTTAATTTAAAGCTAAATCTTACTTTGTGATACGGCATTTAAAAGAAAATTTCATTGTCTACAATCGACTATGAAACATGATTTTTGATAAGAGGCTTGGTTTTTAAGATAATCTGGCAAAACATGTGACAAACATGTGGTTTTTTAATTTTCTTTTCATTTTCTTAATAAACGAACTCCGCTGGAAAGTTTGGTATTAGTCTGACCTAGCACTAGCTTATACATTATTAAGAATATTATTTAATTTTCTACAATAAAGTGCAAAATAATTTTTTGCCCAAAAAGCTTGGTTTTTGAAAAAACTGGACAAAACTTGTGAAAAAATTGGTAGGTTTAGTGATTTTTTAAAATTGATGTAATTTACGGACGATTCTAAATTGTTATAACTAGAGCTTAGTTTTCAAGAAAATCGGGTAAATCATGCAATAAACATGTTTACTTTGTTCAGTTTACATCACCTCAATAAACGGACGCCGCAGAAGAGTTTGTCATTAGTCGTACCCCAGTGACTAATACTTCGTTAAAAAGCAAATTTTATTGTCTATAATAAAGGTAATTACCTATTTTTCCCTAAGAAGCTTAGTTTTTGAGAAAATTTTAAGAAAACCTCAAAATCTCAGGTTTTGGGGGGTCTGGGGGGTTTTTGGGAGTTTTTGTAGCTAACATTTAACAAACTAATAAAATTTTATATTTAGATTGGATTTTACAAATTTTTGATTAATTTCTTTTTTATTGTGGCTTTAAGGCTTCAACTAGGTTAAATTTTTAGAAATTCGAACACGACTATAAGAGAAGGGGGGATAAAAAAATTTGGAACAAAACCTGGCTTGGCAACATTCAGATCTTTAATCTCTGACCTTTTGTCAGCTAGAATCCATTGTCAAACTGTGGTCCTCATATTTTGCATACTCAACTACCTACAGCGCCTGCACTATAACCAATGTATCCTTCCTGTACTCAGCTATTGATCCCAGACCTGGACACTTCAAAATCAAACATGGATAAGTTAATAAAAGCCCAAAGATCAATGGAAAGACAAATGTTACATGTAAAGCTAACAGTTAAAAAAATTATTGGATAAGAAATAAAACAAGAGTAAGGGATCTCAGAAGAGGGGTAGCAAAATTTAAATGGAAAGCTACCGGTAATAATAGCAGACTAAAAGACGATCGATGAAACAAAATATGTATTGTAAGTTGGAGACCCTGGGAAAATAAAAGACGTAGGGAAAGACCCCAAAAGACATTTCGTATTTTGGCCTTTCAAAACGTCTGGCGATCTCGTAAAATTGCGAACATCAATTCTCAGAATTTCCGCTACTAATCTTGGCTTTTTGTTTCCAATAAAATCAATTTATTTGCTTTTATCTCCGGTTTTTCTCATCAAAAAGTTCATTACGCATAATAATGGCGACCTATTAAGTTCGTAAGAAAAGATCTGCGGGATGAGTCCGCCATTTTAAATTGCATTTGCATCCATCGTTGAATTGTTGTATGTCTGCTAATTCAGATATTACTATTTATTCTTTATTACATTTGAGCTATCTAGTAATAACCATAGACCATATGTATAGTAAAATTTTCATTGATATGCAATGACTTAAAAATGACATCAAGAATGTAATAAACAATGGCAGAAATATATGTAACTAATGTCAGGAAATATAATAAAAAAAGATACCATAAAATGACGTAACTGTATATCCATATATCTACCCAGGGCTATCAAAATGGACGGGCCACGATCCTCCATGTTGACGTCACATCCGGGGCTGATTTTTTTTTGATGGTCACGTTACGACACAGCTGATTGTCTTTGAAATATTGAAGTTGGAATGACGGTTCATGGATATTTGATTTTTTTTTAAATAAAGCCGTTTTTGAGATTGTTTTTACTTTATTCTGGCAGAACAATTTTTTTTAAATGTATAGTAAGCCCTAATTTTTCATAGCCGCTTCATTAGCTCACACAAAAATTAAGTTTAAAGCAGAAGCGAATGTGACAATCACATATGACAAAGTCAAATACATGTCAAATATAACAGTTGGCATGTGGTACATGGCGGGTAATTTGAATTTAAAATAAGGAATGCTAAATCTTGAAGATTTTAACCTTTTAATCAGGTTGCTTTCTTACAAACCTTTGGTGGAATATCGCGATGGTGTCTGTGAATATTTCACTGAAATTTTGCGGAAATCTGTAGTGCCATTTTGAAAATATCATAAAAAAACGTCTGACCTCCCATAAGACCCAATGTAAAATTCAGCCCCGGGAGAACAGCTGATTTTTATTTTTGTGTTGACCTTGATCTACTCAGGGCTATCAAAACGGACGGACCGCGATTCTCCACTCTGTTTACGTCACATCGGAAGCTAATTTTTTTTTGATGGTCACGTCACGACACAGCTGATTGTGTTCAAAATATTGAAGTTGGAAGGTCGCTTCATGAATATTTGATTTTTTTTTAAATAAATCCGCTTTCAAGATTTTTTTTACTATATTCTTGCAGAACAGACTTTTTTCAAATCTATAGTAATCCTTAATTTTTCAGAGCCGCTAAATTTAAAGCAGAACCGAATGTCACAAACACAGATAACAAAGTTACTAAAATATCGAGCAAAAACTAAAAATTGTGTATTTGGAAAAATTGAAATATCACCGCCATCTTGCAAACAAATTTAATTAAATTTGGTAGTAACTACGGCCAATCAAATTACTTACGAATGAATAGGCCGATGAAAATCCGTTCTTAAATCATGATTGGTTTCACAGCCAAGTAAGTGAAAAACGATTTTTTAAATAAATTCATATTTTCCGATTCAAAGATAGGCTTATTATACATGGTTGAAAAGCTCCTTTTATGATCTATTTATAAATAAAGTATAAATCCAATATGGCGGTCATAAGAAATAACAAAGTTGGCTATGGTTTCAAAAAAACTAAAATGCCTAAAAAAAAAATTGTTAACGTCATTCAATTGGCCGTACTTGCTTATACAAAACTACCAAATTTCATTAAATTTGTTTGCACGATGGCGGCGATATTTCAATTTTTCAAAAAACACAAATTTTAGTTTTTGCCCGATATTTTAAAAACCCCTGTAGATATTTTTAATTTTGATACGGCATCTGATTGGGCTTAGAATAGCGCCTTCTACCTTCTACCTACCGTTTCGGAAATCCCCATGTAGATGCTTTTATTTGGGACAACCTGTATATCCATCGATGAAAAGATCGATTGCAAAGAGAAAATTCATCCTTGACCTTCGACACAATGTCTTTGAGGTCAGATCAACGCTGATTAGCGTTTTTACCCACCTTCAAGACGTCAGCGTCAATCAGCGGAATTTAAACCAAATAAATAATAACAAATGTAAATTTTAGTACCCGTAAATTAAAAACAAAAACCCGATTCAGCCACGAAAACTAGTTTGATTTTTAATTCACTGACAAAAAAA